>CM069456.1:43422218-43632478 GCA_035610835.1 Ophiura sarsii | reverse complement strand
AAACTTCCACCCGCCCCCCCCCCCCCCCTCCCCCCTGAGTATCTAATGGTGCGTCCTATAAGTGTTGGTATTAATTTATGATCTTATTTTTCCTGATACTTCAATGGATCGCGTACATGTATAAATTGTCAGTTACACCTACAACAACAGAGGGCAGCAGATATTGTCTGCGGTCTGCAATATATCGGTGCTCCTGATGATTGTAGGAATCTAATCATCATGGCAGCCCCCATGTACCAAAAGGTTTCCAGTATTTTTCGCCCCGGTTTATTTGCAAACAAAGTTGCAATAGTTACTGGAGGTGGCACGGGCATTGGTAAAGCTATTACACAAGAACTTTTATTTCTAGGTAAGAGATCGGGGCTTGTTTTGATCGGAAAATTAAAGTTAAAAAGAAACAGGCAGGAACGCCCACTGAAACCTGCCAAATTCGGCAGAGTTGACGAATAATGTAGACGGATCATTTCTTTACTTTATCCATGGACTTTATGGCTATATCTTGCCTCACGTCCCGTACGGAATAAACAGTATAGCTACAACGTATCATTAATTGGTTTGAGCATGCGCACTCAAGTTACGGGACGTCTAGCCAGACATTGCCGACTTTATTATAATTATGTGATCTTTTCCAGGGGGCGCCCTCTTCTATCCATGATTTTTTTTAGAAAGTACTAAGCGATCATCATCACCCCTTCGGCTGCAGAGCAGGTGACCACCACAAGTTTCTTCCATGGCCATGCACGACGTCGACGGTCTTGACTTGAGCAAGAGTGACAATCTGTCGATCTTCAATCATGCCTTCATTGTCCCCTTTTAGTAAGCGTTGTATATATGTCAGATATGTTGTGCAAGGACGATCAGGTCTCCTTCGTCCATGTGTTGGTGCGTAAAAAAAAAGTAGCGATACAATTCCTAATTACTTCAAAAGTAGTTGGTTTTTAGAGTGAAAATAAACTGTTCGCTAGCGAACAATCAATGATCTATTTTCAACCTAAGGCGCATGAAAGTCGATATCGAGTTCCCCGTTACCCGCCCGCATCACTTTTTTCACCCGCGTCAACATTTCAAGATTTCCAATTTTTTTTTATTATTTACTTTTAAACACAATTGTTGCCAGTTTTATCAATTGTGAACACATTTTTCACTTTCTTAAAATATGATTTTGAGATCTAGGCTCATAAGCAAGACTTTTTAATCGTAAACCTACCTCCCGTGAACATTCCCGTGATGCATTTATTAGTTTCTGCAAAAAAACATTGGGGTTCCCCCCCCCCCCCCCCCACCCCCCCGACTCGCTGGCTACCAGGTTTTTAACTGGGGATCATAAATGCTTGAAAAAACGGAACTCACTCAATAATGGGGCCACCATTTCATCGTGCAGATGCGTAGAATCATGGTAGAATTTAACCTTTGGAGAAAACATATTTACCCAAATAAATATTTATTTAAGTACAAATGAGGTGTAATTGCTCATTTTTATAATGATTGGAAATGATGAAACTGTAAATATTTAAATAGTTCAAAAACAATGCGGTATACTTTATCATGATGACAGAGTGCAAACCTGTCGAATTTTGACCGTCAGTGTGATCAACAACATACCTAAATTTTGAGTTGGATCATTTAACTAGAGTACTTTATTGTAAATCATACACCCATGTGCATATAATTAATATGCACCTTAAAAACATGTTTTTATATTATTTAAATGAGCACCGTATCAATATGGGTTGATCAAACATGCATTTACATGTCAATGATGAAATCTGATCAAATAATGAATAATGAATAATGAAAAATAAATCGCCTCATCACTTTGAAGAAAATAAAGTAACAGGAAACTCGCAATTGACTTTCATGAGCCTAAAAAAAACATGATTTTTGAAGTAATTAGGAATCGCATCGCTCTGTAACTCAGGATATATTTATGATCTATGATCAGAAATGTAAATAAGCAAGAAAATCGTCATGAATCCACAAGTGTGTTCATTAATATTAGGCATGATTGAGCGCCCCCTGGAAAAGATCATATTAAATATTCTTTTACTAAAGGCATATTAAAAGCTTTAGGGGTCGTCCATAATTTTCGCAATTTTCAGTTATGTACAAAGCATACGTAACAGGGGGAGGGAGTGAAAATAACCCCCAAAACTGCAAAAGCGTACATAACTTAAATGGAGATCTTGAGAGGCAGGATTTTTTTTTAAAGTACAAAATAAAAATAAATCAATAAAAAATAAAAAAAGATAATAGATATTTTTGTTAAATGGAAATAGAAAATATCCATACAATAGAAAACATTCTGGAAAAGGTTTTAGAGTGAATTTAGAGCGAAAAATAAACTGTCCTGTTAGCAGGACAGTTTATTTTCACTCTGCGCTGTGTTTTTTGAAAAGCCGTACACTTAACCCTTACAGCCCCAGATCCCATGAAATCCCATTTCCCAGCATCCTGGTTCCACCTGGCGCTGAGGTTTTTGTCTGAAATAATGGCTGTAAGCTATATAGCTGGGCGAATACACTCGCCCAGCACAGCTTCCCCCGTGGCGCAGTTGGTAGAGTGTCCGCCCGCCAACCGAGAGGTCGTGGGTTCAAACCCCGGGGCGTGGCACCTCTTGTTGTGTGTGCTTTTTTCGCTTGAAAATTTTTTTGTTGGAAAATCCACCGGGTGGGTTAGGGTTATTGAACGATTTTTTTTCTTCTTTTTAATTTTCACTTTTTTTCTCTAATTTTACCCTGATTAACCCTTACAGCCCCAGATCCCATGAAATCCCATTTCCCAGCATCCTGGTTCCACCTGGCGCTGAGGTTTTTGTCTGAAATAATGGCTGTAAGCTATATAGCTGGGCGAATACACTCGCCCAGCACAGCTTCCCCCGTGGCGCAGTTGGTAGAGTGTCCGCCCGCCAACCGAGAGGTCGTTGGTTCAAACCCGGGGCGTGGCACCTCTTGTTGTGTGTGCTTTTTTCGCTTGAAATTTTTTTTGTTGGAAAATCCACCGGGTGGGTTAGGGTTATTGAACGATTTTTTTTCTTCTTTTTAATTTTCACTTTTTTTCTCTAATTTTACCCTGATTAACCCTTACAGCCCCAGATCCCATGAAATCCCATTTCCCAGCATCCTGGTTCCACCTGGCGCTGAGGTTTTTGTCTGAAATAATGGCTGTAAGCTATATAGCTGGGCGAATACACTCGCCCAGCACAGCTTCCCCCGTGGCGCAGTTGGTAGAGTGTCCGCCCGCCAACCGAGAGGTCGTGGGTTCAAACCCCGGGGCGTGGCACCTCTTGTTGTGTGTGCTTTTTTCGCTTGAAAATTTTTTTGTTGGAAAATCCACCGGGTGGGTTAGGGTTATAGGGATAAAAGCATTTGTATAGTAATTAGTATAAATTAAACTTCCAATGTTTAAACTGATAAACAACATCATTTGTTACCAAAATAAAGACAAAAGAAAAGGTGACCCCAGTGAGATTCGAACTCACACGTTAACGTTTTCATAGCTAATACAAGTCATTATACCAATGCCTTAGACCACTCGGCCACAGTGACAGTTCCCGATCATCCCCGTAAGACACTTTTGCCCAAGGGGGGGCGTTTTCACCTAAAATTTTGCCCCAAAATTTTTCCAAGTCAGTCACCTCGTGAATTTCACGTAAGTGGGGGGGGGGGGGGGGGGGGGGGGGGTAGAAGTCAAAAAAATTCGCACGGACACAAAATTTCCCAGTCCAAAAAGCACTGTAGTCAATGTTTTATGAGTAGTTTTACTATCATTGATATTTGAAACTAAGAAAAACGCAATTTTCACCTAAAAAAAAAAAAAATTCAAAGGGGGGCGATCGCAACCGTCGCCCCCCCATCTGACGGGCCTGCCGATTATGGTGGAAAAGAATTAACAAATACCAAATACTTATTTGAATGTCATTATTTCCCAATGACCATAAAATGCTGTCCGAGCCGGGGATGGAATATTTTGAAACAATGTTTTATTGCACAAAGACAACTGATTTTTCTTAATCCTTACAGCTGTAAGATTGTGTATGATGTAATACAATTGTAAAAATTTAAAAATCCCGTTTTTTATCCTAATTGAGGGCATAGCCTTCAACACATCTGTTAGTGTTAGTATCTCTTTAACTGTGGTTCATACACCATGAGTCCATGATCGCCCCTTCTTCTTGTATTATGAATCTTGGTATCGTATTTGATCGCAGTCTCAGTATGAAACAACATGTTAGTAAACTATGTCGTACTGTCAATTTCCATATACGTAATCTTTGGAGGATAAGATGATAGAACAACCTGTGCACATGCAGTAAGATCTTTGATCCTTTCTCGGCTGGACTATGGCAATTCTTTGCTTGATGGCCTGTCAAAATCAGATATGCAACGTCTCCAACGGCTTCAAAACCGCGCTGCACGCCTTGTCTATCATGTTGATAGGCGCACTAGCGCAGCACCTTTGATTCGTGAGCTGCATTGGTTGCCGGTCCAGCAGAGAGTTGATTTTAAGATCTTAGTGCATGTGTACAATTGTTTACAAGGTTCATCCCCACAGTATTTGCAAGATCTCATTTGTTTGTATACACCAGGGCATGCTGGTCTTAGGTCAACACAAGATACAACCCGTCTTGTGACCCCTTCTACCAGTAGAACCTATGGGGATAAATGTTTTTCTGTTTTAGGACCTAATTTATGGAATATTTTACCTAAGTCTCTTTGTGAAGCAAACAGTGTGAAAACGTTCAAGAAACTTCTTAAAACTCACCTTTTTCCTAAAGATTAGTTCACTTCCTGGCCTACTGGGTTTTTTAATGATATATCACTTTGTGCTTCAAAGTTCAACTCATTCGTATTTTTATACATTTTGTAACTGATTATTGTGTAAATTATGTAATACCTTTTATACATCAGTGGTGCTTTGCTTTAATGCATCTTTTATATCATATTTTTAAAAATGTTGCTGTTATTTTGTTGTTATATAATTGTATGCCATTTTTTGATGTATGTGATTTGTACAGCGCATTGATCTTTTGGAAATGCGCTCTATAAGCACCGGTAAATAATAATACACATGCCTATTTAGATCAAATTTGGTCCAATTTATGATGGCGACTATAATAATCTCAATACATTTATTTACGCTAGTATGGTCAAGTGTGGATTACTATCTCATATTATAATGAGCTAGTTTCCAACTCTGACTGACGGAAGAATATTACGATTTTAAAGCTTTAAAGATTTAAATCACACCATCGACTTTTGTAATTGTAATCAAAATGTAACATTGTGGTTAAATGTTGTGGTTAAATGTTTAAAGCTCATTTAAATGAGATTGATGTTGATAGTACTCCAACCATCTTGCTTTGAATCTGTCACAAAATACCATTTATTTATTCTTTATGTCAAAACAGGATGTAAAGTTGTTATTGCTTCACGCAAGATTGACAGACTGTCGAAGGCTGCAGATGAGATGAAGAATGACCTTCCTAAGGATACAACTGCAGATATAAAGGCTATACAATGTAACATCAGGAAAGAAGATGAGGTACATGTGTGTTTCTACAGAGCCCACAGCCATTTTTCGTACCAGTTATTATTTTAGTACAGAAAATACCAAAATCATATCCAGTAATGTTTCCACTGAGAGTAGGAAGGTTTCAGCCTTTATCTGAAACCGGGATATTCAGAAATCAATCCTCAGGTTAGCAGAAGTAGGTCTTACATTTTATTATGTATTCTTTATATATATTTGAGGAGTCCAACTTCCAAGCACCAACCACCATTGGTCCAAGTGCCATATTTGGCTTGTGCCTCGCCAGTTGAGAAACTTTCACTATTGTTGAAACTCAATTTACCCAACTCAGTAGGCCGGTTATAGAACTCGGACCAAATTCATGTCAAGACTGTCGAATTGGTAACTTGAGTTAAAAAGATTTCAAGCACTGACTCAAGTCAAGCAAAAACATCATAAATGTGGACTGCACTCCAAGCCAAATTGATTCATTGAATTCACTTGAGTATACGCTTTCAGAATAGAATATATTTATTATGTTTATTTCCAATATATTTATCCTAATTGTTTCTTGTATCTTTTAGGTCACATCTTTAATGAAATCGACAGTAAACCAGTTTGGAAAGATAGATTATCTGGTCAACAATGGAGGGGGTCAATTTCCTAGTCCGATGTCGGAGATTAAATTAAAAGGCTGGAATGCAGTCATAGAGACTAATCTTACAGGGACATTTCTTAGTTGCAGAGAAGGTAACTTGCAGTGTTTTTTGTTTACAGTCTTACAGATCATATACGAGGGGGTATCAAAAAGTTCTTGACATCACCCAGAAGTGAAGGAGCTATATCAAATGAAATTTTGTCTGTGTAATCACTGGTCCTTAAAAACATTATGGCGCAAAAATGGTCTCGTAAGTATGTTTACTTTTTATACAGGTGGCCCAGATGTTAAGGCCATGTAAATCAATGACGTCTTCCAACGGTGATGTGTACATGGTAAATTATAATGGTCCAATAACTGATTCTTGTAGGATGCCTTCCAGAAGAATATTAGGCTCAGATTTTTTTAATTTAAATGTTGTCATTTGTCACTCGTAGGTCTCAATTTATCTCTGTAAATGACAACATTTCTAAACCTCATACTCGTCTGGAAGGCTACCCACAAGGATCCATTTTTGGACCATTATCGTTTAACCATGTACACAGCACCGTTGGGAGACGTCATTGATTTACATGGCTTTGTCATCTAGCGCCACCTGTATAAAAAGTAAACATACTTATGAGACCATTTTTACACCATAATGTTTTTAAGGACCAGTGATTACACAGACAAAATTTCATCGATATAGCTCCTTCACTTCTGGGTGATGTCAAGAACTTTTAGATACCCCCTCGTATATTCACTACTTGAAACTGAAAAGTGTGTCACAAATCAGCAATTTCACTCACCGATTTCACGTTAATTACTCACGGTGTAAGGCAGGGCTTCTCAACTGGCGGCGCACGCACCAAATGTGGCACTTGGAGCAATGGTGGTTGGTGCTTGGACTCCTCAAAAATATTTTTAAAATACATAAGAAAATGGGTGCATTTGGCGCTTCATCATACATTTTGCCTCATAAGTGTGGCGAGAACCCCTGGTGTAAGGTGTTGGCAGTTACTGTATTTACTGATGTGATGTTAATCTTGTCTACCGTAAAACAACTTAAATTCACGGCAATTTAATTTAGCGAATTAGCATTTTTAGTCAACTTTTTGCGGCAATTTAATTTCACTAATTTGCATCATCCTCCTATATGCGTATAACCATTATAAATAACATAATTGGCGGCAATTTAATTTGGCGAATTGGATCTCCTAGTGAAATTAGCAAAATGAAATTGCTAGTGAAATTAAATTGCTTGATAACACAAAAATGAACAAACTTAGGCCTAAAAAAAAAGAAGGTTTGATTGGCGTAACCCGACCGACCTTAAATACATCGCAGACCCTGAATATCTTTATTATTTTGAGGGGAATTTTTTTTAATTTTTATAAAAATTGAATAAAGTATTAAAGTTTTTGACTGTTTGCTTTCATTTTCGGCTATTTTAAGTCCCCATCGAAATGATATATTGTTGAACACAACGATACATGTTTAAAGAAAAAGGCATTTTTGCCGTCTCTTCATTTGTGTGTACTGCTGTCTTTTAAGTGTTCAAAAGAAGGTGATTTAAAAAAAAAAAAAAAAAAAATACCGACCGACCTACCCTATTTGTTTTGGTCATGTTACGCCAATCAAACCTTTTTTTTTTTAGGCCTTATCATAGTAAATTGATTTGTTGATCATTATTTCTCAACCCTTTTTATTTCAGCATATCAACATTGGATGGGAGAGCATGGCGGTGCAATAGTAAATATCACAGTTGACAATTGGAATGGATTTCCTGGCATGGGGTAAGACATTGCATATTCATACAACTCATTTGCATATTTGCATATTAATGGGGATGATCATGGCTGCACAATGCTCAATCTTCAGAATGAATTTCCTTTCTCATAAGGCAAATAAGGAAAAATAAAACATGTTTAGCATCCTGTATTTTTGAAAAAAGGAAGGAGGAGGCCCTTTTTTTCTTTCTTTATTTCCAAAATGGTTGCCCGATACATTTTGTCAAGATAGCGGGCCGGTCTATTTTTCAAGATGGTTGCCTGCTTTTTCAAAATGACCTCCACTTGGACTTAAGAAATTACATATTGGCTTCTTATGTGCAAGATGAAACAGAAAATGAGACCAAAATGATGTCTTGTCCTGAGTTTTGAGACGTAGAGAACCAGTTTATTTCCCGGGGCAAGCAGCTTTATACACAAAAAAAAATTAAAAAAATCTTTTTTTCTTCTTTTTTTTTCTAAAAAGAAAAAGAAAAAAGAAAAAAGGAGGCGGCCTCTAAAAAGGAAGCGGGCGGAGACACTAAACATGATTTTTTTTATTATTTGGCCTCATCATTAAGGATTAGAATGCTAAGGTGACAAAAAAACCCTCTGCTATGGGTGGATGTTTTGAAAATGTTGTAAAATTTCAAAAAAATTCAAGATTTAAAAATAGGGCGTTGGTCAGGTCGTAGAACAAGGTTCCCCCATTGGCCTAAAGGTACAATAGCATCATTCTTTTTGTGAAAATTAAAATAGATTATGGCATTAGAGTAAGTGGATTTTCACCACTGAGTTACCCTTCTATGACAATTGCAAACTTATGAGAATCCATTTAGATTCTCACAATTTTGTGAGAATGAATCTTTATGGGAATTATTTCATTATGGTACCAAATCTTGTATTTATTTTTTGGTTTTAATAACCCTAACCCCCTAAATACTATATACAAAATACTACTTGTAAGCCTATCTCCGAGCTCCTGTTCGGACGGTTTTCGATGATGTAATCAACCGAGACTATATAGTGAGCGTGGTATACTGCACGAACGAGTAGCTGAGGGCCATAGCTTAGTGGGTGGGATAACGGGCCGATGTCAGGAGGGTCCCCGGATTGATTCCCAGCAGATCCCTGGCGATTAGTTGGTGTTTTCTCTTCGAAAATTGTGATCCCGGTTAAAAAACTTAAACCGAGGTTAGGGTTAAAGAGTTGCATTTCTTTTTGAAATTTTGACCATGAAGTACAAGTAATCCATCCTATGCTATCAGACAGAGGTGATTACAATAATATGTGATGCGATCTGTGAAAACCCGTCGGATGTCGCAAAATGTGAACTAGGAATTATGGGTAAAATTTAAATTAAAAAAAACCCTCTTTTTTTTAATAGATTTTTTTAAAGAAAATTAAATTCCAATACTTTGTGTCATCATCTTTCATGAAATTTTACCTTCAAAAACTTACTTAAGTCACTTTGATTATTAACCTTATAATGTTATTCTACTGAATTATACGGGTGTCTTTTTTGGCCTGTTTTCATGATTTCTTGTTTTGTAGCTTTTTATGTTGATGACATCACAATCATCATTCACTCATAACTTTTTTTGTAGTGATCGTAGAAAACAGTTCTGTAATCAGCACAGTTTTAGCTTTCTTATGATATAAATATCTCCAATAAAAAAAATGTCACCATGTGGCGGGTTTTCACAGATCGCATCACATATGTCTTTAAAATGTTAAACCGTAAGTGGAAGGTACTGCTTCAAACAGAAGAAATGAAAAAAAGAAAACAGCAGTTTTACTTTTTATTTTATATTGCTTTCATATTTGTATACATTTTGCATCAATAATAGTTTTATACTTGAAAATACATTAATGTAATAATTTCAACATTGGGCATTACTAAATTTGATTATTTAATTCATTACTACAGCGAAATGGTCAAAATACAAGCCAAACGGGCACAGAGACATGTGGCGTCACAATACATTCATATTTTCATACGTTTTGCATCAATAATATTCTTAGGTGTGATTAAACTTGTTGATACTATTTGTATTTTCACCAGGCACACAGGTGCCGCTAGGGCTGGTATAGAGAATTTCACCAAGACAATGTCACTAGAATGGGCAGCAAATGGTATTAGAATTAACAATGTTGCACCGGTAAGTCCACAACAATTTATTTACCCTGAACCTGTAAGTTTGGGATGAATTATCATATGTGTACTGTCGCGGCAAATGGGGGCAGTTGTCGGTAAAATGCATTTTCAGATATTGATAGAATTAGGCTACAACAAGAAAAGAAAAAAAAGACAATTGCGGAAGCAGTATCCAATCTTAACCACAAAAGTGTCATTTAGAAGCATTCAAATAGCTCCTTTTATTGGTATTAAGAACTCAACTTCTTCTTTGAGAGACAGCTCCCAGACGGTAGTGAACAAAGTCAAACATCATTTTTTCTGATTACAAATGAAACATTTCAGTTCATTAAATCTTACTAAATTCTTACCGACCTTCAGAATTGGTCTTAACACTCATTAATTATAGCCCAGAATTTGTGGTGATAACACTGGGGTATCACCAGTAAAAATGTCTTAATTGGGAGTGTCATTAGTGTCTTAGGCCAAACAAGAGGTGTGTTTTCACATACATTTGGGAAAATAGCTATGCTATATGAGTTTATTGAAACAAATGTTAGAAAAATTAGCTATGCTAAATGCAGAAATTTATCGTGTTTGTTTCCACTATTTTTCGGACAACTAAAAAAGCCCCAAATTGGTATACATTGAAGCAGTGGTTATTGAGCGTTACTGAGCAAAACATTTGTGAATTGGCTTATTTTGTTTATGCAATATAGTAGATTAAAGAATAAAGATATCATAGGCAAAATTGATTGCTCCACGCATGCCTTAAAAGTTCCTTCCAAAAGAGTTATACAGTATTTATATATATTGGTTGTGGGCTATTGCAACCTTTACAAATGCTTGGTTTTCTTGCTTATTTATTATCGAATTTGATAATACTATTGCCCATGGGTGCTATTTGTCCATATTTTTAAATCATGTTCAGAAGTGATCAGTAAAAATGAACTGAAATGAGAAAGCTTCTATGGATAAATCAATTTTGCACATGTTAGCTTTAGAATAGGCTAAGGCGACGGACCCCCCCCCCCCCCACGTTGTATGGGCCAGACCGACCAAAAAAATTTGTTGACATATTTTGACCTTTGTTTGCAAATTCTTTGCATTGTTATCATTTTTTTTGCTCTGAAAAGTCGCCAACATTTCCTGACAGTGGAGTACAACAGGTGGGTTTTTTGCCGTCTAAGTCTAAGATTTTCTTTCCAGTAAGTCCCAATAGCCTCTTCTTTTATTAAATGCAAAAAGAATTTTTTTCGAAAGTAAGTGAAAATGATTGTCAAAAATGGGTTGATTTTTTTGAAACACCCTGTATAGTTGAGCAGTTTTTCTTTGATTGAACTCAACGTATGGGTAAAAATGGAGATACAAACAACCTAGCTGTGAGATTCAGGCCTCAATTTGAACTTATCATTATATTTATTCTTGGACATTCATGACCCATTACAATAACATTGAAATGTTTCTCGCTGATATTTTTTTCAGGGTACAGTATGGTCAGAAACAGCAGCCGCAAACTACGCAAATCCGGCCATCTTTGATGCGGCTATTCCAGCCATTCCTGCAAAGAGACTAGGCAAAGTGGAAGAGGTATGTATGTTTTGCTAGCCTTCTTGCCACGCTTCAATATTGAAAAGTTAGTTCAGTATCACTTTCATTCAGTTGTATTGTATTTATCTGACTTTAAATTCATCAATAATGTGCCTTCATGTACCATATTTGTGAAGCTCACTACTCTACATCTGAAGGTCTTTAAATGATGTAACTTATACTGTTTGTGAGACCTGGTAGCTACATTTTGAGACCCTGTTTTTAACCATTATTGTAAATTGTCCAATGTTTACCAGGGGTATGAAATATGATCCATTTTTTTCTCCAAACTTTGGTTTTTATCAGACGGGCAGTATGACAGATTTACAATGCCGAAAAGTAGTGTTATTATTATTATTGAATCTTTCTTTACTGAGGGTTAACAGCTTTAGTGTCAAGCGCTGCTTTCCAAGCAGGCCCTCATTTCACAGAGAAAAATACATAATTTTTTACAAATATACATGGAATATAACAGCTGTTTACATAAATAAACTGCTCACAAAAAGTTAGAAAACTTTTTTTAATCAAGTTTATTTTTATTATTCATTACCCTCTTTGTATATGTTATTTATCAATGGAAAGCTGAAGTGTTCCTCTTTAATATTATACCACATTTGCAATGATTACATGTTAATGAACTTGGCCACATGAATGAGAATGAGGCAAAGTGACAAATCAAATGTGCCAAAATTACCGTTATCTGTACTAAACAGTCAATAGGTAATGATCAATAATCAAACCAGTCATGCTTGAGAACCATGAATGGTTTACACAAAGATTTTCACCAGTGAGCACAACACACAAAAGTTAACCCTCATCTCTTTAGAAAGCCATTGTTTGGGTATTTACAAGACTGGGTTAACAGGTGGAAGGTCATGAAGGTAAGTGATGAAAGTTTTAGGCCTACAACTTGTACATTTTTCTCAATAAAGTGGATTAAGATCAGTAAATTGTCTTGCTTGTTTTCATTACAGTGTCAATTTGTTTGTTCACACAGTAACACAAAATTGTTAATTTGGGCACATTTGATTTTTGACTTTGTCTCATTCTCATTAATGTGGCCAAGTCCGGCAACATGTCATCATTGCACATTTGGTATCATTTTAAAGAAGAACACTTCAGCTTTCCATCGATATGCAACATAATACAAGAGGGTAATAAATAGTAAAAATATACTTGATTCAAAAAAGTTTCCTAACTTTAAGTATTTCTCTGGTTTTTCTGTTGTGCTCTTGACGTTATTATGGTGGCCTCATCCCAATCTATAAAATGTGACCATCCACCACATACAAGCCCAGTGCAAAGTCGCCAGGGCCTTTTCAGAGATACGGATTAAAATTAAATAAAAAACAAAGGATTTTCAAGAGGATTCTTGATTATTTAAGTGTTTATTTACAAAACAATAACTACATGTCATATCAGTTTCTATCTTATTTGAAGTAGATTGTAACTATATCAAAATGTCCATTTTGAAAAATGGTGACTTTACACTGGATTCGTTGTGGATGGTCATATATGATTTGCCCTACACTTATAAAACTCGCCCATTGCTTGTGTGGTGGATTTCGATCACGACAGGAGCATGCGCAGATGCGATTTTTGTGTAAGTGGTCTGTGATTTTGTCAATATTATATTTTTACTGTGATTTGTCGATCTGCATTAAATGCAAAAAGTAACAACGCCGCCGGCTGGACTCGAACCACCAACCTTTCGGTTAACAGCCGAACGCGCTAACCAATTGCGCCACGGAGGTGATTATTTACTAGGCTGTTTTGGTTTGCCATGTTCACCCGTACACTTCCCCGTACACTTTCTTGCAAAGTCGGGCATCGTTTTTTCTCAAATGTTGCTTGCATATTGCCGTTGCTGTCGCCTTTAATACATGTGCTGTCAGTTGAACTTGGAACCAACGTTTAATTTGAACTGTCTATTTTCAATAAAAAAATACTCCAATACGGGAAAAAAATCAGAAAAGCTCACAGACAACAAATAAGAACATCATTTTACTCGACCTAGAATTTCAATCAACGTATTTCAATCATCGGGGAAACCCGATAATGCGAGTGACGTCATTTAATGAGCTCATTAGCATAATTTATGTCCGTGAAATGTACAATAGAGTTTTATAAGTGCCCTAGCTGCATGGTCAGAAATAGCTGATTTCGTCTGTTCTTGCTCTGAAGCTTTTCTCTCTGATCCAGCGTATGTCTTGGCATCTAGTGTATTTCTTGGTGAAATATTACTGTATATGACTTTAACGTCAAATTTAATAGAAATAAACCAATCTTGTCTCTTTAATTCCAGATATCATCAGCTGTGTGTTTTCTTCTCTCCCCCGGAGCCAATTACATAACGGGTGACACTATTAAAGTAGACGGAGGATCCAGTCTATTTGGACACAATACATTTATGACTATTCCAGGTAAGGAGACTATAGGGCTTGAAATAAGCAGGAGACAGGCTTTATATAGCATGAGCAGAGATGGCACACTCTATTTGTTTTCCTATGGACAGTGACGTAACTTTACATGCGCTGCATTTACGCACGCGTATGTATCTTCCGTCTTTCTCTGCGTTTGTGTCTTCCGTCTGTCTCTGCGCTTGTGTGTGTACGCCAGTACCTCATGAAGGTGTGTGCGTTTATGTGCTGCAATTAGTAGAACGAATACGCAGTTACCTCACTGTCTCGTGATGGATAAATATACACTAGACTGCTTTTTGTGTCCCTGAATCACCAAAATCCATTTTGTTCCCACTGTTTGTTTGTTTTTTGTTGCAAATTTGCTGCAGACATACTATTATATGGGGAGGTGCATTGAGTAGTTATGCTTTAGTTCTACATTTTCTGCAAGCACAGTGGTCCCTAGTGACCCCCTAGCTTTTTGACCTAACACTACCCCATTTTGTGGGCAAAACCATAATGTAATTTCAGGTATGTCTATTCAAAAACAATACTATACTCTATTTAGCTTCCTCTGGACAGTGACGTAACTTAACAGGCGCAGCTTTTACGCACGCGTATGTGTCTTCCATCTTTCAACGCTCGTGTGTATATGCCAGCACCTCGAGTGGTCGCGGGCGTTATGTGCTGTAATTAGTAGAGTGTGCGGTTATGTCACTGACTCGTGATGGCCAAACATACTATAGTAAACTACAGTTTAATCACTTCTAAATTGTTGAAAAATATTCTGTTTTTATCTCTCCACGCACAAAAGTAATCCAAGCGTACATGCACGATTATGGCAGCACACACGCTGTTTTGGTCGCACGCTCAGGATGTGCAGTGTGCTTGTTGCCTTGATGCTCACCTGCACGCTTCTGTATTCATTCTCTTGTGTAAGGAGGCTTCACCAATTTAGAACTAATCAAACTATAGAACCCCAATTCATTTAACTTTATTTATAAAACAATTGTTTGAAATTGACCATTGCGTTATGTTGTTATCAATTGATTCTAGTGAAGCTTTCTAATTGAAAGCCAATCCATAGGATGGCAATTGCCAGTAACGTATAGAAATTGCTGGATGATTCAAGCAAGTGTGCTGTATTTGAATAAAACATATCATGGATTGGCTTTGAAATAAGAGGTCCATTTAGAAAATTGAATTAACTTAACAATAGAATAGTCAAGTTCAAAGATTCCTTTTCGGAATTTAAGTTGAATCAATAATATTTCTAAAATTATTTTTGATTTTGAATATACTTACCTTAAATTTGTGCCCAAAAATCCCTGATCTTTCTGACTTGCCCTGCATGTGATGGACATTTAGGGATGCACTATTAGATTTTCAGGGCGGGGGTAGGAAGTTTTTAAAGAAGAAAAAAATTCCCCCCTCTATGCAGGCCAACAACCCCCCCCCCCCTGATGAGTAAAAAAAAAAAATCTACCCCACCCAACTCAATATGAATGAATACATTTAAAAATAAATCCCCCCGAACCCAACTTCCTACCCCCCACCCCCTGAAAATCTAATGGTGCGTCCCTTAGTAGATAATTAAGGTGGTCACTAGAGCCCCCTTCAATAAATTCAGCCCTGTATTGTTTGATAAGTGCAGATATTCTATCACTATCATCTGTTTCAACAGGAATATTGTGCATGCCGTGTCCGACACTGTGTCTGGCACCATCTGGACCATAGTGCTTTGCTTGAATGCTGCCCTCTATAGTCCAATGTTAACTTTTAACTAAACCAAACGATATCAACAATGAGGGCAGTATTTAGTATTTGTATAACCATTAGTGTTCTGAAAATGGGGTATACAATATAAATTCTTCAAACCAAGACATTGTATTATGATCTCTGTATCTCTAAAACAGAAGTTCATATAGCGCAGAATCTGAATGATACCAGACTATTCAGCCATTCTCCTCATTGATCTCAACTTATGACCATTATTTTTGTATTTCTCCTCAGATCACAAGAACATGCCTGCTTATACATGGAAGGATGACATTAAAGAAAGGGAAAAGAATTCTGAAAATAATGATGCTGAACAGACTCCATCCTCAAAACTATAATATACCTCAATACCGTGACATATTTTCTGAAATTCTGAGTTGAGCCCTCATGCGTTTTAAGTACATATCACTGTCATCATCTGTCATCATCTGTCAGCCGTGCAGAGAGTTTTTGATTCGATTTTTTGAATTTTGTGAGTACTGTAATTATTGAACTATTAATCAAATGTATATAAATTTATACATTTTTGGAAAGGAAATGGATCAGAGAATCCAAATTTGGCGTCAATTTTGACCAAAAAAGGAGATCTTTTGAGAAAATTACAAAATTCACTTTTTTGACCCAATTTTTTTTTTAACAAAGCTAACAAAAATAATTTTGAGTAAAAAATGGCCAAATCACTTTATAATGATTTTAAGACACTAATGAAGGGACGATTTTTTTTTTTAAAACCTAATCTAATATTTTTGAAAATTTTGACCAAAAAGTGCCAAAAAACGTGAAAAATTGGATTTTTAATTTTTTTTTTACACTTTTTTGTCAAAATTTCAAAAAAATGTTGGATTAGATTTAAAAAAAAAAAAAATTGTCCCTTCGGTAGTGTCTTAACATCATCATCAAGTGATTTGGGCATTTTTAACTCAAAATTATGTTTGTTAGCTTTGTTCAAAAAAATTGGGTCAAAAAGTGATTTTGTGTGATTTTCTCAAAAAAAATCAACATTTTTGGTCAAAATTGATGCCAAATTTGGATTCTCTGATCCATTTCCTTTCCTAAAAGGTATACTTTTATATACATTTGAGTCACGGTTCAATAATTACAGCACTAACAAAATTCAACAAAAAACTTCCTTAAGTCCCCCCCCCCCCCCCCCCGTAAGGTTTTTTCCTGTAATCATTGTGGATATTAACACTTTCCAGGCGGCAGGCGTCTGCAATCGACAAAATTCACAAAATGTTTCAAAAATGTCATAATTATTGAATTTCATTACTATTTTTGGAATCACCATGAGAAATGCATTGAAATAAGTACAAACATTTCTAGTATTGGTTCAGTAATTCTTGCGATAGACCTTGACATTTGGGAAAGATTTCTGAAAAATCAGTTTGTATATATGGTAAAGCTAAAAGCCGGGTGGAAAGTATTAATAATACTATCATAGTATTCCATTGAAATATCAGCAGTATTCTAGATCTAGGAAAATGGTTTGAATTGAAAAAGTACAACTCACTCGGTTTCGACTTGAAGTTAAAGGGGCATTGAGAGATGTAGCGATATACTAAATGAGCAAATAACGTAAAGATAATCATCAACATAGCCCTAATCCAAAATATCATACAATTCCGACATCGCCTTCATGCCAAACTAAGTAAATAACGGCACTTCCGGGTTGAGATTTGCCGCGAAAGTCTGTGAGTAAAACTTAGCATAACTTCCGAATTCAGCACCTTAGTTTTGATATGGTCATATATCTAAACTAAGAAATCATGAAATTTTATATGATATACGGCGATATGTTGGTAAACTGTTTCAGATGGTAGTTAGTATATGCCTAAGTATTACTTTGATGCAAAAAAACTGATTTCCAGGATAATTGAGGGCGCACTCCCATACGTATCTCTCAATGCCCCTTTAATATGTAGGCCAACTAGCAATATGAAATTTGATCAACCCCCCCCCCCCCCACCCCCCGTTGTTGTTATAATAGGTATAACGATAGGCCCAGTTTACACAAGGTAGTCTTCACCAATGTAATGATAACACTGTTTTCTAGAAAATAAGTAGATATCATAGGAAGACTTAATCATGAGAAAAAAATCAATATGTTGTCAAATTTGTTTGTTTGGTGTGTTTGTTTTCCACAAAATAAAATGGCAATTTTTGCATAGAAGATAAAATGTTCACCCCAGATTAATTGAAAACCAAGGAATCAAATATGGCATGTTAACACTTTCCACGCGGCAGGCGTCTGCAGACGACATTCCAAAACCTCACACAATGTTTCAAAAATGTCAACATTATTGAATTTCATTAACATATTTGGAATCACCATGACAAATGCATTGAAATAAGTACAAACATGCCAGGTATTGGTTCTGTAATCATTGAGATAGATCTTGACATTTGAGAAAGGTTTCTGAAAAATCTGTTTTGTATATGGTAAAACCAATAGCCGCATGGAAAGTGTTAACACTTTCAACATGGCAGTCGTCTGCAGACGCCAACAATTTCACAAAATGGTTTAAAATAATCTCAAAATTATTGAATCTCATCACCATATCTGAAATCACATTGAGAAATGCATTAAGATAAGTACAAACATGCCAGGTATTTGCACAGTAATTCATGAGATAAGACTTTAAATGTTGGGAAAGATTTCTGAAAAATCTGGGGTTTTTTGCATGGTAAAACCAATAGACGTTATTCGTAATTGGCGATTTCAGGCTGAAGAGGGAGACATTCTCGATGTGATGTCACTAATCATAACGAAAGCGAGGCCAATCGTGGTAAATTACGTCAAGTTACGTCACAAGTGACGTAATTTACCACGATTGACCTCGCTTTCGTTATAATCAGTGACGTCACATCGAGTATGTCTCCCTCTTTAGCCTGAAATCGCCAATCACGAATATCATCTATAGCCGCATGGAAAGTGTTAATGACCAGTTTGCTCCAATGTGGAATGCCAAGATGATTGAAAAAGATACAATATCTGTACATGTAGTGTATGGTATGGTTATTTGGATTATTGGGTGCCGATGGAAAGATGGAATATCTAGTGTGTGCAAATTGACAAGGACTAAACCAGTGACAAATTACACAGGTCAGTTTTGAATTGAGTCACAAGATGGAATGGGCTGGCCATGAGAGGTTTCATTGCAAAATAATTTGATTGCCTCAGTATAGGAGGCACCAAATTTGGTATATTGGTATCTAGAGTATGTACTATATGACAACGAGTTTGTTTCATACCCTGGAAAACAACATTCCCTGACATACAATAGAGGTTTGACAGCATTATGTGACATGGCCCAGATTTGTGAAAAACAAGGACATGTTTCTGGAACAAGCGTTCTATTTCCGAAGGCAAAATGTATTGCACACGTAGGCTTACAGTTACACCTTAAAATAAGGCAAATTGACCAGTTGCTAATCAAAGATAACCCTCCTTCAAAGTTGAACTTTATGGATTGTCATCCCTATGTCCTTATAAGGTAAATTGTAATTTTTGTCTAAAACCCACTTTATCTAGCCTCTATGTGATGTGTTTGTTCCACAACCATTTTGTCTGAAGCAGTGAGGTTAGTGTTTGAGCTCAGAATTAGTGATAGGGGTACTTGTAGGGAATACCGGCCAGCAGGCAATACCGGACACTCACAGCCTATCTAGCCTAGAACACTGACGGGCCGTCCCCTTCACGTCTGCCGACATCGACGACCAACATCAGTGTTCTAGGCTGGATAGGATGTGAGTGTCCGGTATTGCCTACTGGCCGATATTCCCTACGTGTACCCTAGGGAACTTAGGTTTAGGAATATGGTTTTGGACTTGAGGGTTCGTAACAGTCTATTTATTTGTGTCCGCTGAAGTTAGGAGGTGACGCCAGTGCATATTCTATTAGGCGCATCATGATATCGCGCACATAACTCCAATGCGCGCAAATGCTGCAATGATCACTAAAAATACTTTGTGTTGGCTGAAGTTAAGAGGTGACGCGAGTACATATTCTATTAGGCGCATCATGATATCGCGCGCATAACTCCAGTGCATGCAAATGCTGCACCGATCACTAAAATATACGCTGGCGTCACTGCACAGAGCTAGATTATTAACAAAGTATGGCTGGTTTGGTCTGAGACCATATGGGAATACACTTTTGTGACTGTGAAATCATTTATGCATTATCCCATAGAATTGTATTGTCACATGCTCTTGGTCTCTGTAAACTATGTGTTACATTCCAAAAGTCACAGGTCATAACCCAAATTTGTGATAAGGCCAACAAAAAAAAAAGGTTGACTTGGACTTTCAGGGCCAGAGTCTGGGTCGGACGGTCGGATTTTTAAAAAAAAATAAAAAAATAAACAGGGAGATACTACACAAACACGTTTTAATTTTCTTTATTGTTGTGTGCTTCTTTCAATTTTTTTTTACTTTGAAAAAAAAAAAAAAATAGCGACCCTAGATTTCAGAAAATTTGGGTCGGTCGGAAAGGGCAAGTCAACTTTGTGGGGCCTAATTTTGGTACAAATACAGATTTTTATGTACAACCTGAATTGGATTTACAAATAATAGTAATATATAGATATATATATATATATTATGTAGATTATAATGTGTTCTAGTATGTGTAGAATATTTCAAGTGCTAACAGAGTAAGATTTTAGCATCAATAAAGATCTCAAAATTGAGGGTACTTTCAAGCTCTAAATTGGTAATATAAATTGTGTAGTGATTACTTTGTAGTTGATGATTATTGCAAGTTTTGTGAAGTTCTCGTTTAGTTTTGGTGAAGATGGGGGGGGGAGGGGGTGGGGGCAGATAAAAGGGCATTTTGAGGGCTCGGAAACACAAGGCCTCATCTCCATTTTTTCAAAAATGAGATTTTGGTATCAAAATTTTCAGAAAGAAATTCTCTTTCAAGTAACACACAGCTTTATCGTCATAACACAACTCATTTCAAAGTTATAGCCAGTATCACAAGGCCTCATCTCCATCTCCCCAATGTGTTCAAATATCTTCGGTAGTCTTTTTCTCAAAATGGAGATAAGGCCTTGTGTTTCTGAGCCCTCGAATTTTGGCTCTAGCTTTACACAGACGATGCAAAGTTGTACCAAATCATACCAATTCAAACCAAACCACAATTTAGGGAAAATGGACCCAGCAAATGTGTAAAACAGACCATTTGATTTGGTGGTAAAAAGGTTGTATGTATTTACAAGATTGGGGGTGGAAAGGTGACCATGTTTTGTGTCAATTCCCTCCCCCTCATCAATAGCAAGTTTATTTATACATTGTATTGTACTGTTACCATGGGAATTCACGGTGCTGGTGCTATGGTTGTATATCAACACCTCATAGGTGTCAACACTTTATAGCCATGAATTTCGCTTACTGTACTGGTTGTAAAGTAGGTAGGTTACATAAGTTGTGTTGCATTTTAAAGAATATTTTGTTTAAAAACATGACATTTGGAGCTGTTCATACTATAGTGGTATATGTGGGATCAGATTTCTTCTGTTATATAGTGGCATATATGAGAATCAGATGTCATAATTGTATTACTTTGTGGCAGTTGGGAATCAGATGCCTTATATTATTATCTGGTATTGGTGATATATATGTTGGAACCAGACATCTTTTATTATTTGGTGTCATATGTGGGAATCAGATGTCTTTATATTATTAGTTGATATTATTTGGTGGACTTGTACTTGTAGGAAAGTGAAGTCTTCTATTATTTTGTGGCATTGTGGGAATCCGATGTCTAATATATAATTTGGTGGAAGTTCTGGGAATCTGATGACTAACATTATTTTGTGGCATATGTGGGAATCCGATGTTTTATATCATTTGGTGGCATATGTGGCAATCCTATGTCTTATATTATTTGGTGTCATATGTGGGAATATGATGTCTTTTATCTTTGGTAGCAGATGTGGGAATTTTATATCTTCTATCATTTGGTGGCATATGTGGGAATTAGATGCCATATAATTGTTTGGTGTCATATGTGGGAATCGGATGTCTTATATAATTTGGTGGAATTTCTGGGAATCTGATGACTAACATTATTTGGTAGCAATGTGGGAATCTAATTTCTCATATCATTTGGTGGCATTTGTGGGAATCCGATGTCTTATATTATTTGGTGTCATATGTGGGAATATGATGTCTTATACAGTGGCGTAGCTAGGTGTTTTTTCGGGGAGGGGGCAAATATTTTTGCAGTCAGCTAAGAAAATTTGGAGTAATTCCGTTATACCCTTCACAGAGGTATAGTGCATGATTTTTAAGAACGACGCATACTACCGATGTAGGTGTGTAGGGTATAACATAATTATGCCGAAAATTTGAGAGAGGGGGGGGGGGGTAGAGGATAGGGCATGTTTTACTCGAAGCACGCTCAGAAAATGGTCCATGTAAGTTGTCATAATGCCTATACACACTACATCCGGAGAATGGCGCGGGGACACAATAGGGCTTGGGGGCAGGGGCACAAAGCACAAACGGCGTTTTAAGGTTTTTTTTAAGAAATGTGTTTCTGTGGGGGGGGGGGGGGGGGGTCTTATATCTTTGGTGGCATATGTGGGAATTTTATATATCTTCTACCTGGAAAACTGACCCCCCCCCCCCAGCTATGCCACTGGTCTTATAGCTTTGGTGGCAGATGTGGGAATTTTATATCTGCTACCATTTGGTGGCATATGTGGGAATCTGATACCTTATAATTGTTTGGTGGCATTGTGTGAATCAGATGTCTAATATCATTTAGTGGAATGTCTGGGAATCTGATAACTAATATTATTTGGTGGTGGCATATGTGGGAATCCGATGTCTTATATCGTTTGGTGACATATGTGGGAATCCAATGTCTTATATTATTTGGTGTCATATGTGGGAATATGATGTCTTACATCTTTGGTGGCAGATGTGGGAATTTATTATCTTCTATCATTTGGTGGCATATGTGGGAAATTGAAACCATATAATTGTTTGGTCACATTGGTGGCATTGTGGGAATCAGAATCGTATAACATTTAGTGGAATGTCTGGGAATCCAATGTCTTATATCATTTGGTGGCATATGTGGGAATCCGATGTCTTATACTATTTGGTGTCATATGTGGGATGTCTTATATCTTTGGTGGCAGATATGGGAATTTTATATCTTCTATCATTTGGTGGCATATGTGGGAATCGGATGTCTAATATCGTTTGGTGGCATATGTGAGAATCCGATGTCTTATATTATTTGGTGTCATATGTGGGAATATGATGTCTTATATCATTTAGTGGAATGTCTGGGAATCTGATGACTATCATTATTTGGTGGCATATGTGGGAATCCGATGTCTTTATACCGTTTGGTGGCATATGTGGGAATCCGATGTCTTATATTATTTGGTGTCATATATATATATGTGGGAATATGATGTCTTATATCGTTTGGTGGCATGTGTGGAAATCACTGTCTTCTTTAATTTGGTGGTATGTGTGGGAATCAGATGTCTTTTATTACTTGGTGGCATATGTGGGAATACAGACATCTTAGTTATACCATTTGGTGGCATATGTGGGAATATAGACATCTTAGTTATACCATTTGGTGGCATATGTGGGAATACAGACATCTTAGTTATACCATTTGGTGGCATATGTGGGAATACAGACATCTTAGTTATACCATTTGGTGGCATATGTGGGAATACAGACATCTTAGTTATACCATTTGGTGGCATATGTGGGAATACAGGAATCTTAGTTATACCATTTGGTGGCATATGTGGGAATACAGGAATCTTAGTTATACCATTTGGTGGCATATGTGGGAATACAGACATCTTAGTTATACCATTTGGTGGCAAATGTGGGAATACAGACATCTTAGTTATACCATTTGGTAGCATATGTGGGAATACAGACATCTTAGTTATACCATTTGGTGGCAAATGTGGGAATACATACATTTTAGTTATACCATTTGGTGGCATAGACCTACATGTCTGAGGGAATCTGACAAATATCACACTTATGTAGGATTTCCAATGGTACATTATCCAGGATAAGTTATGAAAGCTTATATGATGGGAATGTACAGAGAAGGCCAACCAGGTATTATATTTGACATTTATGTTTAACAATGTTCATTGCCGTTTCTCTTTATCAAGACAATCAAGCTTTCATTGATCTAGTACGTTCAAAGATATCCATAGCGTATGGCCATTGTGATCACGATTCCATGATTAGTCGTGTCATGAGGCCTTGCACATTAACCTGCTTGATTCATGTCTCAATGCCTCATTGATATACCAGCTTTTCCCATATGCATGATATGTGAAGAGTAAGCCTATAATGTGTTGTTTCCCACGCAAGGAAGGTATGCTGTTGTGTGTGATAACATATTCATGAACATTGTTTTTTGTTTGTTACCTGCTTGTTATTTTGTAGATTGATAGATATATGAGTATTCATATAGGCCATGTTTTCAGATCTCAACGAAGGTCTATCAACATCAAGTGTCACCTGGTGTTATCAATATACCGTAGAACGTTGACACAGAGCTTCCAAAATTACTTTAGTCATGAACTTGCAATTATTTAGGATTACCCCTGCTAATTAAAGCTTAATTACATCTGATTAACCGTCTACGGCATTGAAAGATGTTATGGATGATTTTTGTTTCTTCTGGCATGACGGATGACGGGAATCCTTCCGGGATCTGTTGATTTCGACTTCGAGGCCGTGAAAATAACGATCAAAATATTGGGGGTTGATTTGACAAAGTTAATTGGTCATTATTTTTAAATTTGTGGTTAATGTGCACTCAACTCAGTTGTTGAAGCCGTCTTTGAATGCTATGGTATGCCGCACAGGTATTCTGCTATATGTCCTATAAAAATGTAGCTTATTGTTAAAGTTCATGTATCGCCATATCACCTGACTGTTAGAACACGGATTAAAACTTAAACCAACACGGATTAGCAGATGACCCACGTTGTTGGTTAAAATATTTAGCCAAAAATATGTTTAAACATTTTTAACCAACATTTACAAAATGTTTGAACTGGTATTGTTTAAATATTTTAACCAACGATTGTATGGTTCATCTGCCATAATTATAAAATTATAATTATTGTTCTAACAATGATCATGATGATAGGTCTGCAAAACTATGGTTATTACAATCTTTTTAATGAAGGAAAGATCGTACAAAGAAAGTTCAAGTTGAGCTGTTCCATTTATTTCTCCTACCATTTTGTGTTGATTGACGATTCATTTCGAAAAATAAGATGCAATTTCAATGCATGTCGGCGTACACATTTACCACGTGACTTTAAAAAAAAAGTCTTTTTCAGCATTGCGGATTTTGTTCTAATGGGCTATTCCATTTGAAATCCATACACCTCCTATGGAAGATATAACCTTAATCTTCCCACACTGAGAGTGAGTGTGAATTAAAAAAGCAACCTACATTATGCATGATGCATGATATGGATGAGTCCAAGGCTCAAGATAAGCGGGCGCTGGGCGATTTTTACCCCTCGGTCCTTCTGCCATAGCGCCCGGTAATGCTTAAAAATAAACAACCGAGCGCTGATATTTTGTCCAAACCAGCGTCCGTTCCGTTGACGATCGGGGAAGCTTGCCCAAGACATCGAATTTCGAGTTGACAATGCTGCCATACTGTATTCAATTAAAAAGTTAGCTCCCTGTAGACTGAAAATAGCTCCTGGTTCTAAATAAATCCCATGATCTGGGCGCTACTTTTGAGAGAAAAAAAAGTAGCTCCCGGTAAAAAAACTGTTATCTTGAGCCTTGTGGATGACTCCATTTGAAATCTACACTCCCTTTATGTGGAAGATTAATACTTTCCACGCGGCAGGCGTCTGCAGACGACATTCGAAAATTGCACAAAAAAATTCAAAAATATCAAAATTATTGTATTTTATGATTACCATATTTTGGAATCACCACGAGAAATGCATTGAAATAAGTACAAACATGCCTAGTATTGGTTCAGCAATCCTTTTAAGGATTGCTGAACCAAGATATTCATTGAAAGTTGGGAAAGGTTTCTGAAAAATCTGTTTTGTATGGTATGTAAAACCAATAGCCGCGTGGAGAGTGTTAAGGTAATGTCTTCCGTAGGAGGTGTATGGAATTCAAATGGAATAGCCATATTTGGTTTTCACATGTCGACACCGACTGTCGTCATCAAAATAAAATGTAAGTAGGGCATGATAGGTAATAGCGGGTTAAATGATTACTTTGCCTTTGTTTCTCTTTAATATTTTTTTATCAGAATATTGAAATGAAAGAAAAACTATTATAGAGAGAAAAAAACTAAGTCTGTCACACTACCAAAACAAAGTAATTAAGTAATTGTTTGAAATCATTCACAGACAAAAGTTAAGTCCTCGTGCCATAGACTGTGTCTAATAGACCTTTTGACGACGTTGATTAAACCCCATAATTATTGCAAGTGATTTCATTATCATGATTATTACGCGCGATAATGAACGTCGTGTAACTTATTTCGCCTTGATTATAACAATAGCAAATCTAAAATGCATTATCTATTGGACTTGAAGCGATTAAACGCCTCGCACAAATGGTCGTAATAGTTAAGTACGCCCATTTCCGCCACCTTTCAAGAACGCTAAGCTGCATGCAATACATGTGGCGGCGCTTAAGCCAGGCGCTTAAGGCGACGACGAAAGAAAAAACACGGCCCTCTCAGGTAGGGTCGGTCGGTCAAAATAAAAATGGGTCGATCGGGCCCGTAATGGTAGAATAGGGTTTGTTACGTCGCCTTATATTAGGGTTGATTGCTGATTGTTGAATGTTGATCACTTTCCACGCGGTAGGCGTCTGCAGACGACATTCCAAAATGTTACAAAATGTTTCAAAAAATGTCAACATTATTGAATTTCATTACCATATTTGGAATCACCATGAGAAATGCATTGAAATAAGTACAAACATGCCTAGTACTGGTTCAGTGATCCTTGAGATAGACTTTGAAAATTGGGAAAGGTTTCGGAAAAATCTAATTTGTATTATCATGATTATATGGTAAAAACTAGCCGCGTGGATGGAAATGGTATAGGAGGCCTATTACTTCTACTAAATCGGTGCTAATAAACTGCTAATAATCTGCATTTCTTGTTGTTGGTGGACGTAGAAATATATTTAACAGTTGGTGAATGATCCCATGCAATCCAGAATCATTGTTAATGACATACGCGAGAATGTTTTGGAATAATTCCTTTCAGAAAATACTTCATAGCTCAGTACACATGTTACAACAAGAAAACATAATTAGTCAAGGATATGCCGTTCTTTTTATTCTGAGCAATGTTACGTGTTTCTGAAAGTGCTCGTCCAAAACATTCTTCCTTTCATAACAAGGTGCCTTACCATTAGGGACGCACCATTTGATTTTCAGGGGGGGTGGGGGGGGGGGGGGGGGTAGGTTCCTAAACATGTCACATCTCACATATTTAGTTTCTAAACGCGTCACACGTCACCGATTTTTACAGTGTAGAGGGAGGGGGAATTTGTTTTCTTCCAAAAACTTCCATGGGTTAAACTTAAAGTACTTGTGTGATAGACACTTATAATTATAGGCCTAAGCATCGTTCCCACATATCAAGTTTTTCTCCCAGCGTTTTTCTGTAACATGCTTTTAAACATAAACTGCCGGATTTTGCAACCATACCGTAAATATCTGCAACATAATTTGCAACTTTCTTTAACTTTTTTCGCAACCTTTTTCTCTCTCTCTAACTTTCTCTCTGAAAATGTTGCAACATTCTGTATCACTTTTCCAGCAATTGGTCTGTATCTTTTTGTCTTCATTTTTCTTTCTGTAACTTTGTTATTCATACCTACCTTTCTCTGCGACTTTATGTTTATGCAACTTTTGCTGCATCGTTTGGTTCGAACAATTTGTTTTTCTTGTGACTTACTCTGCATTGTTGTGCGACGCCTCGACATCCTACAATCTAATAAATAAAATAAAATAAAATAAATTAAAATAAAATATTTAATTTTTTTTATTTAAAAATAAGTTATTAATATTAGTATGACTTGAAAGAGCACATTTTAAGCTTTGAAATAATACCATGTTGAAGGTAATCGGACTTTGTAATCACAAGATATGAATTGAAGAAGCATATTTTTGTCTATTATTTTCTTTATATTTCACAAAATATATTGCCCTCTATCTCAAAATTGTGTTTGCCGACAACATGTCCTTTTTGACGCGACTGGTCACCTATTTGGTCTACGCGCGTTGTTTCTGCAACCTACTTTCAACAGATTAATGTTAGGTTGTCTCCTTCTCAACTAAGTTGTTATTTCTCAATTTTAATTTTCTACCCATGGTCATGATGGTACACAGCAGATAAATGGTTAAACGTATGATATTCATGGTACATGCCCGTAAGCACTGTACGGTTCAACCTCTCACTCGTTTTTCTCTGGACGAGAAAACTTGAGGTGGCGCTCAACACAACTTTACGTTGAGTTGAGGTTCACTCAGGCAGCCAAGGCATAGCAAAGCTAAGGTTCGCCTCACTGAACACTTTCTTGGCACCGTGAGTGGACGAACTTCTGAACTTTCAGCTAGTCCAGATCTCGCAATGCAATTATAGCACTGCAAACGTAAATATTGAGAGATCGGTCTCACTACAGTGAAGTTCAGTATCGGAAATAACAGTGTCTGCGGATTTGTCAATATTCGTGTGTGGTGAATTAAATATCTGTAGCCTACACAAAAAAAGTGAAACGTCTAATATCGATATAATGAAATCATGCATGGATGAGTATATATTTGATCAACTGATCAAAATATTTGGAGGATAAGTTTGTAAACGGAATTATAGATTTGTGTTTTGTGGGAGGCGGCGGCGACCGGAAATAAGACGCTCTTTTATCTGGGAAGTTCTGTCACACGCGTATTGTGTCATCAGCTATAGGAGAAACTGGCTTTAAGCCTTTATATGTTAGCTTGAGTTAAATCAGTGATACCAAAAGTTCAGAACTTGGTGACGAATGTGGAATTTATACGACAGGTTATTGCTCGACATGGATGGATAAATTGAGGATTTTCTCACTAAAGCTGATGATGACCAAATAAAGAGGAATTTTATTTTGAGATATAACTTATGAAAAATGCACATCATCATTTTGTTGACTTGATGGTGCCACCAGTTAGCTGTGGAGGATAAAGTTGCTGAAGCTCTACATCATGACAAAACTTGAACATTTATCGGCATTGCCACCACAAAGACAAACAACAATGTCAAATAAAATCGAACTATTCGCGTCGGTTTTACCGGCTTATTGTAGACATTTAAACATAGGATTTATTTTACTATTTTACAGTACAGTATTTTTATCGTCCTCGCTCCTCACGACGACAGATGCCTGTGAGTTGGTAACCGTGGACTGGGTCAGGAAGACCATTGAGGAGAGGACTTCGCTGGCGGATATCGTAGCTTCCGGCAGAGTTATACGGCAGCATCAGCCAGAGAATCGTAATAAAACCAACTTTTTGTACGCCGCGGATATTAAAATACTGGATATTTACAAAGGATATCGTCACTTTGAGAACGTTGCAACTCTAGGAGCAAAAGCAGATCATGTGTATCGCGTTTTGGGATTCGGTGATAGGAAAAAATGTTTCTCGGAGGCGCACGACAATCAGGAATATATCTTCTTTTTAACGCCGTATTCTATGAGCAGTCTTGGATTTGATGGTGTGATGGGGTTGACGGCCAAATATAATGATTTCCACGGAGCCGTGGACAAGTTGTCTAATAAACACGAAATGCAAGTACTGTCAACTGTAGGTGAGTATGATGATTGATGGGTTTCAAAATACAAATAATAAATCGTAATTTTAGCAAACAAATAAAACGCGTTCGTTAAATAAATGACATCCGTTCTCGATTTCGAACCGTGAAAATGATTAGAAAAGAAAAGAACTACAGGCCGTCGACTTTAATAACAGAGTTCTATTTATCATTATTTGTATTTAATCAAGATCAGCAGTTGCTGGTGGTATCCACAAATATGAAATCATTTACTTCAGCCTATACAAAATATATAGAACAGAAGTGGGAACGCTTTGTATTTGCAGTCCAAACAACGGCTCAGTTTGCATTGTTTGGGCTTAATGAGGCAATTCATTCTCTGTTTTCTTCGCTTTGGAACTTTTCCCGAATATGGTTCATTGTCATCATACAACGCACACACAGAGGTATTAAACTTTTGATCTCAACACAGATTTTGACGTATGCCTATAATTTATCTGGAAGTTTACAAACACACAGATAATCTTTCAGGCTAAAATATGGATATAGATCTATACTGCTCACAAAAAGTATCGAAACACTCAGAAATGATCCAATATATAACGGCTCGAAAGGGTATGCATTAATCGAAGCAAATAACCAAGTGCATAATTTTGTTCTGCGTATTTTGACACCTCGATCGATGAGATACGATGTAGCGGAGCGGAGTTATTTTCATTTCAATGGTCGTGGGTCCAGTTTCAAAGGTGACACTCATTCCTATTGAAAAGCAAGAAACTGATCATTCTAAACAGTAACGCAAACCTCTTTCTATAGGATGATTGTCACTTTTGACTGGACCCACGACCATTGAAATAACAATAACTCCGCTCCGCCACATCGTATCTCATCGATCGAGGTGTCAAAATACGCAGAACAAAATTATGCACTTGATTATTTGCTTCGATTAATGCATACCTTTTCGAGCCGTTATATATTGGATCATTTCTAAGTGTTTCGATACTTTTTGTGAGCAGTTTATTTGGCTAACTAGGCCTAAGTAACTGATGAATAGGCCTGGTGAATGGGGTTTTGACGAATATTTGGCTCAGATCGGTAGAGCCCATGCTGCGTGTGATGGATTTCAAGAAAAATTAAATCGATCAATTTGTGTACGTAAAGCAATCAAAATTCAAATCAAGAAGTTTAGTTACAGCAAGCAGTCTTTTGCATTCAATAATTATCTTATAATACAGTGTGGTTCAATAAAACATTGACAGTTTTTTGAAGCCATTTTTTTGTTGAAATTCTGTAGATTTAAAACAAATCTTGTTCAATATTCATCAACTATATGATCTTTACCAATAAATTGGCCTCGATTTCGTTATGATATAGTGACATCACATCAAAGTATGTCTCCCTCTTTGACTTGAAATCGTCAATTACGAATAACGTCTATATTATTACACTTTCCACACAACATGCAGGCTTCTGCACAAAATGTTTCAAAAATGTCAACATTCTTGAACTTTCATCACCATATTTAGTATCACAATGAGAAATGTATTAAAGTACACATGCTTATTGGTTCAGTATTTATGAGATAGACTTCGAAATTTGGGACGGTTTCTTAAAAATCTGTTTTGTATGGTAAAACTAATTGCCGCGTCGGAAAGTGTTAAAAAAGAAGACTCCCAATCATGTCACAATATTAGCAATTAAACCTAGAGCGTGTTTAGAGAATTTAAAGGTTTGCCAGTATTGAAAGTCTATGATGGAAGCCTATAGCGTCTTTCTCACTAGCAAGACTACAAAGCGCGCAAGACAGGCAAATTAAGACTTTAGAGACCTCGCATATTTCATCAGTCACTATAATGAGTTAACAAGACTTGGCTTAATTGATCATTCCGTCGTGGATCAAACCAGATTCAATATGTATCCGACGATCTTGCGCCTCATTTTAGCCATGTCAAAGGCTATTAGTAATGGCAGTTGAGATGTTTTTAGTATGCCTATATCATATTTTGTCTTTAGTATTTTTTCCAATTCTTAACATCTGAGACCCTATACTTGTCTCAGATTGGCATATTGTTGGTGTTGTTGAAACAAATATGAGCCAATTAAAACTTCAAATGTGAATAAAAGAGATTTGTTCACAACACATAAATTGGGGACATTGTTAATAATGAATTGAAAATAGAGGGGTGGGGTGGGGAGGGGGAGGGGAGGAGGGGAGGGGGAGGAGGAGAGGGGAGGAGAGGGGAGGTTGCAATCACGAGCAGCTCCTGACTTGGCAGGTATGAATCAATTTACTTCAGAATTCAAGATGAACATCAAAAATTGCTATTTTTGTTGTTTCTACTAACAAAAACACAGCAAAACTTGATTAAAACAATATCATCGCTATTTATTGAAAAACGCCCTCTATGCAAATATGGTTCGCGTTATGTATCACGCGTACTGCAGTGGGATACTGTCGGACGTAAAATGCTCGTCCCGGCTGTACGAGCATTTTTGAGTCGACGTTTTCTTGTACAAAGAGGGCTGATTTTTCTTAATCCTTATAGGTGTAAGTTCATACATGTAATACAATTATAAAAATATACTAATCCCAGTTGTTATCATAATTGAGGGCGCAGCCTCCAACACATCTCTTAGTGCCCCTTTAACCCCGGCCTTTAACATGTTTAACATGAGCACCACGGTTGCGCACGGCTGATTTAACATGAATGTAACTCGATGATAGGTTCGTCTCGTAGGTCACCAACCTCATCAATATCCTTAAGGCGGCGGCGGGCGTATAATAATTCAATAATTTTCGGAAATAGTAAGCTTGATATTACGGAAAGACAATCTACTTTGGCCTATAATATAACTCCTAAATATTTTAGTTTATTGATATTCGTTCAACGTATTGTTTTCTACATTGTTCACGGATTGGAGCGCTTTTACTTCAAATCGAAATGATTATGATTTGATCTATGATGATAGCTAGACAGAGATGGAGAGAGGCTTGCACTAATTAAATGTAGTTTTATATCACTTTGCAATGTAGGCTATTTCAACATTTGTATTGGTTTGAGTTCGAGGACATCACTTTCCGCGCGACAGGCGTCTGCAGACGACACTCTAAAATGTCACAAAGTGCTTCAAAAATGTTTTAAAAAAAATCATTATCATATTTGGAATCACCATGTGAAATGCATTGAAATAAGTACAAATATGCCTTAGCATTGGTTCAGTTAATCTTGAGATAGACTTTGAAATTTGGGAAAGGTTTCTGAAAAATCTGTTTTGTATATAATGGTTAAAGTTCCGGAAAAATGGCACGAGATTCCGTGGACACACTAACATAATACTAATAGCCGCGTGGAAAGTGTTAAGAAAAAAGCCTATGGTTATATAATGAAGACATTAAAATCATTAAATATATTAAAACGAGCCTGGTTTATCGACATTTTATCAATGGGTGCTGAGGCCTAGGCTATGTAAGTTTTTTATAATAACATCATATTGATGTACTAAACTTAAATCTATAAAAATAATTATTTTGAAATATGATGACAGGAAAAATAAGTATGGGTTATTAATGAAGGCCTGCGCAGCCCTCATTAGGAAATTTAAGTCAATATTTTGAAATCGCGAGGCTTTTAATGCCTATCATAACGGGCTTACTAAATGTTAACGAGTTCAGTTTATCGATATTTTATATGATTTATTCTTTTCAAGTTTTTTATTCATTTAATATTGTCCGAGTCTATATATTATTTAATATTGTTATTATAAATATTGGTATGCAAACTTTATAAATCGAAATAAGATTAAGGACCAGGCTAAAAAGGGCATTCATCCTCATTGTATAGGCCGCTGCATCCATAAAAGATAAGAATACTTTGATAACGAGAGTCTTCTCTTAGATCATTTAGATAGGTCTAAATAATATTATTTGAACGAGTTAATATTTTTTCTGTCAACTCAATTTATATTTTTCTTTTTATCATAAATATGTTGTTGTTGTATTTAGTCTTTCTTTTATTTGGAATAAAGCTTAGACCACTCGCTTGTGCCTAATGAGGAGTCGCCTGTCTGCGCTTACCATCAGGGTGGGGTTTAGCTAAGTTAGGCCTATAATTCGGTCCTACATTAATTTACCCAGGCCTACCGGCGACAAATTATTGGATTGGAGCATTTGAATACAAATATTGTACTTTATTCTTGATCCGACGTTGTATTCGAAAATTGATGACTCACGTTTTGTCTTTTTAATCCAAACATTTATCCTGTAATCCCATAATTTCGTACGATTGCGACTTTGTTTGTACCACAACTACTTGATTTCGTTTAGCATGTTTATACAAATTGAAAGACTTAAGTTCTGTATAGCTGAACTGTAAATGACAATGACATTTTAAAATTGCCCTCTTATATTAAAATGCTTAATCTATTTAGCATAGCTGAATATGTGTTTGTCCTTTTGCTCTTGAAGCACATTAAAAAGTAAGCCTATTTATAGATAACGCAAGAAAATCCGATTTTCAAAAGCTCGGCCAATCAATTATTGACTGAATTGATCGAAAATCCGTCAAAGTCAATTGCACAGCGCCTAACTTTCAACAAATCCACTTCAATCAATTTGATTAAGCTGGATTTAGGATTGAAGATTGGATTAGGCGAAACCGTTAGCATATCAGCATATTGAATCTTGTCATGCTTGTATTGTAGTGAACCAGTGGCGTAACTATGGGTCTTCAATTGGGGGTGGGGGGAAGGAGAAGGGGGACAGACCTGTGATCAGGAGGGGGGGGGGGGGGGGGGGGGGGGGGGGTATAACCGACTATTTTTGAATGTATACATAGAGTTTGACATTTCATTTGGGGGCATCATGGGGGCACACAACTTCTGGCAGGGTGGGGGGGGGGGGGGGGGGTCCCCTGCATGTCCCCCTCTAGTAACGCCACTGTCGTGAACACGCTGATGTGTTTATAGGGCATGCATTAATGAATATGATTTATATGATATTATATCTCTATATCACATTTTGTATACATTGGTTGTTATGGTAACCTTTATGGGCAGAAAAGGGTGTAATTCAAGAGGTTCCTTTCACGCCGGGTTGAAGTCGAGATAAATGTAGTTGTATAATAGACTACGTATTTACGTGAAAGATAAGGAAAATTAATTTATGTATGGCCTACACTTCGTATTTGTCGCGGGATTTGTCGATGTTTGGGAGCTGGCGGACAAGTTCCCAAGTATCTTTTTGAAATGAAATGATAATTGCATATTGCTATTTACCTGGAAAATTAAATGTTTTGATAGGTCACAAACTTTACAGAGTTACACCGCCCCCAACCCCCAACCCCAACCCCCCCCCCCCCCAAAAAAAAAAAATAATAATAATAATAATAATAATAATAAAAGAATAATAAAAAAAAAAAATTGAAAACTAATACAAAGTATATAGCCTGTACTGTATGAAGGCCCGGCAATTGCGTATTTTCATAAATACACATGGTCTAGATTTGCGAAGCAATGAGGTAGGTACGTTCAGGTACATTTTCATTGACCTGTCATTGAATTCTTTTGTCTGCTGGGAGATATGCTCCATCGACTGAGAAGATAAAATGTATCGTCTTATAGGTAAAATCAAATTGGTCTGACCGTCTGAAGTAACGTGACAAAGGCACTATCAATCTATTCTCTGTATAAAAAAATGTTTAATTAACAATGCACTTCTTCAGGCCTTTCTCATTGTTTCTTTTCACAACATAATAGCACATACACAGCCAATCCAGAATTCCACAAATTTCACTTATTGTACAGCTTCAGAATGCTGTAAATTTGACATCGTAAATAACCTGATTAATTACAGCACTGTAATTATTACCCAACTTGGTGTGTGTGTGTTTAATACATGATTGTCTAAGTCTGGGTGAGTGAGAGGTGTCCTACTGTGAAAGTGGTGTGTATCTGGTGTGTAGGGTAGAGCTCTGCCATATAAATCATCACTAAAATGGTCACTGTCGATGAGTGCTATTAATTCCTTATAGCACTCGGCAGCTACGCTGCCTCGTGCTATAAGTCATACTAAAAGCCATGACATTATAAATAAATGCACACTAAATACCTGTTTTGTCATAAATGATAAAGATAGTTAATTATGGGGTTCTTGATCGAATCTCTCTGAAGCGCTAAACACGACAAGGTGATTTGTAAGGAGAATCTTTCCAAAATATAGTATATCTTGAATCAATCAGGGAGAGACTATTATAAGAGAAGGCATCAGCATGATCAATGTGGGTGGTTCCGTAGAGATGTCTTCCACGGAAGAGATTTTCATCACACCTCCATAAGCCTTTATTCCGTTCTGATCCTGTGGACGTGTATTCACCCGAGTCGCCCTTTCGCCTATCAACCAACCCTATACCACGTGCCTACAGCAAAGCTGTATATAAAGAGAACTCATTTCCGCACACTTCGTCTGTATGCTCTGGGCATTGATATCTGTAAGTGTAAGTCCAAATAGATAAAAGAAATTCTTTGGGCTCATCTTATAATTAGGGCCTATTATTGAACTAAACCATTTACAATTGTTGAATTTCCATATATTATCTCTTAATCTGAGACCATCATCTTCGACGTTCGCACGGAGATGTTATCATGGTTATCTCTCCCATCGCTGCAATCATGTTAATTGCGATTTAGCAAAATTACAAAAGAAACCATTGTTATACCTCTGTTGTTGTGTGGATATAGTATTGATTAAGTCTTTCATCTGCTCTGATAATTATTATCTCTTTCTGAGCTTTTCTGTTTTGAAAGCCACAATATTTGGTTAACCCCAAAATTAGATGAATGCAAATTGCAGCTATCTCAAAACCTCAAGATATTAAAGATTGAATCTTTACAATTAGTCTTGATCAAAGGTGGTCTATTCTATTGGTGCGCAATACATTGTATTATGATTAACCAATTTCGCCTCTATCATTAACAAATTATATATAGGAATAGAGAAGATGTTTAGTATACGTTGGCGAAACGTTTACGTGCTCATTGGGGCATGTATTTGAAAACGAGACAAGTTGATTTTAACATTCTTATTATATTATTAAATCATCTTTATTCAGTCAAATACATAAAAAATAAAGAAGAGAACATTAAAAACCAAGACAACTGGGGCCTATACTGACCACCAGGCAAGGTGTTACAAAAAGCACTATTGCACAACAATCAATATAATATCCAGCAAATTGCTTCCAAGCAAATGCTATACAATTCACTTATAAAATAACAAATAGGCCTATGCCTACTGCTTTGCAAGTGCAACAGTGATCATAGCGATTATTCATGATTTGAAGCAATTGCTTGTATTTTTGCAAGATTCTCTAATACATAGGCCTACAGAGGATGGTTTTCAGAAACACAATCCAAGCATGCATATTTGCGCTATATGCGCCATGTAACATTTTGAATTATCCTGATGTTGCCTTAACATGGGATGGGAAAGGGAAAAAACAAGATATATCAGGATATAAGCGATGACCAGGTCGAGTTTAGTATGTCAAGTTTAGTGTGTCAGTGAGTGAGAGTGATCACCATTTAACATGTTTAACAGAGACTCGGTTAAATACTAAAACTAGGCCTAAAAAAAAAAAATGATTGGCGTAACATGTCACCAAAACAAATAGGGTAGGTCGGTCGGGATTTTTTTATTTTATTTTTATTTTTAAATCACCTACTTTTGAACACTTAAAAGACAGCAGTACACACAAATGAAGAGACGGGGACTTAAAATAGCCGAAAATGAAAGCAAACAGTCAAAAACTTTGATACTTTGTTCAATTTTTATAAATATATATAGGCCTATATATATATATTTTTTTTCCCCCTCAAAATAATAAAAAATATTCAGGGTAGGCGAAGTATTTAGGGTCGGTCGGGTAACGCCAATCAAACATTTTGTTTAGGCCCTATCTCCGGTGAAGATAATTAGCAGGAAACTACCTGTCGTTTGGAATATAAATGTCTTCCGTCTGAAACACAAAATAAATAACAAAAACAACCTTAAACACTCTGAATTGTTTCCCTTTTACATTAATCTGTCAAACGATTAGCTGTATTTAGGCTACCACAATTATGAATGAGGTGAAGACCGGGCTTGAAATAAACAAGAGCAGGGAGCAAATATAACCCTGTTAAACCTCAAAAGGGTTCTAAGTGTCTCCAGGATCAGGAGCAACTTTTACATTTCAAAATGACCCTGGCATGGTTTATATATTCCTTGAACTCATTCGCAGGATGACATATTTCTGTGGTTTTACCCTTTAAGGGGGGACTTAAGGAAGTTTTTGATTTGATTTTTTGAATTTTGTGAGTGCTGTAATTATTTAACTATATTAATCAAATGCATATAAAAGTATACATTTTTGGAAAGGAAATGGATCAGAGAATCCAAATTTGGCGTCAATTTTGACCAAAAAAGTAGATTTTTTGAGAAAATCACAAAATTCACTTTTTTGACCCCATTTTTTTTTAACAAAGCTAACAAAAATAATTTTGAGTAAAAAATGGCCAAATCACTTTATAATGATGTTAAGACACTAATGAAGGGACGATTTTTTTTTTTAAAACCTAATCTAATATTTTTGAAAATTTTGACCAAAAAGTGCCAAAAAACGTGAAAAATTGATTTTCTTTTTTTTTAACACTTTTTTGTCAAAATTTCAAAAAATATTGGATTAGGTTTTTAAAAAAAAAAATCGTCCCTTCATTAGTGTCTCAACATCATCATCAAGAGATTTGGTCATTTTTAACTCAAAATTATGTTTGTTAGCTTTGTTCAAAAAAATTGGGTCAAAAAAGTGATTTTTTGTGATTTTCTCGAAAAATCAACATTTTTGGTCAAAATTGATGCCAAATTTGGATTCTCTGATCCATTTCCTTTCCAAAAAGGTACACTTTTATATACATTTGAGTCATGGTTCAATAATTACAGCACAAACAAAATTCAACAAAAAACTTCCTTAAGTCCCCCTTAACATGTTTAATAGCCCCTGGTATTTAGGCCTAGGCCTAGGGCCTATGTAACAAATTGCCCTGAACCAGTGGACAAATTTGTGTAAAAATAACTAATGGTTCTTAAATTCCTTATTTCATGAATTAAATTGTTTCTTTCAATGCTGTGGCTTTTCGCTGCATTTGGATAGGTTGTCCTAACATAAACACCCATTCTAAACGCGGTGTTGCTAATTCCTTAAGCTGTTACGATCCCCAAACGTCCATTTTTATGTATTATAGATATTAAACAATAATGGTCTTAAAAACTGATAACATTTACAGTTGAACAAAAATGCAAGTCACAGTCACCATCAACATGACGCGACACCATCATGTATTTGTTGTCCAAACTTTAAATTTTACTTGTTAGTGTTGGTGCTGAAACGTGCCACAAAGCTTAAATGGGTACTTACCGTTTTAAACCAATACTTGTCTTATTTATTGATTTGAGTTGGTGTGTATTTTCACAGTATTCAAAACGATATCAAATAGATGTGTTCACACGAGTCCTGCACACCCTATAATACTAGCTGCCCTCTTTGGCCCAGGCTAGTGTCTAATTTCTTTATCGACCCTACCTATGGAAAGCGTACCAACGGTGGCAAAATAAGCGCGTGAACGTCCCGATTATTAACGTCAGTTTTCTATCGAAAACCCACTGATAATCGCTTTGGATAGTGTTGAGCCAGAGAGATGTTATTACCGACTTAATGGAATTTATACAAAGCGCAGCTTATTTACATCGATAACGTCAATACTTAATTATGAACGCAAAGTTTTCACAAAACACGCTTAATAAAGTGTGTTTGTTATACTGTAATCAATTCGTTAAAGAGGTTTATACACACCTAACAGTGTCTTGAAGGACTATTTATGCCACCTAAGGGCAAGTGAAAGACGCGTTAAGCTTATTAACGATCAAAATATTTGGATAGATACAAATATTTGTCCTCTTAATCTCTTTATGTTTCAAGTACCCTTGAAGATCCTTAGCTCCAGCTCTCTCACTGCTCTGTTCAGAAATCAGTCTATACTCCAAAAACCTCTTCAAAGTTCCACAGAACATTGATCACTTTAACCCTAACACTGCCATATACCACGATATACCACGACTGGGCACGTTGGTACCACCCGGCGTGGAAGTTTTTCGCTGAAAAAATGGACCCACTCCATACAGTCTGGGCAATACACTGCCCAGACTGTGCTTGGAAGGTTGGTGTAGCGGGATTGGAAGCTATACGTGCTGGAGGTCCCTGGATCAAATCCGGGGGGGATCGGGGGGGGGGGGGGGGATATTTTGGTCCGTCGATTTTCCACGTTGAAGAAAAAATTCTGAAAAAGTGTGGGGGGGGGGGGTAGAGTTAGGGGTAAGGCTGATAATTCAGCAGTTCTTTATATTTTGTTTAATAGGCCTATACGCTCCAATTTAGCCATTGTCTAAAAAGGTTCATAGGACTATACTATAATTGGTTAACCCTTGGTGTGCTGAAAACGATCTCTCACCATAATCTGCATGTTGATCTGCTTAATGAATAGCAACATTATATGGGATTGCTCTATATGCATGGCGTACTACCTGCCATTGCATTAGACAATGTCTAACATCACTTAAATTCATTATGAAAAATGTCCGTCATTTTACGCGGATGTACTTGCAGAATCCATCCGTAAACATCATGCGGAAAAATTCCGTTCTTAAACCGTGGAGCTAAAAGAGGTGAAGGAAAAATTCCGTTGCTCTATACGGAAATTATGTTGTTGTGGAAAAATTACGCTATAGTAATCGACTCATCTATTTACAGAATTATTAAAACGGACGTTGTTCCGGCATTTTAGCGTTGAGAGGTGTCTGATATATGGTATAGTCGTCTTGAAAATGAAAGAGTTGAGGGGAAGATAAAGGTTGCGGAAAACACATTAGTTGGAAACATGAGGACATGTTTATCAAAATCAGGAAACGTAAAAAGAAAAATAAGCCGAGAGCATTTATACGAAGTGGGAAGTGAGGTATAAGACCAAATTGGCATGTCGACTGGTCGGTGTGGAGTGATTTGTTATGTTGTTTTTGTTAAGAAAAGGTCAACAGAAAAATATTTAAATATAAAGTATCATACGGAATGTTATAGAATTTATAAAGAATGTGTATTAGGTCATTAGGCAAAAAAAAAATGTTTGGCGTACTGCCTTTTTGAAAAACCTGCCCTTTTAAAAAAAAGGAAGGAGGAGGCCCCTTTTTTTCTTCTTCTCCAAAATGGCCGCCCGACACATTTTGTCAAGATAGCTGGCGCGGCCGAGCTATTTTTCAAAATGACTGCCACTTGGACTCAAGACATTACATATTGGCTTCTTACACTAATAGTAATATTAGGCAAGATGAAACAGAAAATGAGACCAAAATTATGTCTCGTAGCTAGAGAACAAGTTAATTTCACGGGGCAAACAGCTTTATATAAGGTGTAGGTTACTAAGTAAAAAAACACCCGATTTAAAAATAAAAAAAACTTGATTTAAAAAAAAGAAAAAGAAAATCGTCAGAAATCGTTAATTTCTTTTTTTAAAAATTCAAAAAAGAAAAGAAAAAAACCTAAAAAGGAAGCGGGCGGGGACATGATTTCTTTTATATTTGGCCTTAGGTCTACATCGTTCGGTCTATCTATGTATCAAAAATGTGTCAAATTATATCTTCAATAGATGGATGATTATCTCTATTGAAATGTTATGTGGAGCTGATAGTGATAGTATAAAGAAGATACACACTTGTCAGTCTTGATAATCTATGGTCAAAATTGTGACATTGTTTTCGGCTTCATCAATTTCGGTATAGGCCTATATCAATATTTTTTTTTAAACAACAAATATGTAAATTTTACTTTTTATTGACGGCATGTGAGTAGGTACATTCTAGTCCATATATTGAAGGATAATTAGTTTAAGTTTGGCCGAAAAAAACTTCTTTATATATTCTGCATTGAATATGTATTCACGGATGGGGGTATGTTAAATTAAGGGAAGATGGATTATTTGACATTATCGGCAATGATTTTGCAGTGGCAAGAAGGGCATACTAAAATCAAACTTTAAGCGTGGCGTTCCCCGCCCCTTCTCATATCTATCTATCAGTTTTATAGACTACAAACTAAACCTAGGCCTAACAATTATGCTTGATACAATCATAGCTTCATGATACAATTTACCATGCCGGGTTTCAGATCTGTTGGACAGATTTTGACAGGCATGACAGGTGAACGCAGGAAGTAGCCTGAATAGTATTTGTGATAATATGCAGCAGTCGGACAAATTCCGATTTTTGTTCGGTGATTTTGTTGGCATTCCTTACAAGTTGAAAGTTTAAAAAAATCATTTATTTGGCTTATGGCAGATATCGATGTAGGCCTACCCTAAATACTGAGGGAGCGAAAATAATTTCAGGATTTCCCAGGCCATTTTACAAAGTAGATTTAATGACTAAGACTATTGCTGCCGATTTTTGAGCTTCAGTCGCCCCTATTAAAACCAACTTGACATTAGCACTACATGTACTTTCAGGGTAAGATAGCAATATGACATTATTTGGCGTTATAATTCCTCACTCGGAGTGAAAAGTGCAAAAATGAATGTGGCGCGAAAAGTTTGGTTTTCCCATGCATAATTGCTTATAGTATACAAGCAATAGCTTTCAGGGTTAAGCCACATTTCATTTGTCAAGTTCATAAATGGTCCGGGCTTATATAGATATTATTAACACATTTCACCTTGTTTCTGAGACATTTGAGGTCAAAGCCTATTTAGCTGACTTAATTAGGCATAACAATACCCACGAAGGGCCACTGACAGCTGGAGGCGCACTAGTTATAACACTTTCAAAATCTTTTTTGCGAAACTTGTCCTTGCTTTTGTTTTTCATAAGCCAAGCCATAGGGGTTGAGCAGACCAATTTGTTAAAAGTAAGCCTATATTGTATGTTTAGTGAAAATAATTTGATTGTCTCTCAGATTTTATTTCAATTTTATGTTTAATATCTATATGATAAGATCAGGGGTGTGCCACTATGCTTGCCGATCGGGTCCACTTTTAAATTGAACTTAGTCAGCATAGAATTGGTGGCGCTATACCGATAACGCGTGATTGTAGCAGACGATGGTAGACACGAACGGCCGTTAATTTTGAATTTCCATTGCTTTCAATGTAACAATGGATTTTGCCCGGGATTTTGATTATATGACCCCATAAAATTCATCACACGTTGGAACTAAATTATATAATCCAAAAACCGATGGAGTTGGATAACCAACTTCAGTGTCAGTATCATTTTTTGACAGCAAGCTGTGTGTAAATCTACCGCGTGCACAGCGCCACCAATTCTATGCTGACTAAAGTCAATTCTATGCTGACTAAATTTGACGTCATACGCCGGTCACCGACGCATTCCAGACGATTATCATAATTTATTCAAATATTGAAAAGGACCGTTTTCGCTACGTACGTTAGTATACGACTTTCCTATCCCAAAATTAATAGTATCCCTGATCAGATGGTATACAAATATGCCGAACATTCCGACAGTACATTCATCGATTATATACATTACATTTCTAACTAAAACGATTGTTGCACTTTTCAAGAAATAAGATCTACAATCCATAAAGACATGAAAGACTTCCACTAATTTTTAACACATTGATGTGATGTGGATTTGAATCAGTCAAAATGTTTAGCCATGTGGCAATAATCGTGGTATGTGTGCTTGTTTATGAAAGGGCAACCTCGGGTGCCAATTGTTAGGTTTCCATGGTTACGCAAAGAAAACATTGTTATAAATGCGATCATCACTGAAGTTGTCTGAAAATTTGAACTTTGGGTGCATGGTATATGGATGGGGCAGATTCGAACGACGAAGCGAAGATCACTTGGGTAAGGTCGGCTTATGGCTATGGGACTGGCGCTTCAAATTTAAGTTAAAAAAGTCATTGGTTCGAATCATTCGCAAGAACAGGAAAATCATATGCGAATGCATATAGTGCAGTTATACCCAGCACTTGTTAAACTGTTCCAAATGACGGAGGATAATTCGAACTAAAACATGATGGTTTATAATATGCAAACGTTTTTACTGAATCCGAATTTTTGATATGATATTTTTCTTTACGTCGTTAAACTGGATTTGCTGACGACGTATACTATATATAAGCTAGGCCTATTCAATATATTCATGAGGGTAGGCTATATTTTATACCAAACACATGAAATTGATTCAGTGTAGACAACATCTTTCCCTTTTCAGGCTTTTTATTCTGAATGAGTCACAACGTCAGTCTTATTGAGTGGGAAATTCATATACCAATCACCATGCATGGTAGGAATATAAGCTTATCCCTGTTTATTTTGAGCCGTGTGGTTCTTTTATTTTATATTTGTTTCAATCATTCATAGATTGTTGATGTATGATCTAATTTACATCTTATTTATAAATATGTCTGTATGATTAATATATGTGTGGGATGTGCAATATACAAATACAGACAATCAAAACCACTATTCGAAACTGGTTATATACAAAGTCCTACAATAATGATATGTGGGATTGAGTCATGATATAGATTCATGGACTTGATATAAGTTATATAAACTGCAAGCGAACTGTTATTTTTCCAAGTATTTTGACACTTATCATGACTATATTATGAGGTGGAGCATTTTACATGTTGTCACAAGCGTTTTGTCCAGTTAGGCCTATAGTCCCAGCGATAGTTGGAGACTTTAATATGGCTGTTTAATTGCCCAATTATGAATAAATTGTTGACATAACTGTGAAGCGGCTGTCATGTTTTTGCAAGTATTTACACATTTTGAAAAAGGATTAGACCTCTCTTTTTTCTTTTTTCATTGGCCTTTTTATGTAAAAGTGGGACATTTTAAGTGCTCAATTCGTGGCGATTATTCCAATTATTCTCATAAATTCAGTCTGTATAACATGTTAAATAGGGATAAGTGTTTAAAGGGATAATCCCTTCATCGCATGATCCGTTTTTGTTCGGCATATTAGGCCTCGTTGGTTAATCATGGTTATAGTCTGTCTCTAAAATACCGTAAAATTGGAATCTTTAATTTGAATAAATCGGATAGGCACTAAGGCCATTATAATAGGCATTATCTAACTATACATGGTGACAACAACATAATTGCACAATTTGGTGACTGTTAGCAAATATTTTGAAATGTTATCTCCTAATTCATAATTGCTGAGGTTTCTGTACTTTTTTGCCAACATTTTCATAGTACTATAATAGCTCTATCATGTTTATGCAGCGCAAAGAAGTGCCTTCCCCGGATGAACATGTTGAAGATATCTGACCATCTCGCCTATGATGTCATCATGGACAACAAAGGCGAGATGACATGCTGGATGGTCATTGAAATGACTCTGGTCTATAAAATGAATAGATGGGGGTGATAAGTGACGTTATTCCAAACATTTGCCCGGCAGTTGCCATTATTCTTTGTCCGTCAGTATGCGCGCGCATCCTGGTTTGTTTAGGACCCGTGCTTTTAAAACTCGCGCCAAAGCATTATGTTCCCTCAAGCATGTATCGACAGTCCCTTGGACCGTTGTTATGCTTTTGTTTATGAACATTGCTGCCCCCCCCCCCCCCCCCGTCTATAAACTTTAAGATATAGAGGTTATCCATGATGCCAATCGCAACGGACTACAACAAGGGGAATCGCACCCGACCATTCTACATTCAATTGAATCGTTGCATGACGGTCAATTCATTGCATGAACCCTGTTACCAAATCGATTTAATCATGAAACAGGTGTGTCTTATTTCTGTAAATCTTAAACACAGTTTTTATTCCCGACAAGATAGCAGCTAATCTATTTAAATGGATAACCTCTATTACATGCATTCAGAAAAAATATTAAAATATATAAACTTGATCTGTGTTTTAACATGGTAAAGAAGCAGTAAGATGTCACGATATCAATATAGAAAACCACTGTTCATTTAATCTATGAAACAATGACCCATCATCAGGATATTTAATAAAAAATCATTAATCATCGAAAGAATAAATTAAATGTATATATAAAACTTATAGTCACTATAATTTCAAAGAGTATTACAGAAACTGATAAGTCATCTATCTACTAATTTTGTGGCCATCCTTAAGCCCCTTTTTAAACAGTTTAAGCCTTTTCCTCCTACGCTTAAAATCTGATTTGCCGACTTGGAAGTTAATGGACGGGTACATGATGTAGCAGGAGATATGATGAGGAGATCAATATGTATTTTTATGCATGGATGATATCACAATATTATTGGAATTACTCAGCTGCTAACTGCTGCCATACCAAGTGTTGTCAACTCACCCCACAGCGCAATGGGTTAAATCCTCAATAGCGAGAACCCATAAGATGGGTCAACATCTTGATAAGGCCACACACCAAAAAAACCCTGTTACGGGCCCGACCGACCCATTTTTTTTTAGAAAAGTTTGAAATTGTGTACAATTTGTAAAATATTTGAAAACCAAATATAATAAGATTTTTTTTGCGCGCGCCGGTTTTAAGAACGAACCAACCCCATGTTCTCAATTTGTTTTCGGACCCCGCCCTCATTTTTTTATAGGATTACTTAACCAATACTAGTCATGTTTGTACATTTCTTATGCTGATCCCAAATATGGTAAAGACATTCAATAATTTTGACATTTTTGAAACATTTTGGGATGTCGTCTTCGTCTGCAGACGCCTGCCGCGGCGTGGAAAGCCAATGGTCCATGTATCGTCAATTACCTGCTTCGATAATTGCCTAACTCACTTTTCAGCGATATTGAGCTTTTTGCATAAATCATGACTTCATTACATTATGCACATGCTGTTATAAGTTATTGACCTATCAAAAGTGTTGAGAAATGAATAATTTCAATTTTGCCTAAGTCAGCCTTGTGAGTTAATAGGCAGATTGTAATAATGATGTAAAATGTCGAAAATGGGTCATATTAACTCGTCTTAGGCCTATAACAAGCCACATTTCACTTAAAGGTATATCTTCCATTCCACCTAATTCTATCCAACAGTTACCGCTCCTGTTGGAATTCACCTGTACTATTCATGGTGCTATTCAACATATCGTCAGCCTGCTTCGATAATTGCCTATACTCCTTTTTATATTTTTGTTGTTTTCTAAAAACTAGAAAAAACGAGTTAGGCAAGTATCGAAGCAGGCTGACGGTATTATATTGGTCATCTAAAAAGAAATCACTGTTTTTGTTTCAAACCTATCTTTTTCCTTAAAAAGAAATCGGCCTAGAACTGTCTGTATAGCCGTTTATTTCAGGTTGACATTAAAGACCTATTGGGGAAAACATGGGGTCGTCATTTGCAAAAATGTTTGCCATCCGTGTGTTCCATTTTGATTTGTTGATAAGGTCCGTTCCTGACAGTTTGATATATCAATGTCAAAACCCATTGATTTCAACATGCTCTTTCCATCGAAAACAATTTGACATTTTGACCTAAAGTCCTAAAATTGTCAAAGAGCTTGAGTTGATTTGTATTTCATAAATAAATAAATAGCATTGATACGATATTCGTGGGTATTTTATAGAAACAAGGACCGGATTTCGTGTATTGTAAATAAAACAGATGTTTGTTTTTCTAACCATATATACAGGGTGAGTCAAAAAAAAGTGTACCCTAATTGAAAAAATTGAAAAAAATATTTTTGACCACAAAATCAAGGCAAACAAAACTTTGAATGATTGCGCCATTTCTTTGCTACCATCTGGAAAAAAAATCAAGCTATTTGATGATACCGTTAAGTAAATATGACTATTTCTGTACAGGAGCTGTTTTTTCACCTAAAACACGGTTTTTAATTTCAAGCTTAACGAGCTTAATAATGTTTACTAGGATTATGATGTAAAGCATTACACATCTTGTTTATTAAAAGAATTTTAATTCTAACAAGTGTATTGTCTACTTAAAAGTAGACAATACACTTGTTCAAAATTGTCTCCTAATAGATTAAAACAATAGACAGCTTTAAGGCCTATTTATGACACAATTACTACACTTTAATCATTTCATAACAAAGGAATTGATCCTTTCGCTGTCGGTATTGTAATTTTTTATTGGTCGTATCTTATGAAATATAATGGTCAAGATCTGGAAAGCGTGTTCGGACGTTAAATTGGTCACTTTTATTCAAAACAGCGTAAAATAAGTTTCCCTCAACCAATCTAAACCAGATAAAATTCATATTAAAGTTAATTGATTTGTCTTTATACCGTATTATATTGTTTGGAAAACAAACGAATATTTTTTCTAAAACAAATCGCTGAAGTTGAGTACACTTTTTTTTGACTCACCCTGTACACACAGTTAACCTTATAAGAAAAAATCTCAACAATTAGGGGACAAAGTAAAATAGCATGCCTATTAGCTATATATAGGGGTTGTTACTCCAGGGTTACACCTTTTCTATGTGGAACATCAGGCCCCTTTTTACCCATGGAGAATATGCAATTTTGTAGCGAAAGTGAGAAAAGTGAGAAAAGTTTTTCGCGCTTTGTGCGCATTTTCAGCAATTGTAACGACAACAGGCGTGAAAAACTGCAATTTCCAACTAATTTGCCTGTCTTCCTTACTCCTTTCTGTCCTTTCTCCTGTCCCTTTTTGTCTCCTCTTCTCCCTTTCTTTCCCTTCCTTTGCCTTCCCGATTTTCCCGATTTTCATTTGCCTTACCGATTTATCGGTCAATTTTTTCTTCTTCAGGGGGTGGGGGCACTCTGCACCCCCACTTTCCCCCGCCTGGCTTCGCTACTGCATGTCAGATTTAATACCAACCAACCAGGGCCATGTTGGTTTACAGTAAGTACTAAGAGGTTACCATGGTAACAGTGTCGGATGATAGGCTTTATACTAAAATGTTTGGCATGGAAAGCCTGATCAACTTCACTTATCGAAGTTAACATTGAAGGTTTAACAACACCATAATCCATTTTAATGAATTCCGAAGCAGTTAATCTTTCCATCGGTTTGAAAATGTACGTATAGTAGAACGAACTTACAAGTTCAAGATGAGGTCAATTTGAGCATTTGAAGTTCACGGGCTGTTTAATTTGGTAGAGGGGTGTTTTCGGATCAATCTGTCACGGGGTATTGGCATGGTATGCACAGTGTAATACCGGTAGCTATGGGATGAAAAGGTACTCAGCAATAGCTGCCGTGTGCACTCTGAGAAAAAATAATCAATTTCATGAGAACTACCTACTGATTGGTTGCAAAATAAGGATATCATTTATTGAGCCAATCAGAGAGATCGTAAGAATGGTGGTAATGCTGAGGACTCTCGAAAAGGCTTGATTTAAAAACATTTAAGCGCTCTATTCTAAATGGTTGCTGAAATGCATATTTCACAAATTGAACCAATCAAAAATCCTGTAAGAAATGAATATTGTGCTCATCAGGGAAGTCAGGGTGATAACATTTTCTTACGCCGGCATCTGAAGTATGGAACTGTTTTGGGAAATGTTGGTCTTGTCAGGCTTTGGTTCCTATTCAAAACTACTTTTGACCTACAGAACTTATAGGACAATTTAATGCCTATTATAGTGGCCTTAATGTCTATCAGGTTTATACAAATTAAAGATTCCAATTTTACGGTATTTTAGAGACAGACTATACTGCATTACCATGATTAACCAACGAGGCCTAATACTCCGAACAAAAACGGATCAAGCGATTAAGCGGTTATCCCTTTATTTAATGTTTAATTACAGTCTGGATTTATCAGAATAATTGGAATAATCGCCATGAATTGAGTACTTAAAACGTCAACTTCATATAAAAAAGGCCAATGAAAAAAGAGAGATCTAGGATAATCCTTCTCAAAATGTGTTAATACTTGAAAAACATGACAGTCGCTGCACGGTTTATGTCAACAATCTATTCAAAATTGGACAATTAAAGAGCCATTTTACTTAATCTCCAACTATCGCTGGGACAGGCCTAACTGGACATAAAGCTTGTGACAAGTGAAATGCATATGTCACAAAACGAACCAATCAAAATGTCTGTAAGAAATGAATAGTGCTCATGGTGATAACCTGTTCTTAGTATGACTTATAGCATGAGGCAGCGCAGCTGCCGAGTGCTATAAGGAATTAATAGCACTCATTGACACCCCCTGCAACTCAGACACTTCAATACAATATACACACCACTTTCACAGTAGGACACCTCTAACCAACACTGATAAAGATAAACAATCATCTACTCAACACACACACCAAGTTGGGTAAGTACAGTGGCGTAGCTAGGATTTTTTTCAGGGGGGGCAAGATTTCTGAAATTTTCGTAAAAGGTTGCCCCAATTTTTTTCCAGTCACCAACTCGTGAATTTCACGTAAGTGGTGGTGGGGGGGGGGGGGGGGGGGGGGGGGGGGGGGGGGGGGTGTCAAAAAATTTAGCACGTTCAAAAAAAAAATCACACAGTACATGTATTATATGTACAATTTTGCCTTCTATTTGACTATTTGGGTTGAATAACCCCCAACCTTGGTATTTAAACATTTTTTTCCCCTATTTCCTTTTTTTAACCCCTTTTTTTTTAGAGGGGGAGGGGGGCGGGGGCACAAATGGGTTTTTTCCGTCAGGGGGGGCATTTCCCCCCCCCCCCCCCTGAGCTACGCCACTGGGTAAGAATTACAGAGCTGTAATGGAATTCTGGACTGGCTGTGTATGTGCTATTATCATGGCATTTGAAGTATGGAACCGGTTTGGGAAAATGTTGGTCTTGGTAGAATTTAGTTCCTATCTTTTCAGAACTATACTTTTGACCTACATAACTTTTGGACAGACAGACTATTTCAACTTTTGGCAATTGACAGCACTTAGAATGATCTGAAACCAATAGGAAGGCCTATAGATATGATGTTATCGTTCGTAGCCATAACCAATAAGAATGAAGGGGGTGTGGACCCTCAGCATAGCCTCCGTATAACTCCTTCATTATTCATTGAATCTAAAAGTATACATTTTTTTTGCAGAAAAGGGTTTAATGAATCCAACCATGATATTGACAATTTTGGAGAAAATTATAAAAAAACACCTTTTTTGACCCATTTAAGGTTTGGAAAAGATAATTGAAAATATATTTTGTCAAATTTTGTCATACTAGTTATATTATAGGGCCTAATCCTAATAAAATTCCCTAGGAAGCTTTTTTAATTTTTTAACATCTTATTTATTTTTTGGCACTTTTTGGTCTATAATTCCAAAAATAAATAAGATATTAAAAAAATTAAAAAAACTTCCTTGGGAACTTTATTAGGATTATGATAAAACTAGTATGACAAAATTTGACAAAAAATATTTTTAGTTATCTTTTCCAAACCTAAAATGGGTAAAAAAACCTGTTTTTTATAATTTTCTCCTAAATGGTAAATCTCATGATCATGGTTGGATTTATTGAACCCTTTTCTGCAAGAAAATGTATACTTTTATATATAGATTAAATGAATAACGAAGGAGTTACAGCAGTTTTACGGAGGCAATGCTGAGGGTCCACCCCCCTTTAGTTGCATTGTTCTTAAACAACCTCTGACTAAAGTTAACGTTCAAGTCAAACGTTCATTATGTCATCCACAACAAACGGCAGCAACCCGATACACCTTTGATGCACCAATGCACTATCAATGATTGCTTACTTAACGGGTTAATGTGGTCTCCATTCCAAAGTTCCTAAACTAATTGTTTTTGAAAGAATCGGAACAAAAAAGGATAGACCACATAATGATCAATAATGGTGTTTTTCTGTGACACCATGAAGCAATAAAGCTGATTGAAATTGCTGAAATAACACTCAGTAATCATGGTAATCACCACTTTTTGTCATGTTTGTGTGGGAAGAAAAGACCTCCGCACCTCAAGTGTGAAGTTACCCCATTGTTATCCCATACATGTAAATTATAGAAAGTATATAATTAAGTTGTTTCAGGATCCTTTTAATTGTCTCGACTCAGGCCAAGTGCAACCGGTGATTGATGGTTTATTGTTATTGCTAAGACAATTCAAATGACACAGGCCTAGTCCGAGGTTACTAAATAGTACCTTGTTTCAGCAATTCAAGTAGTTTAACACTTTCCGCAGACGACATTCCAAAAGTTCACAAAATGTTTAAAAAATGTCAAAATTATTGAATTACATTATCATATTTAGAATCACCATGAGAAATGCATTGAAATAAGTACAAACATGCCTAGTATTGGTTCAGTAATCCTTGAAATAGACTTTGAAAATTGGGAAAGGTTTCTGAAAAATCTGTTTTTATATGGTAAAACTAATAGCCGAGTGGAAAGTGTTAAGGAATGATTGCAATCGTTAACACAATTGCTGACCCGCAATCCCGCATTGTATTTCAACGTTGAGCTCTTGATATCTATACGTGACGATTCTTTAAAAGGAACTATATATACATGTATAGTAATACAGGGTGAGTCAAACAAAAACATGCAATAGGATAATTCTTATAACGTTTAAAAAATGTCAAACTTCAACTTTAAAAATAAGATGGCTTCTTTCCACTATTGCAGTGTTTTTTTTACTCACCCTGTATAATAGAGATTACAAGGCATATTCTACACGCAATTTATTTGATGCATGTGAAGTCCAATTTATTGCATGAACTGTGGTTCCAGATTAGCTATATATCATCATGATTATGGAACAGGTGTATCTTCTTTCTGAAAAACTTAAACACATAGTTTAATTCCTGACAAGATGGCAGCTAATCCAAGACACAGATACTCTCTTAAATCAAGGCATTATCCACACACGCCTTGCTTATTAATATTATCAAAAGATTAAAAAGTCAATCTTAAAGATTGTGCTTGGGGAAGGATCTTAAAAAATCGAAAATAATCAATCTAATAGAGTGAAATTTCAGTCCGATATATTAAAATTTCACTCCATTATAGATTGAATATTTTCAAACTTTTAAGGTCCTCCCCTCAGCACAATCGGTAAGATTGACTTTTCAATCTTTTGATTTAAGAGCGTAACCTCTATTCTGCAACAGCAAAGTGTAGAGACGTCCGAGTTGAGATTTATTTCAATGTCTCTCTTCAGAGACCATAATAAATTATTTGTTGTATCTGAAGTTATTTTTAGGCCTTCCTTTCGGGCTTTACCATAATTCCCATTTGATTTCACTATGTCCTTAAATAAGGTCATATGTTACTACCACTCGCCTTAAGGCCCTATGCATTTACTCATATTTCAGTATTAGCATACAGTTGTTACTGATTTCGGTTACGTTCTATATAATAATAGCTTGAAAGCAAGGCTATGATTTGGTGAACTTTGGGGATATAAGAACATTTGACAAGTTGGACGATGGAAAGCGCATGTACCCGCAGTATAACCATGGAAGTAACTTTACTTCCATGGTATAACAAAGCAAAACAGACCATGATGTCTGAAATAAATGAACTGTGCCGTTTTTATTTTGTTTTGATTACAATCATCTCAAATTTTCTTAAGAAAAGTACGTCCGACTTGTGAGTCATAAATATCACACGCTAAAAATAAAGAATAGATTTGTAGATTTGTATGTGGATAGGATAGCAATCATGTGTTGTTTCCCACCACTTTGGTTTATAGAATCGCGACAAAACACATGCGGAACGTGCGGACATGACACACTCAAGTAGCCTGATCCAGTGATTGAACATACAACTTTATCATATTATAATATGGATGTAAATTTATAAAACAAACCCCAATCTTTGACCTTACAGGGTTCCTCAAAATATGTACAAACAGCGTTGATGGACGGACGAAATTTTGAAAAATACGGATAGGTCTAACTATAAATATTAACTATAATATTAACTAATATTATTAGCTAATAATATTAGCTAAAAAAATCTTTTAAAAATATCCACATGATAAACATCTACACCACTAATTTTACTCGAAATTGCTCTCCATGGGTATTGTATATACTTCGTATCCCAGGCCCGTAGCACTGTTTTGATCCCTATTTGTACATATACACCTAGCACATAAAGTTCCTGACCAGGTGCTTTGAGGTTAGCTAATTCAAAATAGATAATCGGTACCAAAAATCTCAGATATACATTGCATGAGCAAATTTCTTCTCCGCAGTTTGATACCTCATTCAACAAAATCGAATGGATACTTTTAAATTTATGGCGATTTCAATGACCGCGCATGCAACAGAAAAGTTGCACTAGGTATAGGAAATCATTGATTTGTGTGTGATTACGCACTGAAAAAACTCACAGCTAATCAGCTAAGACTTGTATTCTTCACAGCCAGATACACCCTTTGTCCCGCACATTGCGGTTATCACTCCAGACCCATTCATCTGTCTCGTTCAGATAGCACACAGTTATGACAGTAATCACACACAAATCAATGATTCCTATATACCTAGTGCAACTTTTCTATTGCATGCGCGGTCATTGAAATCGCCATAACTTTAAAAGTATCCATTCGATTTTGTTGAATGAGGTATCAAACTGCGGAAAAGAAATTTGCTCATTTAATGTATATCTCAGATTGTTTGTACCGATTATATATTTTGAATTAGCGAACCTCAAAGCACCTGGTCAGGGACTTTATGTGCTAGGTGTATACAGTAATGCAAATATCAGGGCGGGCTCTACGTACACTATTTCACTGCTTGGCAAAATCAGAACCGTGACGAAAAGTATTCAAATGCAGGGCCTGGGAGGGGAGTGTACGGTACCATATAAGGATGTCCACTCAACAAGTACATTGTTAGCCACCGTTGTGTGGGGTAGCTTATGATAATTCTCCCGACATAGGTTGTCGGCTATCAAATGATAAGAACAAAATAGGCCTAGTGGTGTTTCTATTCCTAAATACAGTTTAACAATGTTAAAGAGACATGAAATTATTTAGCATGAAGCGAACTCGGTGGTCTATGGAATAATTATCATGACCGTTTCTTCAAAGAAAGGGAATCCCATATATACGTATATAATGCATCTTCATAGAATCTGTTCTGTATTTATAAAATAGACACAAATTATTGATAACTTCAACTGTTCAAATCATCATTTAAAGATAAAAGTCAGTTCAACATGATTCTTAAATATTCTATCAAACGAAACGATTCACATACTTTGTGACATAGGCCTACATACTCAGCCTACGGATGTCAAGGAAATCTCCATAAGTCAATTGAGCTCTTTTTTCCTATTTATTCTAAATCATATAGGCCTAATTATATAGATGAAAAGCTCGATTGCCTTTTGCAGAGCATGGCTATCAGTGGTAACACAATCACGCAGGCATCACGAACTTTCATCCATTTGCCATCAACCTGACTGTTAACAAAAATCTTTTTGAGGGATGTGCACTTTATCACCCCCCAAAACAAGCGACAAACGCTATATTGGACAGCTATCTTTCAGCGTTGGCTTTATTACAGGGTTCGGACAAAACGTCCACCGATTAATCGTCCAATCCATCTAAAATGGTAGTTATGGTAACAAGTAATTAAAGTGCAATCACTGATAACTGCAATCTCAATGGATCCTCTGATGCTTATAAAATGCCTGTCAAGTCATGGTCAATTCAAGTTCAAGTCTTCGGTCACCATCATTTATATATAACTAGAGGGCGAGTCAAGACAATTGTCCCGAAAACAAAAACGTTTGATATCAGATACCAGAGTTTGTCATCTCCCAATGTCTTCACGGATTTGATGATTGACTCCATTGATTGATGGCAAAGAGTCATCAAATTAGTTTTGGATAGTTTTTCTCTCCCGAGATTCGAGCTTTTGTGTGGGAAAAATTCTCTTTATTTGACTTCAGGCTCTTGTACTTCTACCTTGACTGTACTTTTTAAAATTTTGGATGGTATAGCCCAGCTAACCATATTACATTGTTGGAACGTCGTGGCAAGGTTTCACTTTCGTTCTTGGAACGTTATGATTAAAAGTTCAAAGAACGTTGTGAACGTGATCCAACGTTAGGAGAACGTTTATTTGTCGACACATTTTTACGTTGTATGAACGTTAGTCATGAACGTTTTCACAACGTTATCACAACGTCCTAAACGTTTAAAAAACTTTCTTGAAATTCTTTTAGTTATACCATTACGTCCAAATTACGTTTTTATACTGTCTTTATTACGTTATCGGAACGTCGTGACAATTCGTTCATGGAACGTTGCGATCCAACGTTAGAAGAACGTTTATTTGTCGACACATTTTTACGTTGTTTGAACGTTAGTAATGAACGTTTTCACAACGTTATCACAATGTCCTAAACGTTTAAAAAACTTTCTTGAAATTCTGTTAGTTATACCATTACGTCCAAATGAAGTTTTTATACTGTCTTTATTACGTTATCGGAACGTCGTGACAACGTTCATGGAACGTTGCGATCCAACGTTAGAAGAACGTTTATTTGTCAACACATTTTTATGTTTGAACGTTAGTAATGAACGTTTTCACAACGTTATCCCAAACGTGTAAAAAACGTTCATCAAATTCGGTTAGTTACACCATGGCAACCAGGGAACGGTAGTGGTATTATAGAGGGAGGGGGCGGGCATTGACCTTTTCATGTGTACTATGTTCTTACTCAATGTATATGGCATTAGTGAACAATGACTTGCCTTTAGCTATACATATGAGAACTTACGTATACAGATCAAAATACTTTCTATGGTGTTAAAAGCTGTTAAATGTATGTATCGACTTAATTTTTTTTAAAAATAGGTTTAAATAAATAAAAGGTGCAAATTAGCTCATTACCATAATTTAAAGGTTACAAACGAGCACCGGTGCTAATTTTTGTACCATTGACATTATGCTAATGAGCTATTTCCACAATTTACTCGACTCGTGTAAGGCCAGGTAAAATATGCAAATTAGCGATTACAGCCCAGGTAACATAATTTGGTTGTGTAAACGTTATATGAACGTCGTGATGAAGCCAGATGTGAGTGATTAAAAAAATGATGTAAAACAGTTACATGTTTACGGCGAAAAATTAAGCGCGCGAAGTGAAAATCGTCTGATAATAAAATTAATAGGCCTAAATAAATTTTAAAAAATAAAGAAAGAAATAAAAAGAAATAAATTGATTTATAATCAATTTCATTTGTACAGGGTGACCCAAAAAATGTTAACACTCCGGGCACATAAGATATCTTAACAGGACAGGAACACACGGGTGTTATCTTGATGTATTATGAAAGCTGAGTAAAGAAGCTTTCATTTGCATTTTATTGCGTTCCAATTGGTTATTTAGAACGGGAGATATGCTTCAGTAAACATGAGGAAGCAAAATCGTCTTGGTCCAATCCTCTCAGTATAAAGTAAAGCTTTTAAAATACACGAAGCAAGAAACAACATGATTAAGTCACACACGCACACATCAGTTAATCTCTTCTTTGTTCTTTTCAACGCATTCTTCCGATTCTTTTCAAGCTTAAAAGACATAAATAAATATATTCCACATAAATTATACAGGTATTTTGTCATGAGTTCAAGTTCTATACTCTTTTTCCATGTGCAATGGGTATAGCTGTCAGTAAAGCAGTCTTTAAAATTGAAATTGAAACATTTCATGCTCTTTGTTGAAATGGTCCATCCAATTAATGTCAATGGTAATACCACCTGTTATAACTTGCTTGTATCGTTGGATAAATGAATGAAAATATTCAATTATATTCAATAATCGATACATTCTAACTTATGATTAAATGTTGCAATGGTATTGTTACTTTTGAATTACTGCACAATAATGTTTTTAGCATTCTTACAAGTTCGTAATCATAGTTGTAATTAATGCAAATTGGACCAAGCCGATACATCAAGATTAGACCCGTGTGTTCCTGTCCTTTTAAGATATTTTATGTGCCCAGAGTGTTAACATTTTTGGGGTCACCCTGTACACGCCTAGATTAGTACATCAAATTTGTTATGCCAAATTGTATTGTATTAACATTTTGATTCGTAATAAACCTTTTTAAATAAAATGTAATTCATTATTTAATTAGTCCATGGAAACTTGAGCAAAACTTTTTCTGAACGTTGCAGTCAAGTTCTAGTTTGGTTGCACTTAGGTTGTGGTTAGGTTGTCATTAAAACGTTTCTACAACGTTATTATAACGTTGCGGTTTGGCTGTGATTTGGTTGTTTTAGAGACTCACCTTACGTATGGACTGTTTCTTTTCCCTGCCTTAAGCCACAAAAAAGAAGGTCTGTCTCACAATACATATTAGGAAAATAGCTATGCGAAATGCGGAAATTCGTTTTGTTTTTTATTGTGTTTTGGTCCACTCCTTTTGTGTGTTTTTTGCCCTTTCGGAGTCAATTTTTTCGGATAAGCCCAACTAACTTACTAATAAATAATAAAAATGCCAAAAATTGGGCTCATCGCGGATAGGGTTATGCGGCAAAAGTGTCTCCATTACCATACTTATGCGCGCGGGGTATGTGAGACCATGGAAGTGGTGAGACAGATCTTTTTTCTTCTTCTTGGCCTTACGTTAGTTGGATATCCCACCTGGAATAGTACATTTCAATACACATCTATCAACTATAATTATTCATAGGCTTGCCCTTGGCATTCAACCGAATGACACACATCATTAAGGAATGTGATTTTCGTCAAAGGTAACACTTTGTAATACTATATCCAGTTGAACACATGGACGGTTTTTGTACATAAACATAGTAAAGTGGCGCATGATTGATGTGTCAAACTTTATCAAATTTTAAATTGTGACTAAAGTACATTTCAACTCTAATTCAAGCACATTTAAGATGCTATACGAACATGAATTCTGTATGGAATATAAGATGCTTTAACCTAAACGGTTCATCATGCCAACGCATACTAATATAGGCTTAGTTATAGACACTAGCGGCGTACCCTCGCTACGCTCGGGTCCCGCTAGATGGTTATGCCACATTACCTACCTCTGAAACCACATAAACCCCCTACAACACCCCCAAACCAGGTTGATTTAAAACCATATCCCTTTTAAAGGCATTATAACCCCCCCCCCCCTCAGGTTGATTTATAACCATGTCCCTCCTAAACCATTTACCGTGGCTACTTTATTAACCCCTACCTCTCAAACCGCATCAAGTTAACCTTCGGTACTTTTAAAACCACATAAACCCTCTACAATCGCCACCCCCCCACCCCCCCCCCCCCCCCCCCCCCCACTGCAACTACACCAACCAGGTGGATTTATAAACATAACCCTCCTAACCATTTCCCGCGGCTACTTCATTAACTCTTAACCCTATCCTAAAACATTTCCCGTGGTTTTACAGCCCCCCCCCCCCCCCCGCCCCCGGCCCCATGCACACACCCAAACCAGTTTGATTTATAATCACAACCCTCCCTAAACCATTTCCCGTGGCTACTTCATTAACCCTCGGTCCCTTAGATTGTTTGGCATGCCAACTTAAAGTAAAGAAATCAGGTTGTTTCATTAACCCCCGCAAAACGCTATCCATTATAACCCTAGGTCTACCTAAATCATTTCCCGTGGTTTTACACCACCACCCCCCCCCCCTCCCTCCCCAACATGACACAAAATACCCAACCAACACACTGTACAGACCTATAACCAGTATCCCGTGACCCGTGTGGCTTCTGCGCCATGTGTAGGAGTGCGTGTGCCGCGCGCGGCAGTGGGCCCTTGCGCAAACATGCACGCGACGTGTTACCACGGTATGATTACGCGGTATACGCGCAACGCACAATGTTGTTCAATTCTAGTGGCATTTATGAGCCAAATCTGAGCGGTTTTTTGCTGTTTTTGGAGCCAATTGTTAACCAATTTCACTGAAATAAACTTTAACACCCTTCCCGTTATTTCCTCTATCTTTCATGCGAATTAGGCGCCACTTTGATCACAACTAACGGAGAAATAAGGATAACAAACACACAAACACACAAACACACAAACACCCCCACAAACACACACCGTTTCCAGATTTATAGTAAGATGATAGATACTTATAGACGTTATTCTTAATTGGCGCATTTACGTCAAAAGAGGGAGTGCAATCCAACTGAGCATGCTCAGTCTGATGCTCAGAGTAATTAGTGCTCCGATAAACATTACAATATCGTCCTTTGGCTACAATGTAATGGAATATGAACTTCTACATTTTCCTATATATATATAGATATACTCTGTTTGGCCATCTCGAGACAGTGCCACGTAACTGAACAGGCGCAGCTTTTACGCACGCGTGTGTATCTTCCGCCTTTCAACGCTCGTGTTTGTACGCCAGCGCCGCGAGTATTCGCGCGCGTTATGTGATGCAATTAGTAGAATACGCGGTTACGTCACTGTCTCGAGATAACCAAACAGAGTATAGTGTCATTGTTGGTTACCAGCAAACATTTCATTTCAAACTATAGTAGAATTAAATAGTTTATACGTGTTAATTTCACGAATGTCATGAATGTAGTAGAACCGATATTAAACAGCTCAGAATTATGAAGAATTGTTTATGATTAGTGCAAAGTTCATCTCATTGAAAAACTACAGCACTCTCGTATCGGCTAAATCAGTAGCCTCGTTTTCAGTTCACTTTAAAACCCTCTTCGACGTAAATGCTTAAAAAATAACGGCATTAAAAATCCTGGCTAATGTTATTTCGATTTTCACTGGTACCTTCGGTATGAATATGATATTTTCTCCAATTAGAAACGAGTTTATGTTTCCATAAAACAGCGTGCGTAAAAGTGTCATCCATATTCTGCCACCTTAAATGTCCAACTGTCCAATAAGACAACCCGTTAAAAATTCAATAACATTATAAATGCCGATCTTTTGTATCTAATGTTAACCTAAGGCAGGGATAGTATGCCGTAATCCGTCAGTCGAACAAGTTTATGAAACACAGATGGCCGGTCGTATTAACCTCTCGTTTCATCCCATTATCAACCTCCACAGATCAACCTAAAAGCTTCATTAATTGCACATAATACACTAGGCCACATTCTAGGTACATGGTGATTACAACACCATCGAGATAATGGACATTTAATGAGAAGATACAGGTACCAAGGTTTCAGATGCGGTATCAGATCAAGATTTTCTTGGATGTTGGTTCTAAACATTCTTTCAAGATTATAGGCATATAGTGTTCTTAAAAAGGAAAGGTCATCAGCAGTAGTCATTTGTTGATGAAAGTTGGAAAACACCGACAAGCATATTCCAGATGAAAGGCTGCGTTTTGATTAAAAACTGAATTTCAATACAGGATTCTGGATAACACTGATGAACTTTCATATATTCATTCTAATTAGTAATAATACTTTCGCTTTTTATCCGCTGAAGTATTGCCAGACAACGTACAAAAGCCTCCATCCATGCTTCGCATTGCCGACACTTTAATGTTCAGCGACACTGACGAGAATGATTTCAGTCAGTGACCACGGTCTATTATTGTTGTGTTTCTATACATTACAAGATTATTACAAGATGTTCGCAAGCAAGTCAATCTAGAAATTTGATTTGGTAATTCTAAAGACGAAGGAACATGGCTATTTGTCAACCATATTTCAGTCGAGTTACTCATGCATAAGCACTGCAAGTGTATACGTTCAGTGAATTTACCGAGTCTCATAAAAAATTGCATCCGAAAAAAACCCCAGTTTACGAATAAAAAGAATTACCACAATTGCCACTTTAGTTCATACGTGTGTCGTACGGTAATCTGTAATGCTTCATTTGTTTATTCTGGATATAGGAATGCACTGCCTTTACACGCATTTCCATATCCAGAATGTACAGTGACGACTCAGTTGATTACCTAATCACACATGAATGAAGTAAAGTGGTAATTCTAAAATATGATTGTTTAAAATAATAGTCTAACATTAATCTGATGTTGTAGAAATTATGACTGACAATTCTTTTTTTAATTTTGTAATATTATTTTTACAGCGGCTTTTTATATAGGTTCAACACAATACACCATACCGGCGATTGTTCCCTTGCCTTAACAATGTTTATACATGTATGCGTTGTTTATTAACACTTTCCGCGCGGCTATTTATAGTTTTTGTATGTAATACAGATTTTTCAGAAATCTTTCCCAAATTTCAAAGTCTCATTTCATGAATTACTGAACCAATACTAGGCATGTTTGTACTTATTTTAATGCTTTTCTCATGGTGATTCCAAATATGGTGATGAAATTTAATAATATTGATATTTTTGAATAATTTTGTGAAATTTTGAAACTGTCGTCTGCTGACGCTTGCCGTGTGGAAAGCGTTAAATATTTCCATATAACTATTACAATTTACAGTACCCTATGTTATAGACTGGATATGACAGTTTTTACAGAAAGCAATTCTAGGATTTTCATTGGGGAAATGTAGCCTTATTGGAAATGTTGTCATAAGGGCTTTGGTGTACCGAAATACGTTTTCTGTGTGCTATAGGCAATTGAAATTAATGTCACCTTTTACTTTAATGTACTTTACGAAGGCGTACATCAAATGCTGCCGAGACATGGTTGGGAAGTAGGACCAACCCCGGGACCAACTGCGCATTTATCAAACGTAAGGCCTTATCATCATGATCATCAGAGCATGATACTTAGACTGTCATTGCACTGTGATGGTACAGACTGTTCTCAGACCATGCATCCACACGTCTTCATGGAAAGAGTGTTCCTCGGTTGTACAATGTACACACAGATCCGTGATATATCTCCCTTCATCAAAGACCTCTTTAGCAGCCGTATCTCACATCATGTATTAGACCAAGCGCTTCAAAATGTTAATCAATCATGACGAGGGCATCTGTAATCTTATCAGCCACAATCCCTGCTTGCCATGACTACAATATGCATGATCAACACGGGAAGCGAGGCTATACCGCTTTTCCGCCACAAAGACAGTTAGTGGTGTGAGCCGTTGCATTCTAACGGTCATTTGCAATACGCATAACTCTAGTTCCTTCAAGATGTTCAGTGCCGAACTAAATCGTCATGATGGTTAAATAGCCCAATTGGGCTAATTTTGACGACCTTATAGATACGTCACTTTCGGAAATTGGGCTACTTTTCCCTCCTCATTGGTTATGAAATAAATATAGCTACTGTTCACCATTTTACTCTGCAACACTGGTTCAAGTCACTCACTCATGCACGGTAGCGCATGCCTATAATATACATCTATACAATCTTTTAAATCTTCAAATTGTTAAGGTTTTATTTTTTCATCCAGTTGATCAGATGATAGTTATGATAGTATGTCCAGGGTATTACCATGATCTTGGGGTTTCAAAAGATATCCTGGGAGCATTACAATGATTACCTCTGTGCTTGGCAGTATTCTACAAATAACCGTTAAAGCCTCGGTCATTTAGCTGTCCGGCATGTTAATCTAGGATGAACATTTTTCTTAGGATTTTAAACTCACAATGCGAGTTGTGAATTTAGGCACCGACTATCTTGAAAATTATCAAAATAAATTAGTAGTGTGATAGGTAGGTATATATAAAACCTCTCAATCGCTGTTTTAAAATACATATATACGTCTGCAAGACACAGGTATAGTTTTGAATTCGCTCAGAAGCTATAATAGCTTTAAGTTTTAACCATGCTATTCGATCATCACCACAGCACTACATTGTAAGCATCTAAGTGGCCAAGTGCTATTGTTAACTTAAATTGTCAAGGCGTCTTCCGCTAACTCTGGATCTCTCTTCCCCTCAGCATGTTCATTACTCATTTGTTCCCTTAAACAGTTTTTTTTCTGTTTATATTTTGTTTCTAATCTATTTTTGTAATTGCTATAATATATTGTACGTACTATGCTCAAGTTACACTCACATTTTGTAGTTTAAGTTGTAATTTTAAGGTTTTATCTTGTAAGCGCTCTGAGCCTTTTGGAAATGGCGCAAATTAATGCTTTCTGTATTGTATTGTATTGTATTGTATGAGGCAGGCCAAAACAATTAGCGTTTTCAAAAAATGCTTAAAAACTCATTTGTTCGACTGATGTTATTTTGTTTGTTTTTTCATGTTAATGTATTTATGTATAGTTTTGGCTGTAATTTATGTATTATTGTATATGTTATTTTCTTGATTATAAAGCGCTGTGATCTTTGTATGGGGCGCTATACAAATGTCTTATAGTATAGTATAATATCTGCTGTGTGTCATTTCAATATCATGGAAGCCTGGAAATATGGAAGTTTGTAGATCACAAATGCATCGGGTGCCTACATTCTATAGGACGAATTGATCGTTATGTAACTTATGTTTCATGAAATTATGTCCAAATTGATTTAATTAATACACCTGTATCTTTCTTGACAGCTGAGTGTTTCCATTATGGGCAATGTCTTGCTAGACGTCCCGTGAATGATGTGCGCATGCTCATAACAATTAAAATGCGTTGTAGTAGTACACGGTTTATTCCGTAAGGGACGTCTAGCAAGATATAGCCCCATTACGATTACTCACAGGTTACCTAAACCAAACAGGCGTGTTACATGTGGTATAGGGCATATCTAGACTATGTGCCAAACTATTTTCACAGCGATCCATATTAGATTTCCCTACATCGAAGTTCCTTATAATTACAGATGACTCAGTATGTATCAGTATGTATTCAACTGTCTTTCAACCTTCGTCAATCAATTTCACATTCACTCAAACTTGATATTGCAATATTATGATTATTATAAGCTTGGCATTGAACCCGGCCAGTGAACTGACAACCCCTGTAGGAACATTTATTATGTTTATGAAACAATGACGACAAGTCCCTGAATGAATGTTCTTTTGAATCATACTTAATTAGTACCATCCCTATAATACAGAATGAACTGAATAGGCCAAAAACCTCGGGCACGAGTCATTTCTACATGTGGGAAATGTATGTCAACAAGTGAAAAACAAAACTGTTTTTTTTTGCACAACATGCATAATGATTTATCATGATTGTAGGAAAAATGTTGTAGAAGTTTTTCATATCACCCGCATTGGTCGAATGTGGACCTTGGTTCAATTCCTGCGCTCGCGATATACTAGTTTTGGGTTGTTGGTATATAAATGATGATAGAACAAGACGTCCGGAAAACCAATCCTCATACATTCATCGACTTTGGGAACAGTTCCGTACATACGCGATAAAATTATCGAGACTCGATTAGGTTGTTTTATCGTGACATATTTGAAGAACCCGTATCGAACAGCAAAGGATTATGTATCGAGCAGCATAATATTCCGTGTCTGCGGCATGTAAATAGAGCTTCAGGTTAATCCTTTTTAATTTTTTTAATTTATTTATTTGGGCCTTACGACCCTGGATAACCCAAGAAAGCCTCGTTGAAGCTTATATTTCCATTGGGGTCCGTTAGATGTGTGAACAGCTACAGATCGGGATGATCCCCTACGAAAGAGTCTGTAACCTTTTAACGTGCCTGATGCACGGGACCACCATTTTATGTCACTTCCGAACCACTGATATTTGCTGCCATTAGGAAATCGTCACAATCACTTCGCTTCATTTACCAGGCTATCCGACACGGCGCACACAATATATCAGCACTTAGATTGTAATATCCCCTAACAGCTCCCCAATCTCGCTTGGGTCGACGAGGCCATTGAGACTAAGTACACGTTGGCTGTAGCAGGGCTAGAACTCACAACCTTTGCATTGTGAGACCCGGCATGCTATCCACTAGACCACACGTGCTCACTGTGTTAACAGTGTCCCGTCATATCGTGTACTCGATACGGTTTCAATACCAGTCTCGATATGATAGACATAAACATAAACATTATTATCCTTGGTGTATTTGCTTATGATTTATTACTGACTACTGGCATGGCCCTCGATCGTATCGAGCCCGATATCGAGAGTCAATGACTATTTTATCTAGCATCAACTTAAACATTATTGAGCCAAAGACGTATCGCAGTCCCGATAATTTTATCGAGTATTAATAGAACTGTTCCTTTACCCAAACTCGACGTATGAAGAAGTAGCTCAACAATCAAGAAAGTTATGTTTCAAAGAAAATCTTGGAAGATTGTGTTTCTGGGAAGCCAGTGCCCTATAAGTCAATGTGTATATAACCAACTTCTCAAACATGTTGACAAATAGTTCCCATAAACTATCTAGAATGCACCATCATCATTGATATTATATTATATAAATAAGATCGAATTAAATTGTATTAATTCAATTATGCCATTGCTATTTACATGTAAACATTGAACATTATTTAATAGATCCTGGTAACGGAGCGGAGTCGACCTTTGTCAATGTCATATTTGTTATACACTCTCATTTAACATTCATTGGATTTATAAGAAAGATTGACATGACGACCCGCATACATATTTCAAACTTGTCAAGTTCAAGTTCCATGATTCATAATAAAAACACTCTTAAAAGCTGGTCTTAAATGCACCTGTACTATGAATTATCTCAAGTTACAAACGAGACCTAATACTAATAGAACGTGTGACAACTACCTAATATGGGTTTTAAATCTCTTAATATAGCAGGTGCCTTATTAATGACATTTTTAACAATTCGTTCGGTTGCTTTGATCTCAAAACGTCCATAGTGATATTAAGTTTCTATTATAAAAGGCGTTGCCGCCTTTGGAGTGAAACAAAGCAATTAATTGGTACATGTACACGCTGGTGTACGGTATGCACGTTCGTATTCTTAACACTTTCCACGCGGCTATTTCATAGTTTAACCATACAAAACTTATTTTTCAGAAATCTTTCCCAACTTTCAGAGCCTTATCTCATGAATTACTGAACCAATACTAGGCATGTTTGTACTTATTTCAATGCATTTCTCATGGTTGTTCCAGATATGGTGATGAGATACAATAATGTTGACATTTTTGAAACATTTAGTGAACATTTTGAAACTCGTCTGCAGACGACTGCCGCGTGAAAAGTGTTAACTAAACATACCGTGAAACTTTTTGAATGGGCGTTGGTGCAATTTCAAGTAGAGCATTTCATTGGCAATTATGTCTGTTTTACCTGGTTACCGGTGGTAATGATCGCCGCAGTAATGATGAGTGTGCAATTATTACTTAACCAATTTCAAGGCAGGCTGTTTCAGTCAGGAAGATATTAAATAGATCACCAAGCGCTCGTTAATAGATAATGTTAATGTATTAATTATGCAACATAATAATAAAACTTGAAATCATATGACTAACTTGTAAGTTGTCCTGGTTGTTGAAAAGATGCAACCTGCTGCGTGTGCACATTAATAAGTTAGTCATCTCCTAATTGGTCCTTTAAGACTTCATTTTGACTACTTCAAATTCAAATTATGTCTAGGACTAATTAGGAGAAAAATGACTAAATGTATGATGTATCAACACATCGTCAAACTTGTAAAACATTAAACTTCGACTAGTTGCAAATTAATTCAATCAAGTATAATTAAAGTCAATGCAAGTTGTTTTCGATACGACTAAATAAATGAAATACTATAGTAATTGATTTCAGGACAAGTCATCGAGTAAAAATAATCAAATCTGACTAAAGGGCTAATTTATTCACTCAATGTAATATCATGATGATGATAACGTATGGACACGCGATGTTTTAACTCACGTTATCCTCATCGTATATTGCTGCTAATATTATCTTATCGGACCGAAATCGCCTAATATTAATAACTGAAAAGTACAGGTGCGACTTCGCGACAGGATATTTTGACGGGGAATTAGCTGCAAAAACATTTCCTTTTACCACATACCCGGCAGCGGCCGGCAGTGCAACAGCCTATCTAAATTCATAGTGTGAAAGAAAAGTGGAGTATCTCTTCACTAACAAATGTTCCCGCCAACATATATTTACCATTCCCTCGTCACAATATTTATATACAGCAAGGTGTGACAGGATCTACTCAGCACTAGTTGCTAACTTGCAGCTTGGTACAGGTGCACAATCTCTGTCATGTCCATTTGTATACAGGGTGTATCAGATGAACCATGTCTCTAAAATACATAAAAATAAAATAAATTGCAGTTGTTTTAAAATTTAAACAACTGCAATATAAAGGTGAACAATACATGTTTCCTATACATATTATGTTAATTTCATTGAGATATCTCTTTTTTGTTCTGGCGTGTGGCAAGACTTAATCGAGAATCAATAAAAACGTGTTTTTAATTTTTTAGCTCAAAGAATTCAGTCACAGACCTTGAAAAGCCATCGGCAAATCTGATTAACGCATGGTTTCTTCTTATGCGTATAATTTATTTCAACTACTTTTATTTTTTAAATTGATCATTCCGACCAAAATTAAAATCTACCATCTTTACCAGAAAGTCTGTATTTTCCATCAGAAATGGCCGATTTTCAAAATCTAAAATTCTTATGAAAGCTGGGCGTTTGCGCAAGATATATGTGAAAACTGTTTGAACAATATCGATCGAATTCATACCGTAATAAATCACATTGCCTCGGTATAGTTCATTCTGATACATCCTGTAGCTCTTCATAGCTATATGCTATCTATAGTTATGGGTCTGGGCTTCCAGTATTTTAAATACTTGATAAACTTAAGGCAATACTGCAAAAGCAGTACACTGGCTACAGAGTATAAAAGCAGTAATAATGGTAAAAAGTGAATTTCAGTTTTAACTTTTACAATTTGCATTACCCATCCATCATGCAAATACCTTTTGAGACTGGTTACGGTGGTGGGCCCTGATGTGCATTGCAACAGTCACATTGGTCTCGGTTAAGTTGTCATGATAATTTGTACGCTGGATGGATGATGCAAAAGAGTTCTCTTGAGTAAATCGTAAGGATTAAGAGTACTAAATTCGCAGCTTCGACCAGCAAAAGCTCCGGCGGTCTATTTCATCTGAAATAGCCAATTACTTGACCAAGATTTGAAACGCTAAATGATTTTGAAACTGCATGGATTACATAAAAATAAAAACTAATCTTCAGAATCCAATTCAAGGATTCGCTGACAAAAGTATCAAAAGATTCGTACTATTTAATCGGTGTTAATTGGTGTAGTGTCCAGTATGTCATTACCGAAGTCTAGTCGGAAAATTACACAATTATCGTAAAGAAAAACATATAGGCCCTAATTAGGTATAATTCAGATAGGTATCGGTATATTAACCTTCAAAGGGTGCATGCTAAGCCGACCGTGCAATGAGTTCAGTATGTTATGGCCTCTTTTCATCAGTTTCAATGATTATTATTTTCAAATTCTTTGACAAGCATTTTTTTTTAAAGTAGAATTATTCGTCAGACAGATTTCAAATGTAGTGCGCAAACAGTACAGTAGGCCTACCATCAATTTTTTTAATAGCATCTAAAACATTTTCACGGACTAATATAATAATAATACAATGTAGTTTTTTGTGGCTTATGTAATCTCGGTTATTCGAATTCAAATACTTTATCAAAGATCAAAGGGAACTATCAAGATTGTGTATAGAAACACTAGATTATAATATATGGAGCCATCCTACGTTTTTAAGCGGGGGCGGCGGGGCGTACAGGATGTATGTTTCATATTTTCCTTGATGTTAAATGTTTTAAAGTGGTTTTTTAAAAGTTGTTCACGCTACATACACTACAGACATATCTGCACCTGTCATCAGCGTGACTGATCAGCATGATCAGCGTGTTTGAATTTAGCATATCCAATCCTCAAAACGCTTCATTTGAATTGTACCATCATGTGGTTAATGGGGCATATTCAGATCCCAGCGTGTTTATTATTACTATTTAGTTTAGAAATTAACTCCATGCGTCTTATACCAATATCCATCTGTTCAATTAGGTCATTCCATGGTGATATATCATACACACTATCACGATACGCTGATACTAGCAAACATAATACATAACTAAGAATCCAATTTATCAAAAAAACACCATACGTTGTCCACCACTGGGTTAAGGTGTTGCTTTCACCATATTGTTGACCAGAAGTGTGAGTGACCACGGTAGGGGGTCGATTGTGACCCTTGGGGAACCCCCATGGCAAATACCAACTGTTATAACAAGGACTAAACAGTAAAGGTCCTATATATACCATTCTAGCACGTTTTGCTCAGCATCTGAAGTAAAGTGATACATTAAAGATTTAGAACTAAGTAAAGACGCTATCTTTTCACGCACGTTTTGGAATTACTGATGAGTAATTCGTTGACACCAACTCGTTCGTGCCCTACTTTCGCGCTCTTACATGCCATGTGCCGTAACTATCATCGATGTGATAACAAAATTAGCTAAGATTGTGTACAGGAAAGCCTTTCAGCTTGTCCGTGTTTACTGAGGAATGCTTCCGGGATGGAATGTCCATGATCATCATGGTGATATATCTGAATGGCTTAGCTAACGTGTAATGCCAACTATGATACAAATTGAAGCTACACCAGCACACTTCATACCATTTTAACATTTTCCACGCGGCAGGGGTCTGCAGACGACAGTTCCAAAATTTTACAAAATGTTTTACAAATGTCAACATTATTGAATTTCATCACCATAACTGGAATCCCCATGAGAAATGCAATACAATAAGTACAAACATGCCTAGTATTGGTTTAATAAATAATAATAAACAACATTTATAAAGCGCAAAATACAAAGGTTACTAAGCGCTATACAATACAACATGCACAACATATACACTATAAACAACAACCAAATTGACATAAATACAACAATGCAATACAATTACTTGAACATGAATGTTTTGAGTTTGGATTTAAATTGATTAATAGTAATCCTTGAGATAGACTTTGAAATTTGGGAAAGGTTTCTGAAAAATCTGTTTTGTATATTATGGTAAAAATAATAGCCGCGTGGAAAGTGTCAACTAATAGCAGAATATTAATACCCATGTTCACTGTATAAGAAAACTATCCATCTGTACCATGTCAGAAAAGGTGTAAACATGCCGATATAATACCCTCAATGAAACAATAAACAACTAACTGATAGTTCTACTCCCATTGAAACTTGGTGGAGCAAGACCAGTGGTTAATTGTTTATCGCCTAAAATGAGGGTATCGTGACGGCATGTTTACACCTTTTCTGCCATGCTACTGGTTAATCATTTGCTTATAGAGTGAACAGGGTGTTGTAACTTCGTCATAAACTACGATATTCAAATTAAGACCGTGTTACAATTGTAAACTTATTTGATATGTAGAGTCGATAATATTTGCTTGTTTTAACATGTTTAATATCCTAACCCAGATATGCAAAACATGCCGAACTGCCCGTTTGTACCGCAAGTTTGTAAACGTATTACAATCATCACGTTAAACTTGTACGTGCAGTAGTTTTCATTTCATTTCGCTAACCTTATCATTACAATACCTGTACAATATTTCTTAAAATAATAGGAAATTGCTCAAACAAGGCCACCATTGTTTAATAATCGCTCTTACATCGATATGTTTAATTGCACCTTCTGTGGTATAGGATTTAAACAAACAATGCTTTTAATGTCAAATAACCACAATTCTGACTTAAGGTACAAGACAATACACATGCATACAGGAGTAAGCTACATTAATTAATTGTAACACACGAATCATTGGTTAAGTATGTACTATTGGAGCTGGTACAATATAGACAAACCAAAAAGCTCTTGGCCACAGGATTACCGCTCGGAAATGATTATCGAGAGCCTTTCATACAATGTCATTGGCGAGGAGTTTAAGACAAAGAACCCCTTGTAAATGTGTCGGAGATTTACTTAAGCGGTACACTGCGAAATGCCCATGGGTTAAATCCTATAGAAGGCGGTTGTTGCATGATCATTGCCATGAGCACTTTCGATATGGAGGTCCTTAACGGATGAAAGAAATGAGAGGTCTTTCTTGAATCAAAAAGAACACGTTACGGTATGTCGAGAAACTTTACAGCATGACTTCATGCATAAAGTTCAGTATACTCAAGAATGAAAATAATTTATTCATAGCGGCCCGGATATGCAAGCGACGATAATATCAAGGGCATTTAAACCATGATACCTGTGAGTAAAAAAACACTTGATTTCGCAGATAAACTGATAAAAGTCTTGAATGTTTAGCAATTATCAAGCTTTTGTGAGCAACATACCGCCTATCCAAATCACCCTAAGGTAAACTAGGCCCGGATCTGCGACGCTCTATGCTCCGTCTGAAACTCTTGAGATTAATTTCTAGTGGCATAAAAAAGGTGCCGACTATTTAGATGCTGCAACTTATAGTTATATAGAAACAAAATAAATGACTCTCCAGTCTCCACACTGTGTTTCTATTGAGACCCAATTTTCGGAATATTATGGGAAAAGGGTTCTTGCTTGTCCTGTAAGTGGAACCATATATAAGTGAAAAAAGTTTTATACAGTTAAAGAATTCCAAGAACCTTTATTAAGGTTCCACAATCAGGAAATAATAAAGTTTAAATCTTTGTTAATCATGTTAAATAGTAACATCAGTAAACATGGTAAAGAATACAAGTATGAAGAATGCTACGTTGCCATGGTTACATCGCATCTAGAAACAAACAGGTAGAGGTAGAGATAAGTTTTACGATGTATGTTATTTAGATAATTAGTCCAACCGTTGGACTAATAATCTGATATACAGAATACAATTGCCTATATTCTTACTTATACATGTATATCTAGGCCTACACCTTAACAACGTAAAGATCCGTTATTCTGTAAAAAATGAACACAATTGTATTTGTTTTAAATGTAAACCAACTTCAAATATCAAGCATTGCTCATTGCATTCCATTACGATAAAGTGTTATGCTTGTAAACTAAGTAGGACTAGGCTTATTTACTAGTCATGCTAGTAATGTACATTTTTATTCAGGAGGTAAACCCGAAAGCTTTCAACGATCTGTGATTTTGGGCTCAGTAATGTGTATTATACATTAACAACGCTCAAATACTGGTATATCGACTCAACCACTGCTATCCAATTTTACTATGTGACATTAATGTCAGAAAGTTTAATATGAACTGTCGGGTAGAATAAAAAATCGCATATTTCGCTCAATTAACTTTATACTTATATAGTTCCCTCACGGTGACTGGGTATTACTCCAATTCCCCACCATGACAATCATGACTATGATGCTGTGAAACCGGTTTGTATTGTGGTTTTGTAACCAACCCACAATCCTTTGCAAGCAACATGAATCCATTCATCATATTCGGTGTAGACATGGTAGAAGGAGATATAGTCCCCTGGAGCCACAGTCCGCCATGTACAGTAAAGTATAGGCATGAGCCCCCGGGTTCAATTCCCAGCGCAGCCAAGAGCGAGCTTCTTTGTCCACCTTTCCCCGATTGCTTTGTTTAAGTTTGAATAAACATCAGCCTACCAGATCAGAGTGTTAGGGTCAAGTCATATACATGTATATGGTCACGCGTCACTTTTTAGTTTCATACTGTCATATTCCTTAATATTTTTAAAACCACAAAAGCTATCTCAACAAATTTGGTATCATTTTAAAGCCCTAATCATAAGCTATCTGCCTGCAATATGGCATTGGTATAGCTAATACAGAAGGGGAGATACAGCTGTTTGAAGTTTGGGGACCAGGGTGGTGCCGGAAGGGGTGCCGCCGGAAGGGGTGCCGCCTGTACAAACTCAATGGGGATAATCCCATGCTTTGTTCTTTTTACAATAAGTTTATAACTACATGTAGTCATCCCCTAATGTTACAAACACCATTCTGGCCCCATTTTACAGGATATTTAGTAGTCTTTAAGTATGTGGTTCAACAAACTTGTCAACTATTTGTAACAACTAATTAATTATGGATAAGAGTAAGACCATTATCATCAGCTGTCTTCCTATTCGCTACACAGTCAACATGAATAATCAGCCTCAATTTACCGGATTTATAAAAATGACTATAACAGAAAAAGTGTTCAACCTATGATAGCAAAATTATACATTTTTGGAAAGCTTGTATCTAGAGGAATTCAGAAATGCAGTTTAGATCAGGGAAGGGTACATCCTTAACAAATATTTTTGAAAATTCTAAAAATATGTAAAATAAAAATTGGAGATATTCACTACGTCGGTAAGGTATAATTACCTTACCGACGTAGTAACCTTTGACAATTATATATCATCTGATGGGTAATTACATGAGGATCTCAAATATGTAAAGTAAATAATGATAGGGGTAGGTACAAAAAATATATGGATCTCAAATTAAAAATTAAAAAACTCTGATATTTTTCCGAACAATGTGAATCATACCATGTTAGTCCTTGGTCGTACTAGTTTCTTCATGCAATTTCCCTTCAGAAAATGTATACTTTTACTACCTCAGGGGGTATACGAGCAAATATAAATGTGTAAAGTTAAAATCATGTCGCGAAAGCCAACGTGTGTAACGCGAAAGGAGGCGAGCTTCTAATACATGACCATATACGTCATCCAATTCCACTTCTATTCTAGATGTTCTACGTATACTTCATTTGCTCATTGTTGATACGCTGAGAATACCAAACTGATCAAAAACATTGGTCAAAAATCCAAAAATAGAAATTAGGCCAAAAAAAAAGAAGAAGTTGACTTGCCCTTTCAGGGCCAGAGTGTGGGTCGGACGGTCGGATTTTTTAAAAAAAAAAAAATTTAAATTTTTGAAAGGGAGATACTCGAAAACACGATTTAAAGATTTTTTGAAATTTTTGAAATTTTGAATTTTTTTGTTTGTTTTGATTTTTAAACTAGCAGATACTACTCAAAAACACGTTTTCACCTTTCTTTATTGTTACTAGCGGGCACCAGCGCTTCGCGCTGGACCCGCTAGAAAATTTCACGGGGAATAAGTAAACAATTAAAGCGTAAGAAAATTTGATACAATAATATCAAGAACATGTCCTATACATAATCCAGACGGGGCCCTAAATAATCCGAATATCGCAGGTGATTTTGATAATCCATGTTATACATTGCCTTAATCTAGGTAGGCCTACGTTTGTGTTTCCAGATACCTATGTAGGCCTCCCATGAGACTTGAAATGCAGGTACCCGTTGTCCCATTATATCCAGGGACCCCATAGGCCTAAGCCCTACCCCCTAATCCAGTTACCCCAGGTGCCCTTAATAATGCACTGGATACCACATAATCAAGGTAGGCCCACTGCAGTGTGCCGTGTGCCGTTATCTCGAGATACCCAGGTGCCCTTACTTTATCATAGTCAAGTAAATTAAACGCGGGTGCCGAAGATAGCGGACAGTAAAAGTCACAATAGGCAGAGGTCAGTAATATATAGGCATGTGGGGCCTTAACGTATAGTATATGTAGTCCCTTTATCATGTTTGCTGTGTTCTATCAAGTCTTTAATTCTATAAAGCCTCCCGAGATACTACCTGAGTGTACACCCTTGAAATCCAGTTATCACGGGTGGCCCATCTGCGCATAGTATATCCAGGTAATTTGAGACTCGTTTTATAGTGAACCCCGTAATCCAGATACCACGGATGCCCTGAATAATCCAGACACTCTATAATAATCATGATAATGTACCACACGTTCCGTTTATCCAGATGCCCCATGTGCCCTTATATCCAGATTATCAAGTAAGGGAAGTGCGGAGAGGAGGAGGTGGCTTTAGGGTACACTATTAGAAAAAGGGTGCTTCAGAGGGGTTCTTGGCTGTCCCGTATAATGGTTTAAAGGTTCTTTGATTTTAAAGGCCCCAAAAGGTTCTGTAGAGAACCTTTAGAGGTTCGAAAGACCAATGTTTGCCCATATTTTGCCTATTTTGAACCTTAAAATGGTTCTTTTTTGAACCTTTTAAGGTGATATAAAGGGTTCCACACGGGACAGCCAAGAACCCCTGAAACCTGAAGCATCCTTTTTCTAAGAGTGTACGGACTGCCTGCTTTCACTCTGCTCCGTTACAATGTGCACGGTTTGCGCCACAAACGCGTACACTTTTTGTCTGCGTCATTACGTGTGCGCCGAACCGCGTGCGCCATGTTAAACGCGGTCGCGCAGCACAACATAGAAACGGTTGACATGGTACTGCCAGTTTCTTTATCGATTGCAAACGTCGCATTCATCTATGTTACTAATGTGAAAGTGTCACTTTAAGATCTGTGTAAGAGTTTTTGTTTACATTTAGAAAATGTCGTGAAATATTTTTATTTGTCGGACGTATAAATGCTTGTTACTATGCGATCTTTAAGAATAACAAACAGCCGCATATACAGAAATGTAGCTATATCCCTGAAGAAAATATTTTGGGTGAAGACCATATGTCATCACTCATTCCGAAAACCACAATTTGTGTCCGAAAGTAGCTACCCGAGTAAAAGAAATTCAACATTTCGGATTTTCACATGTGATCCTTTCTGCGCATGTCTAAAAACGGTAAAAAACGGGCATTGAACTATCTAATTAGCTCGTGTATTAGAGGCGCAATTACCACGCTTTTTCAGTTGAGGAGGGACGCGAGTGTAAAATTATATTGAACTATCTAATAAAGCCATGTTCCGAAAATTAGTATATAGATGTGCTTCTTTCAACAACAAAAAATGATTTTTTTTTTATTTTATTTTTTATTTTTTGAAAAAAAAAGAAGAAAAAAAAGATAGCGACCCTAGATTTCCGAAAATTCGGGTCGGTCGGAAAGGGCAAGTCAACTTTTGTTTGTTTTTTGCCTTATGTGGAAGATCTGGCAGTACTCCCGGTACTCTGTTAAATCATCGCGGCTGCCTAATCCTCGATGGTCAGTGACTTGACAGCTATATTGTAATTTGGGCAGTTTGCCTTTGGTCTGGTCACTGTCACTGGGCCTTGGTGTAGGGGAGGGTGGGGAGAGGTTGATGAAGGGGTAGGACTAAGAGTGGCTCTGTAGCAGAGCTATTCAATCATAGAAATAGTAGATTACTTTTTGATAGTATCAACATTTGGATTGGATAGCAAATCAGTCCAGAAACTGCAATGGAAGAAATGTTGCATTATGGGAAGTGTGTACGCCATCTTTGCATTGGTTTATTACATCAAATTCCAGAAATACAAATAATAAGCTTATGTGCACGCAATGTTTTTTCCGTTCTATAATGGTGTGTGTAAACATTCGTCCGCCGCGTTAAATCCGAAATTTGCTACGGGTGACGAAAATCATTCCTTGAAAGCCCAAAAGAAATTAGGAAAACTCTCCCGAGGAATTAGAGTTAGACTTTTCTTTTGAGCCGTTACTACCGGTTTCTTCGTTACAGTTGAAATCGGTTCAATCATGCCAATGGTTCAGTGACAGTTTTTACTGTACCCACTGAATAGTAGTAGGACTTATACTGAACCCAAATGTTCAATGATCAATCCAATGGAAGCGGTTTCTTTAGCATCTTCAAATGGGTATTGTAACAGGGAACCACCTCAGATAGATTGGGTATTTACTATACTTCTAAATCACTTACTTGCCTTTACTATGCTCCATCATGAAGGAAAATTGAGATGTGATTTGTTTATCAAGTTCTAAAATAGATCTGTTTTATTCCGAAACAGAGGATCTTATAAGGAGTTCAACCCGAGATCAATAGCATTTATCAATTGCCTGCAACCAGATTCTCTAAGACGTCAACTGCTATGTAATTGTCTGGACCGTCTCGGAACACTGTTAGTCAAGGGCAAATCAATACCTTTATTTCCATTGAAGATAGGTGTGGTGACAAGAAAGGGGCAGCTGGTTTCTGTCAAGACATCTTTGGCTTCGATCTAATTGATAAGTTACTTAGATAACAATGTGCACAAACGATGTGTTACCACGAAAGCGGCAGTGGCAATGAATCAGACATTAGAAAATCAAAGATTAACATTGGAGAGTAGATGCCTTCAAGGAACTCCTGATGATGATGGCCTCTGTGTCGAGAGTGCAAGTGACTGTTAGCTGAGGACCGCCACCAATCGGCAGAAGAGCTTTGTAACCACGAGGACATGTATACGTATATGCACTCCCTACATGCCCTATAGCCACCATTAAGGCATAAGTGGCAACAATAGCCATTGTCAAGATTGTGAGAAATTGAAGGTTTTGCAGATGTCATTAAGGAATTCCCGATGGGGACTTCTTTGTGTGCAGATGTGGAAGTGGTTGTAACTGAGGACCGCCACCAGAACAGCTTTAGTAGAACAGCTTTGACATCACGCAGACATAGGCCTACGTAGTACCCAATTTTCAGCAACTGGAAAATCGACGATTTACTTATCGATGTCGATTTATGACATAAAGGAGCTCCCGGTGAATATGCCTCTTTGTGTGCGATTCTACAAATGGCTGATTCTGAAGAAACGATCAGGATTCCAACCAACTCTTCGGAGTCTTCTGACTGTTAATATATATTAAACCATATACCAGTTCCACATATAACAATATGCCCATACTATAACTTATAAGTAACTTAATTCTATTTCCCCTCGTCTCTTTTCAGGTTGGAAACCTTGGTCGTCCTGGAACACCTGTCCTGTTTCATGTGGCGGAGGGGTACAACGTAGAAGACGGTTATGTGTCAAAGATGTCCCGGATGCTTGTGAAGGATCAGCGGAACAACTACGCAATTGCAACGAATTCGGATGCACAGGTAAATATCCAATTATAGACTGACAAAGGGGAAAGGTATACTTTAGGTCCCAGATTCTGGACTGTGCTACATTAGTGTCGTCCGATGGAACAAACTCAGTGTTCCAGTATCGGACGATACTGTCATATGTAAAATATTTCAGTATCGGTCGATACTGGAACACAATTATGTATCAGCATCCTTCAATACTGGGACAAATCACTACTGGTAGCATCACTGAAAGCCAAACTGGAGTCAGGGTTACTCTATAAAGGGAGTCCAGCCTATGTCAATATTGACTCTGTTTGGAGAGTCGCATGACTCCCTTGGAGAGTCAACATTTACTGACTCCTTTGGAGAGTCATGATGCATGACTCTTCAAGGGAGTCTTGTGACTCTTCAAATGGAGTCAATATTGACATAGAGTCACATGTAGGCTGGACTCCGTTTCGAGAGTAATAATGACTCCAACTGGCTAAATAGAGTCACCGTGACTCCAGGTAGGAATATGATAAGACACTGAGAACTGGGGGCGGGGGGTTTAGGGTAATTGGTTCTTTGATGTTTATGTTCTTGCTCAATGTATTTGCATTTACTTAGTGAGCAATCACTTCCCTTCCTTAATACCAGTGAGAAATATGCATATATCAATATACATTCAACGGTGTTAACTTTACGTATCGACTTAATAATAGGTTTTAATAGGTTTTAATAAATAAAAGGTGCAAATTAACTCATTAGCATAATTGAAATGGTATACACAAGCACCGGTGCTAATTTTTGTACCATTGCAATTATGCTAATGAGCGATTTGCGCATTTTACTCGGCTAATGTAAGACCAAGTAAAATATGCAAATTAGCTCCAGAGAGTCAGGATGACTCCTTTGGAGAGTCATGGGCGATGACTCTTTCCGACGGCTAGGATGACTCCTTTGCAGAGTCAGGATGACTCCTTTGGAGAGTCATGGCCGATTTACTCCATTTCAAGAGTCACTTGACTCCAGTTTGGCTTTCAGTGATGTGTACCAGTATCGCCCGATACTGGAAAATAAAAACGTTCTAGTATCGCTCGATACTGGAACACAATTTAGAGTTCCAGTATCGACCGATAATGGAATAGTAAATCGTACCAGTATCGAGCAATACTGGCAACTTTTATGTTCCAGTATTGAACGATACACTTTTCTTTTGATAGTATTTATTGTCTGACGTTTGCGGTGTTATGTAGCATCACCCTTGTTACTCATACCAACAGTTACCCATCACTTTAAATTACCATGATTACATGACATGCTTAACCAAGGCTTTGTGAAATCAGTCGTTGAAAAGAATCATTTATCATGTTTATGTAAAGTTTAGGGCGCGGATAGATACATGTAGTAGTTCTTATTTAGACAGCTTCTTGATTCTTTGTTTGCTTCTTGCCACCTATAAATTATTTTCTGCCATGTGTGTACCTCCTTTGTTTAACATGTTTAATACTATACAGTGTCATCTACCTCTGTACAGTAACGTCAGAGCGCATTTAATGAACATCTCTCATATCGCCAGTGCAGTATGATTCTTATCTAAAGCACTGGCGAACGATCAACGCTCGTAAATACTGCGTCGATGACTAATACAGTCCGAGGAAGATGAACGAAATATTCAAAGCCTGGATATGTCATGGTGCAAAAATTGATGCTTTATACTATCTCTAAGAATTGTATCAACAAGACGAGATTAGCAGTATTAAGAGGGAATTAACTTATCAGTGGCCAGGGTATTATAGCTATGGTTACGGAAATACATTTTGTGTATGCGGAAAGTTCATATCGGTTAAACCATGCTTAACCCATATCCTTGATTAATTCGTACCCCTTTTGGTTTAAAAGGTATTATTTAAAGTTTTTGCGAAAGATGTGTTCTTTTAACACCTTACAGAGTGTATCTGCTCTCCTTATCATCAAGCCATAATACTACCCGGTTGACTCAACATGTGCCTGATTACCATGACGACCGCAAAACAGTATGCACTTACGATCAAAGAGGAACGTCGGTCCTGGCGTAGAAATGCTGCGTTTACTATAGATTGATCAGTACGCGCGAGATTATGACCAACGCACGCGGTTTTGGTCGCACGCACAAGTCACGCATGATTCACAGTGCGATTGTTGCCTTCGGGAGTCCGCGCCGTCCTTCTTAATTCATTCGCTGCTGCAAGGTGGTTTCGCCAATGGACCTATACGGCACATCTCCTGGCCGCGATTATTTTTTTTCGTACATGAGTTTAGCCAAATGTATTTATTCCGTTTTAGTTACGAAATAAAGCAAAATTCACTATTAAAATAAAATGATTTTTTAAAATGTTTAATCAAATGAACTGATTTGGCCAAATTTATGTACGAAAAAAATAATCGCCTCCTGGCCACAGTCCGAAATACGCGGGCGCACTTCGATCAGGCTGCTTACGCATGCTTGGAAACGCACAAAATACCGCTAACCAATCAGAGCCGCGAGGCAGAGCTTACGTATTGCGCCCCAATGATGTCCGTTGCACCGTTTTTGGGGTGAGGTTGCAGGCCCGTAAGAAGGCGGGGGGGGGGGGGGGGGGGGGGGCGATGGTGGCGATCGCCCCCCCTTTGAAAATCTTCCCCGGAAAATTTGTACACAGATGAAAAAATTTCGCGCGCTACGCGCGCATTTGTCTTCCCAAAATGCAATATTCTTTGCTACAAGCTTGTTTAGAGCCAAAATGTACCTCGATCGTGCAAAAATAGGTGCAAATTCGAAAATTTTCGCGCACTACGCGCGCATATTTGACTCACAAAAATCTTGTCGGTTCATTATATCACTTCCGGTGATTTTTTTTTGAAAACGCCCCCCCTTTGAAAAAAGTGTCTTACGGCCCTGGGTTGATGAAACTATAGAATACGCGATGATGACGTCATCTTCAACTTAAAATGACCCGACTTTTAAAAGTGCTATTAATCACCATCCAACTGTCCAATTAATGCTGACTTTGTAGGATTTAAAACACTATACTATTGATATTAATTTAAAATTTAAACAAGTTCCACCCAGTTACACGATTGACAATGGGGTAAATATGCATTACTAATTTAATAATTTTATCTTCATTGAAGTTTCCAACCAATCATTCATTTTTTTGTTTATTTTTATTTATTGGGTTGGTATTTTACGATTTCACATAAAGATATTTTAGGCGGGAGAACTTATATTAAGAAATAACTGTCTATATATTTATATGATTGCGGTATTGTTGAAACTGCTTATTACCAGATAATGGCACTTTTGTTACCGCGCTTTTCCGTTTTAAGTAGCGGAAATAAATGCGATTGTCAAATTTAAGAAACGGAAATAGGAGGAGGGGAAATCTGGTACGGGAATAGTTACGCTTCGATTGCAGACAACATAAGTCGCTCTTTAATATTTTGGCACGCGCTTTAATAATCAATTATCGTGATTGTCAACTCACTGTTTGTTTCTAATACGTTCATTGCTCCGGAGAGTGGCTATTTGGATAATTTGTTACGATGTATTTTGCAAATAAAGCAATTTTGATTTTCATAAGCGGAAACTAAAATGTATGCATCAATTGTTGAATTGGATATACAGATAACATCACCGGATGAATGACGTCATTTTCGGAAGAAAAAAACTGTATATGAAGTAAGAACTTAGGGTACGCCGTCGGATAACCTGATTGGTCAAGCTTTTTCGTCAGTGGCTCTGACTTCGCCAGGTTTATTATGGGTCGAACGATATCAAATCTGAGCCAAATTTCTGCTCAAAATAATATTTAGCTCTATCAAGAAGCTATTATCTTCATGGCTCTACTCGCATAGATTCAAACGGTATCAGATCACGCCGAAGCCTACTAATGTCGAATGTCATCTAAGAACGTTTCCGCGTCTGTGATGTTAGATAAAATGTTAACGGTTAAAACATAATCCATGATAACGCCTTCGTTCAATTTCACATACTTTAAAACATTAAAGGTGACACATTTGGCGAGATCTTAAATATCCGCCACGCAAAGTCTTATTAATGTCAAATGTCAGGGGAAAATGTGTTGCAAATGTCAATTTTGACGTGATGAACATTTATTTTAACTACATGCGCTGTTAACATTTATGTAAGCATAGATTAAAGTAATGCATGAATGGCACGTGTACCTTGCATCCTGACGACTCATTCAACATTGAATAGCTTAAAATGAAAAGATAATTTAACCGGACATTACTTTGTAGCGTTGTGTAGCGCAGCCGCCATACACAGGTACACGCACCCCTTTATCTATCTTGCGCAAACACTCCGGCACGCCGAGGCGCCTGAAACACCTGGGAATCGATCACCTGTGTCGTATTCAGCTTCAAGTGCCTCTGTAACAGGTGTTTTAAATCTATTGGAATGTCGGAAACGTATTGTGTATAACAATGAAAACATTGGTACTTGTACATGTTGTATGTACATTACATGGGTATCGTGTCATGTTTTATGTCACAACAATTCCTATATAGTGAACATGTACCATCTGACAAATGTAGACGTTTTTACAGCCTATGACCATGATGACGCAATAATGAACAGCACTTAAATCGAAATGAACAATATAAATCGAAATGAACAATATTAATTGAAATGAATGAACAATATAAATCGAAATAAATAAAACCGGTTCGTTGAGTGATGCTGGATGGGCGCGCGTTATTTTGGATGACAGATAATTGGCTGCTATAATAGTTTGTAAACAATTAGCATTACATACGTATTTACCCTTAAAATATTTGGAGTTTTCCCCGGATGAAAATCAAACCGGTTCAAATTAAAATCCACTCAATTTATTTGGTTTGACAATTGACAACTGTATTTATTTCAATTATGATTATCAAGTACATTGTAGGTCTAATATCATTAAGATGCGCGATGCAGCTTTCAAAACTTGTAAGATGGGTTAGGCTGACACTATTCGTAAATTCGGCATAATTCTGTTATACCCTACACACCAACATCGGTAGTATGCGTCGTTCTTAAACATCATGCACTATGATACCTCTGTGAATGGTATAACAGAATTACTCCCGGAAAGGTGTTCAAATGGCGTTAATGATCCCGCTAATGATACCTGTTTGAATTTACGGAGTAATTCTGTTATACCATTCACAGAGGTATTCATAGTGAGTTTGGTTCGCTTAATGTTAAACAATAATGCAATCATAAGTTAATTTTCATAGCATGTTGAATGATTTGTTGTCGATACATGAATTCCGATTTCAAAACCCCTGTAAATATCAGGTGTCAGTATACACCGGGGTATACACAATCTGGCGCCCGGATCTGGGCCCAAATGTCAATTCATACACTTTACCGTTTCAGAATTACATAGGTTGTGAACATTCATGTAGGTAGGTCCAAGTGTATGAAATAGCATATGCTTGCTTTGCATCCTGACGACTCATACAATTAAGAATAACTTTTAACATGATGTTTCAAGAGATAATTTAATCGGATATAGAGTTTCTAGCGCAGCCGCCATACAGGTGATCGGCATTATTTGAGCATTTGAGATGCATATTTTATATCGTGCAAACACTCCGGCACGCTTAGGTGCCTGCAATACCTGGGAATCACCTGTAGTCATGGTAAGGATAATTCAGCTTGACTATTATTTAAACAGGTGTTTTACATCTAGTGGAATGTCGGAAGCGTGCCTATATCCGACATGTCCGATTAATTTATCTCTTGAAACATGTTAAAAGTTACTATTCTTAGTTGTATGAGTCGTCAGAATGCAAAGCAAACATGGTAAACAGGTAAATGGTTCCATTTCATGCATTTGGACGTACCTACATGACAGTTCACAATCCATGTAATTCTATTTAAAACGGTAGAGTGTATCTATAATTGACATTTGGGTCCAGATCTGGGCGCGTGATTGTGTGCTGACATTTGATCTCAGGGGTTTGCATCTCGGATATTTCATGTATCGCCGGCAAATTTCACCTTCAAATATGTTTTAAATCATACAACATTCTGTGAAAATTAACGTCAATTCGAAATACACTTCACTCTTCCAAGAGCTTCATATCATGAATGTGAACATTCATGAATAGTGCATGAAACCGTGAAACTGCACCATACCTTGTATCCTGACGACTCATACAATTGTGTATATCTTAAAACATTTAAAAAAAAAATACAACCGGATATTATTTTCTAGCGCATCCGTCATACAACAGGTGATCAGCATATATCAAAGATGCAGCTTTTATCTATGCAAACACACCCGCGCGTTGCTGCTGACATAGCATCACCTGACGTGCCTGACGTGGTATTCAGGTTGCATAAAAACAGGTGTTTTATGTGTACTGGAATGTCTGAAGTGTTTGGTGTACTAGGCTATACAATGGGTGTGTCATGTATTATGTAACAACAATTCTGTATCGAAGATGTACCACCTGCCAAAGACATTTAACAACCTATTACACAATTATGAACAATATAAATCGGAATAAAACTGTAACATTTTCCGTTTGTTAAGTGTTGGTGGATGAGACGCGCGTTATTTTGATAGACAGATTAATGGACTGATTAATAATTGGTAATCATTTTAATATAGCATTGATAATTACAATTAATTGAACCATTGGGATCGAATCCATTTGAAGCGAATTATTCATTCACATACAGAATCAGAATTCAAGAAAGGTAATAATCACTAATATAGGCTATGGCAGCGCCATAAAATGAGGTATAATAGTGTTAGATGCGTACGGGTTCGGATCCTGAAATGATATAGCTACGGCTTTCGGAGATTCTTGAGACGCATTGTCCAGTGTCCACCGCATCGACGCATTGTCCAGTGTCCACCGCATCTTTCCTATTGACATGCTTTGGCTCCAAATGCTGGACTGGGCCCTTAAGTGGAATTTTGTATCACATATTCGATAGTCGTTTGGTGTTCTATTTTGGAAATAACACTGACAACGTTACCAATCTGAACCAGGCGCGTACGCAGGATTTTGTAAAGGGGGGTGTTTTAGAAATATTAATATAATTATTTCACTATCCATGCCTGCGCGAAGCGCTGGCCGGGACACGCTGCGTGTCCCGGGGAGTTCGAGGGGGGTATCCCCCCCTCGACGCCAGAAGTTTTTTGAAATTCACGGTTGAAAAGAACGCATTTTCTTGCATATTTTTGAACACTTATTGCCGATTTTTTCTTAGTTCAACGTTGCAATTTCTCACCAGTAACTCATGTGTTAACACCAAAATCTTAATACTTTAGACAGTTCAACCCCAAAACACATCATTATATAGGCCTACAGTAACTTAATCTGCAGGTATTGGTTTTACCGGCGATCTCATTGGTTCAATGTGTGTCACATGACACGGCAGTGGCGAAGGTAGGTTATTGATATTGGGGGGGGCGAGAAATGAAAATGAGCCGACAAGATTTTTTGATTGAAGAAATGCGCGTAGCGCGCAAATTTTTTCGAGTTTACACCTATTTTTTGCCCGATTTAGCTACATTTTGACTCTAAACAAGTTTGTACCAAAGAATATTGCATTTTGGGAAGACATATGCGCGCGAACAAATTTCATATGTGTACTTTGACCATGATTTCTTTGGTCAAATGAACCGACAGTGCCAATCTCAACCGACACGACGTCAATATTGGTGGGGGGAGGCGGTCGCCCCCTTCTCTGGCTACGCCACTGACACTGGTTATTCTCCCTTTCAAGTTTAACAGCCTGACAGAAAAAAGTATAGATGCCTAATAATCTCTTCAATTTAGTTTATCTATTTTTCTCTTTTCATTTTTATCCTGTCTTTTCCCTTCATATTCTCTTATTTTTCTTTTCACCCGGCTTTGAGGGGTGTTTAATACATGTGATTAACCCTTTGAACCCCAGCTGTCCCTGCCTGTTTGTAACCCTCAAGAAAAGGGAACAGAACATTTTCGACTTAACATTTATTTGTGCTATGATGATTGAGGTACATTTCTGCTTTTAAACAAGCTCCTACTATAAAACTATTCCATTTTTGAGACATATCCGCGCGTAGCGCGCGATTTTTTTCTCGTTTGTGTACTTTAAACCATCATAATTCCATGATTCCTCTGAGTCTTGTCAAATGAACGGACAATGCCAATCTCAACCGACATACAGTCAATATTGGGGGGCAATCCCCCCGTGACCCCCTCTGGTTACGCCACTGCCTCTCCCCTGTCTCCGTTGTCCGGGCCCCGCTCTTCCTTTCTCTTTCCTTCTCGACGTCTCCTTTTCCTCTCATTTCCCTTCTCTTTTTCCTCTCCTTTCCCTTCCCTCTCCTTTCCCCCTTTTTAATTTTTTTAAAGGACAGACCCAAGGGGGGTGTTTCACACCCAAAACACCCCCCTGCGTACGCGCCTGATCTGAACACCAACTGAAATGCGATACTCATATTAAAAGCATGTTTTAACACTTTCCACGCGGCAGTCGTCTGCAGACGACAGTTCAAAAATGTCACAAAATGTTTCAAAATTTTCAAAATTATTGAAATGTTTTACCATATTTGGATTCACCATAAGATATGCATTAAATTAAGTACAAACACGCCTAGTATTGGTTCAGTAATTCTTGAGATAAGACTTTGAAAGTTGGAAAAGGTTTCTGAAAAATCTGTTTTGTATATGAAAAAAACCTAATAGCTGAGTGGAAAGTGTTAAGAGGCAGTATACACGATTTGTACATGAAATTTAAAACTGAATTTAAAGTGAGCGTGTAAATCCACGATTACCGTCCATCAACATATTTAATGTTAATAATCAGCCTGAAGTATTAACGATATCAGATTGCAGGCAATTCTTAATATATGCACTTTAAGCATACTAAGTGCAAAGATTAAGTCGTCTTATAAAATATCGCCTTAAAATCAAACCCCATACCTCCTACCGTCACCTGAAGTTTACTATAAAAATATGAAACGTTTTTAGTCAAAACAAGCTTACACAAAACGTGCAGGTCATCCTGCAACTAAAGTCTGTTCACTTGGAACTTGTATATGAACCCAAGTGTAAGCAATGCAATTCTATTTGACTTACTAAAGGTTATTCTCTAGATTTAAGTTCATCTTGAATCACTCGGAGCAAAAGCTGTCGATAAGAGCGCATCTGGAGGTTGCTGATGTATAAGAAAGCTAGACTGATATGAAGTTTATCTTGTTTTCTTGACCCGATACTCGGATCATCAACACCAAACACACCGGAGTTTTTTCTTCTTTGCGGTATTAGACCACCACCATCGTGTGGTGCACATTCGATTCGATAATAAAGATATCCTGTGTTTGTATACTTCGTCAAACTCAAGGCGTGTTAAAACCGAATAGAATCTTTAAAAAGAGACTAGTCAGTTGTGTAGTAAAAGGTATTTCATGATATCATTGTTTATCAATAACAGTGAACTATTGTTATTCTCATAGGCTCCAGATACCGTTAAATTGAGAACAATTTAAGTATCTTTTCTAATAATACATAGGCCTATCACTAAAAAAACTTTTTGAATGGATTTTGTAGTTGTCGTTGTAATGCACACCCGCTTAAATTTCCAACGATATACGTAATATGTCTGCTGCTACTACTGGGCGTGGTTCTTTTAAATTTAAGCGCAAACTCAAACCTTTTAATTATAACAAGAGAACCACCGAACCGAAGCACTTCGTTATGTCAACAAGTTGGAAGGGTGTACAATTAATAGGTTATTCGGGTTCGAAGTACTTACATCATGCTTACATGGCTTACGACTCGACCGCCTTGATCATTTTATTAAATAAATGTTCCCTTACTATAAGACAAACGTATGATAAAGAATAGTTTTGGAACTTGACTCATAACAACATTCAGAGTGATGAAACTAAACCATGGTCATGATGATAACATTGCGTGATGTTTTCTATATCTGAATCTTTTTTGGCCCGCACGGCGCATTGGGCAAGTAGATACGTAGAATAGTGTAGCATTCCCCATGCGTCACTAACACATCATATTTATCATGTTTATGTCACTAACACATATTTGTAATATCTAATTTGACGAGCTTGCTAAATGAATCGGGAAATGGAACCAATTCCTAACCACTTCCTCTTTGCAACACGTTGACACGTTTGACAGTGACTGTTATAATTTGCAGACACTGTCACAAACAATGTGGAGATTTTAGTATTAACATTAAAGCAGCAGAGAACTTAAGAATTCTCAAACAACATCCTGTGTGTACCGGTACCTGTTTTAGGAAATGAAAGATGTATGCCGTGGGCAGGATGATCTAGTTCGATATCCACCCCTACAGGCTGATCCTAGCCCCATCCTCTCAACCCAGGTAGCACCTGCTTCACAATCTCCGCTCAAGATTAACCCCCTTCCTGTGGAATCCTTCCCCTGTAGTCAACGTTGACAATGGTTGAGGTGAGATGACACAGGTGGCCGGGCGACTTATTTTTTTCCACCGATACTGGTTCTGTATTAATGTGAATGAAAAATTCGCTTGTCATATGTTTTCTTCAAATGTATTCGATCCCAATGGTTTAATTAATTGTAATTATCAATGCTATATTAAAATGATTACCAATTATTAATCAGTTCATTAAGCTGTCGATCAAAATAACGCGCGTCTCATCCACCATCACTTTACGAACGGAAAATGTTACAGTTTCATTCCGATGTATTATTGTTCATATAATTGTGTAATAGGTTGTTACATATCTTTGGCAGGTGGTACATCTTCGGTACAGAATTGTTGTTACATAATACATGACACACCCATTGTATAGCCTGGTACACCAAACACTTCAGACATTCCAGTACGCATAAAACACCTGTTTTTATCCAACCTGAATACCCTGGTGTAGGCATGCCAGGTGATGCTGGTATGTGGTGGTGTATACAATTATTTGCTGGTTTGAGTTCAAACTTACAGAGAAGGATCATAAGGGTCTAAAAGATATTCAAAAACACTCTAGACAATAACATCTCAAATCCTGGATAAGACTTCGTGAACTCACCATTTGTGTCGTTTCACTTCTCATTACCAAACTATCGTAGTTAAAATACTACATGTACTGACATATGGTATACCTTTTGTTATTACTCGTTCTAATAGTTAGGGCTCGTTCTAATTTCACCCATCTGTCAGTTAATGTAGGTTGTAGTGATTGAAGATTCCCCTTGACGTCCTTGAGCTACCGAAATCACTACTGTAGGATTAGCAACTGACAACGAGGAACTGGTTTATACGAAAATGATCAGTATGAGTGACATGTATGCTCTTGTTAGTATCATCATGGCACATCCTTCTTTGAAATGTGTAGTTTGTTAAGGAAACATTTCTAATCAATTAATAAAAGAATAACTCATATCGGAACCATTTTGCTGCTCTTTTCATTAAATTTATATATTTCTCCTCTCATACACGATTCTTCTACGTGCATCAATAATTGACAACCAGCAACAACCTTCAGCTGAGCAGAAACAGTCAGAAAGTTCAGTTAAAGATTAATGCCTGTCAAATGTGCAAAATATAGTCTCGTCTCCGCACTGGCATGACGGGTGTATGTTTGAAATTGTATTTGGCAATATTGTAGCAGGGCGATGATATTAAATGTCAAGTCTTTATATATACTAGCGGGCACCAGCGCTTCGCGCTGGACCCGCTAGAAGATTTCACGGGGAATAAGTAAACAAAGCGTAAGAAAATTTGATACAATAATATCAAGAACATGTCCTATAATACATGTATACATAATCCAGACGGGGCCCTTAATAACCCGAATATCGCAGGTGCTTTTGATAATCCAGGTTATACATTGCTTTTTTAGGTAGGCCTACGTTTGTGTTTCCAGATACCTATGTAGGCCTCCCATGAGACCTGAAATGCAGGTACCCGTTCAGTCCCATTTTATTCAGGGACCCCATAGGCCTAAGCCCTACCCCCTAATCCAGTTACCCCAGGTGCCCTTAATAATGCACTGGATACCACATAATCAAGGTAGGCCCACTGCAGTGTGCCGTTATCTCGAGATACCCAGGTGCCCTTACTTTATCATAGTCAAGTAAATTAAACGCGGGTGCCGAAGATAGCGGACAGTAAAAGTCATATCACAATAGGCAGAGGTCAGTAATATCAAAGTGTTATAAATGTTTATATAAATATCAATCAAGAGTCCTTAAATAATTCAGGTACTAAGGTGCCCTTGATATAATGTAAGTAACATGGTGCCCTTAATACACCATGGGCCTAGGCCCAATGTGCTCTTAAATAATACAGATACCCAAGATCTTAATCCGAGTAGGCCTACTCCATCAACGTGTTCTTAATACCCCCAGTTATACTCCTGTCAGCGCATGTCTCTACCTATTTTGTACCCCAAATAATAAAAAGTTGAATTTTAATGTCAAAATTGAAAGTTACTTAAAATTAGCTTTTAAATGTCTCCCCCGATTCTTTTATTGCCCTGCCACCCCGTTTTCCTCCTTTAAAGGTATATTATGTGATCTTTCCATGGAACGCCCTCAACATCGAAAAAAATTTGAAAGCAGATTTTCTTGCAGATTTACATTTCTGATCATAAATCGGACATATTCCAAGTTACAGGGCGATACGATTCTTAATTACTTCAAAATCATGGTTTTAGAGTGAAAATAAACTGTCGGATATCCGACAACTTATTTTATTCTAGTCTAAATTCACTCTAAAACCATGATTTTGAATTAGGAATCGTATCGCTCTGTAACTTGGAATATATGTACGATTTATGATCAGAAATGTAAATCTGCAAGAAAATCTACTTTCTAAAAAAAATCTCTCTCTGGAAAAGATCACATAATATGCCTTTAACATATGGTGCTGGTGCAAGTGTCCCCACTGCCCATATGCACATACTGTATCCAGGTAATTCAGTAGGCCTACGTTCTGAGCGTTATAGTTTTATAGTCGGTCGTTTAGTTTTATGGTCGGCGGAGTCTATCATCAAGATCACTTGTACCATTCCACGCTTGTACTTGAGCACAATGTGTGCCATCCGGGTTTTGGTTGGCCTATTTACATTAAATACATTATTCCTCCAAATAGGCATGTGGGGCCTTAACGTATAGTATATGTAGTCCCTTTATCATGTTTGCTGTGTTCTATAAAGCCTCCCGAGATACTACCTGAGTGTACACCCTTAAAATCCAGTTATCACAGGTGGCCCACCTGCGCATTTATAGTATATCCAGGTAATTTGAGACTCGTTTTATAGTGAACCCCGTAATCCAGATACCACGGATGCCCTGAATAATCCAGACACTCTATAATAATCATGATAATGTACCACACGTTCCGTTTATCCAGATGCCCCATGTGCCCTTATATTCAGATTATCAAGTAAGGGAAGTGCTGAGAGGAGGAGGTGGCTTTAGGGTACACTATTAGAAAAAGGGTGCTTCAGCGGGGTTCTTGGCTGTCCCGTATAGGCTAATGGTTTAAAGGTTCTTTGATTTTAAAGGCCCCAAAAGGTTCTGTAGAGAACCTTTAGAGGTTCGAAAGACCAATGTTTGCCCATATTTTGCCTATTTTGAACCTTAAAATGGTTCTTTTTGGAACCTTTTATTTTAAGGTGATATAAAGGGTTCCATACGGGACATCCAAGAACCCCTGAAGCCTGAAGCATCCTTTTTCTAAGAGTGTACGGACTGCCTGCTTTCACTCTGCTCCGTTACAATGTGCACGGTTTGCGCCACACTAAAAGCGTACACTTTTTGTCTGCGTCATTACGTGTGCGCCGAACCGCGTGCGCCATGTTAAACGCGGTCGCGCAGCACAACATAGAAACGGTTGACATGGTACTGCCAGTTTCTTTATCGCTAGCAAACGTCGCATTCATCTATGTTACTAATGTGAAAGTGTCACTTTAAGATCTGTGTAAGAGTTTTTGTTTACATTTAGAAAATGTCGTGAAATATTTTTATTTGTCGGACGTATAAATGCTTGTTACTATGCGATCTTTAAGAATAACAAACAGCCGCATATACAGAAATGTAGCTATATCCCTGAAGAAAATATTTTGGGTGAAGACCATATGTCATCACTCACTCCGAAAACCACAATTTGTGTCCGAACAGTAGCTACCCGAGTAAAATAAGTTCAATATTTTGGATTTTCACACGTGATCCTTTCTGCGCATGTCTGAAAACGGGAAAAAACGGGTATTGAACTATCTAATTAGCTCGTGTATTAGAGGCGCAATTACCACGCTTTTTCAGTTGAAGAGGGACGCGAGTGCAAAATTATTATTGAACTATCTAATCAGGCGAGGGACCGAAAATTATATAGACTAGCGGGCACCAGCGCTTCGCGCTGGACCCGCTAGAAAATTTCACGGGGAATAAGTAAACAAAGCGTAAGAACATTTGATACAATATGGCATGTCCTATACATAATCCAGACGGGGCCCTAAATAATCCGAATATCGCAGGTGCTTTTGATAATCCATGTTATACATTGCCTTAATCTTCCAGATACCTATGTAGGCCTCCCATGAGACCTGAAATGCAGGTACCCGTTGTCCCATTATATCCAGGGACCCCATAGGCCTAAGCCCTACCCCCTAATCAAGTTACCCCAGGTGCCCTTAATAATGCACTGGATACCACATAATCAAGGTAGGCCCACTGCAGTGTGCGGTGTGCCGTGTGCCGTTATCTCGAGATACCCAGGTGCCCTTACTTTATCATAGTCAAGTAAATTAAACGCGGATGCCGAAGATAGCGGACAGTAAAAGTCACAATAGGCAGAGGTCAGTAATATCAAAGCGTTATAAATGTTTATATAAATATCAATCAAGAGTATGTCCTTAAATAATTCAGGTACTAAGGTGCCCTTGATATAATGTAAGTGACATGGTGCCCTTAATACACCATGAGCCTAGGCCCAATGTGCTCTTAAATAATACAGATACCCAAGATCTTAATCCGAGTAGGCCTACTCCATCAACGTGTTCTTAATAATACCCCCAGTTATACTCCTGTCAGCGCATGTCTCTACCTATTTTGTACCCCAAATAATAAAAAGTTGAATTTTAATGTCAAAATTGAAAGTTACATAAAATTAGCTTTTAAATGTCTCCCCCGATTCTTTTATTGCCCTGCCACCCCGTTTTACTCCTTTAAAGGTATATGATGTGATCTTTCCATGGAACGCCCTCAACATCGAAAAAAATTGAAAGCAGATTTTCTTGCAGATTTACATTTCTGATCATAAATCGTACATACATTCCAAGTTACAGGGCGATACGATTCTTAATTACTTCAAAATCATGGTTTTAGAGTGAAAATAAACTGTCGGATATCCGACAACTTATTTTATTCTAGTCTAAATTCACTCTAAAACCATGATTTTGAGGTAATTAGGAATCGTATCGCTCTGTAACTTGGAATATATGTACGATTTATGATCAGAAATGTAAATCTGCAAGAAAATCTACTCTCTAAAAAAAATCACGAATAGAGGGCGCTCTCTGGAAAAGATCACATAATATGCCTTTAACATATGGTGCTGGTGCAAGTGTCGCCACTGCCCATATGCACATACTGTATCCAGGTAATTCAGTAGGCCTACGTTCTGAGCGTTATAGTTTCATAGTCGGTCGTTTAGTTTTATGGTCGGCGGAGTCTATCATCAAGATCACTTGTACCATTCCACGCTTGTACTTGAGCACAATGTGTGCCATCCGGGTTTTGTTTGGCCTATTTACATTAAATACATTATTCCTCCAATAGGCATGTGGGGCCTTAACGTATAGTATATGTAGTCCCTTTATCATGTTTGCTGTGTTCTATAAAGCCTCCCGAGATACTACCTGAGTGTACACCCTTGAAATCCAGTTATCACAGGTGGCCCACCTGCGCATAGTATATCCAGGTAATTTGAGACTCGTTTTATAGTGAACCCCGTAATCCAGATACCACGGATGCCCTGAATAATCCAGACACTCTATAATAATCATGATAATGTACCACACGTTCCGTTTATCCAGATGCCCCATGTGCCCTTATATCCAGATTATCAAGTAAGTGCGGAGAGGAGGAGGTGGCTTTAGGGTACACTATTAGAAAAAGGGTGCTTCAGAGGGGTTCTTGGCTGTCCCGTATAATGGTTTAAAGGTTCTTTGATTTTAAAGGCCCCAAAAGGTTCGCTGCTCATTACGAATCTATTGTAGCGCTATTAGGTATACCTTACTCGTTCTAATACTAGTTACTTAAATCTCGCTCACCAGCGACTCTTGGATCGAATCTGTCAGGTATGTAGCTAAGAAGATTTTATGGTCTTCCCACGCATTGCGTGAACACTAGCCAACTAAAGCTTTTTTCATACTAATTTATTCATTGATGTAAACTAGAACCTATAGAGCTCACCAACGATGAACGTGCTATGAAGCCATGATTGTGTGCATATGTCTTTGGGGATCGAGACAAATTGGAGACCAGAATTACAGCATTTTGCAAAAACGCAATGCATTGTGGTGATGTCTTTTAAATCTTCTTTTGGTTATGTAGGTTGCCAGTGATTGCAGATTCCACCTGAGCTACTGAAATCGCTACAGTCATGACAGTAGGATTAGTGACTGGCGATTAGGAACTGGTTTATATGAGAATGATTTGTATGAACGTTATGCTCTTGTTTAGCATGTTTAGTATCATCATGGCACATCCTTCTTTGAAATGTGTAGTGTGTTAAGGAAACATTTCAAATCAATTAATAAAAAGATAACTCATATTGGAACTATTTTGAGGCAAAGAAGATAAAGAAATCATGCTGCTCTTCATCAAATTAATATATTTCTCCTCTACATGATACTCACACGTGTATCTAGAATTGCTAACTATCAGCAACATGCAGCTGAGCAGAAACAGTCAGAACATTCAGTTAAAGATCAATAGTTGTAAAATGTGCAAAATAGTCTCTTCTCCGCACTGGTATGACGGGTGTATGTTTGAAATTATATTTGGTAGTTATTATAGCAGGGCGACGATATGTCAAGCCTTAAATGATACTTCATGAAGACATGAACTTACAAGTGTGTTGTTTCACTGCTCATTACGAATCTATCGTAGCGCTTGCCGAAAAGTTTTGCCTCCAATCGCTTTGGAGCCCAAAAATATACTGGAATAAAGGTATACCTTACTCGTTCTATAGTATACAAATACTACATGGTTAGAGGGGAAATAATGCAATATATTTTCCCGAGGCACTGGCTACAGGCCTACCACCCCGAACCCGGAGGGTGAGGGGTGGTAGGCCTGTAGCCAGTACCTAGGGAAAATAGTGTGCCCTATTGCCCCGATCATACCATGTAGTATTTGCTTTATTACACCTCACTGTGACTCTGGGGAGGAGGTTGTAGGGAAGTAGCCAAAACTACCACACGGGAAATACAGGGTGAGTCAAAAAAAAGTGTACCCTAATTGAAAAAAATCAAAAACAAATGTTTGACCACAAAATCGAGGCAAACAAAACTTTAAATGATTGCGCCATTTCTTTGCTACCATCTGGAAAAAAAATCACGCTATTTGATGATACCGTTAAGTAAATATTATAGACAGCTTTAAGGCCTATTTATGACACAATAACCACACTTTAATCATTTCATAACAAAGGAATTGATCCTTTCGCTGTCGGTATTGTAATTTTTTATTGGTCGTATCTTATGAAATATAATGGTCAAGATCTGGAAAGCGTGTTCGGACGTTAAATTGGTCACTTTTATTCAAAACAGCGTAAAATAAGTTTCCCTCAACCAATCTAAACCAGATAAAATTCATATTAAAGCTAATTGATTTGTCTTTATACCGTAGTATATTGGTTTGAAAACAAACGAATACTTTTTCTAAAAAGAAATCGCTGAAGTTGAGTACACTTTTTTTTGACTCACCCTGTAGCTCAATTTATTATCACTGTGGCCAGCTCAATTGACCAATGAAAATTGCAGTATTTATGCCTATTATCTCATGAATATTTATGAGGTGTAATAATCAGGTATACCTTACTCGATCTATATAATAGTTACTTAAATCTCGCTCACCAGCGACTCTTGGATTGAATCTGTCAGGTATGTAGCAAAGAAGATTTTTAAGGTCTTCCCACAATGCATTGCGTGAACACTAGCCAACTAAAGTTTTTGTTCATACTAATTTATTCATTGATGTAAAATAGAACCTACGACTAAGAGTTCCAACGATGAACGTGCTATGAAGCCATGATTTTGTGCATATGTCTTTGGGAACCGAGACAAATTGGAGAACAGAATTAGAGCATTTTGCAAAAACGCAATGCATTGTGGTGATGTCTTTAAAATCATCTTTTGGTTATGTAGGTTGCAGTGATTGTAGTTACCACTTGAGCTACTGAAATCGCTACAGCCATGACAGTAGGATTAGCGACTGGCGATTAGGATCTGGTTTATATGAGAGTGATTTGTACATGAACGTTATGCTCTTGTTTAGTATCATCATGGCACATCCTTCTTTGAAATGTGTAGTTTGTTAAGGAAACATTTCAAATCAATTAATACAAAAAATAACTCATATCGGAACCATTTTGCGGCAAAGAAGATAAGAGAATCATGTTGCTCTTCATCAAATTAATATATTTCTCCTCTATACATGATTCTTCTGCGTGTATAGAATTGCCTACCATCAGCAACCATCTGAGTAGAAACAGTCAGAAATTCGGTTAAAGATCAATGACTGTACATTGTCACACAATAATTCCTTTGAATTGATTTGACATACGAATAGCTTGATACTTTAATCCAGGGAAAGTCCAATGTCAAGGCTGAATTAGGGTTGCACCTAAAAATAATGTTTAAATCGACATTTTGTTACGTTTGAGCTAAAAGGCGTTTCAAAATGTGCCAACATCATTCCATAATCTGGATTTCCAGAGGAGATCAAGATAATTTTTTGATTCACACTGAATTATGGAGGGAGGGATTTGTGTACATTGGTAGGAAATATACACTGGATTACTTGACTCAAGATATATTAAGCCGTCGAAGGCAGCAATGACTCCGAATATTTCCAGGAGCCCTCGCTCGAAGGCCACGACGATTGGCACCAGAGAAAGTCACTGAGATCGTCCAAGACGTCAAATTTGATGGAACTTGATCTTGATAAATGGTGATGAATTGCTGTAGAAGTGTAGATACTTAAATAGATGTCATTGACCTTATTATGACGTTGTCCAATTTGGTATTGGTTACTAGACGAGTATTATTTCCAAATTTGGACGTGAAAACTGGACAATATCTTTAACGTTCTGACATATTTTTGAGGAGAAAGATGGAACCATCTGATATTTGAGATTATAGTCGGGATCCCCCGCTGAGAGTTAAAGTAGCCCAGTGTATCCGCACTGTATGTTACATACAATATTTGCCAAAAGGGGAAGGCTATACTTTCCAAAACAAATAATTACTTAAGGTATAAACATTATTTGCATATCTTAAATATCCTACTTGTCAACTCAGTCGCCTCCTTGATTGCCTTTATAGACCAATATAAAGACGGGAATAAAGTATACGATATAAGGAAAGGTAAAGTGACTGGGTCATGTAGGTTGAAACACAATCTCATCATCTAGTTATAAGACTGTTGTTGGGGCTATTTACTGTTGATTTGATATTGTAATCATGGGAGTGATGATACACTTGTTTATTTTACTTATAAGAAGCCAGGGATTAACTTACATCTGCTTCGTTTAACGGGAGCTCGGTTGGAGCCTTTTGGTTTAGTCTCGGAATGGTCTCGGGAAAAAGTGTACTTTAGGTCCCAGATTCTGGACTGTACTACTATCATCCGATGCTGGAACACCCAGTATCAGACGATACCGATACTGGTACAAAGTCAGTGTTCCAGTATCGGACGATACTGGGACATATAAAATGAACCAGTATCGGGCGATACTGGAACACATGTACCAGTATCTTTCAATACTGGGACAAACTACACTGGTAACATGTAACATAAAACGTTCCAATATCGCTCGATACTGGAACACAATTTGGTGTTCCAGGGTGTTCCAGTATCGCCCGATACTAGAACAGTAAAATCGTACCAGTATCGAGCGATACTGGCAACTTTTATGTTCCAGTATTGAACGATACTGGTACACCAGTATCTGGGACCTAAAGTACACTTTTCCCATATGATCCACGATATTATCACAGATTATGGACTTCCATAATCTGTGATACTATAACATTATGATTTTAAAGAATGTCCAGCATCATTATAGTGGAATTAAGTCAGGTCCTTGTTGAGCTTCTGTCAATATTTCAAATTTGCTTCGTTGTATATAAGCATGATAAGTGTTTGATATTTTGATTAAGGTGAGATAAATATTAGCCAATGAATAATATTAGTCCAGACAGAATTTAAAAGCAGCAAATACCAAACAAATATTGTCCTGTTGTATTATAATACTTATGATTGTGATTTATTCAATTTTCAGTATTTACAAAATGACCATGCGGCATGATTGGTATGTTGAAAAAAAGACACAGTTATTACTTTCATTGTGTAAGATGGTAAGGATAAACGGCACGCACCTGAAAAGTAGAATAAAAGTTATCCATGTAGCCATGCACAACGTACTGCAAAAGGGAATTGCACACGGCCTATTCTACATTCAATTAAATTGGTGCATGGCGTTCAATTCATTGCATGAACCGTGTTACCAGATTGACCTACATATTATCATGAAACCGGTGTCTTCATTCTGAAAATCTTAAACAAAGCTATTATTCCCGACAAGATGGCACTGGCAGCTAATTCGCTACATGGATACCCTCTATTTTTAAAAAGGTGCTGTGATACTTTGGATGAACAAATTTATTAACACTTTCCACGCGGCATTCGTCTGCAGACGACATTCCAACATTTCACAAAATGTTTTAAAAATGTCAAAATTATTGAATTTCATTACCATATTTGGAATCACCATGAGAAATGCATTGAAATAAGTATAAACATGCCTAATATTGGTTCCGTAATCCTTGAGATAGACCTTGAAATTTGGGAGAGGTTTCTGACGAATCTGTTTTGACATGGTAAGACTAATAGCCGCGTGGAAAGTGTAAGTACTATAGTAAGTTTGCAATACCAAAACCATGCGCATTTTTGTCAAAGATCTTCGCGAACTCGAAAACCAAAACAAGACTCATGATGAAGTTCTTAGTATTAACCATTTATATGCCAAAACAACACTATAGACGGTGAAACAGCCAACATGGCCAATGAAAATACATTTGCCAAAACATCTCAAGGAACTCCCCAAGGAACTTCCCAGCTCGCTTTACAACATAACACAAGTGTTGGCGTTTCACGACATTCGACCTTGACAAATCTCAAAATCTCCCCGAGGGAAACATATAAAGCCATGGTGTACTCCTAGACAGAGCTGATCAGAACATCAAGTTCATGTTCACGAACTGTAACTGTGATAAACAACAAACAATGCTAGCTAGGCGCTAGTAGTTTGCATTATCAAAAGATCTTTCGTCATTGAGCATTGTAAAGGTGTTGATGTACATGAAAGCTGTGGTTTAAAAGGTACACCCTGTGATATCGAAGCACAACCCTTTTTATATTTGCTTCGAAATCATAACATACACAACGAACAAATGTTACTTTCACCCTGAAAAGTCGTGAAAACGGTAAAAAAAAACCTATTTTGACCAATTAATCAATTCCTGAAAAGTTTACTAAATTGTTAAAATGCAGGAAAATTGCTCAAAAATGGACTTTTATTTGATCCATTTACAACCCTCCTCAAGGAAGAGCCTTTATAGGTTAAGTTCTATCCAGAACCATTTGGGGCCATTACTATAACCTTTTGGGGCCATTCCTATAACCTTTTGGGGCCATTCCTATAACCTTTAAAGGTTCCACATACAGGATATTTCAAGACCCTTTGTAGGTTCTCTTGCACCCATATATGCACCTTTTGAGAGAGAGTGCACGATGCACCTTTAATGTTTGATCTCGCGGTCATGTTTAGTCTGCTTGATAGACTTATCTTGGTCTATGACCGCACACCATTCATACTCGTTACCATGGAAACAATAAACAGGCTTTCACGCGTTGAACTTCCAATCAGAAAAGCCCTTTTGTTCTGATTCTGTCAAATCAAATGTCACAGATAAAAGTAGACTTTAAAAAGTCAGATCACATGTATTCAGAGACACATACTGTTCAAAACTATAGGAAAAATCTATACCCGTATTTCGCTATTATGTGTGCTGCTCGGCTAACTATGCTAACAGGAAAATCCCTTGGTTACGCCTGGAATAGTATCATTTCCCGTATATGTTTTGGTTTGATGGCATGGGTTGACATTAGGTGCTTCCTGTCGTTACCCCTGAGATGTTGCAGGAATGAATATGTCCTTGTTGGAAGGCTTACCTCTAGGTAAGGAAGATGCGTCAAATGTCAATTAAATTAAACTGTTTTGAGCAGTTCTGTCTGCAAATTTATCGGATCATATGTGCAAATTTTACACATCATTAAATCTATGCGAAGTTCAAGTGCGTAATTTGGCTCGTCGAGGGACTCTTTACTACTTGTCAAATAAAACAAATGTATGACCCGGGAAGGGGGACCTTTGTGTAGTTGTTGACCGATTCTGAGGTGGTTCTGCATTGATGGTCGTAATTGTCAGTCATTTTGTTGTGTGTTGTTGTTTACCGGGTTATATTTTTGTCTTTAAAATGTTTTTCTTTTTCTTGATTTAGACTAATTTTGCACCATTGGCGTCAAACATTCCGGGAGACATTTGTAAATAAAATATTATTAATGTAATCTGGCATACACACATTCACAAATCAACTGAAGATCGTCAAGTGACAATATCTCATCAAATGATAACGATTTAGATGTTTTGTGCAAAAACATTTGTCTCGGCAGTTTAGCTTGTTTATGAATTGCCTTTATACGAGGGCGTATCAAGGTTGCAACTAAACTGTAAGGGCGATTATCTATGTTTAATTAATAATTATTGATATAAATATTAGTTGTGTGTGTCTGTTTAAGCTATTAAATGTACCGCACGTCCAAATACATGTACCCATATGATCATGATGATCATTTTTACTTTGGTGCATCAGATGTAATCATTAGCGAACCATCGGGTGACGGTCAATTCCACCATTTCACATCAACACGACGATTACTTAAGAAAGCTTAGACCTATATTCTAAACGGGATTCTAAAGTGCCTAATTGCCCCGAAGGTGCCTACCAGAAGACAGCAATCTAAACCAAGACCTTGGCATTTATATTCAATGGCCCTTGGCCGATATCTTCATCTCTTAATATACTTCTATATATGTAAACAAATACCCGGTCCTCAATTTGGGTCATCCTTAAGCCTGCATCTGCCACCACATTTCAATCCAACCGTGTCCTGGGATCCTGTCCAAATACGTATTAGTATGACGATTTGTCATGACCGTTGAATTGCAATGCTCTTTCGAGACGAAAGGTTATCATGGTCTTATACCAACCAAAGGAAATCATCCATTTAGCATTTTAGATTCACATACTGATAGGCAGACAATAAGCCCAGGGCTGCACCAATCTTGAAGATGTTGTGCAAAGAAATCTACAAGTAGGACAATGACTCAAGGACATTAACATTTTTTCTTCTTATTTCTTATTCTTAATTCTTCCAACAATATTACATTCATTGCTCTCTTTCAATTACAATAGCATTTAAACTGACAATGAATCCGTTGGTTACACCTGGGAAAGTGTAAATATCCCTAATGTTTTGGTTTGATGGCATTGGTTGACAGCTACTTTCCTGATATGTTGCAGGAATGAATAGGTCCTTGTTGGAAGGCTTTAGTATAGTGCTTTTAACTTTCTAAGTAAGGAAGCTGCGTCAAATGTCCATTTAGCATTTAGATTCATATACTGATAGACGTATACAGACAGCACAAAGCCAAGGGGTGCAACTATCGTGAAGATATTTTACGTGACATCTATAAGATAGGACAATGACTCATAGACATGGTTTTCTTGTTTCTTATTGCTACTGACATGACTGGTAGTCCCGCTGATAGTTCGACAATAATTCCTCTCTTTTGGTTTAATTACAATAACATTTTAAAAGTAACAATGAATTTAACTGATCATTTTAATTGTCATGTCTGGTAGAGTCAAATAAACATGATGCTTAGCTTAGCACGACACGTCAAAACGACGACGCTTTAAGAAAGCTTACTAATAAGTGCCCAATTGCCCTGAATGTGCCTACCAGGGTAGAAGGTGCGGGATTGGCTTTTTAGCGCTTTAGCGCGGGGAGTTAGCATCTGTGTTAATTAGCGAAATTAGCGCTAAAAACGCTATTATCGCTAATTTTGCAAGTAAGTGCTAAAACGCTATTATACGATATCAAATAAGTTTTCAAAAAAATGAGGGATGCTATCGCGCAATTAGCGCTAATAGCGCTAATAGCGCTAATTGCATCATGAGCGCTAATAGCGCTAATATCATCGCTGGTGTTAAAAACGCTATTATCGCTAATTTGTTAGGTAAGTGCTAAAAACGCTATTATGCATTATTTTTTCACTAAAGCAAATCATAATTATACAGGGTGTCTCTAAAAAGGTTGTGTTAACGGAGCATGTGTATATAGAGCCCCGCAGGGTTCCGGAGGACACACGAATCACACCAGAGTGCTAATCAAGTGGAATTAGCGTTATTAGCGCAAGACCGCTAATCAAGTGCAATTAGCGCTATTAGCGCTAATTGCGCGACTCCTAGACTTGGTTCATCTTCAGAAATTGAACTTTAGCGCTTACAACGCTAGGAACACGGGATATCGCGCTAATTGCGCTAATTGCGGCAGAGTGCTAACCAAGTGCAATTAGCGTTATTAGCGCAAGACCGCTAATCAAGTGCAATTAGCGCTATAGACCCTATTCACGCGGCAGCCATTTTCCAAAATATGCCACCCAAGCCTCGTTCCCGTTTGGTCTATCTGCGTCTCGCGCTGCACAATAGAACTGCGCGAGGCGAGTGGTACCAAATCGCGCGGCGTACGCATCCTCACGCAAGTCACGCAGGCGCAGGTATACGTAACGAGAACGAGGCTTGGGTGGCAAATTTTAGAAAATGGCTGCCGCGTGAATATGGTCTATTAGCGCTAATTGCGCGACTCCTAGACTTGGTTCATCTTCAGAAATTGCACTTTAGCGATTACATCGCTAATCAAGTGCAATTAGCGCTATTAGCGCTAATTGCGCGACTCCTAGACTTGGTTCATCTTCAGAAATTGCTCTTTAGCGCTTACAACGCTAGGAACACGGGATATCGCGCTAATTGCGCCAGAGTGCTAACCAAGTGCAATTAGCGTTATTAGCGCAAGACCGCTAATCAAGTGCAATTAGCGCTATTAGCGCTATTAGCGCTAAGTGCGCGACTCCTAGACTTGGTTCATCTTCAGAAATTGCACTTTAGCGATTACAACGCTAATCAAGTGCAATTAGCGCTATTAGCGCTATTAGCGCTAATTGCGCGACTCCTAGACTTACGGTTCATCTTCAGAATTCCACTTTAGCGATTACAACGCTAGGAACACGGGATATCGCGCTATATAGCGCATTAGTGCACATTTGTACTAGCACTGCAATTAGCGCTAATTTACATTGATCTTACACGCTAATTTGGTGCAATTAGCGACATTTGCAAAATTGCGCTAATGCGCTAATAAGCCAATATCGCACCTTCCTCCTACCAGGAGACAACACTGACCTAAGCCAAGACCTTGGCATCTCTATCGAATGGCCCATGACCGATATCTTTATTGTATTCTACTTGTAAAAATGTAAACAAATATACCCGGTCCCACAATGGGTCATCTTGAAGCCTGCATCTGCAACCACATTTCGATCCAGTCGTGTCCTGAAATCCTGTCCCAATACTCATGATACTACAGTATCATGATGATTTGCCATGACCGTTAAATTGGAATGCTCCTTCGAAAGGTTTTATCCCCGGGGTTTTATCCCAACTAACATGACAAAAGGAAATCATCCATTTAGCATTTAGGTTCACATACTGATAGACAGACAGCACACAGCTAAGGGCTGCAACTATCATCATGATCATGAAGACATTTTGCGTGACATCTTTAAGTAGGACAACGACTTTTGGACACGGTTTATTTCTTTTTTTATTGCTTCTGATAGTTCCATATATTTATTCCTCTCTTTTGATTTAATTGCATAACATTTAAAAAAATGATAATTTTCATGGTCATGTCTGGTTGAATCAAATAAGCATGATACTTGCATAATTATTGTGTTTAACATTATGCTAGCTTGGTTTGTCTGTTAAAATTTTGAATGATATAAAAAGGCAAATGTTATAGTATTTCTTTTTAACATATGTATTAGGTAGATTGTTTATCCAGTTCTGAGTAGTTTCAGTTTTAATCAGCAGCAAATCATCTGTTCGGGTATACAATTGTACAACAACACTAAACTCGGGACTAAACTTGGCCATGTTGATAAGGTGCCAAATAGATCTGACGTTAATACCTAGCCTACGGCTTGTCTGGAGGGTGAGCAGTGACCATGACATTGATCATTTGATATCTATCGGCCCGTGACCGATATCTTCATCTCTGCCTTAAGAAACAGATATCTAATCCCCGATTTGTCCTTCATTAGCCACATCTGCCAACTATGTCTCAATCCCGCCTAGTATTGGGAACCTGTCCAAATATTCGAATATGATGATTTCCGTTGAACGTTGAATTGGAATTCATTTGTAAATGGTTTGTCCCAACGAACATGACGAAAGGAAAACACCCATTTAGATGTACTGATAATAGACAGCTACTGTTTACACGTATCATGACAGCAACCCTTGAGCTTCAACAATCATGATGATGTTTTACTATGAATTCTTAGAAGAGGGAATAACTCAAGGACTTCATTCATCTCATTAAAAACGACTAACCTTTTTCAATTTAACTTTTTATCGTTATGTCTGGGAGAATTGGAGAAATACAAATTCATGCATGTTTCTACATGCACATGGAATGTTTGGTACTTCCAAACTGAGTTATTTGTATTAAGTTTTACCTCTATTAACTATCCATCGCTGTCTGAGTACTTAATTGTCTAGTCTAGTATCAGTTTTAATCAGTATTGAACCATCTGGTGTTGCCATAAACTTGAAAAATTGCAAATAAAGTGCTCTATATAAAGCCTGTCAGTGAACTCGACCTTTATATCAATCGGTCCATGACCGATATCTTCATTACTTATCTTTAATACCGGTAAAAGAATACCCGTCCCTCCTCAATTAGGTCACCTTTAACACGGTCTTACCTCGCGAGCGCTTACTCTAAGGATGAACCCTTAACGCGCTTAAAGCATGCATCTCCGCCACATTTCACCAACCTACTTGTTAATACCTTGGGATCCTGACCAATAACGAGCGTATGATGATTCGCAAGGAGTATGACTATTGAATTGGAACGTCCTTTTAAATGGTATTATGCATACACCAACAAAAGGACATCATCCATTTAGATACGCTGATAGATGGAATGGAATTGAAGTGTAACCATGGTAACAGCAATGCACCCCTAGGCCCTGGGCTTCACAAACCATGTTAGTGTTTACAGGAAAGTTAGTGACTAGCTAGAAAATGACACAGAAATATTATGAACTGTATAGCTTCCAATCATTTCCTCACTATCTCTGTAAGTATCCTTGACTTTTGATACTTCTAAGTAAGTATCAAATGTTTTGTCTGTTAAAGGAGGTGTCCCGCAAGCATAAAAGTGTGCATTATATGTTAGAAAAATAACTATCGAGCCCAACTTTTGTAATTATGTAGAACAAAACACCACACTTATGACAAAAACAAATAAAAACCGCAATCTCTCAACATGCACTTTTTAAAATTCGCGGCGATCGAAAGTCCCAGTGTCGATGATGTCATAGTTATACAATGCACATGCGCAAATTTTAGCACCGATACCCATGACGTCATCGACACCGGGACTTTCGATCGCCGCGAATTTTAAAAATTGCATGGTGAGTGTTGTCAGTTTTTATTCTTTTTTGTGACTAGTATGGTGTTTTGTTCTATATAATTACGTAATTTCGGCTTGATAATTATTTTACTAACAAATAATGCTCAATGTTGTGCTTGCAGGACACTTCCTTTAATGAGTTGAGGTTTAAGTTTTGCCATTAAGCAAATTATTTCTGAACTTATGTCTTTTCTGGTATCAGTTTCTATCACGTATCAGCCAGCGAAGCATCTGGATCGAGCTTACAAAAAACACCTTACCAAGTGCCTTAGCCTGAAGGTATCAATGGCTTGCCCGCGGAGATGAGCAGTGACCCTGGTATTCATATTTATCGGTTTATGTCCGACATATGATCATCGTCACATCTGCCACTCAATTCCGTCTTTTATTTTGGTTTTCGGATCCTGTCCAAATACAATGTGTATGTCAAGGGCAATGATGATTCGCACTGGCCGTTGAATTGGCCTGAAGGTATTTGCATTTATATCTATCGGCCCATCCATGACTGTCTTTAGGAAGGCAAATACCTTGTCACCAATGGTTATTCTTTTCGTTTCCTGCACCACATTTGATTACATTGTCATTATTGTGAATGTTTGCCTTTTGGGCTTCGTACGGGCTTTGCTTCCTGTCTAAATACGAGGGTACATACGTACATATATGATTTGCACTGACCATTGAATTAGAACGCATTTGGTAAATGGTTTTGTACCAACAAATGGGAATTATCCATTTAGATAAATAGATACCACAGACGTTCAACAACAACAGCAACCCTCAGGCTGCAACAACTGTTCTCATGACTGTGAGTAGCATATGACCCAAGAACATGGCCCGCTTATGACTTCCGATACACGTACAGTCTCAACATTTATTCATTCATTTTTTCAATTTCCACCTTCGATTTTAATAGTCAGTTAAAGCGTGACAATCAATGACAATCACAGACGCCTGTGGATATGTCTGGTAGAAATAAAGTTCGAATATGTGTCATTAAATGTGTTTGTTTCATGGCTGTTAGGTTGCATGGCATATTGCATTATTGCCATCGAGGGAGACGTTCACTTCATTTCTATAGAGAAAACACACACACACTTGTATCCTGTTTCTGCCATTCAGATAACTACGGAGAAGCTATAATATAGAGGCTTATGATAAAATAATATGTTCGGGGAAAGATTAAAATCCATTCGACATTGACTAAAATAGTCAGTGATTTGATGACCCCGAAAGCCTTATGAAAGAGATAATAAATGATTCGATTCGATGATGATGAAAAACCACCAATGTACTTTTATGAAAGAATGTTAAGCATGTGTTGTAAGATATACACACGGATCTTAATTTAATTTAGCTACAGTACGTAAAGCAAATAGGAATTCGTGTCTGATGTAATCACATGACTTAAAGGTAGATGACCCGATCACATTTTCGTAACACAGAATTATTTCAAACATACGGAGATTTTCATATCATATGAAAGCTCGTATTTTTCTCATCATCATACTGAAATTTGACGGCCTAAATCGGTATAATTACGGAGAAATCGATGAAATAACGTCGAATTACCGCGAATGGTGGTAACCACCGATGTAGTTTGTGTACTACTCAATGGGTACAGTTCACAGCATCTTGTGCGTCTAAAATAAGAACCATTACACTCTAAGAAATTAAAGAACCCTTTTTTGTCCTGCCAGGAGAACCCTTAAAGGTTCTTTAAAGAACCAAAAATAGTTCCCCAAACGTGATACAGAACCATTTTTGGTTCTATGAAGAACCTTGTTTGGTTCTTCAATTTTCAAGATCCCTTTTTGAAGGTTCAAGAGAGAGGTTCCTTATAGAACCTTCAAAAAAGGTTCTTGAAAATTGAAGAACCCGAAAAGGTTCTTCATAGAACCAAAAATGGTTCTGTATCAACCAAAAATTGTTCTGTATCATGTTTGGGGAACTACTTTTGGTTCTTTAAAGAACCTTTAAGGGTTCTCCTGGCAGGACAACTTTAGAACCATTTTTTCTAAGCGTGTAGAGCTATGCAACTCAAACTTTGAAACACGACTTTTTTAAGGATGACCTTTCATGTAGAATAGAAAACTTCAAATTGAAAATCGGAACATCTACCTTTAAAACTAGCTAACAGACTGGTCCTTGCTGTCTTCCCGGCGGACTCGGAGTAGGCCTAAATAGTAATACTAATAGATCTTAAACATAAATAGCAACAAAATTCGAAGGATTACCACGAATCCTTAAAAAGTGCAAATTATCCCTAAAGCGATCTGAAAGTTACGTTGTTATCTTTTCACTTGACCGTGACGGCTCTTGATAAATATGGTGAAATCCCCGAGGCGGAGATGAGCGAACCCTCCTCCTGACTCCCTACCTGAACCATAATATTTACACCCATTTTCGGATCATTTGGTCATCATCACCAGAAGTAGCGGCCAGCTGGTCCTAGCAGCAAGATTAGAATGCTACCCATCTTGACCAAAAGGCCAACGTGTGTTGATTTCATTGACTGCAGCTATTGACCATTGGATTGTAAGCAATTTTAAATGGTTTGTTTACCGACTGAAGTCATCCGTTTAGCTATTTTGCCACGCACTTACTTGCTGATGGACAACAGTATGAAGACTCACGATATATAAACCTGACCACGAAATATAACCCACTTTAATCATAGTTACTTGATGTATACCAATTTAAAATAAAGCGAAAATTCAATCACTCGCACCATACATATAAGTTCCTTTAAAGTTTGAATTAAATTATTGATTTCATATTGATTTATATTTTACGTAATGAAATATTAATTGCATCATTATGCTAGCCTATTTGCTTATAATAATACGGTAGATGATATCGCGATATGTTACTTCCCGATAAATAAACCAGACTTTCACTTGGTTGACTTTGAAAATATACAAACTTGTGAATGTATTAAACAGATTACATTGACTTTTTAAAACACATGGACAAGAATAATGATCACTGATTATTGTAATAATTATTATATAGAATAATCACGTGATTTCATTTCCATCGAACCATCTGGCCCTTGGATTCTCCTCCTGCAGTCTCGGTATAATATATATAACCTATGAATTGCGATAACATTCGAAGCCTCGAATGACTAAAATGGGAAAAAGTGTACTCGAGGTCCAAGATACTGGTATACCAGAATCGTTCAATACTGGAACATAAAGGTTACCAGCATCGCTCGATACTGGTACGATTTTACTGTTCCAGTATCGGTCGATACTGGAACGTTTTTATGTTCCAGTATCTGACGATACTGGTACACGTGTTACCAGTGCAGTTTGTCCCAGTATTGAACGATACTGATACATAATTTTGTTCCAGTATCGCCCCATACTGATACATTTTATATGGCCCAGTATCGTCCGATACTGGATCACTAACTTTTTACCAGTATTGTTCGATACTGCAAAGACTTTGATACTGGGTGTTCCAGTATCGGACAATACTAGTACAGTACAGAATCTGGGACCTAAAGTACACTTTTCCCCTAAAATGAATTCGAGGGATCTCCCCATCCCTAAACTACTCTTGATAAATAATTTGATACCGAAATCAAAACTTACTCATAGAATGCTACGAATGTGCAGGGAACGAGCAAATACATTTGGAAAGTGTAAGAATGTTCGTCTGATGTCTCATGGTGTGATTAAGTTGCATTAGGTTACCTCAACCATCTGGCCCTTGCAGTCTTGCCATCAGACTCTTAATAGATTTTCAATTATAAGCAACAACACACGAGGGATTTACCATGAGTCGCTCAAAAGTGCAAATTATCCCCGAAGCAATCTGATGGTTACGCTATTATCTTGTCAGTTGACCGTGACCGCTCTTGATCCCCGTAGCGTTTACTCCTCCCAAGCTCCTCTTAACTTTTCAGTCTGAATCCTCCTTTATCTACACCACCCCATCTGAGTATGTGGTGATCAACATACGTTTATCAGTAAAGTCTCTCATTATCTCTAAAACAAAGATTACTGTATCCATCTTGGGTCAATTGACAACGATATCCTTACAACTGGGCCACCACATTTTCAATTCCGTCGAGCATTCACGGATGTGGTGCATTTGGCCTCGTTGGATCCTGTGTGGATATGATGATTTGCACTGACCGTTGCATTTCAATGCTCTTTTAGTATGTTCAAATGGTTATAGACACCAACAATAGGAAACCATCCATTAATATAGAGATACCTCAGACGTTCAACAGCATCCTAAGGCTAACAACAACCATGAAGTATGAAGTAGCATTGGATGTCCCAAGGATAGATGATCTGCTTAGGACTTCCCATACACGTAAAGTTTCTACACATATTCATTCATCTTTTTCAATTTCCGTAAACATGGTAAACGACTTTTTATAGTCAGTTAAAAGTTTTAATATATATGTATGTCATATCTTTGGGATGATATGTCTGGGCCAGAGGTTGCGAAGACTTGCTGTTGTCAGAATGTTCATTTGGTCTCAATCCTCATGTAGGGTAAACGCACGTGCAGCCATATTCACGCATCCTAGCCACCCCGGGGGAGCTACCCATATAGACTTGAGATATAAGCGAACGATTGGAAATGGTCGGGAAGGGTTCAAATTGTAATAACATTGACACTATGAGTATGATGTATCCAGGGATACGATGAACCCAATAGCTGGTTTCTCTCGGAAATATCGTTATAACTGATTTGAAACCGAACACAAATGTTGCTTATAGAATTCAACAAATGTGTAAACAATGTGCTTGGAAGTGGAATAAGAATAACCATTCCTGCCTGGAATGACCACGGAGAACTTTGATTAGCAGCGAACCATCTGGACCTTGCAGGCTAATCGCAGACTCTTAATAGATTTGAAATAGCAACGACACTCCAAGGAATTGACGTGACTTTTCAAAAGTGCAAATTATCCCCGAAGCTATCTGAAGTTTATGCTATTATCTTGTCATTTGACCGTGACCGATCTTGATCCCTGTGTAGCAATTACTCCTCCCCAGCTCCTCCTAACTTCGCGGTTGAATCATCATAGAGCTACACTTCATCTGATAATGTGGTCATCATATTATACGTACAACAATAAATACTGGAGTATGGCATGGTATTGGTAACAGCCGACTTTTCTATACCCCTGTCGGACAGAAGTCATGATAGACTGCTACATCATGAAAACCGTCTCACTATAATTACCAATGTCCATGATAGCAGGAACTGACCTCGAAACTACTTTATTTTTATTTTTTTCTCCAAGCAAGACCCAAGAGGCTTTACTGGTATTTTCCTCACATTTAAAATTAGCATATACATATTCATAATTAACATCGATGTATTTTGAGCTGGAAATGCAGATGGAACATTACTTCTCCGTCGTTTTCAATTTGTGGTAAACGACTTTGTGCGTTTAACATCGCTGAGAATGGCCCGTCCAAACTCTGTTGAAAGAACATTGCCAATCGGTTAATCAAAAGAACTCCTTGAAAGCAACACGTTGCTTTTTAAATAATCTCGAAAGCAACGCGTTACTTTGAAAATCATCTCGAAAGCAATTATTACGCGTTGCCAAACACTCTATTCCTATTGACTATTTCAGCAACGCGTTGCTGCGTTGCCGCAATACGTTAATGGCTTGCGGCCACAACATTTCAATGATTCGTTGGGTATTATTCTTGGGATCCAGTCTAATCACGAGGACGGACATGATAATTTGGATTTAGTACGCGATTGTAAATGGTTATGTTTATGGAAATCATCCATTTAGTCACATCTGCATGATAGTCAACTACAGACATCCAACAGCAAACCTGCCTAAGGCTACAGCCAACATGAAGTATGAGTAGCATACAACCCGAGGACATGACCTGCTTATTCCCGGGTCTCGCCACAGTTTCTACATATCAATTGTCGATATTCCAATTTCCGATGATCAGTTTTATACGTGGTACTAAATGTTCCTCATGATTCAAATCAAAGTATCATTATGGATACTAATATGTCTGGAAAAGTTTATTGTCATAATTTAATCATTTATGTATGTTTCATCGGCTTTTCGGTTGCATGACATTATTGCTTAGTATTGAGCAGGTTGAGTGTGACTTTCAGTTCACTTCAAAAGAGAATTCACACATAGGCGTCATTCATTGCAAATCAGATAACCTGCGAAAAGAAAGCTATACAGTAAGAGAAACAGTAAATCACAACATAATGGGCTACCGTATTCCATTTGAAATCCATACACCCCCTATGGAAGACAGTGACACTACCTTAATCTTCCCCATATGAAGTATGAATTTAAAATGAGGTTACGATGAATCCGAGGAACTCCCCACACCCTAAAATTATTATTTTCTATGAATATGCTGGGAAAGAGCAAATACATTCATGACATTTTTGGAAAGAGTAAGAAGTTTCGTAGATTATGGTGTGATTAAGTCAGACTTTGATTACCTCGACCATCTGGCCCTTGCAGCCTTCCCATTAGACTCTTAATATATTTTCAATTATAACCAACAACACTCAAGGGATTTACCATGAGTCGCTCAAAAGTGCAAATGATCCCCGAAGCAATCTGAAGGTTACGCTATTATCTTGTCAGTTGACCGTGACCGCTCTTGATCCCCGTGAGCGTTTACTCTTCCTCCCAATCTCCTCTTAACATCGCGGACTGAATCATCTTAATTACGTACACCACATCTCCCGATGATCATTGGAGGTTGCGGATGGCCTGTCATGCACTGGCGTAACAACAGGGGGGGATGGGGGGGATATATCCCCCCCAGATTTTTACCTGGGGGGGGGGGGGGGGGGGGATGCCTAATGTAATCATCCCCCCCAGATTTTTCATAACCAATAATTTTAAAAGTGACGTACGTATTTAAACAAATAGGTGGGCGTAAAGATTCACACACTGCACACTTTGTAGGCACACTCATATTATAGCAATCTGGTTGCAAGGGAAAAGAAAGTCACAATAGGCTAGTGTATATAAGAGAACAAGGGCGGCGGAACCAGGGGGGCCAGGGGGGCACGTGCCCCCCCCCCCCATCCGTGAAAGTGGTGGGACACCATGTGCACTGTGCCCCCCTAGAAAAGTTGTGGCTGAACTCCTTTAATCGAGCTCCACAACATTTTTGACCCCAAAATAATTGAAAAGATTGACATTTAGTGTCAAAAGTACATGAAATTCTCTTAAACTACAGGCAATTTTGCATTAAAACCCAAAAAAATTCGCGCGCTTCGCGCGCATTTTAAAACGAACGTTTTTCCTTGCCAATTTTTTTTTCACGAAACACCCTTTGGCCCCATTTTCTTTATGCTGGTGGTACTGCCACTGATTGAGAGTATCAATGTCCTTCTTATGTTGTAGCTGAGACGAATTCGTCTCAGTCCATAGTAGTTTTTTCCGTCCAAAAGTATGAGAGCATTTTCATCTTGTTGCGGATTTTTTATTTTTTTTGAATTATTGCTGTATAAAGTACAGCCTTTTACAATGTCATTAATGTGTTAATTATACCAAAATACGCCATGAAATGGCCCCTGAGCGCATATCAAAACCCAAATATTTTTGAGGTTAAAAAAGTCTCACTCTGAACATTACTCTGAACTTGACAGCCCTGCCGTATTTGAGTCTGATAATTTTCATCCCCCCCACTCAAAAAAAGTAGTTACGCCCCTGCTGTCATGTCTAATCATGGGGATGCAGTATCCATGGCCAGAATACCAAAAGTGTGTTTGGATTGCAATGACCATTGGGTTGTAACGCACATTCAAACTGTTTACCAACTGAAGTCATCCGTTTAGCTATTTTGTCACGTATTCACTGATGATGGACAGCTAAATCATGAAGACCGCCTCATAAAATCTGTATCTGACCACGAATTCTGACCTACTTCAACCATTGCTTAATCTCCATGAAGTTTACTAGTTCCCCTTAATTGATCCATTTTACGTAATGACGTATGTATACACTCGGAGTAATTAGCGTCATATTTTATTCTAACCCTGCCAAATCCAACCGAATCCAACGAGCCAATCTCTATGTCCACCCGGCGTGCAAGTTTTTCGAGGATAAAATGGACCCAGGCCCAGGCTATATACTTCTCGAATTAAAAGCAACGCGTTGCTTTGAAAATCATCTCGAAACCAACTCTTTGCCAAAAACTCTATTCCTATTGGCTATTTTACGTTACCGCAATACGTTGGAACTCATGGCATGCGATATTCGTCTGCCACTACACTTCAATGATTCGTTGGGTATTCATGTAAAGGGTTCAACAAAAGGAAGTATACCACTTTGTTTATGTCATTTTGAGTAATTTTTAATTTGTTGTTGACCAAACAGGCTAGATAGGCATTTAGATGAATCTTTTAGGCATAATTTGATACCAAATTTGCCCCCTAACAACAAAGATAAACCATGATTAGCACCATTTAAAGGAAAATATCCCATTTTCAAAAGTCGCATAATTATGTTTGTTTCATCGGCTTTTTGGTTGCATGGCATTGAGCAGGTTGAGTGATACTTTCAGTTCACTTCAAAAGAGAATTCACACATAGAGCTTCATGGATTACAATTCAGATAACCTGCGAAAAGAAGTTGTGAGATACACATGATACTGTAAATGACAATCAATGGGCTATTCCATTTGAAATCCATACCCACTATGGAAGACACTACCTTAATCTTCCCCACATGGAGTATGAATTTAATATGGGGTTACGATGAATGATGAATCCGAAGAACTCCCCACACCCTAAAATACTTTTGACCTGTAAATAAATAATTTGATACCGAAATCAAAACTTACTCATAGAATACTTTCTATGAATATGCTGGGAAAGAGCAAAGACATTCATGACATTTTTGGAAAGAGTAAGAAGTTTCGTCTTATGGTGTGATTAAGTAATACTTTGATTACCTCAACCATCTGGCCCTTGCAGCATTCCCATCAGACTCTTAATATATTTTCAATTATAAGCAACAACACTCGAAGAATTTACCATGAGTCGCTCAAAAGTGCAAATGATCCCCGAAGCCATCTATGAAGGTTACGCTATTATCTTGTCAGTTGACCGTGACCGCTCTTGATCCCCGTAGCGTTTACTCTTCCTCCCAATCTCCTCTTAACATCGCGGACTGAATCATCTTAATTACGTACACTACATCTCCGATGATCATTGGAGGTTGCGGATGGCCTGTCATGTCTAATCATGGGAATGCATAATCCGGGGGAGGGGGGGGGGGAGCACTGACATTGGAAAAGGGTATACATGTAGGTATGTGCCGCGCTGAAGACCCCCGGCCTTTTCACCCTCTGCTGCTAGCTCTTAAGATCCCCTTTTGAGCCTGCAACAGTTCTTTAAGACCCCAATTTTATTAAAATTTTAAAAATCGCGAAATTTTGCGTTCCAAAGCTCCAATATCAGTGATATTTCGACAATTTTGCATTCTAAAACCAAAAAATAAAATCGAAAATGTGCGTTCTTGCTAATCAAAATTGAACTATAGGCCAGTTCTTAAGACCTACTTTTTTGAAAAAATCAGTTCCTATAAGACCCTAGTTTTCGTCATAAAATCCACTCAGTTCAGTTCTGTAGCCCCCCCCCCCCCCTTTTTGAGACCCTGGGCGGCACACCCCTACCCCAAAAAAAGTTGAGTGCCCCCACCCCCCATCCATGGCCAGAATACCAAGACTGTGTTTGGATTGCAATGACCATTGGGTTGTAATACACATAAACTGTTCACCGACTACTGAAGTAATCCGTTTAGCTATTTCGTTACGTACTCACTGATCTGATGATGGACAGCTAAATCATGAAGAACGCCTCATAAAATCAGTATCTGACCACGAATTCTGACCTACTTCAACCATTGCTTAATCTCCATGAAGTTTAAGTTCCCTTTAATTAACCCATTTTACGTAATGACGTATGTATACACTCGATATAATTAGCTTCATATTTTATCATTAAGGATATTAACTGAGTCGTTGTATCCCAGCTATACATGTATTTGCTTTTAATTATAGATTGCGTTGTGGTATATGTAACTTCCCTAAACATGCTAAAGACGTGACAGATAAACCAGACTTTCCCTTGGTTAGGTTTGAAAATATACGAACTTAAATTATTGATAAGAGGTGAGATAGACTTACCAAAGAGCCGAAATAAAGAGGTGCAACATACTATCCACGCGGCTATTATTAGTTTTACCGTATACAAAACAGATTTTTCAGAAACCTTTCTCAACTGTCAAAGTCAATCTCAAGGATTAGTGAACCAATACTAGGCATGTTTGTACTTATTTCAATGCATTTCTTATGGCGATTCCAAATATGTTGAACGAATTCAATATTTTTGACATTTTTGAAACATCTTGTTCAATTTTGGAACTGTCGTCTGCAGTCGTCTGCCGCGCGGAAAGTGTTTGAACATGCTTATTATACTAGGTTTAACCAAGGAAACACGAGTTGAGTAAGCGTTTGGAACAACCGAATGGAATGGAACCTGACCAGGGACATGAGGTTAAACATAGCCTTAAGGGACATGAGGGTTAACATGGTTAAGGATAATTCAGATTTTGCGTAATTGCTATTATTAATCCGGAATAGGTTTTCAATGTGACCTTTTGACCAATTGGATGCATGGCATACTTACATGTGACAGGAGCTCGACTTGGATTTAAAAGAAAACACGGGTGAGGGGAGGGGTTGAGAAGGGCAAGGCCGTAAAATAAACTCATAGCGGAACAGACTACACTAAAAGGGAGTCGCACCCGACCTATTCTACATTCAATTGGTGCACATGACGTCACATTTTCATATGATGGGTGGGTAGTGCTATCAAATCATCTTGAAAAAGAGGAATACGGTATTCTATATGAAAATCTTAACACTTTCCACGCGGCAGGCAGCTGCAGACGACATTCCAAAATTTCACAAAATGTTTCAAAAATGTCAACATTACTGTATTTCATTACCATATTTGGAATCACCATGAGAAATGCATTGAAATAAGTACAAACATGCCTAGTGTTTGGTCAGTAATCTTTGAGATAGACTTTGAAAATTATGAAAAGGTTTCTGAAAAATTTGTATTGTGTATGGTGAAATTAATAGCCGCGTGGAAAGCGTTAAAACATAGAAAGGTACACTCTCGACGAGATGGCTGCTATTCCAAAACCCGGATCCTCTTTTGGTACGTTGCAGTATAGGTCAATTGATACAGGGGCATGCAGGGTAGACAAGATGTCCATGTTCTCCACAGGTCACGCAACTATACTGAACATACATTACCAAAAAGGTTCATAAGGATCGTTGATTGTAATATAATATGGAAGGTTCATTATACTGATCCAGTGTAAGTACTCACGTGTACGTTTCGGACACAACTGTATCCTTTGTCAACACTTGTGGTAGTGATGATCTTGACGACTCATGACGCTTTTTGCATTCTTGGAGTTGCCAGTTGATTTATCATCTGGGGATTTTTTGCCAGATGATAATAGATCATCAAAAACGTGAGTGAGGTAGTATTGCCCCTCGTCGCGGTTCATCGTTGAGAATGCAAGAATGCAAAAAGCGTCATGAGTCGTCAAGATCATCACTACCACAAGTGTTGACAAAGGGTACAGTTGTGTCCGAAACGTACACGTGAGTACTTACACTGGATCAGTATAATGAACCTTCCATATTATGAACATACATTAGTTTGCAATTACACCAACGAATATGTTTCTTATATCATTTCAGGACAGCGAAATCTTCTTCAAATTCTGGAGTTGTCCTTCTTCCCCAAGGGCGTTCGGCGGACGCCGTTACGCTGGCAATCCTATCGGATAAGGGCGTTCGCTAATCTCAGACAGCCTACGACAACGGCTTTTCCGCACGGATTTCCTCAGGAATTTTCCGTCATCATGAGCATTAGACCGAAATACAACCGTGAAGTCGAAGGCGATCTTTTCGTGTTTGTCGTTACGGATCAAGACGGGGATATCGAATTTGGAATACGGCTTGGAGATGTGCCACACATAGTATACAGGTAATTCAATCAGAGGGCATTGGTTAAGCTTAAGATAAAGATAAATGATCGATACCGCAAAAGATCTTCATTTGTAGGATACGCTACTTTTTGAAGTATAGAGCATAAACCGTATACCGTAGTTTAATCAGTTCCAAATTGGCGAGAATTAGGTTTTTATCGCTTCGCGCGCAAAAGTAATCCAATCGTACGCGGGAGATTATGGCCACTTGCACGCGGTTTTTCGCACTGCTTGTGTCACGCATATGATGTACTACAGTGCGCTTGTTGCCTTCAGGGCGCACACAATTAATTCATTCTAGAAATCCACTTCCGGCCAAAAACAGAGTACAGCAATAGCTCCTATCAAGCACAAAAAGTGTGCGAAATCGACACATTAGCTGGCACTGTCCTCACGAATGTTGCATATGTGTTGTGTGGAATATATTCGTGAAGTTAAAAGAAGCGGGGTGATTTGAGCTTTATTATAATTTTATCCGCCGATTTACCGCCATTTGTGCATCCCAGCCTGAGAGGACTGAAAATGAGGTGATGAAATTAATACCACCTAATTCAGAAATGAAAAAGAGCGGTTATAACCCTAACACTACCATATACCCCCAAAATACCACGACTGGGCACGTTGGTACCACTCGGCGTGGAAGTTTTTTGATGAAAAAATGGACCCAATACATACAGTCTGGGCAATACACTGCCCAGAACTGTGCTTGACAGCCGTGGTGAAGTGTGGAATCCCTCGCCTCTGGTGCGAGAGGTCCCTGGATCAAATCCCGGGGGGATCGGGGGATATTTTGGTCGATTTTCCGCGTTGAAGAAAAAATTCTGAAAAAAGTGGGGGGTAGAGTTAGGGTTAAGAAGCAATTTTTTTATTTTTTTGTTTCCCTCAAAAAATGTCTAAGTTTTGTTACTATAACCCTAACACTACCATATACCCCAAAATACCACGACTGGGCACGTTGGTCACCCGGCGTGGAAGTTTTTTGATGAAAAAATGGACCCAATACATACAGTCTGGGCAATACACTGCCCAGAACTGTGCTTGACAGCCGTGGTGAAGTGTGGAATCCCTCGCCTCTGGTGCGAGAGGTCCCTGGATCAAATCCCGGGGGGATCGGGGGGATATTTTGGTCGATTTTCCGCGTTGAAGAAAAAATTCTGAAAAAAGTGGGGGGTAGAGTTAGGGTTAATAGGCCGACATTTGTGTGTAAAACCTATGGGGAGCTAATTAGTTGCGTGCTCCCTTTATGCACGCCCGCGTTCTTCTGTATTCATTCGCGCGCTGCTGTAATGAGGCTTCACCAATTTGGAACTGATGCAAACTATTAGCAGTGATATGTTTCCCTCCGAGAGACATACGAGGGTCATTCAATAAGTTCTACCTCCTACCTCATAACTTTGCTATTATACAAGCCAGACGAATGAAATATTCCACAATTTAAGCTTTGAATCTCAGCTACAAAATCATAGTACATTGGTCTGAATACATATTGTACTTTTCTAGATATGCAGTAAAAACCAAACTTCCATTTAGTGCGACCGAAACGGGTAAAAAACAGCCAAAATGTATCCTAAGTGCTATTCATTTGGCTAATTCTAATAGACAAACTGTACCTATCATTATCAGTCAATTACAATCGTTCTAAGTTACAAATATCTCTTGAACAGACTTTTAACAACGAAAAAACATGTATTTATCTTTGGGGTACTTTTCCGTGTCCGTTGTCCAAAATCTCTCTCTGGCTTTGATTGCATCATGACAAAAGTGAAATAGGTATCAATTAGCATTTACTAAAAACGTGTAGCTATGATTCAGAGCTATACTCATGACAAATGTCATGAGACTGACATTCATATTAGCGATGTTATGAGTGAGGAGGTAGAACTTATTGAATGACCCTCGTATATTTGAAATATCCCGCTGGATTGAGTGATTTCGTAACAAAAATTATGTCGCTTTTTACAGTGGGGCATTAGAAACATGATGCTCCACAAGTAACGACACGCCGCTCATCGGAGCGGCGTTTTAGCGATAGGCCTCTCATTTGGGTGGAGAAATTCGACATGCCGCTCATTGGATGGAGCGGTGTATTAGCGGTACGTTGCATCGTTGGGTGGATAAATCCGACACGCCGCTCATTGGAGCGGTGTATTATCGGTGCGTTGTTCCTTTGGCTGGAGACATACGACACACCGTTTAGAAGGAAAGTTACCATTTGGCAATCATGCACAGACCATGACTGTGCTATTAAAGGCATATTATGTGATCTTTTCAAGATAGCGCCCTCTATTAATTTTTTTTTTTAGAAAGTAGATTTTCTTGCAGATTTACATTTCTGATCATAAATCATACATACATTCCAAGTTACAGAGCGATACGATTCCTAATTACCTCAAAATCATGGTTTTAGAGTGAATTTAGAGTAAAAATATAAACTGTCGGAGTTATCCGACAGTTTATTTTCACTCTTAAATCATGATTTTGAAGTAATTAAGAATCGTATCGCCCTGTAACTTGGAATGTATGTACGATTTATGATCAGAAATGTAAATCTGCAAGAAAATCTTCTTTCAATTTTTTTTCGATGTTGAGGGCGTTCCCTGGAAAGATCACATAATATACCTTTTAAGGCCAACATGTGTTTTGTAACATAAATGGACAGCACTCTAATATATCAAATTACATATCCGAATTGTTCTCTTTTAGTGGTTATGACCCATTTATTGACGTCGTAGTACTATACTAGTAGGCCTATACATGAACAGTCAGTCACTGACGTCATTTTGACCCGGGTAATTGAGGGGAGGGGGGGGGGGGGGGGGGGGTAACACAGATACTCTTTTGGTAGGGATATGTGATGTGCCGCCAGCAAAATGAAAATTGACCCGAACACTATACCCATATATTTACAAGAGACCCAACAGATTTTGGTAAAATTTCTGTGAAAACAGCAAATTTAAGGATTTTAGACATAAATGTACCAAAATTGGCTATGAGAAGGGGTCGTACATTTACCAGACGGGTGAAAATGGGACCTTTGGCGGCACATCTTCGTGACCTTATATACACTAAGTACCCCCCCCCCCCCCCCTACCACCGGGCATTTTGACAAGGAGATGTTTGAGGACCAGGGTTGGCGTGAGGATCAAGGATATCAAATAAAGATCAAGGATATCAAATAAACCAACTATGACTTTATTTTTCCTATTCACGTCAAATGCTGATTATCATTTGCCATTACATTTTTGATGTAACCAAGATACGTTCTGATGTTGAGTTGAGGTACCGTGTATTTATAGTGGAAGTGGAACCACTAGCAAAGATATACATTGAAGAGGGTTCTTGGATATCATCGTATTGACTTCACATGTGTAAGGGGAAACAATATCAAACCGAGGAGGGGTGGGCTCCCGTCACATGTTCAATGGCGTAACGTCTCGAATCGGGGGTGGGGGGGGGGGGCATCAGGGGGGACAGACCTGTGATCAGAGGGGGGGGGGGGGCAAAAAATAGTGCACTACTTTTTGTTAATATAGCCTGTAGCCTACATGTAGAGTGGGGGGGGGGGGGGGGGGGGGGTGGTCAAGCCTTCCAGAAGGGGTTGCTTCCCTAACCCTTTAGTTTAATACGCCACTACACAGGTTCATGGCCCTATACTAGTCCCTACCCCCGCTAAATTAACGCTACTGATATTATCTGCACGTGCCGCCACAACTTTCAGACTCAACATGAATTAAAAAAGGGTTATTTACAATTATTCAGAAGCCCTGTAGCCCCGCCTGTAGCATAGAGAATATCTGACAAAGGGTATATCGTGTAAGAAAACTAACAATGACGACAAAGTTGACGCAAATTGATTATGATACAGTCCTAATTTGAGTTAAATGAACCAAATGTTGTGACATTTTTGCACGCTGATAAAATGCAATAAATTTGATACTGAATTATATCTGATTTATATACAATTCATGTGAACAAAAGATACCCAATAAATTGAAGGTCGATGCACGCTTCCAATGATTTCAAAGGCTCGAGCGCTGAAATATTAATCGAAAATATTTCTACAAACGATTAGATCAAAGCAATCGCTAACACTATGATAAATTGAAATATACAACGACACTATCATGCAGACAAGGTGCTTTAAATTGGTTAGCTTTTAATAAACCTACTCAAACTCAATAAAATATTTTATAGTCGAACGTGTCACTAAAATATCCGTGTAGGCGGCGGCGGCGGGTGGTGTTAACCCTAATAATATAAAATGTATCAAGCGCTTTTGAACTATGATGTATATAATAAAAGAAACCATTTATGGAAAGGCAATGAGTCAGAGAATCCATTTTTTTGTATAAAATTTCACTAAAAATGCTGATTTTTTGAACCAAAAAAAAAAAAATCACTTTTTTAGCACAACACTTTTCGGACAACGTAACAAAATTAGTGTTTGATAAAAATTGCCGAAATTGTACTAAAATCATCTAAAGACACAGGATAGGAACATTTTAAATTTGTTTTCATAAATTATTTATTTTAAAAATTTAGAATAGTGCCAATTCGATTTTCCCCCCGCCCCTTGGAGTGGGTAATACAGATAAATAGACCAAAAGTGATGTAATTGGCGTTGGGGGAAAGGTAGGGGGGGGGGGGGGGTGTGTGGCAGCGGACAAGGACATAAAATGGGTGAGGGCAACTATATATTGTTGAATATTAGGCCTAAGGCCTGCAGTTTACATCTATCCAATACTATTGATATCCTAATACGATTTAACCTTTTAATTAGGGGGAGGGGGAGGAGAGGAATGGGGAATTGACCCGGGGAGGGGGGGGGGGGGGGGGGGCACTCAACTTTTTTTTGGGTAGGGGTGTGCCGCCCAGGGTCTCAAAAAGGGGGGCTAAAGAACTGAACTGAGTGGATTTTATGACGAAAAATAGGGTCTTAGGAACTGATTTTTTTCCAAAAAATAGGTCTTAAGAACTGGCCCTATAGTTCAATTTTCGATTTATTTTGGTTTAAGAACGCAAAATTTTCGAAAAATTGGGGCTTTGGAACACAAAATTGGTGCTTTGGAACGCAAAATTTCGCGATTTTTGAATTTTCAATAAAAATGGGGTCTTAAGAACTGATGCAGGCTCAAAAGGGGGGTCATAAGAACTAGCAGCAGAGGGTGAAAAAGGGGGTCTTCAGCGCGGCACAAACCTATACCCTTTTCAAATGTCAGTGCCCCCCCGGGGGAATTGATCCAAAAAAATTGCTCCCGCCCCTTTCCCCAATCTCTGGTTATTCGCCACTGATATAACGATTTGTTTCCAACATTAAATGTCTTAACAAAGCTGTAGGCTAATTCTGGTATTTTTAAAAAACAATTTTGCCCATCAGTGAAACGACAGACGATGGTCAGAAGATTCAACATTCCGAGGCGTTTACGGAGTACCCTTTGGGCCGCGAATGGCACACAATAGCGTTTAGCATCCGGGGTGCTACCGTATCGCTACATGTGGAATGCTCCACTGTGTTCAAACACCGATTAGTTGCACCGATTAGGGTTGATTCCAGAGGCATGACGGCCATAGGATCAACGGTAGTGAAATCAACGAGTCTTTATTATGAGGTATGCTAAGACAGTCATTGTTTTAATTAGATTATATATATATATTTTTGTGTGTTTCTAGGTGATGAATTATGTCAAATATATTCACAAAGCACACATAAGTCCACACTGCAAAAACAAGGGTGTTAAAATAACACCATTTGGAGTTAATACGGGTCCAAATCCAATCAGTGTTATTTCAACACCTACCAGTGTTATTTCAACACCTACCAGTGTTATTTCAACACCTACCAGTGTTATGTTAACACATACCAGTGTTATTTCAACACATACCAGTGTTATTTTAACACCTACCAGTGTTATTTCAATACATACCAGTGTTATTTCAACACCTACCAATGTTATTTCAACACCTACCAGTGTTATTTCAACACCTACCAGTGTTATTTCAACACCTACCAGTGGTAAAACAATAATAGTAGTGTTGAAAATAACAAGAATCTTAACACCGGTGTAAAGTAACATCCTAGTTTTTGCAGTGCACCTAACCCAAAAACATGTACCCAGAATTTAGGATAAATTTACGGGGATGTACCTTTATACTAATATATGAACCTTTTGTTAACCGTATGGCAAAAGAATGACTCATTATAAACCTAATATGGTCTTTTTTCTAGAATTTTGCCTTTTCCTTGGGGAAAAAATTAGCAAAATATGTCAATTATGGAGAAAATCATGACTTTTTTGGAAGTGGTTTTATATTTCTTCAAAATATTAACGCTGCATGTGGCACATCCCAACCTAAAATTCATGAGTACCCCCGCCCCCGATATATCAACAACAAACCGACTAACCATAACCAACATATTTTAGAGTCGTTCTCTTAATGCAATTATTGAAATACCGGTATATACATGTATGTACATGTTAAGCCCACAATTATTCATACCCCTTGGAAAATATGAGTTTTTTGCGTTTTTCTCATATCTATACCAGCTGGAGTGGTGGAACTTTCGCTTTACACTAAAGACAATTAGTTTGCAAGTACAAATCAATATCTTTGGGCTCAACATTTTTTGCATAACAATAGAATTGAACAAGAATTATGTTTTTATGCCTGTCCAAAATTATTCATACCCCATACCAAGTCTAAGGATTGAGGCCACTTTTTGTGATAATACACATGTTTTTGACATTCCAAACATTCTTTATATTGTGTGATAGGCTTTTATATTGTTATGTAATTATCCCATGATGTGTGCATACAATGTGGATGCATTATAAATGTGTCCTATTGAATGTACAGTGAGGGATATTATAGAACAACACTCTAGCTCTTTGACAGCATGGTGAAGAAGATCAAATAACTTTTTTGTGCATATTGTGAATGCTCACAAAGAGGGGAAAGGCTACAGAGCTATTTCGAAACAATTCCAAGTGCAAGAATCCACCACACAAAACATAATTAGGAAGAACAAGACGTTCAACTCACTAAAAAACATTGAAGGATGCAGTCGGAAGCCAGCGGTGTCCTCTTGTTTGGCAAGAAAAGTATTGCGACAGGCCAACAACAATCCACAGATCACCATCAATGCTCTCCTGAACAACCCTGGCAATTATTGGACCAAGATATCATGGCAGACACTCCAGCATATATGGCACATGAGAGGTCTCCGTGGAGGCCGACCAAGAAAGACTCTACTCCTTAAAAGAGACACAGAGAAACTTGTCTTGCATCTTAAGCAACCCAACACTGAAGACCAAAAACTTGGATCTTTGTCCAGAAGTGCTCTTGCAAATGGTAGATGAGTTTCTCATTGTCTCTTTCCAGGAGTAGAGTCTTTCTTGGTCGGAGTCCGTGGAGAACTCTTGTGTACTCTGTCTGCTGGAGTGTCTGCCTTAATATCTTGGTCCAAGACTCACCAAGGTTGTTCAGGAGAGCATTGACGGTGATATGTGGATTGTTGTTGGCCTTTCACCATACTTTTCTTGTCAAACAAGGGGACACTGTTGGCTTCCGACCGTGTTCTTCAGGGTTTTTAACTGATTTGAACTGATTTTAACTGTCTTGTTATTCCTGATTATGCTTTTTATGGTGGAATTTGGCACTTGAAATTGCTTCGAAATAGCTTTGTAGCCTTTCCCCTCTTTGTGAGCATTCACAATGCACAAAAAAGGTCCTCACTGAGTTATTTGATCCCCTTCGCCATGCTGTCAAAGAGCTAGAGTGTTGTCCTATAATATCCCTCACTGTACATTCAATAGGTCACATTTGTAATGCATCCACATTGTATGGAATAATTGCATAACAATATAAAAGCCTATCACCCAATATAAAGAATGTTAGGAATGTCAAAAACATGTGTATTATCACAAAATGTGGCCTCAATCCTGAGACTTGGTATGGGGTATGAATAATTTTGGACAGGCATAAAAACATAATTCTTGTTCAATTCTATTGTTATGCAAAAAATGTTGAGCCCAAATATATTGATTTGTACTTGCAAACTAATTGTCTTTAGTGTAAAGCAAAAGTTCCACCACTCCAGCTGGTATAGATATGAGAAAACGCAAAAAACACATATTTTTCAAGGGGTATGAATAATTGTGGGCTTAACTGTATGTATGTTTATTTGCAGGGAGACGTGGAACAGCTTGTAGTAATTGGAGATTCGAATGCGGCTCAGTTGCAGTGTGTTGAACCACAACACTTGGTAAGTCAAGATCACGTATATAACAGGTCTGTTTTATTTTGTAATATATGGGCATCTATCAACGGATATTGCCGGGCAATAGGAATACATATTTATAACACTGTAATCTTTAAATGGATACATCTGTCCTTCTTGGACATAATATGAACTTGGGTTTAAATTACAAACGAGTCCACCCCATTCAGTTCCCATAGTCGACAGCAGATGGTGCCTTGCAGATGGTACAAAATGGTGCCTCAAACAGAAAGAGATGTTGATTTGTTGTTGTAGCCTAAATTAGTTCTGTCTATATTTTACCACCGAGTAAATGATTCGAACCTGAAGCAACGCGGGTCCGACTCCTCAACCATAAAATGTGATGAGCTGCTTGTTAATAGCCACTCCAATAACTAGGGTTGGGCGGCATGAGGAAACAGGCAAATGCCAATCCCTGCCTCCCTCTATAGCTACGCCCCTGAATCATACGCAACGAACGAATAGTTCCATACCTTTTAAACAAGGGGACTCATTAATCTATTGTTATAATGCGTCACCCTTTTGGACTCGAACTCACAAAGAAAATTCACCCACACTGTATTCGAACCCACCTATCCTACACTGCGAATATGTCATATTTTCCTCATGAAGTTATCAATTTTCCATTGACCCTGTATTCAATCAAGTTCTATTGAACTCGAAATCGAACCCTGCACCATAATAACCGAATAAAGCGTTAGTATACATATTCTGGTCATGTATACGTGTTTTTCTCTTGACCTGTAATTTAGCTTCTAAATCTTTCTTGACACCCATGGGTGCAGTTATTAAGCGATATTTACGCAGCTGAATATAATGTTATTACATGATATTATACTATTAAATTAGAACCAGACACCTATCGGAGTTGATGTCATAAAAACACTGATGTATATAAACAGGTATATGGGTCAGAGAAAATAACACTAAAAAGAAAATTGAAACCTCATGTCCACAGAACACCTACACCACGAATCAAAGTGCAATGCCATTGGCATTGAAAGACTTAGACCATGACAGAACACATTTGACACTTTGTTTTGTCAACGCCAATATCAAATTTGATTGTAATTGCCAATATACCAGAAATTTTGATTCGATATTTTGACCACGACTGTACATTTAATACTTTTTATCAAATCCAAGATCAAAATTTGATTGTAAATCGCCGGTGTACCAGATATTTTTGATCGGATATTTAGACCGTGACTGATAATTTGACACTTGTTTTATCAAATCCAAGATCAAATTTGATCGTAATCGCCTGTGTACTACCAGACGGTAAACACTATAGGATAATTTATGGAGTGTGAAAGGTGGTTAATGCATCAGATCCGTGAAACGAATGATGAAAGTGAAACGGAAACGGTATACCATACAGCGGTCAAGTTCAAATTTCAGAAATACTTTCTCCTATATACTAAAAACCAGATTCGATATTTTAGGATAATTGTTAATGAAGATGTTCTGTTATTTGCATTATATAGGTCAACTTATGGTATATCTTGTGTTAACAAAATATTTCTCAGTATAAACATTAATTTAAGAAATATTGCATTAAGAAATTTACAATTTTTAAGAATTTAAATTGTCCCCATATTCAGCCTTATAACTAATTTTAGTTTTGTTTGTGTTGAAAATGGAGACGCATAAGGGAAATGAGCACTTGTGGAGGAATTGCACTAATTTCATGGAATGCGACACCTATTAGTCCAACACTAAGGCCTAAAAAAAAAAAGGTTTGATTGGCGTAACCCGACCGACCCTAAATACATCGCCGACCCTGAATATTTTTTATTATTTTGAGGGGAAAAAAAACAAAAACAAAAAATATATATATATATATTTATAAAAATTGAACAAGGTATTAAAGTTTTTGACTGTTCGCTTTCATTTTCGGCTATTTTAAGTCCCCATCGAAATGATATATTGTTGAATTTTTGCCGTCTCTTCATTTGTGTGTACTGCTGTCTTTAAGTGTTCAAAAGTAGGTGATTTAGAAATTTAAAAAAAATATTAAAACAAAAAAAAATTCCCGACCGACCTACCCTATTTTGTTTTGGTCATGTTACGCCAATCAAACTTTTTTTTTTAGGGCTTATAATAGCTCTCTTATTTGTTTCAAGTATTGATTTCCATTACCAATGATGGTTCCTTGGAAACTCAAACAATACCGACATGTTGAATCCCTTTGGCCAAAAGCTGCTAATACACTCGTTTTTACTACATAGGCTTGTATTCGTCGATGATATTACATAGTGACGTATAGTATAAGCTTTATTGTACACCAAAAAATAAAAAGATTAATCCAACGAACCTAGAAAAAAACCGCACCAAGGATCAGAAAATCGATACCAGAAGATATCTCGAAAATATAAAATGCAAAGAATAATAAATATTGGTAGGCCTATATCTTACTTTATTCTTTGCAAAGACCCTCAAACATTTAATCAGTACTGATGTCCTTAGTCCTTAATGTCCCAGAGGTAAGCTTATTTACTGTTGTGAGAAATAATAATCTCAAAAATATACTAATGTCCTTATTTTATTTCTTCATACACCAGATACCAACATTATCATCTCATCAACCTTCAGCTAGCTCACCTTGGGACATCCAAACGGACGCCGCCGCGGAGAGCTTGCCAACTCGACTTCTCATACCTCCGCCGTACTTTAAAAGTTGGACAGATAATTATGCTCATCCTCATCAAGTTACCGTCACCAAAGTTCCTAATGCCAAACATGAAACGAGTTCATCCTCGCCACAGACTCGTCCCGCCACCACCATTACACCTGTCGCGGCGTCTAATAGAAGATGGGACGGACAAGATAATGACTTCGATGTCGGCGGCGGTGCTGGTCAAGAAAATTGGTTTCAGATCACATTGCCCCCGCACCTGGTGCCTAATTTAATACCTCTCGCAAGAGAAATCATACCCAGGCCATTAACGCCAGCCTCCGGGGCCGTGGACATCAATATGCTTCCACCGCCTTTCACGGCTGATCCGCTGATGCCGAAACCCCCTGCTAACATCGTAGGTGACCAATTGCTCTTTCCCGCCGAAGGTGTACCCGGACAGTTGGGTGTTGGTGATGAGTCTAATGGCGGTACACGCGGTTTCGGGGAGTTGCTGTCAGGGACCCCTGGGAGAAACTCTGGCAAGGAAGTCAGTTTGGATGGTAGAGACGGTGGGCATGATGTACCCTTTGACGTCACGGTACCTCAGGAGTTTTGGAGAGGTGATGCACCTCCCGAAGGTTACTTCCAGACTCCAAGGCGTCTTCCTACAACGCATGCTGCTACAACAACTGCAAGTGTGACACCTTTTGAAGATTATGTCGACTTCAGCAGCAGCAGTAGCAGCTCCCTTCCAATTGACAGTGGGGGAATTTTCCCGTCGGACTATTCAGAAAGAGTGAAAACTACTCCGTCAACTTCTGCAACAACATCTCAATCAACTACCAAAGAACCAGAACCAACTACCACAAAACCTGAACCAGCTACCACAAAACCTGAACCAACTACCACAAAACCTGAACCAACTACCACAAAACCTGAACCAACTACCACAAAACCTGAACCAACTACCACAAAACCTGAACCAACTACCACAAAACCTGAACCAACTACCACAAAACCTGAACCAACTACCACACAACCTGAACCACCTACCACGAAACCTGTGCCAACTACCACAAAGCCTGAGCCAACTACCACAAAGCCTGAGCCAATTACCACAAAACCTGAGCCACCTACCACAAAACCTGAGCCAACTACCACAAAGCCCGAGCCAACTACCACAAAGCCTGAGCCAACTACCACAAAGCCTGAGCCAACTACCACAAAGCCTGAGCCAACTACCACAAAGCCTGAGCCAATTACCACAAAACCTGAGCCACCTACCACAAAACCTGAGCCAACTACCACAAAGCTTATCGTAACAACAGAATTACGTAACCCCACTACCGAAATACCCACCACTGCTACCACAACACCCGATCCAACCACCACATTAGCCTCTACCACAGCCACAGTCACGAATATACTCAACAACGTGATTGATGCTATACTAGGAACAACACGTGGGCCTGTGGTGGAGATTACTACAACAAAAGAGGTGGAGCTGAGCAATTTGATTCAGAATGACGCAGGTGTGATCGATAGAAATGAACAAAAGCCCACGCAGGATTCAGCCGAAGAAACAGGTATTACTCTCGTTTCGTTTTCTAAATGATTGGCATTATTGCGTTCTCCATTTGGGGCGCTTGGGTTTATGTGGGTCTCTGTTATAAAAGATTTTTCCTACAAATAAGTCAGGACTACAGTGCAACTTACCATAACTGCCCTTTATTTCATTGTGTCATGCATATAGACCTATATTGGATGTAAACAAGCATAGTATAGGGGACTGGTATAGAAATCCACACACAGCCCTCCTGATCCTGTGTATAACCATGCTTCACTGCACATTATTTGATGTTGATGTACTGCTAACGCGGTAAATTCAAATGCATGTTCCCTGACTGGTGAATCATTTGTTTGCATACACTAAAGCTAAGAGTGTGCACAAAATGTATACACACTGCTTAAATACTTATAATAAAAAACTGAAAACAAAATCATAAAAAGTGCTCATACCATTTTGTTGTTCAGGTCTTTAGCTCTAATTTGATAGGTCACACGCCAATGTTTAAGTTATGGTTATCTTTAAATTAAGTCTTAAATATTGGTTCTTAGATATGCAAATTAATCAAATAAAGAAAAAAATACAAAGATTTATTTTTATTTTGCTCATACAAAAATATAAGAATTAGGTATATGCACAACATATCTGATTTCCAGTCTACCAGCGTACACACATCTCTAGATAAAAAGTCAAATGTGTTTTGGACTTGATGCTAATTAAATATGCAAATAATACGCAAATGATGTCATTTTAAAAAATCGCTCTAATAAATATTTACGTTAAGACTTCTTTAATATGTGTCACCAAACCTGACTTTATTGGAGGAAAATTGGTGTTGTTATTGTCATTTAAGTGAATTTGGTGAAACGGGCATTTATGGTAAGTTGCACTGTAGTATTCAGATAATCCGTTTCATGAGATGAATTGGGCTTATTGGGTTTCTTTATAGAAGTATTTCTCCACAAATAGGTCACCACCAGATAATCAGTTTTATGAGATTGAAAGAAAGCCGTAGGATATTTACACATGGTCTTAAAATAAAAAGTGCGAAGTTAAAATACCATGCTCAAACTTTGTCTAAAGCTTGTCCACTATAACCGTTGACATTGGGATTATACATTTTGCCCTCAAACACTTATTTATAAATGAAAAAACAACCCCATATGTCAAAATTTCTATTGGAGTTAATCTCTGAAATACCCAACAATAAGAATCGTGTCAAGATAGAATCTGATTAGGGTATTATTGTAAGCTGTTGCCACAGTTATGTGTCAAAAAAGTTGTAGGAATTAAGCAGCGATTGTCAACTTTGTGTGTTATACAGGCAATACAATCCTCTCATTGCCATTGGACTACTGTTAGCGTACAAATGACACGCTGATGTGTGTTAACCCCATTTTATTGCCAATTTCACCTTAATTTTCAAACACCTTAAAGGATATCGGTCATTGTTACTAATCAATCTTTCCTTGACCATCATACTGAAATAATAATATATACTTGACATCTCAATGATTATGATAACATGTAATAATAATTAATTGCTAGATTTGAATAGAACCTCAAGAATGGGCGGGAGTTCCTTGATTGGATCGTTTGACGTGAAATCTAAAGATTAAGATTACTTGGTAATTACTTTTGGTGCTTGGTATTGGTATACTACCATGACTTCTGTCGTTTGGCTGTTCCCTGTTATCATTTAGTATGACTTATAATAGCACGAGGCAGCGTAGCTGCCGAGTGCTATAACTTATAAGGAATTAATAGCACTCATCGACAGTGACCATTTTAGTGATGATTTATATGGCAGAGCTCTACCCTACACACCAGATACACACCACTTTCACAGTAGGACACCTCTCACTCACCCAGACTTAGACAATCATCTACTATTAAACACACACACACCAAGTTGGGTAATAATTACAGTGCTGTAATTAATCAGGTTATTTACGATGTCAAATTTACAGCATTCTGAAGCTATGTCAAATTTACAGCATTCTGAAGCTGTACAATAAGTGAAATTTGTGGAATTCTGGATTGGCTGTGTATGTGCTATTATATTCTACATGATATTCCCACTGATAGGTTTCCAAACATTTTGACCTACGTTGACCTTTAGGAGTTGACCTTCTCCAACCTCTAAAACCTTAGTTTTACCTCTGTGGCATAAACAACGCTTCCAACCATACAATTTCGTAATAGAAGTATCAAAATGAGCGAGTGCTCTAATTGAGAATGTTGGCATCGAATCCAAACACCCATTAGAAGGACACTGAAAGAAATGCTGTAATTTGTTGAGCTATGGTATTGTATACAACCTGACCCCGGCATTTGCCTCCGTCCCCAAGATTTAACTCTTTTCAGTACCACCATTGCCCCCTTCTCGCACCTAAAAAAGCCCCGTGTTTGAGTTCGGGTGACAAGCACATATTAATTTGCAACAATGATTAACTCATACGATATAAATACAAAGGAACCCGTCGGGAATGACGGAACACCTTGATTGAAACTTCGGACATGAATTCTAATTTGTAAGAGCATTATAAAGTTTACCACAATTTGGTCACTGGCATTGTGTGTAAGTATTCCTTTACCCATGCCCAGCACTAGCAGATTAACACTTTCCACGCGGCTATTAATTTACCATTATACAAAACAGATTTTTCAGAAACCTTTCCCAATTTTCCAAGTCTATCTCAAGGATTACAGAACCAATACTAGGCATGTTTGTACTTATGTCAATGCATTTCTCATGGTGATTCCAAATATGGTAATACAAATCAATTATTGTGAAAGTTTTGAAACATTTTGTGAAATTTTGGAATGTCGTCTGCCGCGTGGAAAGTGGAAAGGGTTGCAAACACCTGCATTTACACGTGGCCAGTCACTGTACCGTAATCATTATTTTCCCGCTCAGATCTGAATTAAATTTGGAGTTTTAGTTCGATTTGGTTTCTTTCAAAACCAAAACGACAACCAACAAAACAAATATCAACCTAAAAACAGAAAAACAGCTAATCATTCTTGTCAAAAAGTTACACCAAGATAAACGATCATTGCAAAGCTCTAGATTGATACTAAAAATGCAAGAGTTGTTACATGCGCCATTTTTGTGATACAGCGATTGTACACGTTGTACGTGTGGCGGGAAGATATGAGGAACGGTTCTCATCAAAGAAGATTTCTTGAGCAAACACCAGCATGCTTCACTTTCATCCTAATGACCATTTGTTTCTGATGTCTAATCATGCCTTTTGATATTACATTGCAACGAAAGGTTATAATGTTGTCGATCGAGGGTCTTAAGAAAATCCTGCTTTAATTGATGTGACCTCAATAATCTGTCCTTTAATTTAGTTCTTTCTTGGTTTTTTAAAGACCCCATATTTTTTTAATAACAATATGTCAGTTTCAGTTGGGATTGAACTTCTTTTTCATGTATCAAGTTATGCGTATCTGTACCATGTATTAGAAGGGGAAAGTCAGATCACCTTCAGCTGTTAATTACCGTAACAAATTGTTTGGCACTGTTTGTTTCGGAAGCAAGCCCAATTGCATGCTGGACTGTATAAGACATCTTCTTTGGGTTCTCATAGCATTCAAAAATTTGCATCTGCAGATTCCGGATTTTAAAATAAATTTGTATAAGATCTATTGTTTTAATTTGTGTACAAATTCTAGACACTACCTGGTGGTCCTCCTGGAGTACATGCAGTAAATCGTGTGACACAGGGATAAGATACAGATTCACGTTCTGCACAAAGGACAGCAAGAAGTCAGATTGCATCCGGCGTGGAGGAAGAGGTGTTGCATCAGAGACAAAGACTTGTCATGTCAGGGACTGCGAAGGTGAGACCCATAAGGGCTATTGCCCAAACACAAGTAGAGGAAAGCTCGAGGAAAGAGCGGGAAAAGCGCGATCCTTCTTCTATATTGTTAAAAGGAGTGACAAAGGATCGAAGAGATTAACACCTCACTGAATGGGTACTTCAGTGAGGTGTTATTCTTCTATCCTTTGTAAGTACCCATTCAGTGAGGGGTTTAATCTCCGATCCTTTGTCACTCCTTTTAACAATATAGAAAAAGGATCGCGCTTTCCCCGCTCTTTCCTTGAGCTTTCCTCTACTTGTGTTTGGGCAAGAGCCCTAAATTATCAAATGTTGCATGATACATGTATCAACATTTTAAGAAAATTGGCGTAACCAAGTCCGTAGCTAGAGTGTACTTAAATCGCGCAAGGAACAAATTCAGCAATAATAGTTCTGAAGGATTCTGAAACTGTCCTATGGAACCATTAACGGTCTGCTATCGACACAATTATAATTTTAGAGGTTGTAATCAAGAACCATATTCTTGGTGGTTCTTTTAAGATTCTTTAGAAGTTCTTTAACATTCACGAACCGTGTTCATTTTTGAAGCGTCTATCCTTGAGGGTTTCATATACAGAGAGGCAAATAAAGGGCAAAAAATGTGAATGTGAGTTATTTTTGTTTACAGTGAAGCCTTACTCCTATTTTTACAGATCGGATATTTTAAATAAGAACTTGTATAATCCTTCCCTATTTACGTCCAGTCTATTACGCAGATTTAAAAATTGGCATTAGATTGATCATATAAAAAAGTACATTCTGCAAAACTAGAACTGAATATTGTTATCATTGTATGGTATGTTCAGGTAAATATTGAATATAGGCCTAAGTTTATTGACGTTGTTTTATATTAACTTCTTCATATTTTCAGCACCCCGCGGTCCACGATGGTCCGCTTGGAGCGAATGCAGTCGTAGTTGTGGAGAAGGATACCAGACCAGAATGGCACTATGTTTGGGAAAAGTCACTATCCCAGAATGCGTAGGGAGACGAACAGCGGTACAAAGAACACCTTGCACCGGGACTACTTGTAAGTATATTACACATATCTTTGAAGCACTTTTACAAACTTTAAAAAGAGAACACTTATATTGATTAGTTGATAAGAAGCTATTTTAATAGCAATATATTTCAACTTGGCGATTTTGTAAAGAACGCTATGTAACTTTGCAAGCGTTGTGTACCAAAAAAAAGAATGTCATCACTACCCAACATGGGGGTAATGATGGACAGTTCAGTGGATATAATTTCGCGGAAATATAAACCAAAATAAGGAGAGACTCCCCGAGCGCTCAGAATTAGTCTGAAAATGTCCAGGACACAGTAAATGGTCAAAGTCAATGGGCCTGGAAGAAAGACGACCATTGAAGCTCGATTGGTTATAGATCAGAAGATCTGTGGTTATAGATCTATTTCACGGGTCCTTAACCTATTTCTAACAATTTCTCCCGGTCTAATAATGGACTCAATTTCCCTGTCAATCATTTTATTAAATATATGCCATATAAAATGATAAAATACCCTAAAGCGCTTTGTTCTCCTCTTTACTTCCCATTTAGAGATACACGATCGCATACAAAGTTTAAATGAATTGTTGCAGAACTGTAATTCTTCTGTACACGGTCATAGTTATCAACTATTTACAATGGCATTTTCTTTGTTTATTTGATGTGGGAGATTTTGAAATTTTATTGTTTGAATTCAATGACAAATAATTAAGATTTTCAGTAGAATTGAAATTGATTTTGCTTAACAATAGAGGCTGAAATGATGAGTGTTAGATTTGTAAGTGTACTAACCCAAGGATATGTGCACTTTATAGTTTGTATTTGGGGATGCATTGTTTAGAATTAAATACAATATTTGAAAAAAGAAAAGAAAAAAGATCGTCCTTTACGAATCTTTTTGATTGACATTGGTCCTTTTGAAAAGTAATTCCAATTGGAATGCGAAATGAACAATATTAAAAGAGTTTTGACCCGAATATGATAACAGTTTTGCAGACCAAATTGTCAAAAGGATAGTATTTAACTAATCATAACAAAATGCACGCGTTAATTAAGCATAATTCTGCAAGGTTCAGTTAAGTATAATCTGTACCCAAATATTGAAAACTATTGGACTGTTATTTATTCAGTTATTTAAAAAAAAAATCTGATCAGGAGCTTTCTATTTCCCGAGTTGCATGTTATCCTGAGTAATATCGAAGAATATGCCTACATATGAATGAAAATGAAACGAAAATGTGTCATCGAGTATACAGTGATCCAGGATAGAACTTCCTGATCTCATTTGTGCCTACACGAGCTGAATGTTTAAAAATTTTATAAAAAGATTACTCGTTATCTTTTTGAGAGATGCGAAATTAATGATAAAAGACGAGACACTTTTAACAGCAACTGAACTTCAGGATATATATAGACTCTCAATAGTTTCGAACCAATCAGAAAGGCAGGAAACTAAAATACGTTGAAAATGTCTATTGCACCTCGCGTGCGAGCCGTGCAGTGTGCGCCGTACAGTGCGAGCCGTACAATGCACGCCGTACAGTGTGCGCCGTACAGTGCGCGCCGTACTGTGCGCGCCGTACTGTGCGCGCCGTACAATGCGCGCCGTACAATGCGGGCCGTACAATTCACGCCCCACGCGCTTTGTTTAGCTTTCTTTCTTGTTCAGACAGCATGGGTTCGTCAATTTTGACTGCAGGTGTTGGTCAACTTGTTAAAATTTCTTATTCGTTATTGAAGAGATTAAAAGTATGCACTCAACTGTGAATTGTTATTTGTAGTTTCGGGTATGAATTAGGTCAATTCATGCGTATGTTTTGTTTTTCGAAAAATTAGACAAAATCAATGCACTTACCCAAATGTTGATATGCCCACAATTGCACTCCCTCTGCGAGGTTTTGCCATTATCATGATTATTCAAACATCAACATCAGCGCGCGTGCATTGATTTCTCTAATTGTTCTCGAAACAAAACATACGCCTTTGACCTATAAAAAGCTAAATGCTTTTACTCTGTAGCCATCGTATCAAACTCCTGTACACAATTTGCATCCGCCAGTATGAAATCTGTAACTTCACCAACTTACAAAATGTAATCCCGCCATTTGTTCCCCTTCAGGTGCATGTTCTCCAAGCTGTCAAAATGGCGGGAGTTGTAAAGACGGCTCGTGTGATTGTCGGAACGGCTTCACAGGTTCCCAGTGTCAAACCAGATTAAGAAGTTGTAAGTATTTATGTTGCTCTCTGTCTGTATCGTAAATAGTCTAGGTGAGTTCACTCAATGTTAGTAAGTAATTTAATTTGAGCAAAAATGAAACTTAATTCTAAGTATATGCTTGGTATGTGGGGACAAGTGAGAAGAAGAACGAATTGGGAGCAAGCGGGGGAAGAAATGCGACTGAAACTTTCATTCTTGAATTTTCCAAGGAACTATGATAACACCATTTACTATCACGCTTTATATCCTCGTTTGTTTCGAAATCACACATGCTGGTTTATAGACATAGATAAAAACAAAAGTTCTTGCTGCTAAATCCTGGAGTATAATTATACTGATGTCAACATAGAGTGTAAAAATATAAATGCTGTGCTTTTAAGTTGAGAAGCCGAAATTCGTCTAGCAAAAGAGTTCAAAGTTGTTCGATGTCTATTGATTAGGATAGGCTACACGTGCTGTGTGTCTTGTTTGAGTTGAGAAAGGGCTTCGATCCTGCTGCACTTTATGGTATCAAACATTTTTCAGTGTTCATCCGCTTAGGGTGTTTCGACCACATAATATAATATGACATTTTGAAATGGAAGGTTACACGTGTTCCCGCTGGCAGTTGAAGTTTCAGGAGGTTTTCATTTGAAGTTTGTGAGAAAATATAGTCTTCAGCATTAGATTCTGATCTATTGATATGATTGAGTGCTCTAGTCCATCCAGGGTGCTAAAGTAAGGTGATAGTGTTTCCAATCACAGTTAAAAGTTAGGCCTAGTAGTAGTAAAAAAATAAACATGTTTCCCGTCCCCGCCCGCCTCCTTTTTGGCCGCCGCCTCCTATTTTTTACTATTTACTATTTCCAAAAATTCTGTAAAAAAAAAAAATATATATATATATATATATATTTTTTTTTTAATCATTTTTTTTCATTTTTTTTTTTTTAGTGATTGATCCTTTGCCCATAGGAATGGCAGGTGTAATAGAAATGCTGTATCATTTCATAGCATGTTCATGCCATGCATGACACGGAATTATTGACATGGCTTCTCAAATAGTATATACCATGGGGACCAATTATACATGTAGGCCTACATCCTTTCGATCAATGATGTTTTGTTCCTCATTCAACCTGAAAAATGAAGAAAACATAAAGAAACAATGTGTACTTGGCTCTATGTATTAGGTAAACCTTTTCATATTTGTATTCCTCTGGCAATTAGAGTGGAAATTCCTGTTTAGGGGTGTCTGCAACACAGTCAGTTGGTCACTTTCGACTTGGCGGCCATCTTGAAAAAAATATCAAAAAATGGGAAAATAGTAAATAGTAAGACCCTCCCTCCTCCTTTTTTTAAAAAGTCCGGACGGGAAACATGTAATTTTTTTTACTATGCCTTATGGGGCGTGTTCATAGAAGTTCATGCGGTTAAAGACTTAACACTTTCCATGCGTCTGCAGACAGACGACAGTTCCAAGATTTCACAAAATTCTTCAATCAAGTCAACATTTTTGAATTTCAAACCAGATTTGAAATCACCATGAGAAATGAATTAAAATAAGTACAAACATGCCTAGCATTGGTTCAGTAATTCTTGAGATAGACTTAGAAAGTTGGTAATAGCCGCGTGGAAAGTGTAGTCGTCTTCTAGAAGACAATACCAACAGTAAAAATACGATACTATCGTCTGCTATCTAATTTTGTAGGTCAAATTATACAACAACCAAACTGTATTGGACACATTAAAGGTGACTGGGAAGCTATATTGAATAATGATTTTTATTTTAAAGGGAATAGATATTGGTCAGTTGGTAGACCTATATAGGTAGGTTGAAAGTTCCGTTGGCTGTTATCGTTTTGAAGACTGGGAAGGAGTGGTAAAATACAATACAATAACATGTTTAATACTTTTTTTGTAATTCAGATATTAATCCTGGGTACTTTTAGTATGACTTATAGCACGAGGCAGCGTAGCTGCCGAGTGCTATAAGGAATTAATAGCACTCATCGACAGTGACTTTTTTAGTGATGATTTATGTGGCAGAACTCTACCCTCACACCAGATACACACCACTTTCACAGTAGGACACCTCTCACTCACCCAGACTTAGACAATCATCTATACTAAACACACACACACCAAGTTGGCTAATAATTACAGTGCTGTAATTAATCAGGTTATTTACGATGTCAAATTTACAGCATTCTGAAGCTGTACAATAAGTGAAATTTGTGGAATTCTGGATTGGCTGTGTATGTGCTATATAATAGCACATACACAGCCAATCCAGAGTTCCACAAATTTCACTTATTGTACAGCTTCAGAGTGCTGATAATTTGACATCGTAAATAACCTGATTATTACCCAACTTGGTGTGTGTGTGTGTTTAGTAGATGATTATTTATCTTTATCAGTCAGTCAGTGTTGCTTGAATCCAAACTTAAGAATAGTCCTGCTGAGTGAGAGGTGTCCTACTGTGAAAGTGGTGTGTATATGTATCGAAGTGTCTGGGTGTGCAGGGGTGTGTCGATGAGTGCTATTAATTCCTTATAGCACGAGGCAGCTATATACGCTGCCTCGTGCTATAAGTCATACTTATCAAGTCATCTGAATCTGAACTTACGTGAAATCGCCCTACATAACCAGTGAGTCGGCCCATATAGCATGTCTAATAAGCGCAATCATGCGTCTTATGCCCGCTCTTATGTAAAATGTTTAAACATATAACATTCAAATGGTTCTGAATACGTTCTAATATTACACACCCGGGATTGTAATTTAAGCTTCGGTGTGTTTTCTGCACACATAAAATTCTATGCTTGGTTTTATCGATGTGTTATTCATGACATGCATGATACACATTATTATGATTTGTCATTAATTTATATTACATTGAGATTTTTCTGAATGTTGTCAATTTCCAAAATATATCGTTATGTTACGAGACAAAACATGATACCAGAAGATACGATAACATGTTGCGTGTGGGCATTGCTCAAATGTTATGGATCGGGGATAAAAGAAATCAAATTTTGAATTTTGAATCCCGTTTCCGGCAGCCTGGTGCTAAGGATTGGTTTCTAGTTTCCAATACGATTTATTCCGTTAAAAGCACCAGGCTGCTGGAAACGAGATTCATTTTAAACATGGCCCCTGCGAGGGTGCTCAAATGTGAAGACTATAAACAAGAAATGTCTTTAAAAAAGACAACTCCTCAGCTTAAAGATAGAAACTTTTTTTAAATATTATTATGGCCCAACACAATTTTTGAAAAAAATTAACAAATATTTTCCGAGAAACAAGATTTGTATTTCTGGTTGAGTAGAGAATCACTGATGCTTAGGCCAAAAAAACCCAAATGTTATGTTGTTATGTTTTTTTAAACAGTTTAAATGGCATTGAATATTAAATTAAGTGTTTATAACATATATGTGCGACCTTCAGAGTGATTTCAACTTCTTGTTGGCTGAACTTTGAGCTTCCGCTGGTAAAAGAAAATAAATAAAAATTAAAAAAAATCCGCCCGCCCGCCCCTCCTCTCTGAAAGCTGTGGAGGACAATATAACAATTTTTTTTGGCCTTATTAGTAATAGTACGAAAGTTTAAACAATTGAAAAAAATAACAAATATCGTCCGTGAAACGAGATTTTTTTTATTATGCCCCCCCCCCCCCAAAAAAAAATCCGAGAAACACAAGAACACAGATTTTAAAGAAATGGTTTAGAAATATCAACAATCATTTTAAAACACATTTAAAAAGAAACCCTCAAAACGAACACACCCTAGATTTTCAGTTTCTAGGGTCGGTCGCAAAGGGCAAGTCAACCATTTGTTTTAACTCTTCTATCAATACAATCAAAAACCCACGTCACATTTTCTTATACAAATGTACACCTGGCAAATTCAGATGCGGTAAGGGGCGGTAAACCGTGACATTTTAGGAAAATTCACTAAGTTAGGGTTAACGTACTAGTGTCAGCTTATAGTTAGTTACATTAAAGGTTATTATACAGATAATAACCTAAATCCCAGCGTCGCGTCAATGAAAAATCATAATGTTATTAATAACGGTACAAAAGAGCACTATTATATTTTAATCCGTATCATATGATAAATCTGGATAATCTGACCAAATATGTAAACACATTTAATAACTTGTTATGACAACTTGTTGATCATGTTTATGCTCATTCATAATTGAATTGTTCGTCCTCATAAATCAATATCGAAATCTGATCAATACGCCATGCAACTATGTGTTTCCATTCTTGTTATCACCAATTTGAGATTTCAATATAATTGTATCAAAATAATAATAATAATCAACATTCATCATAATTTTATATTTGTCAGAAAATGAGTTTTATCTTTAATCTTTAAAAATGTGGTTTTTTTTGCCCATTTTGAACCTTAAAATAGTTTCTTTTGGAACCTTTTAAGGTGCTAAAAAGGGTTCCACATATACGCGGGGACAGCCAAGAACCCGTGAAGCACCCTTTTTCTAAGAGTGCAGTACAATCTTTTAAGATTGACTTTCCAATCTTTAGATTTAGCAGAGTTGGCCTGCTGCAATACAAATCAAGTGTTATGGAAACTAATTATATTCTGCTTCCGAAGGCCTAAAATATTGAGTAGGTTTTACAAAAGTAACGAGCATAATAAATGGTAATTTTCCCGGATGTTGACAGAAACTCTGTTTTCATGACATACATTGCCCGCTTAGGAGCGCTATTAATTCGGTCTGGTAAACCTATTGTTATCAATTACTACGAGAAGATTGCCTGGTTGTATATTTAAATTCGGGTCGTGTACGAGCGGTACTTCTTGCTAACTGCATGGGTGAGTTTCCATTATGTTGCAAATTACATCCACGCTCATGCGTCTAAACTACTCAATGGGCGTTGCATTACAGCCGGTTGGTTGCACACGAGAATTATGTCATTATAGCAACCAGCTTTGATGGAAGGCGAATATTTAAATTTGATGCCGGTTTTTAGGGCAACAATTTATAGCGCTGCTAAGCGGGCCTTGTAGCGTAATGCCCTTCACAAACGTGATACCATATAAACGTGATACCCGTCAGGCGATGTGTCCTTAGCACGTGTCGTCATTTTCGTCTGCAGACGTCATTCCAAAATGTCACAAAATGTCAAAATTATTGAATTTCATTACCATATTTGGAATCACCATGAGAATTGCATTGAAATAAGTACAAACATGCCTAGGATTGGTTCAGTAATCCTTGAGATAGACTTTGAAAATTGCGAAAGGTTTCTGAAAAATCTGTTATATTATGGTAAAAACTAAATTATAGCCGCGTGGAAAGTGTTAAGATATAAAGTATTTAACCTCCCGCCATTTTGCATTAACCCTAACACTACCATATACCCCAAAATACCACGACTGGGCACGTTGGTACCACCCGGCGTGGAAGTTTTTTGATGAAAAAATGGACCCACTCCATACAGTCTGGGCAATACACTGCCCAGACTGTGCTTGACAGCCGTGGTGAAGTGTGGAATCCCTCGCCTCTGGTGCGAGAGGTCCCTGGATCAAATCCCGGGGGGACCGGGGGATATTTTGGTCGATTTTCCGCGTTGAAGAAAAAATTCTGGAAAAAAGTGGGGGGTAGAGTTAGGGTTAAAGCAGACGATATAACAAATCTTAGAGTATTTTGAGAAAAAAATCATGCGCATTAAAATGGAATTTAAAAGTCATGCTTCTGTCGGTAGAAATTGATATCCATTATACCAGCGCGATTTACCTGGACGAGAATAACTAGAAATGTATAGAGAAATAGGATTGAGCAGACGTGTCCTTAGGTTACGATGTTAAGTATTTAACCTCTCGCCCTTTTCCACAAAAGCAGACGACAGTCTTCATCATGATCACATAACATACAGAGACATACTCTTCTTAGGGCTATTGACTGAGGTGAGTGGTAGAAAGATGTACTACTTTATTCCCGATTATTATATTACACCAAACATCACCATGATCACGTATACATTGTCATTTTAAGCTTACGGGCATGAAGAGCAAACCGTTCTCATGAAAAATTATATGTGTCAAAATGTTATTAAAGTAAGATGGGAACGATGTGTTGGTATTGAACATGACACCTTGCAATAGTTCGTACAGAGTAAGACTAAGAGCATTTTAAGGGAATTGTTGGTCGTTTTATGGGTATCTATGGGTGAAATAATCCAATAGAACGTTAAACCAAACATAATGGTATCATGATGAGGCAGAAAAATAGTATTAGATTGTGGTCTTTGTAAACAATTGATCCCGGATGTTACTATCATAAGTACCCCAGTGAGTTGTAAGAAGCCTTTGACACCATTGATCACATCATGATGAAATCAATGGTTCGCACACTATCAAGCAAAAATACTTATACATGCAAAATGATACCGTCAACCATTGATTGAAGGCAATTTTAGTTTTTTGTTCACAGATTTTAATTTTAGGAGAATGGTTTTCGTAAGTTCAATTAGTCATCCCTGAAAAATAAAAATAAAATCGAGTTGATGAGGTGTTTTGCAAACTGCCGATTATTTATTAGAATTGCTGCTTCGATTGCGTCTTCGTACACATGGTACAACAATGTAATAAGCTAACTTAACATCTTCAGCATCCTTCGAATGACAAAAAAATCTAATCTGTACGAACTCTGAATTTGATAAGCATAATAATATCAAACTCGTAAAAATGCTGCCTTATTACCTGTCTTAAGGGCTGAGCAGATTCCATAACGCTCGAACTCTTTGCGCTCTCACACATGCGTAGTAGCTCCATCACAACAATGACGCAGCCTGATTGGTCAACGGTGGTCAACGCTTGCGCTCTGCGTAATTGGAGCGTTTTGCCGGGAGTCTGCTGAGCCCTTTAACTTATTAGAAATTAAAAGGAATTTCCCTACAAATTGACTCAAGCTGGAATCAAGGGAATACTAGACTAAGTATTTACTATATAGCAAGTCCCCAGATAAAAATCTTAGACATTGAAATCAAACGTGTTGCTCATGATAGCGAATAAACCACACCCAACCTGCCCAATGATCCAAACGGTATCACGTATTATAAAAGGTAAATGTCAAATAGGATTGTTTTGGCTGCTTAGAGAGGATTTGCTTTGATAGCGCAGATTTTTCTATTTTTAAATGAAGGAAAAACGTTGATAGTCTTTTGGAAGACGATTTCATCTATCATGCCTAAAATGAAACTCTACTGAAAACGCCCTATAACCTTTTACTGCCATCAGGAAACCTGTAGCCTTACATTAGCCTCCGTGGCCAGAGAGGAACCTCTATATGTAGCCGTTTCGCAAGAGGTTCACCTTATACATACGAGTCCCTGTTAGACAGCCGTCCCGAACACTCAACGTGTCAGCGGTATTCTTTAAAAAATCGGGTATTAATTATAATGCATAGTAGATTCTACTCCATGCCTAAATGTCTTCCCTATGAATTCCCCTCAAAACATCAAGTGTGTATACTAAGCCACAAAACATCCATCTAAATTATCTTAGTATTGAACTCTGATGATGGTCTTGAGATTTTCCATTGGTATACTATTATCTTTTGGAACTGGGAAGACGATTTCACCTTAATGAACTTCCACTGAAAACGCCCTAATACTTTTGACTGCCTTCGGGAACACCTGTCACCTTAATACATTTGCATCTGAGATCAAATCACCTTCAATAGATCAGCAATTGTTAAGACTATTAGGCCTATTCCTCCTATACAAAACTCTATGAAAACGCCCTAAAACTGTCAACTGCCACTGTGCACTTCTGGAGCAGCAATCACCGTACACAAATGATCATATATTAATTGAACACCATGAACACCCTGATCACTGAGCGGATCAGCAATTCTCAGCAAACATGTTTGGTACCATAGTACGACAAACCAATGGCAATAACACGCCAAATTTACCTTCTCAATGTATATTCCGCCAATAAATTTCTTGTATGAAGTGTATTACTGAGTCGTAATGCCTTCATCCAGAGTTTAAGTTGGTATTGTCCTTTGGGGTTGGAAGACGATTTCACCTTATGAACCTCTACCGAAAACGCCCTAAAACTATCGAGTGCCTTCGGGTACACCCGTCACCTTACATTAGCATCCCGTTTGCAGAATACTCAATAGATCAGATTTTAAAGGCAATGAAAGACTATCCTTCTTTACAAATTTCAATGGAAACTTTCTAAAAGTATCAACTGCCATCGGGAACACCTACCTGACACCTTTTAGGAGAACAACAATGGTCGAATCACAACTGATCATTGTCAACATGGTCAATGGGTCAGCAATTCTTTAGAAATTGAATTTGAAATCAAGTTAGCGATAGGATCCACTTCCTCCCCGGTTAGGCTTCTTAATGATCTGGATCAATACTCCGTCCGGTTCTTATAATTAAAAGCCTTTGTACCCCTTAAAGACAATGTCACAATTCAAACTTCCATTGGAAACGCTCTTAAAGTGCCATTAGTATACTACACAGTTCAACAAAAATAAGTTCCCCTTTAGATTATGCCTGATATTTTTAAAATGAGTTACTCCATCGAAACGAGTTTTGGCACACATAATGTAGGGGTGCACAGCAAAACTAGAACGGAGCAACAACTATACGCAGGTGTTGTAATGCTTGAATGAGCACACATTGGATGGAGGAATACCTGAATCCAAAAGTTGCCAAATGATGTATTGAAGGAGGAAAAGCAACTTGAGTTGCAAGTCTTTGCTTGAAAACCGCACAGTTGTTGTGCTGCTTGAATGAGCACATACATAATTGACTGGTTGAATACCTCATTTCAAAAGGTGAAAAATGCGGTGTTCAAGCAAAGACCCTGGTTCAAGACCGAGGTTCAAGATGCTTAACCATCCTCCTTCAATACATCATTTAGCAACTTTTGAATCCAGGTATTATTCCATTCAATATGTGCTCATTCAAGCATTACAACACCTGCGTAGTTGTAGCTCCGTTCTAACAGTTGGTTCAGTTAGTTAATAACAGTTGGTTGTTTTTGATAGGCTATTTCTAATAATATTGGTATTTTCTTTTTGAAGACGATTTCACCTTATGAATATGAACTTCCATTGAACTACTATCGACTGTCACCTTACATTAGCATCCGTGATACAAGAGCACCCCCGGTAGATAAGTGATTCTGATAAACTTCAATGAAAACGTCCTTAAAGTATCAAATAGAATTGGAAACACCCTAAGACTATCGATCGACTGCCTTCAGAAACACCTGTCACCTTACATTAGCATCCGTTCTATTACCATTTTCGAATATTCAAGAAAAGCCCTCAATCGTTCATCTGCGCTGCCATCGGGAACATGACATGTGTCACCTTTAATTATCCTCCATGGGACCATGACCAAAACACGCTCGATAGTTCAACGCATGAAGCTATACGAAAGAATGGTCAATGATTCTTAACTCCCTGAGAACTACCGGCCGATTGGTTAAAAAGATGGATACATCATTTATTGAACCAATGAGAGACATTGTTAGAATAATTCGTCGCTGTTCTGACATACCGGCACATCACAACAGAATTAAGTAAAGTGATGTGCCGGTATGTCAGAACAGCGACAAATTGTATCCCTGATAAAGATGGGAGTGAAACATTTTACAAGCAGCATTTTAATTGGCTATTCATATGAGTACATCTTGTAATAAACCAATCAGAACCACTGTAAGATAGACAGGTAGATGGGTTAACTTTTGGTACCAAGAGTTCAACAAGATCCGATCCCTATAACATATTCGTGGTCGTATAATGATTAAAAGGGATCAAGAGATGTGTGGAATTGATACAAAGACGCTACACCACCGTTATTGACAATAAACATGATAAAAGAAGCATGGCAAAGTAGCATGACGTTTTTCCTACACTGCAAACGTCGAGTATAAACTGTGCACAGTTCAACAGTTGAGTAACAAATGCCCAAATACCGTTAACTAAAATGGTGTATCAACAGTTGGGCAATCATTATTCTCAACAGTTGCACAATTTTAATTACACAACAGTTGGGTATTATTAATTACGAAATGGGCTTTTTTGGACAACAGTTGCCTAAAATTCACATGTGATGCGTAACTTGCATCAGCTGTTGCGTGATTTTCCTCAATGCCCATGCAACAGTTGCTCCATCAAATTAAAAACCTGCTCTTTAAATCCTCGATTCTCTATTAGAATCGAGGATTTAAGTAACAGTTGATCAATAAAAACCACAATAAGTAAATCTTAACAAGTTGCGTGATTGCCTGAGACAAATACTCATTGCCCAATTGAAACAATTAACGCACTACTTTAGCAACAAAATTAGTTTTGACCGGGGATTTCCCCAACTTGTTACTAAATTGTTTTGCTCAACTTTTATACAACACCTAGATTTCTACATTATGTTGAATAAAATGTAATCAACCATTTACCCAACAGATGATTAAACGCATTTAAGCAACGTATTTTGCTCACCATTTTAGCAGTGCATGTGTATTATAATGATCTGTTGCATTTGTGTATCTTATTTTATTTCCAATTACATTGTACTTTTTCACAATTCTAAATTAACTCCGAACGTATAGTTTTCATAATGTTTATCATCCTTTGGTAGTGTACACCAAATCACTCCACAAACTTATGATCATATATGATCATATATTTTTGTTCGGCTTACAATTCATGTATATAGGCCAAAAGAAATTACGGGTTTTCGTAATCAAATCTTCCAGATGATTGTGTGCGCAATGGCGTGTATTTTATTGAGCAATTTAATACATTGTACATCTGTCATGTCTGTCTCTGTGTCTGTAAAACCTTTATAAAGTCAGTAATAAACCACGATTGTACGTCTAAATTTCAAAAGAGCATTTAAATAAACTAGTATAGAGTAGGCTACACGTAGGATATCTCAGGAAAACCACCCCCGCCCCCCCCAATTGAGACTATATAATTCTATGTATTCAAAACGAATAAATGGTTCCTAAATGACTTAGAAATACCAAATTTATTAATTAAAGATATTTTTGTATGGAACACAGAAAGCTACCGCATGGGCACCCATTTGTAAAAAGACACCATTATGACAAACGATTGTTATTCTTTTACATGTTAAAGAAAGAATAGGTACATTAATAAAATAATGGACATTAATTGGTCATTATTTTATAGCTGACAAAAATGCTGCTTTGTAGTTTATAAAATACTTTTATCGTACAAATAATTTGCATTAACGGAAATCAAAGCTTACGATTATGCATTTTTTCTGAGACATTCTGTACGTACATAGCTACTCATCTTTCCTACAGCAGTAGCGTCCTAGAGCGCCCCCTAGTGCTTTATTTTCTTACCAACCCTAATCAAACATGCATTAGAGCTCAGGCCGAGATTTAAATCGAATACCTCATTACATGCATAGTTATTAGAGCTATTCGTTAGCCCAATTCAAACAGTCCTGTGTTTTTCTTACCAATACCAAACATTCAGCTTATAGTTGCATTATTTCTTATACCAATAGAGTTATTGCTAATAGTATAAGCATTGTGTTAAGCAACATATTTCATCAAGTTTTAGCTTTTAAAACAGGCCGATCAGCAATTTATACAATACAAGTATTGCTAAGTCGGACAAGAATGTAGCGTCGAAATGCGTTCAGCCTATCACCGTGGGAATAGTAGTATTTAATCAAATGAAATAAAATAATATCGAAAAGTTCAAGATGAAAGAGAAAGCTAATTAGCAACCCGACCCAACTTTAGTTGTCATGCTAATTCAATTCCGTCTTTAATTTCAAGATCAAATGTAACGTATTTAATTCAATGCTAGCATTATATAAAAGATATCTGGGCTCGATGGCAACATTTTTGCAAGAAATATACATGTACTTACACCATACAATATTAAATTCCAGTTTATACCCTGGATACAGAAATATGTTGGTCTTGGTACATTCTAGATAACGATATTCATTCAGTTTTGGCGGATTTGGATAAGGTTATATCGATCTAATTGTAATGCCGATCGGTATCAACAAAATAATGATGTATAGGCATATTAGTACGTACGTTTGAACTCAAAATTCTCTTTGAAATAACAAGAAGACATAATAGCAGGTATAACACCTCTAAAATAACTACACAACACACATGATATATATATATATATATTATATATATTATTATATGTACAACTCCCTCTATGTCATGACATAACTCCCAGCATATTTGGATACTCTTGTTTTACAAAATAGTGCAAAGGCCTATTAACACCTGTGATTACCACATTATATTTCTATTTCCCCCCCCTCCAGATTCACGGTGTAATCCTCGGTGTGCCAACGGAGGAATTTGTTCGTCATCAGGTCGATGTGCTTGCCGCGAGGGATACAGGGGACCAGCGTGTCAAACAGGTATTAACTTTATCTGTATATTTAAAAAACATTCTATGTCATGTAATCTGACACGTCGACCCACAATCTCTATTGTGCGATGGTGCTATAGTTTAATACCTATGTTTAACACTTTCCGCGCGGCTGGCGTCTGCAGACGACATTCAAAATGTTCACAAAATGTTTCAAAAATGTCAAAATGATTGAATTTAATTACCATATTTGAAATCACCCTGGGAAATGCATTTAAATAAGTGCAAACATGCCTAGTATTGGTTCAGTAATCCTTGAGATACTACTTTGAAAGTTGTGAAAGGTTTCTGAAAATCTTTTTTGTATATGATAAAAATTATTAATAGCCGCGTGGAAAGTGTTAGGCCTATACGGTATCTAGGTTTTTAACCCATGGGAAATATATAGCAAATTTATCCGAGCCTTAGAGGTATTTTGACTGAATACAAAGGGCACTGTATTGTAGAGTGAGCCAATCAGAGATTCGGAGGCACCATGGGCCAGGTGTTAAGGATCATGGGAATTTTGAAATCGTTCATATCAAAACTCCTCAAAAAAGTTCGGAAACTGTTTTCAATCGCCATTTTGTTGTGGAATATTTCGTGATATTTTCATATTTTGTTTCATACCAAAGAAAAGCTGATGCATTCCTCTTTCTAACGATACTTCATTCGTATAGTAATCACTTGTTTCAGTGCTTAGCTATGGTTATTTTGAGCTGTTACCTAGGTAATCATATGACAGTTATTCCGATTGGCTACTCAGGTAATTTATTGACATGAGTAACAAATCACAGATAATGTACACAAACAATTAGCAGCAATTTGTTTTAATCGGTTACTTCAGATCATGCAAACTTACTTCAGATCATGCAAACTTACTTCAGATCATGCAAACTTACTTCAGATCATGTAAACTTACTTCAGATCATGCAAACTTACTTCAGATCATGCAAACTAAATAAGTATTAAAACAGATTGAACACCATCGTTACCTCTATTCGTATGACTTATAGCACGTGGCAGCGTAGCTGCCGAGAGCTATAAGGAATTAATAGCACTTAACGACAGTACTAGTATTAGTGATGATTTATGTGGCAGAACTCAGCAGCTGTACAAACCCCTGAACAGTAGGACACTGATAGAACTTAGAAGTTTTCATTCAAGCAACACTGATCAAGATAAACAATCATCTACTCAACACACACACACAAGTTGGGATAGAATTATTCAGGTTATTTACGATGTCAAATTTATAGCACTCTGAAGCTGTACGATAAGTGAAATTTGTGGAACTCTGGACTTGCTGTGTATGTGCTATTATTATCGTAATAGCACATACACAGCCAGTCCAGAGTTCCACACATTTCACTTATACAGCTTCAAAGTGCTTTTAATTTGACATCGTAAATAACCTGATTAATTACAGCATAATTATATCCCAACTTGGGGTGTGTGTGTTTAGTAGATGTGATTATCTTTATCAGTGTTGCTTGAATACAAACTTATGAGTTAGAGGTGTCCTACTGTGAAAGTGGTGTGTATAATGTATTGAGGTATCCTTAAAAGTTCTGCCACATAAATCATCACTAATAGTTCTGTCGATGAGTGCTATTAATTCCTTATAGCACATACACAGCCAGTCTAGAGTTCCACAAATTTCACTTATACAGCTTCAAAGTGCTTTTAATTTGACATCGCAAATAACCTGATTAATTACAGCACTGTAATTATATCCCAACTTGGGGTGTGTGTGTTTAGTAAGTAGGGGTGATTATCTTTATCAGTGTTGCTTGAATACAAACTTATGAGTTAGAGGTGTCCTACTGTTAAAGTGGTGTGTATATAATGTATTGAGGTATCCCTAAAAGTTCTGCCACATAAATCATCACTAATAGTTCTTAATTCCTTATAGCACTCGGCAGCTGTGCTGCCTCGTGCTATAAGTCATACTAAAAATTTGCCCAGGATCACATTGTGATACAAACAGGGATATCATTTTATATCAATTGATGTTGTTAACGGACGATAATTCAACATTCATTTTTAAAGTTTTAAGTGAGTCAAATCACGCAGACGTGATTTCAGATTTGAACCTTGAAAACAAAGTCCCTTTGCTGTTATTATTATTAATTATCTTTTTCATTATGTGAGATTACCCGCCGACTCGCAATATTGTTTCCTGTTGAGTGGATAATTTGTGACCGATAGCATAATGACAATACAGATACGGAAGCGATAATATAAGCATTTTCCAACACAATCTTAGTATCTTTGAGTTTGACCTTTGTCCTTTGACCCTGTGTCAACTATCCTTCCCTAAAACTTGATGAGAATTCACCCAGATTTTTCTACTCGGAAGGTTTATATTGTTTTAGCACGTGCGAATTTCACAATTGGTAATATGCAGCTGTATTACATTTATGTCCCTACTTAAGTTATTATTTTATAGTATACATATCATCATGCTCATTGCACTGATAATTGTTGGTGTGAGAGGCATGATATACATGCAGATACTATCTTTCGATAAAACGCACTTAATTTCATATGTCAAAAAGTAAAACATAGGCATCATGCAATTATTGGTGGTATAAAGAAAGTTGCAAATTCACCGTCTCTTACTCAATCGTCGTCTCACCACTATATATATACACGTTGGCACCATGGATATCGGTGAGAGTAAGATGTCCAAATTGGAGAAATACATCGTGGTCCTCAGCAGCATTGGCGTTCTTCTTTTGGAGAAGACAATGATTGCTATGATAGTTCCAATTATTTCTCATTACGAATGGGCCAACTACAACGATGAGAAACCAGATGCGAGATTGTATGGTGTAATGACACAGCCATCTACTACGTCGACGGTGAACTTTGAACGCTCGCATCACTATCACCAAGGGGGTGAGAGTAGGTTGGACGACTATCATATACACGATATACGAGGAGATACATTTCAGGGCGCGGGTCAGATAACCACTATGTCGTCGGCGAACTTTGACTACTCTCATCGAGATAGAGCGAACTATAGTTCGTTGTTGGACACTTCCTCCTTACTAGGAGAAACCTTGGATAATCAACATCACATTGTTATAAGCAATAGGCTGATAGGTCTGTTCATGTCTTATCCCGCGGTGGCTCTTCTACTGTCTCCGATATCTGGAGCTCTCGGGGATAAAATTGGGTTTGATGTGCCTCTTCTTATAGCCCTCACCACTGCTGTTATAATCTGCCTTCTGTATGCCTTCACGCGTTCCTTCCTGTCAGTCCTCTCAGCAAGACTTCTCCAAGGAGTGGCATCTGCATTTGGGAGACCAAACGCCTTCGCTCGTATGTTTCTCATTTACCCGCAAAATACTGATGAAGGAAAGAATATGCTTGGGTTAGCAATGGCGGCCAATGCGTTTGATTTCTTCGGACCCGCGGTGGTTGGTTTCCTCTTTGATCAGTTAGGTCGGGTGGAATGCTTCATGTCGATAATACCTTATACAACAGTTTTAGCCATATGCGTCCTCTTCACTTCACTGTCATCGTGGATACATAGAGCTAAAAATACCAGTAACCTACCGAATTTCGATGAATCCGAGCTAGAACTATATCCTATAACTCGATGCGAGTCCTCTACCTCTAAAGCCGATAAAAAACCTGATGAAAACAGTAAAGCTTTCAATATTTTGCAGCTATGGAACATATTTACCAATCCAAAGTTGCTCCTAGCGACCTTGACGATATCGATCGTTTGGTTGCCGAGAACAAGTTTGGAACCCACCATTGCATTCTGGTTGGAAGGCCACTTTTCGCTGGGCGGAGTGACCATCACGGGGCTAGTTTGGGGGATGGGTGGGTTTGCTGTATTACTATCCAACTTAGTCGCCGCCCGCGTCTCTGTTCTGTTCCCGCAGAAGATGTGGTTGTACACGGCGATTAATGTATCCCTTTGTGGGTTGCCAATAGTTATCATGCCTTTTTCACCTAATGTCTATTTTGTTAGTGTATGCTTCGCGTTGTATATTTTCATCGCTGCCTCGGCTCGTTTCGGAGGCATGTACCTCCTGACAAATATAGCACAAAGTGAGTTCAAAGATGCGTATGGTCTAGTGATGTCCTTCGCGAGTATAGGATTTCTTTTACCATATTTCGTAACACCGTTTGTGTCAATACCCCTGTACAATTATTTTGGTTTTCGATTTATGTGTTTCATAATTGGTCCGATAGCATTGGCCTATTCACCCCTACTGGCTTATACATTCTGGACAGAGTAAGTCCAACAGAACCTCTGTTGAGTGGACTCAAACCAGTCATTTTCCACTCTGTAAACATGGTAAAGTCAAATGTTTGGTTATCTCAATCGCTCTTTCGTTTTGTGGTTGATCGAAATAATTTTGGACGTTAGATAGAATATGCGTTTAACTTATTTAATTTTTTTTTTAAACTCTAAATATGGATTTTATTGGTTAAAAGCATCCTTAACAATAATGGTTTTCCACCTGTTTGGACAAAACAAGACGCTGGAAGTGGAAGTACTCCATCATTTAAACACGTACTAATCGCAAAGATTAATAAAAGACAAGTTAATACAATCCTGGCTCTCGGATATTAACAATTTAAATACTTGTTCTAATTATCGTATTTTTAAAACCAACAATGGATTCGAAAACTACCTGTGAAACTTGTGAATTTTTTGAGTAGGTCTACTGCAGCGCTTCACGCCTAATGTAGCATGTTATTGAATGCCGTATAGTCTTTCTTTAAAGTAGTATGTGCGCAAAGTGTGTGTATTTTCATTAATATTTTGTCTAGAATCTGAAAAATATATTAACCGTTTTAGCTTGTTGAGCACTCGACCAGGACCTGGTGATATGATATAAACTGCTCACAAAAAGTATCGAAACACTTAGAAATGATCCAATATATAACGGCTCGAAAGGGTATGCATTAATCAAAGCAAATAACCAAGTGCATAATTTTGTTCTGCGTATTTTGACACCTCGATCGTTGAGATACGATGTTGCGGAGCGGAGTTATTGTCATTTCAATGATCGTGGGTCCAGTCTCAAAAGTGACACTCATCCCTATTGAAAATCACGAATCTGATCATTCTAAACAGTAATGCAAACCTCTTTCTATAGGATGATTGTCACTTTTGAAACTGGACCCACGACCATTGAAATGACAATAACTCCGCTCCGCAACATCGTATCTCATCGATCGAGGTGTCAAAATACGCAGAACAAAATTATGCACTTGGTTATTTGCTTCGATTAAGGCATACCCTTTCGAGCCGTTATATATTGGATTATTTCTAAGTGTTTCGATACTTTTTGTGAGCAGTTTATATTTCTGTATGGTACCGGAGTTTTCTTCATCTGGTCTGATTATCAGGGTTGAATGCTATATTGTTTATTCTTAAACAGCTAAGAAAGTTTAAATAATCTCATTGGTTCTCAGAGAAATCGGCGACATCTAGATGAGACAACTTAACACGGGGAGGTGGGGCCTACGTTTTAACAGTGCGCCCGACCTTCACAATGCGTGGTTTGCTCCATAACGCGCAGTTCTGCATCAGTGCGTCTTTAGCGCCTTTCCTGCGTTTATGCCGGCGCCGCGACGCTACGCATGGTTTACTCATCGCATGTGATTGGATGGAATGTTTGTGGGTTATTCGATCCTAGCAGGGGTAAAAGTTGTCAAATGTGGACAATAAAATGTACTTAGGCCCCTATTTCTTTGATAAATGTCTAAAGTATGATTGTTTAAGAATGAGAATAAAGGTATTGTTTTTAGACCGTACCCGTGTTATATTATCTGACATAAATGCGTTAGATAGTATTATATTTTGCGTAGAACAACTCCGCCTGCGGCGTCGTTGTTCTACTTAAAATAATACTATCGTCCGCATTTATGTCAGACAATATAACACGGGTACGGTCTAAAAACAATACCTTTATTCTCTAAATAAGCCTTGCATCTATTTGAATTGACAAAAGAAAGTCATACACATTTGTTTATGTTCCACAGAGTAAACTTCTAATTATTTTAACCAAATAGACATTTGATTGGATCTTTTAGGCACAATCTGGTACCAAACTTGCCACCAAGCAACAAAGATAAGCCATGATTAGCACCATTTAATGAAAATCCGTGCCGTTTCCAAATTCACATTTTCATCTAATTACGCGGGGAGAAAAGACCACGTGGTACCTGTTAATTGTTCACAATCGAAAAGCCCGCTCGATCAGGCACGAACCAACGCAGTTCCACTGTGTGATCAATATCCCTTTCATTCCTTTTCATTTCTTGCGTGCGTTGAAAATGCAAATTTGGAAACGTCACGGATTTGTATTAATTGGTGTTAATAATGGTTTATCTTTGTTGTTTTGCGGCATGCTGGGTACCAAATTGATCCGAAAATATTCATCTAAATGTCTATCTATCCTGTTTGGACAAGAATTAGTCGGAAGACACTCTATAGGACATAAACGAAGTGTATGACTTTCTTTTGTTGAGAACTTTATGACATTCACACTGAATACATTTGGAGACCTATTGTATGTTTACTTTGTATGAAGCGTACTGTTAAGGTTTTTGAAAATAGATTAAATGAAATTGTTAAAAACGAAGTACATTTAAATTATGTTCTTATTTGCATTGTCTATTTATGAAATGCTGTTCAAATCTTTGGTCGTTGTTGAAAGGTATTAAATCATGTTTCAGCGTATGTGCATCACCAATCTACAACTTGCGTTCTGCGCGTCTGCGTGTTTATTTCACTCGGGAGTTACCCTCGTGAAATAAACCGCGGAGACGACGCGAACACTGTTGTAAATTGTAGATTGGTGATACACATACGCTGAAACATCATTTAATCCCTAATACTACAATTGCATTGCCATCTTTATTATAACGGTGCCCGCCCACTCCGCCCCCTGTATCCGCCACTGATAAGGCATATAGTGGACAGTATTGTGGTCATATGCTGTTCCATGAAGCATGTATCGACAGTCCAGTCCCTCCCTCCGTTGCGTTTGGTGATAAACATTGCTGTCACCCCATCTATACTAAATTTAGGAACTGCTAAAATGGGGCTAAAACACGATTGCATTCATCTTCTTGATAAACCCTTTATAAATTGATGGTCTGTAATTCCTTATGGTGTCTGTTAGGCTAAATCGTGAAATTGTAGGGGAAAAAACCAAACATTTTTGCAATTGCTTCATTCCATTGGTCCTGTTTTTAACTGCATAACTTCAGATGAGATGTTGCAATCTTTTATTGTAACACCTTGTAGAACTAGTCCTACACTGTTAAAAAAATGTTGTAAAATTAACGGTAAAAAGGCTGGCAGCCAATCTGCCAACAAACCCCTGTAAAATTTAGTCTTTTGGTGTGTAGCAAATGTTGAGATTCTGGTTGAGAATGTTTTAACTTAAAAGTCATTAATTAATGTGAGCCACAAGCTCAACTTTTCATTTTAGTCAACGATGGCTTAAAGAATCAAGTGTGAAAAATACAGTATTTGACCGTTTTTTTTAGAAACGGTCAAATACTGTCATATTCCCATCATTTTACAATGTTTTACATGTAAATGCTATGATGATTTTTTACGGTGTACAGGTTGCTTGAGTTTTGACTTCATGAATAGTATAAGACATTAGCCGTAGCCTATAATAATTCGATACAATCATACATACAAGGTGTATATTGACCGACCGGCGAGGTGCTCATTTCAGGTTGAAACTTTATAAACCAATTGCCTCCAGATATTTGGAATAAAAAATCAATTGAAATCACAGGGAAAGTGTTCTTACTTTTTTTGTGTGTGTCTGAGATATATAAAAGAGTAGCAATAAACCGGATGTATGATTTACATTAACTACGGGCGGCGGAGTACAGATGCGAACCTACGGCTAGCATGGCTAGCGGGGTATATACATGTATACAAACGTGTGGCTAGTTTGCCCGCAGTTCCTTTGGTCATATCATAATAAAGCCTTGAATCAACATCTCCGTTTTTGTTTTCCATACTTTTTGTTCTTTTTCAGATTTGCGGTGAAATTTGATCACCACGCTGTTGGTGAACATGGTTTTCTGTCCACACAATATAATCTATTCAATATACTAGTACTTAAACTCATATTAGTCTCGGGATTGAAACTTAACACAAAGTTCTTATTAAGGAGAGTATTTATTAGCCCGTATAAAACTAAACCGATTCATTTATTAAAGGATCTCGTCAAATTTTTACGATAATTAAAAAGGGAAGCGGTCATGGTGAGGATTCAAACGAAAATTGAACAGCGCGCCGTGACTATTTGAATCTAAACAAGTTGGACATTGGCGCAGTCTGTAATTGTCTACGTATGTTTACATGCAAGCGGTATTGTGTGCGACTCTACAACAATCTCTTAACCCAATGTGGACGGCGCGCTCAATCAACCATCCTTCATTTGATTGAACGCATTTTCTATCGTATGATGTAAGTGATGTATTAGTTATGAGCTAAGGTTTAGCTGGTACAAAATCGTCGTCAGCGGTTTCTTTTCCTCACCATGCGCTATTCCCTTTAAGGAGTGATGAAAAACTGAAAAGATTATGTATTGTATTGTACAATAGATTTGTTTCTTAACCACCCAGGTATTTTAGTCAATGGCTCTCACAGAATAGTTTTAAATCTTTCGAAATATCTTTACACTTTCCAAGCGGCAGGCGGCTGCAGACGACATTGCAAATGTTCACAAAATATTTCAAAAATGTCAGAATTATTGAATTTCATTACCATATTGACCATGAGAAATGCATTGAAATAAGTACAAACATGCCTGGTATTGGTTCAATAATCCTTGAGATAGACTTTGAAATTTTGGGAAAGGTTTCTGAAAAATCTGTTTTGTAAATGGTATAAAACTATAGCCGCGTGGAAAGTGTTAACTTAACCAGACGGTTTTTTTCTGCTCAACTGCCTTCCTAACAATGAACCGTTTAGTAAATTGTTAAAGCATGAATGATTGAACGGTTTCCTTTTAAAACAAACAATGGTTAATATTGGTTAAATTATACTCGCTATTCAATCATTAAAAAGCCGTTTTGGTTGTAATTCCGGTGTTGAAATACATCGCGAGAATTCAATATAAAATTACCTCGGCAATTAGCAGTTAGTAAAACCCGACAGGCCAATACTAACAAGGAGGGATCTAAGCGGTGTTTTGTGAAGCATTAACCATCCATTTTGGTTTGTATTTTCTAAATCAAATTTAGGGAGCTTTGTAGATTCCCGCAACGGATATAAATTAAATCAGTTCAATTAAAGTAATAATTAAATCATATTTGAATACTTAAAAATCATTGTTAGTTTACTTTTACGTCATAATTTGTGCATTTGTCTTAATAATAAACATTAAGATTAATTACGAGATAGATCTTGATATTAACCAAAAATAATAAAAAAAATGTTGTGGAGGAGGTGTGAAATTTTTGACTTTCTTTAAATTGATCATTTGATTTATTTTCATTTTATATTTTCAGCTATCTGTACACAAGGATGCCGAAATGGCGGTCGATGTGTCGCGCCTGGCACTTGCACATGCGCACAAGGTTACAGAGGACATGACTGCTCACAACGTAAGAATTGATTAATATCTCTATAAGTATTGACTAATTATGGCGGGAAAAATGGAGTATATCAAAATGTCGTCAAACACATTGCAATGATGATGGCATTGCCATACAACAAGCAGACAACACTACCGGGTGGTTCAAAAAAAAAGTTGACCCAAGTTCAATGTAAATTTTCAACCACATTTAAAGTTTTAGAGAATTTGTGTTTACTTAGTCTTAATCAGCAGTAAGTTTTGAAATTATCCTGAAAAGATGGCATGTTTAGCCTGTTTGGTTCTTCAGATACGGTTCATTACAGAAAACATGTACAAAACTGACTTGTCCACGGGAGCGTCATTTGGTTGTTGTCTTCAACAAAACATCATGTTCTAGTTTCAGAATTGAAAAGCCCGCCCTGACAAAGTATCCCAATCTCTTTGCATATGTGCCATTCACATTCAACAAAGAAACGTAGGTACGTAAGTAGGTAATGTCAAGCACCAGACAGATGTTTCAGATATTTCCTTTTTTCTTTTTCTCCATTTTTTTACAAAGTTGTGACCAATCGTGTGTAAGTCCACTTTGTGCATTCCATCTCTAATAAAGGACTCTCCCGTGGACAAGGCAGTTTTGTGCATGCTTTCTGAAATAAACCATATCTGAAGAACCAAGCAAGATAAATGTACCATTTTTTTAGGATAATTTCAAAACTTATTGCTGATCAAGACTAAGTAAACACAAATTTTCTGAAACTTAAAATGTGGTTGAAAAATTACCTTGAACTTGGGTCAACTTTTTTTTGAACCACCCGGTAGAACCATTAAATGATTATCCCCATGGGCCCTTAAATAAGTTTCAGGTATGGTAAACCATGGCAGGTTACCTGCCATGGGTAAACTCAACAATATACGTATCAATTTCAATTCTGGAAGAGCAGCAGTGGCAGGCTACTCAAAGCTGATCTGGATGGAGATTGGTCAGTCTTATGAACAGCTGTCACTTCGAAGTTATTACATCAGATCAAGGGGAAATGTTTGATACCTGGAGGAAAAGGATCCGATTAATTGACCTAGCCAAGACGCTCGGCTATCGGGTTTCCCCTTGCCTCGCCAACAACGGCATTGTCTCTATACAATGCTGCAATGGGCCATTCCAGAAATAAATTACACCGCCCCCTCCCCCTCTATAGAGGAATAAAATTGTATTTTCAAATTAATCTGTATCTGTAATTCCAGGGGTTAAGGGTATTGGGTATAGATGAATAGTGATAATGAAAATTTGTACTGGAATTCCGAGCTCTTAGTTTTTGATCATTAGCAGGATACAGAATGTTCAACTCGCATCCAAGATCTCATTCTCATACCATCGAATGTCTTCTTTAGTGGTTATTTTTCTGACTTGAATTACGTAATATCTTATAGGAAGGTAGCCCAAGTGATTTTCACTAAAGTTGTAAAAATTCAAAGTAAAATGTTTTTAGTAAGTTTAGTTTATGTTGGTATATGTATATGCCTAAACTACATTTGCTATGGCCTAATTCAGGGCAGAGGTTGCTTCAATGTAATCCCAGCGTGCAGTAGAAGTGCACTGTGATATAATGGAGACAGTTCAACACCAGATTTGCATTGAAATGTACAGAAACATCATGGTCCATTAGATAGAGGAACTAATCATGGAGACTTTTCAACTTTTTTTGGTATAGGCCTAATTGTATTGAGAAACAGAATCCCATTTCATAGATTGATACAGATATGAAAAGTCTCCATTACTGTAAGTTCCTGTATTAATGGACCATGGTATTTCTCTACATTTCAATGGAAATCGGGTGTTGAATTTTGCACAGTGCTTTTCTACGGCATGCTGGGATTTCGTTGAAGCAACCTCTGAATTCAGGGTGAGTTTCCATCTCATCATTGACACGTCTCAGTAACTTTGGGTAAGGCTGTTGTAACAGTACGCGTCACACATATGATAATACTAGTACCACCATTTTGTAATGAATAATTAATATAGACCATTTATTACCGGTACCAGGTGTAAAGCTATCCTAAAACACTGTATATTACATGTACGTGGCAAATCATGGCAAATGCATCATACATAGCATAACACTCATGACGCTATTAAATAAAATGTTAACAACGCGGTAATAAAAATTCTATTAAAATGGAATGCTTGCAACCTTTTATGGAATGGATGGGTGATTTAAATCATGGACTTATTAGAAAGGACTAGGCAGGCCTCCCTTTCCTATTGTACCATGGTTGTTCACCATCATTAACTTGTCCATTGTTATGTAGAGCAAATCAATATTGATAAGTCCATGTTTAAATCATCTACCGACATACCATGGAAATGACGTATTTTCAATAGTACAAACGAAAAAACAACAGCAACCAATCACCGTCTGACAGGGGCGTAACAGAGGTTGGTTGTCAGGGGGGGGGGGGGGGGGGGGGGGGGCACAGCCAAAACAAATCAAAAAAAATCGCACGGTCACACAATTTCGCACGGTCACAAAATTTCGCAGTACAAAAAGCACAACAGTCAATAATTTGTTGACTGTTGTGCTTTTTGTACTGCGAAATTTTCGTTCTTTCTTTCTTTCCTTCCCCTTTTTTCTCCTTTTCCTTTTTCTTTTTCCTCCCTTTTTCCTTTCTCTCTCTCTTTTCTTTCCCTTTCCCCCTTCTCTTCCTCTTTTCACTTCCCCCCATTTTTCCTGGTGGGTAGGTTTGAATTTCCTGCTGAGCCCCTTCAGGGGGGGGGGGGGGGGGGGGGGCACTGTGCCCCCTGCCCCCCCGGCTGTTACGCCACTGCCGTCTAAAGATAGTACAGGAATAAACAAATATCGTAAAGTTGCCCAATTGTGTTTCCGCCAGCAGCTGAAATCACCAATGTTTTATGAATGAGTAGGCCTACCAATGAAAGTTGAGGGAAAATAAATTCATCATGAGAGGTTTGGTGCATTGAAATTATAATAGCTGTCACTACCCTAAACTCAATTTACACACACTCCATAAATAACTCGCGATTTTTACCCAAAACAACAAGTGGGGATTTCTCCCTAGATTCTTGAATCTAGTCAAACAAGAAAGTATTGAAACATCAACAACACTCTAAACAACTATAGCTTTGACTCCATCACACCACAGGTTTGCGGGTACGGTTAATACGAATGTGACGTAGACTACATAATAAACATTTGGCTGCCTTCATCTATATCCAGAAATACCCTAATTTCGCCATTTACGCAAACCCATGGAAGTAGTGGTCCGCTCGCTTCGCGATACGCCCCCTAAAAAGCAAGAATCAAATAAATATTTCTTTATCGTGTTTATGAATTTGATTAACCAAGTTTTAACATTTTAATTAACAAACTGGAATAGCAACACTGCATCCAATAAATAACATACACATTGTAGGTCACTAAATTGACAATTGGTTAAAATTAGTCAGTTTTGACCATTCATTCAGTCTGCAATGTACGGAAGAGATTTAGTGCCAAGCGGTTAGGGTTATGAACGCACGAACTCACGAACTCGTGCCAACAATCCCGAGTTCGTGAGTTCGTGACTTGTACACTTTGAAAATAAAGAAATAGTAAAGAAATTTTGGCTCCAAGTCACGAACTCATGAAGCTCCTATATATTTTTAATTTAGCGAGTTGGTTAGTATTAGCAAACAAACCCAACCGCCTCTTTTCATGTAAATATCCCAAGTTCGTGAGTTCGTATGCTGCAAACACAACCGCCTGATTTTGTGGATATCGTGTGTTCATGAGTTCGTGTGTTCATATACTGCAAACACAACCGCCTGATTTTGGCACGAGTTCGTGACTTCGTGAGTTCGTGTGTTGCCAACACAAGCCTCAGAATTTTCAGCACGAGTTCGTGACTTCGTGACTTCGTGCGTTGCAAACACAACCGCCTAATTTTTGACTGCATGTTTTAAGTGTGTAAGACTAATGTAAAATATGTTCTGTTCTTACCCATACAGCTATCTGCCAATCCGGATGTAGAAATGGTGGTGTCTGCGCTCGTCCTGATCTGTGTCGTTGTCCGGTGGGTTACAGAGGACCACAATGCCAATTATGTGAGTTTCAACACTAGAAAATTACATATAAACTAGAATGACTTGAATAATTTGAATATGAGGTGTGGGGATTTTCTTTTCGTCTTTGAGGATTTGCAAATATTTTGAATGCATTTTAATAAAACAAGTATATATTTATTTTACTAAGGGACCGTTCATTATTTATGCTGGAGGGGGGGGGGGGGGGGGGTTGGGTAAAATATAGGGGGGGTCATGTAACTTTCATATGTTGAAATAGGGGGGGTTATGTTACTTTTTATTCTTAAACAGGGGGGGTTGTGTAACTTTTTTAACTATAAAGATGGTGGTGATTGGGGTGATTTTAGAGGCTATTTTGGAGTGTAAATGCCATTTTTTTCTGCGCTTCGCGCACATTTTCTTACGACCTATCAACTTCAAAACATATACTTATGATGAGACGACTTTCGGACAGCAAATCTTTTTTGAGCACGTCCGATCTGTTGAAAAAACACCAATATAATCATCAACGGTTGAAAACATTAGAGCCATGGGGTACAAAAACATGTTAATTAGCCTAGGCCTACATGTATATTCCAAAATCCAACAATTATATGATTAAAAACGGTAATTTCTTGCATGCTTTTCACCTCGTCTGACTCTCAGCTCTGCACCTAAGCTCACAAAAGTAGAATGTTTCATACGTTTTTGTCAGGATGTTCTAACTTTTTTTCGGGTTATAAAGACTCACAAAACCACCCAAAAGTTATAAATATATGACAAATTTTCCGCCTCGCTACGCTCGCAATGTAGTTAGTATAATTTCACACAATCAAAAGATCAAGAGAGGATATCATTAAATTATTGGCCGTTCAGAGGGCACAAACAGAAATTACCAAGGAATCCATGGACAAAAGAAAAAGACAGCCCCTAAGATATGTGACGAGTTGATTTTTTTTTTGGTGTGTGGGGGGCGGGGGGGGGGGGGGGGGGTTTGAAAAAAGCTACTGGTTAGCAGGGGGGGGGGGGTCATGTAATTTTCAGTTTCAGCTGTAGGGGGGGTTAGGTAATTTTGACATACGAGTCTCGAATTTGTCCCAACCCCCCCTCCACCATAAATAATGAACGGTCCCTAAGAACGATGATAAAAAGAGACCGTTCAGGACGGCACCGGGCACTCGTCAAATAACATTGAGCTAGTGTCGCCAATATAATCTTTAAATCAATTATACCATTTTAATATTGTTTCCATGATTTGCCCCCTTCAGTCACATAACCTAGTACGATAGTTGTGCCATCAAATCGTTATCGTGGTTACAGAAAATGGAGTGTTATACAGGGTGTGTCAGAAAGAACGGGCACTTTTTCACAAGTCCGTCACAAAAGATGTAGGCATGCATATTCCAACTCAATGGTAGCGCTTTCAAGATCTACAATTTGGCTTTCATTCGAGAGAAGAATGTTAAAAATCGACCATTTCGTTATCATGTTACACTAATTTGAGTATAGCCCTCAAAATATGAAGCAAATCCACGGAATGGTCAAATTATCCAGCCATTCTTAAAGTATTCTAATAAGGTTTACCTCCTGAATCAGTAGATATGCCTCTTTTTACATTTCCTTCTTGATTTCAGTTTTTTCATTACTCATAATTACACAGATCTATTTATTTCCAATCATTTTAAGATATTGTATCAAACTTTCATGTGTTTTTTCACTAGTTTCATTGATCAGCATCTCTGAATAGGGCAACCAACAATGGGTTATTTCCATTCCGTGGATTGGCTTTAAAATACCGGGTTCTACTCAAAAGGTTGCAACTTTATGACGCAATGTTCGAATTCAAAAATTCTTTTTTTGAATGAAAGCAAAATGTGTTTTCTTTGTAACACTATAGTTTTGAATATGCAGGCCTAATATTTCTGTGGCGCTTTCGCCAAAAAAGTGCCCGTTCTTTCTGACTCACCCTGTATCATGTATAATTGCCACGAGATAGCGGCTCTGGTATGATGATATATCGAGTTATTTCTCTTAGTTTAGCTTACAAATATGTAATTACGGTATATTGATGAAACGCAACCTTTTTTCAGTTAAATGTCGGCGTCAATGTCGTAATGGCGGCAGATGTGTCGGTCCCGACAAATGTTCATGCTCGCCCGGATTCAAGGGGGATGTTTGCCAAATTTGTAAGTCGGATGATGTTTGAAACCAAAACTAGCTTTTAACTATTAACATTACTGTAACTTTCCCTCGGTCTATTAATTGGTTCACGGTGTATTAATTAAGCTCTTTTGACAGAGCCCTCTCTCATTCTGTTCCACCCAGCCATTCACCTAAATTTACATATATTACATCATATCACGTCACATACCATTTGTATACCACACTTCCTTATTTACCACATGAAAGGACCAGTGGTTCGAATCACAGTTCTCTACTGCCTATATAATAATTATAAACACATCTGCCTCAATTTGCTGACCAAGTGCTACGGGAAGTGCCATCAGTTCAGCACACCAGCCAAATCTGTCTGGCGGAGAGGGAATTAGATCATCTTGTGTTTCTAGAATTTGGAATTTCACTATATTCACAAATCAAAACATGGAACAGCACGAGCTAACATGATCAATGTTGCTTTTGAGTCATAGATCTGGATCATTGAATTGTACTTTGCCGAGATAGTTTGTGTGAATCTTGTTAACAGCAGCACTAACAGTCATTTAGAGTTTAGACCATTTTCATGATTGTCTTGTTTACTCTAAGAGAGTAAAAAGCCATTTTTTCTTCAGACTTTAGAATCCCTCCAGATATGTTAAACCTTTTGGGTGGGCAGTAAAAAAAAACCACTCCAAAAGAGTGAAATCGGAGTGACTATGGAGTGGCTATGGAGAGGCAAAATCCACTTGTTGCATAAATCACTCTCACTCTTCCTTCATTGAACACGTGAAAATCATTCTAAAAAAGAGTAGATTTTCACTCTCTCATAATCAGAGAGTATAATACATGGGCCAGCTGTACCTTGGCGGTGTAGAAAGAGACATCATATAATAATTCCCTGAGCTATAGTCCGGTCTGCACTGTAAAGTATAACGCACTCATCATACTCAACACTAGTTTCACGCTTCATTCCGTGTATGTCTATGGACATGATGGACGCCGGACTATAGCTCCAGGGGTACTATGGCTCCTTTCACATCACCAGTATCCCAAAACCAAATCAGGTTGCTATACAAAGACATTTGGGTTATGCTCGAACTAAATACCCAATTGATTGGATTTAATTCTTATTTATGGCCATGTTTGTCTTGACTGATTTGCATGCTATGTAACCAGGTAACCATGCTAACATCGGAGAAAATAAAATGCTAATATTCGATCATGGAAGTACGAGACTTCCATGATTCAATACACAACAGTTAACATGTTAAGACAATGGAGCCATTCGGCATATTAACTCCATTGGCTCCAATGGCAATGGCCACATTGCAACAAAGTTGAACAGTTCACACGATGTGCCTCAGAGCGTTGTCGTTTTAGAATGTTCAAAAGAGAGTCCTGTAGATTAGACGTCTTGGGATTACTTAGATGTGAAGAGGGAAGGTTTGAATGCAAGCTGATCTTACACTGCTTACCCACACGGAGACTAAAAGTTGACTTAGCACATGAATTTATGAGCATTCTTTATATTGGTCCAAAATAGTCGAAGAGTTTTCAGAGACTTGAAGGAGGCATTCGTTATTAATGTCATGTTCTTTTACTATAAATAACTCTTAACATTTTGACCGTGGCTGGCTTCATTGAATGGTGTACTAACCATGCTAACAGTTGAGAAAAGAAAATGCTGAAAAGTTAAATAAATAATTATAACACTAAGGATAGCTACTCGGCATGTTAATACCCCGATAGGCACAATACTAATGGCCACATTGATACAATGACGACAAAGTTGAACAGTTCACACGATGTGCCTCAGAGCGTTGTCGTTTTAGAATGTTCAAAAGAGAGTCCTGCAGATTGGACGTCTTGGGATTAATTAAATGTGGAGAGGGAAGGTTTGAATGCAAGCTGATCTAACACTGCTTACCCACATGGAGACTAAACGTTGACTTAGCACATATGAGCATGCTTTATACAGATTGGTCCTAAATAGTCGGAAGAGTTTTCAGAGACATATTTCTTAAAATCAACATTTGAAAGAGGCATTCGTTAATATTAATGTCATGTTTTCTAAATAAACACTTAACATTTCAAACATGGACTCATCGAATGGCGTACTATCAGTTGACAAATAAATATTAAAAAGTTACATAAATATAAATAATAACACTATGGAAATGATAGCCACTCAGCACGTACGTTTTAACCCGATGGCCAGTACACTACTAATGGCCACATTGATACAAAGTTGAACAGTTCACGATGTGCCTAAGAGCGATGTCGTCGTTTTATAGAGTGTTCAAAAGAGAGTCCTGCAGATTGGACGTCTTGGGATTACTTAAATGTGGAGAGGGAAGGTTCAAATGCAAGCTGATCTAATAGTGTTTACTCATTATCTGATTATACCGTATTGACCCAAAATAGTTTTTAGAGTTTTCAAAAGACAGATATATCAAAATTAACAAAACATGCAGAAAGATAAATCAAAGCTTGACTCATCTATACGTGTAGCGATCAGGACTGGGAGGTAACAGGAGCAGGGAGCAACGCTCCTTGCAAATGACATTGAATCCTATACCTTTTGTATGGAAATCTTGATTCAACACCAATGAAGATTTTAAGATCTTCCCACAATGCATTGCGCCAACTAAAGCTTTTTCACATGTTGCATCTGTCGAACTCTTAAGTTTTTGAAATAAGAAAAAGGAACACTGATAACTAATTTATTCATTGATGTAAACTAGAACCTAAGAGCTCCAACGATGAACGCGCTATGAAGCCATGATTGTGTGCATGGTTACCGAGACAAATTGGAGAATTAGGGCATTTTGCAAAAACGCAATGCATTGTGGTGGTGTCTTTAAAATCTGCTTACAGACAAGATGCACTACAGACAAGATGGTTGCTACTCCAAGACTATAATATCTATAACATGTTGTCATTTTAGTTAAAAACTTAATACAACGTCTCTCTTTTCATGCTTATTATGATAGCCTAAAATATAGAGCTATAGGTTACATACTTTGATATATACACCTAGCACATGAAGTCCCTGACCAGGTGCTTTGAGGTTAGCTAATTCAAAATATATAATCGGTACAAAAAGTCTGAGATATACATTCAATTAGGACATTTCTTCTCCGCAGTTTGACACCTCATTCAACAAAATCGAATGGATACTTTTAAAGTTATGGCGATTTCAATGACCGCGCATAACAGCAAAGTTGCTATAGGTATTCATTGAATTGTGTGTGATACTGTCATAACTGTCACACAAATCAATGATTTCCTATACCTAGTGCAACTTTGCTGTTGTTATGCACGGTCATTGAAATCGCCATAACTTTAAAAGTATCCATTCGATTTTGTTGAATGAGGTATCAAACTGCGGAGAAGAAATTCCTCATTTAAAGTATATCTCAGATCTTTGGTACCGATTATATATTTTGAATTAGCCAACCTCAAAGCACCTGGTCAGGGACTTTATGTGCTAGGTGTATATTTGACCCTATCACTTTTCACATTTTCACTAAAACCATTAATGTGCCTGCTGCCTTTAAATTTGATTGTATTCATCAGAATTGAAATAAGATATACCTATCTTGAATTATTCGCCCGAAGGTGTTTACAATAGTATAGCTAACCAAACTATTTCATTTCTATACAATTATTTCCAAAGCCATTACTGACATTGTATCTTCTGGCGATTTCCTGCTATAAAATAACTTTACGTGCCTCATTGCCGGCCCTGTTTACTGGTCATGCTTTCACGGGCATTGATCTTTTGCTTAATCATGTTAATGTTAACAAGGTATTTAAAAAAAACTGGACGGGGGAGATAGAAGACTGTTGAAAGTTCAAGAACAGACATTAACAAACAGCGTTGCTACTATGTTTCCTAACAATTTAACTCTAAGGGATTCAAAAGTGTTTTTGATATCAAATGAAAGGTCCCATTTCTCATTACACTGATGATGCCCTTAAATCTAGAATAGGGTCAACAACCTTTAAGACGTATGGTTAACATTGATGAAGAAGTTGGATTGGGGTAATTAAAGTTGTATGGTGGACACCGAATCATTCAGAAATATTATAAGGACACATTGAGAAATAGGTTATGTAAAACTTTTTTATTAAAGGTTATTAAAAATATTCTTAAACTAGAGAATAACAAGACTAGGCACGCCTAGTAGAGCTGGTCGGATATTTGAATGTTAAAAAATGTTTTTGTATTGTAATATGGCAGAAATAATTTGGAAAGTGGTGTTATGGTACTAATTTTTTTTAACTGGAAAATATGATTGGCTTTATTTGTTCACACAAAGTAACTTACACATATGTTATTCTTAGGGAGTGTTCATAAATACTCTGGTGGTGGAGGTTGGAAATATTTGAGCTTTGGACATATTTTTTTCTTGATCACCCCAAACAGCGTTATTTTTTTGTCTTGATCCCCCTTTTTCGTTGATTTTTTTTCTTGATCCCCCTGTATATCCAATTAATCAAGCAATAGTAGATTTGACTGCTCACGAAGCATTTCTTTCTGATCCTCCCTCCATTTTTTCCAACCCCCCCCCCCCCCCCCCTAAATAATAAATTCATTTGGACAATCCACTGAATAATGTTGATGAATGTTGTGGAATTCTGAGACCTTTTTGCCTTTGTCATGACAGAGAAAGTATTATGATGTAATAACCCCCCCCCCCCCCCCACCCCCCTCCATAAATAACGAAGAATTTCTTTCTGATCCTCCCTCCATTTTTTCCAACCACCCCCCATAAATAATAAATTCATTTGGACAATCCACTGAATAATTTTGATGAATGTTGTGGAATTCTGAGACCTTTTTGCCTTTGTCATGACAGAGAAAGTATTATGATGTTATAACCCCCACCCCCATAAATAATAAATATTTATAATGAACACTCCCTTTGGTTTGAAAAGGTAAACAATTTCATTATGGTTTAGAAAACATAATGGGCCTCTTTTGACTACAAAGTAAGTATATGTAGGACAGTATTTTTACTCTGGGGAAACTTATCCAGTAAACGAAATACTAATATAATGAAACGGAAGACCGTTTTCGGTTCGTCACATATTCTAAAGCTTACCCTCTACATGTAGCCCAGTGCAATCAGGCCTGTATGCATTCTGTGTCAGCCTGAACACACGAAAGCATAGGGGAAAATAAGCTTATTAAAAAGTTGACTGATTAGATCGCGTACTTCAACTTTATAATCTCATCTTTTTATGTTCCCATAGTAATCCTTAGTTACATTTAACAGTCAGGCAACTTATTATAGTCTTCAAATGGTCACATTCTGTGTATTTTGTGTGTAAATGTGATTCGTAAACTAAATCTGGTCCCGATATTTTGTACGATGTATGATCCCCGTCCTCAAGGGGTTGTTGCCATATCATTGGGCTAATCATATTGAAGGGTTCACCTAGACTGTAACTCTCAGCCGCCCTCTTATGTCGCTATCTTGCAGGCTCCGATATTTGTACAGCTTTAGCGTCCGTACGGTAATATTGATGACTGGGGGATGTAGCCTAGGGTTCGCCATAATCATTGGGCTAATTGCGAGAGCCAAGGCAACACGGAACAAAGAGGCCGTGCCGTGGCCGTGGACTCAGGGACTCAGTATATTACTAAATCATATAATATAATACAAAATAGCATCCAAATAGCTTAGTATATTACTAAATGGCATCCAAATAGCTGAAATAACTTACTGTGTCCTCTTACCTTCATATTATAACAATATCAATTACATTTTACAACAAAATCGCTTCAGAAGATGATTAATGCAAGTTATTAGCAAATGCAATTTTAGGGGTTTGTGAAAAGGTTACGACTTAGAAACGTCGTTTCAAATGACGGGCTCGTCATCTCCCCCGTCAAAAACCATAGGACAATCTTTTGTGACGATTAATTTATATATCAACTAAGTATTGCGCACCATGACAGAGGCGCAGATATAAATGGGTGCGAATAGGCTATGTTTCTTAATAGTTTTAGAATACAAATCCGTGAATTTTTAACAAAGTGCGCACTTGTTTCAATTTAGCAGAACACGAACATGGGCACCTGAAAAATAAACCTTTAATCAGTTACCATGGTTATACATTTATAATTCACTGCGCTTAATCGAACTGTATCGAACTCTTCAGATATCTATAAAATGGGTTAATGCAACACTTTTGCCTTTTTAAGCTCATTGATCAAAAGATTAGACTTCAATGTGCTAACATGTATCTACTTAAATGCATATGATGTGATCTTTTCCAAATTCCAGGGAGCGCTCTCTAGTCATAATTTTTTTTAGAAAGTAGATTTTCTTGCAGATTTACATTTCTGATCATAAATCAAGAATATATTCTGAGTTACAGAGCGATTCGATTCTTAATTACTTCAAAATCATGGTTTTAAGAGTGAAAATTAACTGTCAGGTCTGCGCGACAACTTATTTTTCACTCTAAATTCACTCTTAAACCAGGAATTTGAAGTAATTAGGAATCGTATCGCTCCGTTACTCAGAATATATTTATGATTTATGATCAGAAATGTAAATCTGCAAGAAAATTTACTTACAAAAAGGATCATTAATAGAGGGCGCCCCCTGGAAAAATCACATAATATGCCTTTAATGTTATATTAAAACTCCACGCAAATAATATTGGGCTATTCCGTTTGCTCCATACCACCCCCTTTGGAAGACATGACCTTGAGTTTCCACACAGGGAGTAGAGATTTCAAGCGAAGTCACCCATTTGTTGGTTATACTTTGTAATTGTCTGCCATTAGGCTATTCCAGATGACACCCCCTTTGGAAGACATGACCTTAATCTTCCACACAGGGAATGTAGATTTCAAGCGAAGTCTCCCATATGCAGGCAACTCCGTTTGAATTCCACACTCCCTGTGCGTAATATTTAGGTCATGTTTTCTAAAGGGGGTGTATGGATTTCAAATGGACCACCAGCCCATTACTCCATTCATACTAGAACATTTATCTCATATCATGATAACACGTTATCCACAACATTTCTACCATAATATTTATCAGTAAAACTCTCATTGGTCAAATTACCTTTATGTGCTAAAAAATAAAGGTCCCTTATATACGTGTGCACACATTCATAGATCGTACCATGTAGGATCGAGACTTTTTAATAATTATGGTGAACATAATTTGCTTATATAAAATTATCATCCTATAAAGGTACTTATTCCTGACAAATTGATAATCGGTTTGTTCACGTTTTTAATATAAAGAGAAGAACGAAATGTTGATGACATATATTTGTATACATATTGTTTTAATATTTCTTGAGTCATGTTGATGTTGGTTAAACATTTAAAATTCTTGCATGCTACTTATTTTAGTGCGCTCAAATTTATTTGTGGGCACACTTACTAATTCTATTTTGTCGGAACATCAATCGACTGTTCGCCCTCTTCGTTGATTTCTCGCTACATTTGAGATTCATACAAAGGCATTAGCTGATCCCATGCAACAAGAGGGCGCGATTCCCACAATGTGCAAAGAGCCTCCAGCCGGTGTAGGTACAACATCACTTTATCTTGATTGCTCATAGGTGTTCATATTTCTTTTGTTTCCTCGATTATAGCGTCCTGTTACGGTGGTTGTCCTGTAGGAAGCAGATGCGTGTCACCTGGCAGGTGTGCGAGTGTCGGGAATGGGCAAGGCGGGACAGGGAACTCTTACAGACTCTCATCATATAGGTGTGTAATGTATAGCAAATGAAGAGTTTAGTTCCAAAAGGAGCTAACTCACTAAAAGTGAAATGAGAGAAAAGCAACGTTTTTTTTAAATGAGGATGTTGCACTTCTTTGAATATGCCAATTTTCGGCCATATGAAAGATACCATACGTGGAAGCTTAAAAACTGGTTTGATTTCATTTTTTTATTTTCACTGTATTTCTTTTGTCTTTCTTTATTTTCGGATATCAGTGGAGTTAGCTCCTTTTGGAACAAAGATGTTTCGACCAATTTTCAAAAACCTCTTTACCAAACAATTCTTATTTCCAAATAATGTACACCTGACAGACAATATCAAATCACATTGAAAACAGAAAACCGCATTAAAATACCTTTTCAACTTTTTTAATTATGATGTTTTTATATTTTGTGAGAAAACTGAAAATGTGGACATTTTGGCACATTTTTTGAAATAACAACAATTTTGTTCGTGTGCAATTTTCAAAACAATAATCCCATACATTTTACGTTTTCTTCATTGCATTTTATTAAGGACATTCCTATCAATGTTTTACCATGATAAAAGAACCATATTTCCACCATTTTGGCTTAAAAAATAGTGAATTATATTCAAATTTCCGGAAAATGCCGGAAATTACCGAGGGCCATAACTTTAGACCCGAACATGCTACAGATGTAGAACAAAGTTTAAAAGTTGTATTTTGTAACTCTCTTTCATGTTCTGAACCTAACTCATTTTTTTCAAAAAGGTGAGTTAGCTCCTTTTGGAACTAAGCTCTTCAAATACAGAATAGATTTGTCAGAAACCAACTTTCAAGGTCTATCTCAAGGATTACTGACCGAATGCTAGGCATGTTGGTACTTATTGTAATGCATTTCTCATGTTGATTCCAATTATGATAACTCATTTCAATAGTTTGACATTTTTGAAACATTTTGTGACATTTTGGAATGGCGTCTGCCGATGCCTGCCGCGTGGATATGGTTAATGTATTGACATGCATTAATTTCTTCAAGGCGTGGCCAGGGTTGGAGGGAGGGTTGGAGTGTTGAGATGGCGTGGTGTTGGAGGAGCTCAATCACACGTCCTCTCTCCCCTCCCTCAAAAAAGAAAAAAGTAAAAGGAAAAAAAAAAGAAGAGGCGCAAAAAGGTCTTTGGGGAAATCACTATTCTTTGTACAAACCTCATGTGTCAATAACGTACGTTGTCATGGAGAGCCGAAAGTAGCACACCACGCCCATGTTTTACAGTTGACAACTCAATACAGAACGCTTTGGCGATATGGATAATTAATTGACATTCACGACGGCAGTGATAACATTTAATATACCACACCACATCAGTTAAGCAAATCAGCACGAAATTTAAGACTATTAAATTTAAAATGCGCACAAATGTTATAACGCCAAGAGTGCGCGGACACAAAGTATCAAAATACTTGATCAAAGGCTAACCCTCTTCTTCAGCTAGAACATTAATCATATTTCAAAACTAATATCATTTACTTTTTACATCCACAGTGAAAATTATTGCCGTTTAACCTCTTACACGGGAACGATAAAACAGAGCTACGTCAAACCGGAAGTGAAAACGATACAAACGAGATGTGGTCCAGATTTAAGAAGTTTGTGTCCTCGTACTAGGTAGGTATTGTACCGGAATAGATTCTTTTATATACACTAGCAACCAAAAGTATTAGGACACCTGCAAAATGAGAGAAAACACTGGGTTTTGGATATTCTAGGGTTATAAAATTAATGGCAAGTTCTTAAAAGTTTGTTTAAATGAATTTGAGATACTCTTTAAACATTATTTTAAAGGAAAACATGTATACAATATTTCAGTGATTTAAGTTTTTTCGCATTGATATAATTATTTGATATTTAGTTAATTTAGAGGTCGGTCAAATTAGCTTGACAAAAATTCTTAAGTTAGGATGTATAGAACTGTGTAGTGTGCCCACGTCATGCAGGCGCTATGAGAAAGTACAGAGAATTTGGATGGTTTCCATTTTAAATATGAAAGTATAGAGGTGTCAAAATGAAACTAAATTTCCATCTCCAATATCTTAATGAGGTTGATTAATTATGAGCTATTTCCAATGGGGAATTTGTATGGGGATCTGAAGAAGGAGGCACATAAGCAGATGGTGTAGGAAACATGAATTTATTAATGAGAAGAGATTCAGCAACACGAAATATTACACTCCAAATTTACTAATGGGATGATTTTGACACCATAACCAAGTGTCCTAATACTTTTGATTGCTAGTGCACGTAAACGGTTTTTTTGTAAGGAGAAGCTGCAAAATGTATACGCTTGGGTTTAGAGTAAAAGTGACCTTTTCTCTAGACTTATTCCATGAAGCCAGATTTATATCGTACAAGCTGGTGGAAATTAAACTGGTACTAAGACACAGGTTGCCATACCGTAGTCGAAAAGATCTACTTTAAACCAAATTTGATAAATTATGTCCTTAATTAATGTCCTTTTTACTCCATCCAAAGCCTAGAGCAAAACACGGTTTTAATTATGCTTGCTTGATTGAAAGCTTTTTGCTTTAAGAGACCTTACTATATCAATTATCGGCTTGATATCGCATACTATTGTGCAATCACACTTATTTAAATACCATTCATTTTGATAATGATCATGTAGATAGGGCCTAAAGGTCATTTTTGTTATCACTAATCATTACCATTGTCCAAATATCAAAGTGTGCAGTGTCTATACTTCAGACAAGTATTACGTATATATTTGTTTTGTTATACGCTCCTGTATCCAATCACAAATACTGGAACTTTCCAGTATTTTATGATCCGATGCATTTCAATGTATAGACCATAGAGTTAGCCCGACGCTGTTTTCCGTAGGCCTTCGTCATATCGGCAACTATTATTCTCGAATAACTTTATTTCCATTAGATATTGCAAATGTTAACTACAGAAAAAATACAACGTCCGGCTGCGGGGAGTTAACGGAAGATTTCGGAGCCGGCCCTCTTATAAAAAGGGTGATTTTTAAACCATTAGCCCATCTCCATCAATCTTCCCAACTTGAACTAAACCAGAGTTGTAATGTTTTCATTTTGTTCCTCTTATTTTGTATCTTCACCTTCCAGGGTCCAATACAGTCGACATTTCCGCACACTATACAAGACGATGTACCGAATGATATGCAAGGAGCCCACATGACCGACATAGAGGGGATGTTTTTTTCCTTCAAATTAATTAAACATTTTTAACTTATTAATTTCTCAATGTTAAGCTGTACTCATAATATCGCTGTTTCTGCTGCCTCATGTAATGTGTTAGTAATTTACATCATTATTTTATTTTGAATTTTTTGCAAATTATTTTATTTGCAGTAAGTTTCTCTTAAGTGTTAAGATTATAGGCTTGCTCATATACCTAAATTATATTATATCCTTAATGTATATTTTGTTGTTGTTAATAATAATTATTAGTCTTTTCAGAGGTACCAACAACGTGAATGAAAGATCGTTCTTTAGTGATAATACACTACCTATATTCATGCTCCATGCATTAGCATGATTAGCAAAAATCGAGAGTAACATGGTATGTTTATTTCAAAGAATAAATGCTGCATTGAGCTAGTGCAAAATAAATAATAGTACATGCATTTGTTAAAGGTATAGGTGTTCCGATTTCTTGCCCGATTTTCAACTTGGTGTTTCCTATTCTACATGAACACATGAACAGATGAAGGGTCATCCTTAAAATAGTCGTATTCCAAAGTTTGAGTTGCATAACTCCAGTGGTTCTTAGTTCGGAAGTACAAGGTGACATGAAATTTGCCCATTGAGTAATACACAAACTGGCCGGGCATGCCGGGTGGTTAACCACCTTTGGCACTGCATTTTGGCCTATAACGTCTAAATCTTGCGCCAAACATTTTACAGAAATAATGAGACAAATATGGGGTTTCTTCCGATATCAAAATATGTTGATGGGGCAAGAAAAAGGCTAGATTGATCGGAACATCCACCTTTAATACCGAAAGCAATTTAGTTGAGGTTTATATTAGGATTTATTTAAACGTTTATGCTCAGCAGATGTCATAGAATGAGTTGCGCCAGTTTCACAGGTTTTTGTTTAAACATAGTTTGGTTGTACTCATTGAAATTATTGGATTTGTGTATCATACAGGACGTATACTTTTGTTCCTTTTATAGATAATTATTTGTTGATTATCTTTAAATACCAAATCTTTTTAAACGCAACATGTTCCATTCCTGAAAAGGGCCAACTCATTAAATAGGAATCTTAGGTATTTTTGTTATTTATTTTTAATTACTATTTAACAAAAATTGATTTATTCATGAGATTAAGTTTTATATTGGTAAGATTATCAGGTATTATAAAATGTATTAAAGGTCAGCCAAAATGGCGATTCGTGTATGTTTTATTCGAAGGAGTATGTTTAGAAAAAAATACAATGCAATAAGAATTACTTTTAAATATTGTCCAGAGAAAAAGACGTAACCAATCATGATTACCAGTGTTTTTTGTTTAGTGTGGGATGAACTGTATACGGATGACTCGTTACCACGTAACAGGTAACTCCCGAACAGGTGTAACTCCCGACTCGGTATCGGTCTGGGTCTCGGTTGATAGGTGTGACCAGACAAAAGTCATCAGCACACAGAAGAAAAAAAAACGTAAGTTATGTAAAAAAAATACATAACGTTAGGTGCAATACGAACTCTCGAACAAATAGGTATATTCTACCGAATTTGTAATTATGTAAAATATACCTAGCAGTTAGGTAAGTAAAATACATAAATATTAGGTAAAATAATAACATAATTTTTTATGTAGTTCTTTTACCTCACCAGTTAGGTAAGTTAAATACATGATTATTAGGTATAATTTAAAAGTTAAATACATGATTATTAGGTATAATTTAAAAATTAAATACATGAATATTAGGTATAACTTAAAAGTTAAATACGTGATTATTAGGTGGGACACGTCCCCCTCGTCCCCCCCCCCAGGATCGACGCCCCTGACCATAGTACATTGATATGCTGAATGGCTGAATGCAGTGCCGCAATCACGCAATGAGTCCCGGGAGTGCAGTGCAGTATACATGCACGGATAGCGTAACCATAGAAGCTTCCCCAGGTCCGAGCCGTATTACATTACATCATACATGCATGTGCACTTCCTTACAAATAGCCTTTGAATGCTTCAACAAAAGACTGGAGGCCCCAAGCCTTCATTAATTCTATCCACTTGGGCTTCAGCTCTTCTGCCTCCGCCATGTCCGCCATTTTGCTCAAGTGTGATCGATCTTGCGCGCAAAATTACATCGCAAAGTGGTATTTTTGAAAGATTTGTACATTATAAGAATGTAATTCGACACTTTTACCTTTTTAATATGTAAAAAAATACACAAACTATGTAACATTTCCGCTTTGCGTTTAATTGTGTATTTTTAATATCTACATGCCAACTGGTAAACTGGTTGGACAACAATTCTACCGAAGTTGTGTAGAAACTCGTCGAAAATATACACAACATCGTTATACATATTATTTTTTTACATATCGAGGTCGCGATTTTTCTGTTCGCGAGTCTGGGTTACACCTGTGACATAGGGTAGTAACCTGCCATCGTCAATATATATGATACAAATAATACATGCTTAGGGAGCACATCAAAACTCGACCGCCCGGCAACAGCCGGTTCCGTGCAGTTCCGTGAGGTTGCAGCCGGTTTCTATTGTTCTAAACAATGATATGCGGTCCAACCGGGCGGAACCGCCGGTTGCCGCGCGGTCGAGTTTTGATGTGCTCCCTTAGAAACTCTATAATTATCTTGTTTCCTGGGCAACATTAAACATGTTAAAGGACTTTTTTATTTTTACAATATCCTCCATCGAATAAAATATACTTGAATCACCATTTTGGTTCAACTATAAAAAAACTGTTGGTAATTAATTAAGTTATCGAATTTGATCTACGCTGTATCAAAAACAAAAACAGAAGAAATAATAGTATTATAACTTACATTACAAAAATAGGTTTGGAATATAATTCCACATCGATTATTATCAATTGTGTATAGAATTTTAATTATTTGAGTGATTATAATATGTTAAGTTTGTGAAATTAGTGAGGAGTCTTATAGAGGAGTCTTAGCTAGGTCTTAACCACAGGACTCCTCATAGTTTCACAAGTATTAATTGATTCATCAAGTACTTAAGATAATAAAGTGCCGTGTAGCATATATAGAGGTAAACTAGACCATTCCACAAAATCACACTTTCGAGAAAATAAGGTTTTAAAGTTGGAACACTATCAGAATATCAGAAAAGTTTCAAAAAAGAAAGAAAGAATTAAACTCAAACGAGGACAGCAGATTACTTGCCAGTGGGCAAAGAAGATTTTAAAGACACCACCACAATGCATTGCGTTTTTGCAAAATGCCTTAATTCTGGTCTCCAATTTGTCTCGGTTCCCATAGACATACATGCGCACAATCATGGCTTTATAGCGCGTTCGTCTTTGGAGCTCTTAGGTTATAGTTTACATCAATGAATAAATTAGTTATCAGTGTTCATTTTCTTATTTCTAAAAACAAATGCATCATGTGAAGAAAAAAACTTTAGTTGGCTGGCGTTCGCGCAATGCAATGTGGGAAGACCTTAAAATCTTCTTTAGCCAGTGGGTTGAGGACATGCATCGCCTCTGATTTCAGCTTTGACCGACTGTGGGATAGTCTAGTTTACTATGGCACGCCACAAGCGTCAAAATCCGGTGAGGTTTTTTTACCACGTTAAAAAAATATGTGTTTCACGTTGAGTGTTGTAATAATTATGTTCACGTCGAAAATATACGTTCACACTGAGAATCATATGGTCATGATGGTAATAGAATATGTTAACGTTGATTCTTTTTTAACACGGCGAGTTGTTTTTTTTGCGCATTGACGAAAAGGTGGATAGGCCTATTATTCCCTTGAATTTGATTCAATCAAACAAAAAGTTGCCCTTTAAGTGACAACATCTGGATCGGTCGGTGGATTTTTTTTGGATTTTCTTTTTAGATTAACAAACAAATACTTCACATGAACACAGATTTTAAACATGTTAAAGAATGGTGAACATATGCATCATTCTTCTTTCTTAAATGAAACTACTGTTAATACCGTTAAACTTCATCTATAAGCACCCATTGACTAATAGTTAATAAGCAGAGAATAGATAAAAAGGTATGAGCGCCCTCTTTTCTCTAGAGCGCCCTCTAGAGAAATTAGCACGAATTTGTTTAGTGTATTCGATATTCAATACTATAAAGCTGTATTACTATCTAAATAATTTCATGGACAGACGAATTGCTCAATTGGTAAAGCGCCCGGTAAAGCGTCAACTTTAGTATCACGAGGTTGGTGGATCAATTCTCAACTACACCTTTTGCAATTTCTTTTGAAATCCAAGTGATATAGAAATTAATGCAAACATGAATGTAAAATTATTACTCAATTATACTAGCTTTATTGTTATTTTTCAAAAAACAAGCGCATAATTAATTTGATTGTATAAAGTAATGATCTTAATAGTCCAACCTTTTTATAAGCTAAAACACATTTATACTACAAATTAACCACAGCAAAATGTATTCATTGGCTTATTTTAAATGTTTCACACAGTAATCTTAAACGTTTCCTTCATCATGATTTAAGGGCAAATTATGATGATGCATATTAGGTTGGTAGATCAAGTTAAGCAACAAAATGAAAGTAACTATGCAAACCACTATAATCCTGGTCTCACAGGATTATAATTGAATGGCTATTAAATCAATTTATTTTCAATAAGATAGAGGGCCGTCCATTTATACCGACCCATCAATCATACATGTAGTTATAAAACAGTATCTGACATAGCACTCCCGTTTAGATCAATTGGTAAAGCCGACAGTTTGGGATCGCAGGTTCCAGATGACAATTCCTGGTTCAAATCTCACTTCAAGACTTCTTCTTTTGGAAAGGTCATAATTTTCAAATTCTTGACAGTGTTTTATTTTTTATCATGAATGAACAAGGAATCTATCTTTTACGTTGGTTTTTTTATATATATATTTTTAAAATGAAACAAAATTTAATCAAACTGGACACGCAAGCCATGGCCAGTCAATAACGTTTTGACTGTTTGCCTGTTGTTCTCATTGATTCGAAACGCGATATTACACGTTTGTGCCATACCTATTCTTGGAGAAACACAAAGCACAAAACAAATAAAACAAAACTGAGTGGAAAATAATAAAAGAAATCACGCGAAGGACTTATTTACGGCACCATCCATCTTTTTAAGTCTGTTTAAGTTTTTCGGAACTATAATACACAGGTTTGATGGATTGCCTTTAAATTGCACGCCTAATGAACATTTCATAGTTTGAGCAGCTCACGTGGTATTGAAGGTCATGCATTATATTCATGTAAATGGTAGTATAGTGGCCACGTGTTATTGATTTATAACGGATTAGTTTTAGAATTACGAAACTGTGTCTATATCACTAAGGAAGTCCTCTGCCCCAAATTCGATAGACATGCTACATGCTTGTATCGATCGATCAACTGTGAACCATATACATGTACATGTACATGTATGTGTCTCTATAAACTCAATTAGGAATTGTCATCTAGAACCAACAATGGCCAACTACTCACAAAAACCACAACTTAACAAAATACCATAAGTAGCTGAACTGAAAAGCAGTGAATTGTAATCAACGTATTGTCTCATTGTACTCCATCCATGCATGTCTTCACAAAAATACTAAGTCGTTGAGGTTGATTTAAATGTTTGTACTATTTATAAACGATTGTGATAACATTAAAATTAAAATAAAAAATAGTAGAAAGAGAGGGGAAAAAGAGGGAAAACCCACATTAAAGACGAAGATAGATTCACTATTTATTCATGGTAAAAACAAAGATAAGAATTTGATATACACCGTAAATATTTATAAACTTTCCAAAAGAAGAAGTCTTGAAGTGAGATTCGAACCAGGAATTGTCAACTGGAACCTGCGATCCCAAACTGTCGGCTTTACCAATTGATCTAAACGGGAGTGCTATGTCAGATACTGTTTTATAACTACATGTATGATTGATGGGTCGGTATAAATGGACGGCCCTCTATCTTATTGAAAATAAATTGATTTAATAGCCATTCAATTATAATCCTGTGAGACCAGGATTATAGTGGTTTGCATAGTTACTTTCATTTTGTTGCTTAACTTGATCTACCAACCTAATATGCATCATCATAATTTGCCCTTAAATCATGATGAAGGAAACGTTTAAGATTACTGTGTGAAACATTTAAAATAAGCCAATGAATACATTTTGCTGTGGTTAATTTGTAGTATAAATGTGTTTTAGCTTATAAAAAGGTTGGACTATTAAGATCATTACTTTATACAATCAAATTAATTATGCGCTTGTTTTTTGAAAAATAACAATAAAGCTAGTATAATTGAGTAATAATTTTACATTCATGTTTGCATTAATTTCTATATCACTTGGATTTCAAAAGAAATTGCAAAAGGTGTAGTTGAGAATTGATCCACCAACCTCGTGATACTAAAGTTGACGCTTTACCGGGCGCTTTACCAATTGAGCAATTCGTCTGTCCATGAAATTATTTAGATAGTAATACAGCTTTATAGTATTGAATATCGAATACACTAAACAAATTCGTGCTAATTTCTCTAGAGGGCGCTCTAGAGAAAAGAGGGCGCTCATACCTTTTTATCTATTCTCTGCTTATTAACTATTAGTCAATGGGTGCTTATAGATGAAGTTTAACGGTATTTAACAAATAAGTGAATAATTGACAATTGTATGCATGTAAGTTTGTTTGTTTGTTTGTTTACACGGTCGGTCCATACGGACACACGCTTGGGTCCTGAAGGGACCATGCTCAAGCAAAATACTCAGGCCAGGCTTAAAAAGCCTATATAAGCATGCTGGCTAAATGAAATGAAAGTTAGAAAAGATGGAAGAAAAGAATGAAGTAAAAAGAGCCTACTTCCAACAAATAAAGTTAACAATTTGCTGTCAGCCTTGGACAAGAGAAAAGAATAGTCTTGATCCAATCTCATTGCAGTTGAACATAAACAGAACACATTATAAGCAATATACATATGATTTAAAATAGTTAAGAAATATTAACAATCAGAAGGGCGAAAAGCCCTTCAGAAAAGAAATTAGGTGGCGCACCTATAACGCAAGTACACAAAATTTCAGAATTCATTAGATACCATTAATCATGTTAATCCTTACCTTATTCCACATTTCTCCTAAATTAAAAAGTGCACATTTTCATCAAATTTGACTCGAAAGTTTGCGGTCAAATTACGATCACGATCAAAATTCAGCAGAAATATTAACAATCATTAAAAAAGAAGAAACAAACAAGAAAAAGATTAAAACAAAAAAGCGACCTTAGATTTTCAGATTTTAGGGTCGGCAGTCGCAAAGGGCAGCTCAAGTCAACTTTTTTTTGTAGTCCTTATGAATCACATCCAGAGGACATGCTAAGGTGATTTATTATTATATTTACTTTATCATTTGTGATTAGTAAAAGTCTTCTAGAAGAATGTTTTTCACAATGTATTTTAATTTCATGACCTTCCCCACATGTTCCTCGTTATAATGGGCAGTGGGTGATGTAACTTGTACATGTAGCGAAATTTCATTGAAGAGCATGCAACATGCTTTTTCTGTCTGAATTTGTAAAGGAGATTATGTGTATGTAAATAAAATGTTTTGTGAATTGTGATTAAAATCACGCGATGTGTCCATGTCTTGTTTACACGCATCCATAATAAACCGCCGTTTGACTGGCGAAAAGCCCTTCAGAAAAGAAATTAGGTGGCGCACCTATAACGCAAGTACACAAAATTTCAGAATTCATTAGATACCATTAATCATGTTAATCCTTACCTTATTCCACATTTCTCCTAAATTAAAAAGTGCACATTTTCATCAAATTTGACTCGAAAGTTTGCGGTCAAATTACGATCACGATCAAAATTCAGCAGCTTTGTAAATGTTTACAACTTTGCGATCGATTTTTTATCTAGAAACAATCCAGTCCCTAAAATACATATGAAATTAATAAAATCATAATAAAATATAATCATGTAGACTTAACATGAACATCATAGACCCCCCAAAAAGGCAACCAGTTCCTCAGTTGATCGTTACCGCTCGTTCCTCCATTCGGACACAAATATAAAGTGTCTTGAAACGGCTCTTTGGATGGAACATATTTGGCATTCTGTATTAAATCTGTATTGTTTTCTGCCAACACTTTCCATGTGGCTATTAAGTTTTACCATAATTATACAAAACAGATTTGTCAGAAACCTTTCCCAACTTTTAAAGTCTTATTTCAAGAATTACTACCAAGCCTACTAGGCATGTTTGTAGCCTACTTATTTTATTGCATTTCTCATGGTGATTCCAAATGGTGATGAAATTCATTAATTTTTGGAAACCTCTTACCGTATTCGGAAAGAAAAATATCAAGATTCTTGAAAGTTCTTTGGAATAGTTGCCATTCTGTATTGTTGTAAGAATTCATTTTCTCCTGCTGGATGGAGTTTTTAACACTTTTGCACCAAGTAATAAAAGTGTAATAAGGACAAATGATTGAAAACTAATCATTAGTATTTTGCCCGAAATGTATAACGTAACATAACATTGTATAACAATTCCTAAACTCCATAACTCATTCCCTCACTCCTTCTGCTTAGGCCAACAACAAAAAATGTTATGTTGTCCTCGACCGCCCGCTCGTCATTTTTTTTTTTAAATCGGGTTTTTTTTGAAGAAAAAAATCAGATTTTTTTGTTTTTCTTCATTTTTTTTTATTTTTAAATCATTTTTTTTTTTCCGGGTTTTTTTTCCAGATTGTGTTTTTTTTTCAGATTTTTTTAAAACAGTTTAAATGGCATTGAATACTAAATTAAGTGTTTATAACATATATGTGCGACTCTTAGAGTGATTTTAACTTCTTGTTGGCTGAACTTTGAGCTTCTGCTGGTAAAATGTTTTTTAAAAAATAAAAAAAAAATAAAAAAAATCCGCCCGTCCGCCCCTCCTTTTTTGCCTTATGGGAGAGGTGTGTGTAGGACACCAATCAATATTTTCAGCCTTGAATTTTCAACCCAGAATTATGGACGCACCATTTGATTTTCAGGGAAGTTGGGTTCGGGGGGGGGGGGGGGGTTGGCAGTCGTGAGGGGGGAATTTAAAATAAAAAAATCATTCATTCATATTGAGTTTGGTTTTTTTACTCATTTGGCCTTCATAGAGGGGGAATTTAAAAAACAAAACTTCCTACCGCCGACCTGAAAATCTAATGGGGCGGCAACAGATGTTTTTAATTTATTTTTTGTTGAAGCCTAGGTTGTCGTGAACGGTGAATTGAAACGTGTCTCGAAATATGATATGGAGAAATGACTTAATTAATCACACACAGATTATTAAAAATTAATTCACTCCGGAGCAGCTGTTGCAAAGATCGATTCATTTATTTATTCTATATAAATTACCCTAAATTACAAAATGTGATTATTTAAAAAATAAAAAATAAAATAGCAGAAAATGATTAATAATCCAATATATTTTAGGCTATGAAATGCTAGCTTTGGTTTTGGTCGTCATTGTATTTAAATGTATAGTATTTTGCTCTTGACGTCGGCGGAGAACAGTATTCAACTTGTGTATAGAACTCCCGCTGCTGACGTCGGCGGGGACGTCGGTCGATACCGAAAGACAAAGTATGGAGTTGAGAACCATTTTGAAATCTGTGCTTGCTCCAAAAGAAAGAAATGCATCACTTTTTTTTGCAAGGTCACACATTAAAATGTTCTGCATAAAAGTGAACAGAATATGTACACATCTGCCATTATACTTGAATATCATTTACAAAACTAAAAGCACGTGTTAATTGCTTCCATCACAAAGAAGCAGAAAGCACTGAACATGCTGAAGTGGACCGGGATGCTGATTCGAATGTCACTGTCAGGAATCAAAAGGCACTCCAATCCATAGAGTGACGTCCACAATTTTACTTATTTTGAAAGTCTATCTCAAGGATTACTGAACCAATACTAGGCATGTTTGTACTTATTTCATTGCATTTCATGTGGTGTTTCCAAATATGGTTATGATATTTAACAATTTTGACATTTTTGAAACATTTTGTGAAATTTTGGAATGTAGTCTGCAGCTGTCTGCCGCGTGGAAAATATTAACATGTAATTCCTTATGTGTGATATTAGATTCAGCAACCTATTATTTCATTTGAATATCTTCCGAATTCTACTTCTTTGTGATGCCATTGAGATAATCGCATGATTATTGATACGTGCATAAAGTAAAACATGGTAAAGGGTAATCACGTATAAAACCTGCGTTTATATGCTAAATAACGTTAATTGTTATGCAGATAAGTTTGACCTGTAACATTATTTAAAAAAATGATCAGTTTCTTTTGGAGCTATCTTTAGTTCGACCAACAGGTGGATTATAGGTTAACGTTTCGTGTTTTATGCCTTCACCAAAATAGATGCGTTTACAATTTTTATCGCATCATTTAGAATAACATGCCAGAACCAATAAATACTATTTAGAATAATGATTACTGATGGTAATTAGCGAGTTTTAATATTGAATAGCAAGTAAATAATCCATTTGGCGAGATAGATAAGATAAACCCTTTAAGTTATTGCAGGTATTTTTATTTTATTTTACAAGAGTTGTGATGTTAGTATAGTGAAAAGGATATGGTTGAGTCAGGTTGACACAGAAATTGGCTTCAACTTCGCCGTAGTCCAGATTCATATTATTTGTATGAATGTTATGGGTTGGTTAGAAGTCGAGTATGATGCAGAATGACAGCGACACGTCTACCTCTCATTCTCTGCGCATTCGAGGAGAGCATGACGTACATACCAGAGGAGCCAATAACAACGCCGAATACTGGCCTGCGCGACTATTGAGTAGACTGGGTCCCCGCGTCCCTCTATATGGCCGCCATCTTTAAAAATGGCGGACCAAAAAGAGCACCCTCGCAGGGGACGTGTGTAGAATAGGGAAGACATGAGGATGCAGTCTAGACTATTGAGACTGAGAGGTACTACATATCACGTGCCGGCCATTTATCATCTAATAACGCGCCATCATGTTATGTTGTAAAACAAACCTGCGAAATTTATCAGGATTTGTGATAATTTCCTAAATGTTGCCGCTCAATTGGTAGATGACTTAAAGGTTGGCCGTTGATGCAAGGTAGATATCCGAGGTGCAATCGCCTCCTGGATAGCGGATCTCATGAGCGAGGACAGGACCATCTGGTAGATGACTTAAAGGTTGGCCGTTGATGCAAGGTAGATATCCGAGGTGCAATCGCCTCCTGGATAGCGGATCTCGTGTGCGAGGACAGGACCATCTGGTTCATTTCCGAAATCCACCAAGAAATTCTTGTTTGCCGTCAAACCACCTGTTTCTGTGTTGACGTCTATCTGTAGCATCACGGATCCCTCGCTGTGATACAAAATTGAAGCATGGGATGAATTAATGCGCGGATTTAGGAATTCTACTCGCGCGTTGCATTGTGGGAGAATTCCAGTCAATGTGGTACTCACTTCCGGTTTTACTGGATGATCTCGGTCGCTGGCGGCATTGTTAGTCAGCTGGTGGTTGCACTGTGACAAGTGAGTAACCCCAGCCATCAAATCCTTTTGTGCTGGCCTATCCCCGTTCAAATTTGTTGAACCATGCAGGGAGAGTTATGTAACAGGTGCGACACTCCAAAAAGCTTTTGATCAAGCTGTTTGATCAATCTGTTTTTGACCATGGGAAAGTGATTCCACTTTCCCATGGTCAAAAACAGATTGTCTCCATCCCTTGAGAGCTTGTCACACAAAAAATGGTTCAATGACTGGGTTGCTATTGCTAACTTGTCACAGTGCAAATTTCAACTGCTGCCTGATGCATTGCTATTCATTTAACCTTGACAATGCTTTCATGGTCAGGGCGTCATTGGAATGAGAATCACTTGTTCTTTCTAAAGATATATTACACTTTTATCTAATTAATTTTAATTGATAATTCAATTGGGTTTCCTTTATTTTGATACACAATGTAGATTACTTGTGATTAAAATAGATGCTATTACTTACCTGATCATATCGGGATAGAATTGTTGGTCCCAGTTGCTGTACAGTGATGTGGTCACGTACAGTCGTTTTCCATCCAGACTGAGCTGAATCATCTGTGGAGCACCGGGAATACGTTTTCCACTTATGTAAAACGGTTTTGGTTGCTCCGATAGTTCCTTGTCTTCTGTCACGCGTACGGAGCGATCAGAACAGATGGATCCACCGAGGAAAATCTGAAGAGGTAATTTAATATTAACGGGTGATGAGTTTAATTAAAAATCAACAGATTGGTGGGTGTTCTTTGCCTTTTATCATTTGTATGGACCTTATTGGTGGTAACCAATTCCTTAAAACCCTTTGAACACTGGCGGCCGGTATAAAGCCTAATACGAGTATCGCATATACACTGGCGGCCGGAATACCGACCGCTAACATGTGCGCACTGTTTACAAGCTTTGGGGGATTCCCCATCGCATGTACACATGCCCTTTGACCCGGAGAGTTGTCTGCGGGCTACGGGCTGCACACAATTTTGTCTGACAATGCGTGGAAGACGATCTGTGCTGATAAATGTGGAGTTATTTCATCAATTTTGGTCGGATTTTCGGATTTTCCAATGGCGCCGTTGGCAGCAGATGTTTTAGCAAGGATCATGGACTCTGATACGGAGGATATATATGATTCTGACTATAGTAATAAGGATGAACAAGACACAGTAAGCATGCATAGTGCAACTAAAAAGTGCTAGTAACTGTTATGGGAACGATACAGACAGTGGCATTATGCCCTATTTAGGGGTTTGGCAGGGTGTCAGGGTGGGGCTACCGTTTACTTAAGGGTGTCAGTGTTCAAAGGGGTCGTCATATCACTGAATTTAAAAGCACAATAATTCGCTCAATGATAGGTGACGAGTTGTTCCGTGATAGGTGAGAAGCTGTCTCCTGAAAGATTATGAGCTGTGCTGTGAAAGGTAACGAGACGTTTAGTAATAAGGTACGAGCTGTTCCGAGATAGGTTACAACCCGGGTTACAAGCTGTTCCGTGGAAGTGACGAGCCGTTTCGTGACAGGTGGCGAGCTGTTCCGTGATATGTTACAAGCTGTTCCGTGATAGGTTACAATCTGTTCCGTGTTAGGTTTCAAGCTGTTTCGTGATAGGTGACGAGCTGTCCCATGATAGGTGACGAACTGTTTCGTGATAGGTGACAAGCTGTCGGAGATAGGTGACGAGCTGTTCCGTGATGTATTCAAGCTGTTGAAGACTCCCTTGTTCACGGCTGGCTGAAAAGTGCATGGTTAATGAAACTAAATAAGGTGTCTGATTCCAGACTATCGTATCAGAATAAGCACCATGGTTTTAATGTTTCTACTGAGTTGTAATGGTTGTACAGCAATGTTCAGTAGCATTTTTAGATTCGATAATAAATATAAATACCACGTACCTGGCCTACTAATCTTGGATTCCTTGTGTTTGAGATATCGTACTGACGAATATCCCCATGAAGCCAGTTGCTGAAGTACAGGAACCTATCATCCATAGAGATCAAGATATCGGTGATCAAACCTGGACAATTATGCAGTAACAAAGACAAAGAGAACGTAGAGCTGTTATTTTTATGTTAATCAATACATCTGAATGATTTTTTCTTCTTAATGATTTGGAAACATATAGATAAGTAGCCAAGACCTACATATAGTGCAGTTTTATTGTTCAACTGTCATAGATCATGCACATTAATTCTGTTTTCTCCACACAATATTAAATGAATGACAGCCAGTGAAAAAATCACTGACCATCCAGGAATTGAACCTGGGACCTCCGAGTTACTAGACCGGTGCTCTACCAACTGAGCTAATGAGTCAGATGGGGAAGAACAGCGATGTTATTATCATAGGCCTTCAGTTCAACCCTATCCTCTAACAACTTCTAATCTAAGAAGCATTGAAAGAGGTTTGGGATATCAATCCATAATCATTGTCCACGCGTGTAAGTATTAAAGTTCTTATGTGGGAATATATATGCACATTAATTCTGTTTTCTCCACACAATATTAAATAAATGACAGTCAGTGAAAAAATCACTGATCATCCAGGAATTGAACCTGGGACCTCCGGGTTACTAGACCGGTGCTCTACCAACTGAGCTAATGAGTCAGATGGGGAAGAACAGCGATGTTATTATCATGGATCATGTTGATATAGGCCTACTATGATAAAGCTACTACTGTGACATATCCCCATAGGCCTGATAAAATCCCTTTGGAATTCGCTTCACTTATAAATATTATAACACTAGCAACCAGAAGTATTTGCATATTTAGTTATGGTGTCAAAACCATCCCAGATATTAAATTTGGCCTAATATTTCACTATTAGTTGAACAAATGTGTTGCCGAATCTCTTCTCATTAACAAATTCATGTTTCCTGCAACAGCTGTTCATTCCATTTCATGACATTGAAGAAAACATATGCCTTGGTTGAATTCCCATACAAATTTCCCATTGAAAATAGCTCATGAATAATTATTCAAGCTCATTATAGCTAATGCAATACCAATGGTAGGCAGTGTGACAATTTTGACTTCCTTGCAAAATAACCTTCACAATAATTGTTTGTCAATGGACTCACTTAAGTTAAACTGATCCCAAAATTGTCCCTAGTCTTTAATCTTTCTCAGATATTGAGAATTAATCTCTTTATTCATCTGTAAAAGAGGGAGGGAATTTTAAAAGTTTGTTTAACACCATGATTTTCATATTAGGCCGAAAAATGGTAACCATCCAAATTCCCTATACTTTCTCATTGCACCCACATGAACTGGTCATACTACACAGTTATGGTTATATTCATTTCACCATTACCAAGTATTATTGTCAAGCTAATGCTGCTGTTTAATTAACTAGAAATATCAAAGAAAACATTTAAAATCATTGAACAAATATTGTTATAAAAGTTTTCCTTATAAACTTATGTCTCAAAATGATAAAATTTGTTTAAACAAATTTATAAGAACTTTTCATCAATTTGTAAACCTAGAATACCCAAAAGCTAACACAGCAGTTCAATGGGTTACCAGTGTTTTCTCTCAATTTGTAGCAGGCAAGATGTTCTAAGACTCTTTTGGTTGATAGTGTATAAGGTTGATTCTCCTAAATGATTACCATGACCTTTGCTTGAAACTTTGTATCGTATTAATGATCAATAGAATGAAAGTGAACCTACTATATAATGAGAGTATACTCTACGTCCGGCTCCCATAACATACACTTGGAAGGCTTCTTTCCATAACAACATCCAAATCTTAATAACAATGTATGAACTCACCTGGCATGTCTGGCAACGCCCAGCCTTCAACCTTCTTTGATGGCACATCGATAACCTTTTCGGCTGCCCATGTGTCGCCCTAGTACATATAAAAAGTGATTAAATGATTAAAAAATATTACAAGGGATTTCTAGACGTGAATTAATCCTTCAAATATATTGAGACCGAAATCAGTGCGTCCCAGCAAATTAAACACTGTTCAAGTCCTCGTTTTTCAACCGACTTAATTTAAGTACACATATCATATTCTATAGTAACAGTACAAATAGGTATGTGGACCTATTGGTCTATGCACAGAGGGTAGAGAGCGCCAGTCCAGTCATCGGAGGTCCCAGGTTCAACTCCTCTAGTCTTAGATGGTTAGTGAATTATGTTGTGTAGATATACATTGTTGAGTATTACATGCATGATTGATACCAGTAAACACGGACTTGTCATTTATGTGAACCTTGCAGGATTCGAACTGTATCTGAAAGAACTATATATATATCACAAAGAACACCAAGAACCTACCTTCTTGTAAAATCTAAACACATTTGAGCTGAGCGCACAACCAACGAATCCTTCAGTGGCCATTGGATTATGCAAAAACCGAACCTCCAATGGAATGAGTCCTTCTGCTCCTAAATCAATGGTTTGGGTGAGAGTGTGTTTCTCCCAATCGTAAAGATTGAGAGATTGTCCGTACAGACCTGTAAAGGAAAATGTATATTGGTATCAAAATAACCTGGATCTAAGTACGCGCATGCGTGGGTGATAAAACCAAGATTACTTGACCTCTGACATCATGTGTCAGGTAGGCTTGACAGGGGCTTGACCGAAGTACACGCATGCGTTGGTGATAACAGCGAGAATGGAAATCCTTGGATGAAAATGGTGGTATAAACCCAGGACATAATATACAAATGAATCGTCAATGATAAACTTCGAAGTCAAGACTCCAAGATAAAAAGTTTGCATTAAGAGTAACGTAAACAAGTTCATTGATTTAAATGGCACCATTGATTGATGACTTCATGTGGTTTTTTACTTGTTCGATTACTTCAAACTCAGATGTTCAGTCCTCCAACATTTCATATAGGGTGTCAAATTTGAACTGACAACCAGTCGAAGTGAGAGATGCAATGTTTATCCTAGGCATCTATTTCATGGGGTGTATCTTTGGCACATTCTCAAAGACTTCGGTAATCTTCACTAGTCAATTCTAGTTGAAATACCCCCCCCCCCCCCCCCCCCCCCCCCCTCCTTTGGAACACATGCCCTTAATCTTCCACATACAGAGAGTAGATTTTCAAATGGAGTCACAGATGCAGGTGTAACCCCGTTTGACATTCACACTCCCTGTGGGAAAGATTAAGGTAATATCTTCCATAGGGGGTGTAAGAATTTCAAATGGAATAGCCCCATTTCGTTAAGGCAGTATGCACCTAATATCATAGGATTACGGCAGCACTTACCATTAGCAACATCTGCTGGGTCAAAGCCTTTTAGAAATGCCCCGGGCGCGCCCCACTCGCTGCTCACCATTATATTATGATAAGGCTGATACCAAAAATCATACCCAAATTTTGTGTGATGGCCTTCCTTCTCCCAGTTGCCGGTGACGTCAAAGGTTTTGCCATCGAGCAGGATAAAGCCACCTGTGGAATACGTATATGTTCGGTTACACTTTGTTATACATTTCAGTAAGTTTAAGTCATTGGCATTTAGAGCGGGATTGGAACCAACAGTCTCGCATGTCACACGATCCGTTCACCAGTAAAGTGTAACACCATCAGAAGTTCGAGCTTCTTGTAAACCTGTTGACCAAGGCTACATGATAATAATATTATAAATGTACACTGTGTATCTCATGGAAGTGGACACCTGATCACATTTGGTCAACCTACAATCTATGTTCAAAACTATTGGGACACTTCCTGCATGTCCTGTAAAAACGGTGGTCCCTCCCCCTAAACTCAATGTTGGTCCATATAAAAGCATCGTGCCGCAAAGAGCTGTGGTATATCATAATTTCAACTGACAGCCTTTTACTCGTTTTGGAAAATATTTCATGCGCACGTGTATACACGTGCGCATGAAATATTAGTGTCCCAACAAGTTTTGAACAAGGTTGTATATAGGATTACTGGTCAGCGTCCCTTGTTGGAGTGGATTGGGGTGGTCAGAGCCAAGGATCTATGAACAAGCGCCACTCCCTGAACACTGAATTGGGCGATCAAAGCATCTATGAATACTAGTATATACTCTACCACGAAAGTTATATTTTCGAGAACCTGTCTTTTTCAAATGATGGATCCCCAGGATAGACCGACAATCATAACATAATTTTGCATGTGAAGCACCCATAGCAAATGAAAATAAAAGATAGAAATCGGCACCAAATTATTTATTTTCCTTGCCTTTTCCTTCACCCGGTTTATCGGCATCCCCCATGGCACTGATCATGACTTGGCCATCAGCTAAACAGTGGGTCGTATGTGGATTAGTCAAGCCGGTTTTTGATGTGATTTCCTCGGGTTCCACTACCTATATAGCGAAAATGCAATGCATAAGAAGTTAGTTATAGGAACAATAACTCAATCATAGCATAATAAGGACATTCACTAGCATTCGATTAAAGGAGGTGTCCACCAAGAACACCATTGTGCATTATGTTAGAAAAAATAATTATCGAGCCCAAATCTCGTAGTTATATAGAACAAAACATCATACATATCATGAAAACGAAAAAAAAACTGCCATCTCTCAATGCAATTTATAAAAATTCGTGGTGATTTAAAGTCCCGGTAGCTATGACGTCATGGTTATTGGTGCTCAAATTTGCGAAAGTGCTTTGTAGAACTATGACTTCATTGATACCGGGAATTTCGATTACCGCGATTGTTTAAAAATTGCATGTTGAGTGATGAGCTTTTACTAGTATTCGTTTCATGATAAGTACAATGTTTTGTTCTAAATAACTACACGATTCGGGCTCGATAATTATTTTTCTAACATAAAATGCACAATGTTATGCTTGCTGGACGCATGTGTTCTAGCCTTGATTCCAGACTGATCGGTAAGACACCACTAATTCCCCTAAGGAATCACCATTTCTTTACCTATGACTAAACAATACCCAATTCATTTTCATTTGCATTCTTCATTACGACACGGACCATGTAGCAATTACTGAAAAAAGTCGCGAAAAGTGGGGTAACTTTGGTCCATGTTAAAGTATATGAGAAAAATTCAAAACAATCGCTTTTCAACATTTACAGCCCGATGTATTTGTTATGCTTGTAAGAAGTCAAAACAAGCAACCTCAACACAAATTAAATGATTTACCATGTACATTTGGAATGTTTTTCTCTAATTTTACAATGTGTTTATTTGTAGGTATTTTTGGTATTTATTACATTCTAATCTGTAAAATATTCATAGAAATATTGTTGTTGTTTTTATTATCCATCAAATGCGACCAGCAGTGACCAGGGTGATGTGATGATCTGGTAGATCATACACAGGACCCCAGCCGTCGTGACCCATTAAAGCAATATTTTGTGATCTTTTTCAAATTTTTACACATATTCTTTTCTCTCTTAAGAAGTTTATCAGGAAAGACTTTCTTGGACTCATAAATCTACTCTGACTTTTTTTCCCGTAAAAACCAAGCACAGAACTTTACTAAATCATAATGGAAATCTGCTTACAATTTAAGGAATTTTTTTTCAACATTATTTGTTTTGATTTTCATCATAAAGTATTCCGTAGTGGGCTTTCACTTTACAGCTGCGGAAAAACGGCGTTATTTTAATACACGGTGTCAAACCATGGAATTCTATTTACGAACGAAAAAAACACTCGGGGAAAATAAACTGTCCTACCAAGACAACAGTCACTTATTTCAAAATCTGATTTTTGAAGTAATCAGGAAACGTATTGCTCTGTAACTTATAAGATATTCAATTCCATGGTTGTAAATGTAATTTGCCACAAAACATACATTTCTAGGAGACAAACAAAATCACAGATAGAGGGCGTTCCATGAAAAAGATCTCATAATATGCCTTTAAAGTCTGAAAGTGCAGTATGTATCTATTGCTGCTGCGTTCTCGAAAAAACCCACCGCACATGTAATCGCCATTAGAATGGTCAAAAAGAAAATAATCCTGCAATCTTTATACTCTCGTGACCGAGGTTCGACCGCCGACCTTTATATTATTAGATCAACTGTATATCTTCCCCTGGGGTGAGTGATTCCATGGAGTGTGGAGATTCTCACACAACGAAACGTGGGAGATTTTAACTTCTATATATTTTAATGTTTTGTTAAAATATTTACAAACAACCGGACCGGGTTCAAAATGCGTTCAACTGGCAACTGCTGTACGCGTAAATCAAAAGTACATACAATAATGTGCTATCATGAGATAGAGCTGCAGGTGTTTTGAACAGGACTGCTACCATTATATTTACAAATGTGTGAAGTCAGATTTATTCGTTATAGGGCCTATGATTAAACCCTGGGCAACCTTTGGATAACCTTTTCTTTGCTTTATTAGGCTGAAACATATACATATTGAGATAGTGGTATCAACAACAACAAAATATCAAACGATTCTAAGCACCAAAAACGTTTTACTGGTACTAAAACAGTCAGCCCCTGAAAGGCCAATTCATTTTTACACACAACTCTATGGAACACAAATAGGCCTATATCTCAGGATGCCCTTTTAGAGTTACGTCTTTCTGGTTATCAACCGTCGAAATATTTAGAATGAACGGACACTGTGCTTTTCTCGGTCCTCCGTTATCAATGGTTATACATGTTTTATGGTATATATTACTAAAAACAAAAAAGAAGATCGTTTCATTATAATAGGCCTATTTGTCAAAGTTAACCAGGTCCAAGCAAGGAAATAGAATTTTACATTCATAAATTTGATGTCTATATAGAATCTTGTCGTGTGTATAAAAATGAACCTTTGAAATTGTAACTATGATAATGAAGTAGAATCGTATAAATAAAAACGATTACATTTTATTATCGCAGAATCACGTACTAAATCTGGTAGTACGCCTTCAATCAAAATCAGCTGTTTGAAGCATCGCGGTATCTCAGATTATCGGGGAAATCCCTTATCGACTGTCAATCAAAGTTGTCATTGTGTTTTGCGTAATATGGACTGATCAGGCCATTGCTGATCGTAGCTATAGGTATTTGTAATTACGGGCTGTGAGAATTTACCAATCACAGCGTAGATAATTAGATTTGGGAGTGACTTATGACAAAATGCAATTTATGAATGAATATTGGAAAGTGTTAATGAGGAGCTGCGAGATCTCTACGCTGGGCTACAGAGTAAACGTGAACGTGAACTTATACTCTAGTAGAATTTTACGATGATGTTAAAGCGAAGCGTCTAAGTACAGTTTTGTATCATCAATATACAATTATTCAGAAAAACAATTTAAAAGTGCATCTTTCCGGATCAGGTCAACATTTCCTTGGTCTCTAGTTAAATTTATTATACCGTGGGTGATTCTCTGATTCTCTGAGCATACTCCAGGCGCTCAAACTCCCCCACGCTCTCACACATGCTAATTCTAAAATTCTCGGGAAAAACCCACCCCTCCCTCTAAAAATCATAGGTCGTTTGATGGGCACTTAAAAATAGTTATTTTCTTCTTTAGCCTAATGGACAATACATTCTCTAAGGCGACGCTGCGAAATCTGTACGCTAGTAACTTTTACCCTATAGACTCTTACGACCGCGACAGATCAATTACATCATCCTTCCTACAAATAATCATGTAAATTATTTTTAAGAATAAATGTTTAATGTTGTTATCTCCGAAAGGGTTTACCATAATCAATAGAGGTTATCCATGTAGCCATGCGCGAGGACTACAAAGGAGAATATCACCCGGTCAATTCATTGCATGAACCGTGTTACCAAATTGGCATACATATCATGAAACAGGTGTGTCTTCTTAAACACAGTTTTTATCATCCCGACAACATAGCAGCTAATTAATCCGTAACATAACCTCAATAATTTGTTTGTATGATGGGGCCGGGGGATGTGAAATATTATTCTGGTTTCATCGTAAAAGTCACTTTTAAGCGCTCAGCATACTCCACAACGCTCGGTCACTTAAGCACAAGCGTTGACCACCGTTGTCCAATCAACCTGCGTCATTTTGTTGTGGCGGAGCTACAGTACGCATGTGTGAGAGCGAAAAGAGTTCGAGCGTAGTGGACGGTATGCTGGACCCTTTTACTCCGGAGCGCAGCGTACTGAGTCCGCAGTGTGTCCTTATACGTACCTTATGAACCTTCGGCTTACGCGGATCGGTCCCTACGTCTACGATGTATATACGAGATGAATAGATACAAGGCAAGATTAGACGATCCCGACATTTTGACTTGTCTCCATAGCAACTGCTACACGTGTTCCATCCGCTGTGATGTAGCTCGTCCTCGGCGTATCTTACTGGCAATCGGTGGATGACCTTTGGAAGGTAAGACAATACAAGACACCAAGTTCAGAACAGTGTAGGTAAACAAATCCAGCATACGTGCATAAAGAAGCTATAAGAGGGGTTAGGTGTGTGTGTTTCACACGGGGTTTCACAATACTAAGGTTTTGAATTGTGGCTTATCATACATTATATTATGGAATAGCAATCAAATATTCTCTTATGTGACCCTCAAACCAATAATTATTGACTATTATACCGGACAGGATTCAGCTGAGCACCAATTGCCTTTTTCAAATAGCTTCTAGGACAAGATATAGGGACATCAGGAAGTTCTGCTAAACTTTGGAAATATTTACCATATCATATTAAATCAGACAGCAAAAGTTCAAATCATTGCTAAAAACTTACCGATTTAATGTTAATGCTTAATTTCTTTTTGTTTTGTCTTTTGTTACTATCTTTTATGTATCATTTTATTTGTTATAGCGCACAGGGACTTAATTGTGTTATGCGCTCAATAAGCATGGTTTCATAGATCTAAAATAATGGTTTCATTTTAAATCTAAAATAGATCCTCTGTTTACCCCAATCTCTGACTACCCCCAATCCAGTGTCCATCGGAAGCAGCTTGCTGCCGACACTAAGGCCTAAAAAAAGTTTGATTGGACTACCCCGACCGACCCTAAATACATCCCCTGAATATTTTTTATTATTTTGAGGGAGAAAAAAAAATAACAATTGAACAAAGTATTTAAGTTTCTGACTGTTTGCTTTCATTTTCGGCTATTTTAAGTCCCCCATCGAGATGAAAAGTAGGTGATTTTTCTTTATTTTTTTTATAATCCCGACCGACCTACCCTATTTGTCTTTGTCATGTTAGGCCAATCAAACACTATTCTTATAGGCCTAAACTCGAGGCCCAGTGCATGATCATGATGCAATAACACAGTGGTGTACTACTAGTATACAGTATGATAATAATACAATGTCTTGGATAATGTAAGCTATTTCTTAGGCTGGTTCGGAGGATGTATAGCCTACATACATCTAGGTTTTATTATTATTATTATTATTATCTCTAGTGGTTTCATGACTGTTAGAGCGAAGGTTCGTTTCTCAGTGAATTTGTCTTCTAAAGAAGGTTAATTAACACATTTAGTTGGACACAGACATACACAGATACAGGGGGAAAGGGTCAACATTCAAATCGCTTCAATTAACATATCATGCATATAGAGCATACCAACTTGTACGTCTGAGGACAACGATTCCAAAAATGTATAGTTTGTGCCACGTCCGATGTTAAGTTACCGAGGTACAAAGTAGAACGTAAAAGGTCATGTATTTAACTTGTTCCAATTTGAACGAGTAATATCTCAAATTGTTTGTCTGATTACAGAGATTTAACATTTTCCACGCGGCAGGCAGCTGCATGCGACAGTTCCAAAATGTCACAAAATATTTCAAAAATGTCAAAATTATAGATTGAATTTCATCATCATATTTGGAATCACCATGAGAAATGCATTAAAGTACAAACATGGCTATTAACATTATTGGTTCAGTAATTCTTGAGATACCGTAGACTTGAAAGTTGGGAATGGTTTCTTAAAAATCTGTTTTGTATAATATGGTAAAACTAAATAGCCGCGTGGAAAGTGTTAATATAATGATACGCAACCTGTTCTAAACATGTATCCTCCTTTTCAGTGGCGTAACCAGAGGGGGGAGGGGCATTTGTCCCCCTGCCAAAAGGCTTGCTCCCTGGTGCCCACCCCCAAATGAAATGACAAACTCTATGATTTCCACGCCGCACAGTCTTGTATGCTCGGGATATAAATACAATAACATTTCTATTCAGAAACAAGACTTGATCTGATGACGAGCCCATCTTCATCATTTACGGAACTAATAGCACATACACATCCAGTACCAGAGTTCCACAAATTTCACTTATTGTACAGCTTCAGAGTGCTATAAATTTGACATCGTAAATAACCTGATTAATTATATCCCAACTTGTGTGTGTGTGTGTTTTAGTAGATGATTGTTTTTATCTTGATCAGTGTTGCTTGAATCAAAACTTCTAAGTTCTTCAGTGTCCTACTGTGCAGGGGTTTGTACAGCAGAGTTCTGCCACATAAATCATCACTAATACTAGTACTGTCGATGAGTGCTATTAATTCCTTATAGCACTCGGCAGCTGCGCTGCCTCGTGCTATAAGTCATACTTATTATTTTGATGACAACTTTTACTACTGCTGTGTTTGAAGACTTTCGTCCGACTCAACAGTTTATTAGGCCTATGGCCAACTTTATCGTGTGGAACTTTTGATATATTTAGTATTCATGCCGACGTAGCCATTTCTGTTTTCTACTGTAACTCTATGTACCTATGTATACTTAAAAAAATAGTCAGATATGCCTCCCCTGATGACCCCCCACATGCCCCCCCCCCCAAAAAAAAATGAAAACCCTAGTTTACGCTACTGCTCCTTTTCGCCTACTCTTACCTGTGAATATGTAGTGGAGCGAGGGTCAACATCAACAGTTGCCAAGTAGTCGGGCTTTTTCACGGCCGTTCCACGGCAGATACAGGGCACATAGACTATTTGTTCACAGGGCGCTGACATGGCATCCATGGGGGTTCTGTGCCCCGGCCCATTCATTCCACATCCTATCAAAGAGAAAAACAAAACGATTTGATAGTAAGAAGAAGTAGACTATATTAAAGGGTTCAACAAAAGAAAGTATACCACTTTGTTTATGTCATTTGAGTAACATTCATTTTTTCGTTGACCCAACAGGCTAAATAGGCATTTAGATGAATCTTTTAGGCATAATTTGATACCAAATTTTCCCCCTAACAACAAAGATAAACCATGATTAGCACCATTTAAAGAAAATTGGTCACTTTTCAAAAGTCACATTTTCAACGCACGCAAGCCGCGAGAAAATGATGTGCGTTGCACTTTGAATGGCCGGGAATGAAATGGATATTGATCACACAGTGCAACTGCGTTGTGTTGTGCCTGAGCGAGCGGGCTATTTGATTATGAACAGGTAACATGTGGTCTTTTCTTCCCGCGTATGTGTATTTAAAATGTGACTTTTGAAAAGTGACTAAATTTCTTTAAATGGTGCTAATCATGGTTTATCTTTGTTGTTAGGGGGCAAATTTGGTATCAAACTATGCCTAAAAGATTCATCTAAATGCTTATCTAGCCTGTTTGGTCCAAAAAAAATTGAATGTTACTCAAAATGACAAAAACAAAGTGGTATACTTTCTTTTGTTGAACCCTTCATGTAGGGGCCTCTAAAGTACGGTTATGTGAGGATTTTAAAGATGAGGGTTAAGGTCAAAGTTCAAGGTCAAATGGCCACTAATAAGCGGTTGTTACTGGTATTAATATATTAAGACGTGTTGGAGATTGACTTTGCTTACGACGGTAAAACTCCCATACTTCATGTACATCATTATAGAAGGCTCATAATAATTAATAGGTCTTTATACTGGAGCAATTATTTATTTTCTCTGACCACGAATACTAATATAATATTTATCATTTATTTAAAAAAATGCTCATCAACATGGTTCAACTACTGGCCGATTTGACTAAGAATATAACTCAGTTATAACACATAAATCTAACATCTATGGCAGGTTATTTTAAAGAAAATATTTAAAAAAATGACGACTGCGATGATCGAACCGTGTCTCTCTGGCTTTAAAAGTGCGGGCTGTATCACTGAGCTACCAGAGCGTTACATATTTGATGACTCGGGGAACGATATCACAGTGAAACAGACGCAGGGCGAAAATATCTAGGACTGAACTTGACATTTGTTGAATATTTAGGTCTACATTCGGAATCAAATTACTGCTTTAAAATCGATCCTAACAAAAAATGAATATCCTCATTTGAAAGTGCAGACCCTTCCTGTTAAACAAAACAATGTCGCAAACCGCCAATGTCTTGGAGATAACGAAGACCACGGATAGTAAATGAAGTAAATTGAAGTAAAAAATACATGTTTTGAAATCAATAATCTCATAAATGCCCTAAATAGCATCAAAATAAGGGAAGTTTGTATCAACATATTATAGTAATTGCGTTTAGACCTACACGATCAAGCCAACAGCAAGTGCAATTAAATCCATTCACGTACTTGCACTTGAAAGTTGAGAATCCGATGATTACCGAAATTAATCGAACTTTGCCGAAGTTTAATGGTGGATATTTTCTTTCGAAGCGTAAAAACAAATCCAAGGTCAAACCTGCTCTGTGAGTGACTGGTGAGTGACCTAGCGACTGACTGTTCATAATAATAAGGGTTTGAGTGAAATGTTGCATGACTATTCAGAGCCGTAAGACACTTTTTTCAAAGGGGGGGGCGTTTTCAAACAAAAAAACATTGTGAGTGAAATATGCGCGCGTAGCGGGCGAAAATTTTCAAATTTGCACCTATTTTTTGCACGATCGAGGTACATTTTGGCTCTAAACAAGCTTGTAGCAAAGAATATTGCATTTTGGGAAGACAAATGCGCGCGTAGCGCGCGAAATTTTTTCATCTGTGTACAAATTTTCCGGGGAAGATTTTCAAAGGGGGGCGATCGCCACCATCGCCCCCCCCCCCCCCCCCTTCTTACGGGCCTGCTATTTGGTATGTTACTGTGTCTTTTGGTTTCATATTCATATATCCACTTCACTTCAGTGCACGCAATCAACCAATATAATGTAATAGTTGGTGGGGATATGCATGGAATTGCGTACTACTTATAGGGGAGTCAAAATATTCAGGTCCCGATTTCACTGATTTTTTTAAACCAGTGCATAAACAAAATGAATACATTTAGATACCAAATGAATACATTTAATGAAATGCACAGCAAGAACACATTGTTAGCTATAACCTGAATTGTATTTCATTCAAATAGTTTATTCCAAACGAGAGATATGTCCTTTCTTCAAAAAATCTGTGAAATTCAATCTGTTGTCCAATGGAGATAAGAAAGTAACAGTTTTTGCTGAATGGGGCGCAAGTTGAACATGTTGAATTCACTGCAAAAAGAAGCGTTTATATTTCTGATAACACTTTATAAACACTTCAACACGTTAATTTTTGTGTTTTACGTGTAAAGGTATAGGAGGCATTGCATACGATAAACGTTTGCATAAACACTACAACACGTTTATAGAGGTAATTGTGTAATATTTATTAACACACCAACATGTTCATATCAGCAATAAGAAACATGTTGGGGTGTTAATAATTATACAACTTATACCGCTATAAACGTGTTGTAGTGTTTATGCAAACGTTTATCATATGCAATGCCTCCTATACCTTTATTTACACGTAAAACACAAACATAAACGTGTTAAAGTGTTTATTAAGTGTTATCAGAAAAAGACACGTTTCTTTTTACAGTGAAGGAAGAGCTCGACACATTGAATCCAGTTCCAAACCATCACCCCGTCACACACATGACATATGTGACAAAAATCCTCCATTTATTTGGATTAGTGCGATCAAAAAAGTTTTGAAAACATCAATTTACTTAATTTAAAGATAGAGAAAAAGACAATCTTCACTTTTGTTAAGGGTGCCTGTGTATTAACACACAACTCATCATTCACATTGCTTGATTGCTATGAATTCGTTTGATGTAGGCCTATACAATGCGAATTTATTAACCGTAACAAACATTTGGCCAAACACTGTATAAATGTATTGCTGTACAATGTACATGTGCATGTGTATAGTATAATTATGATAACGGTTAACTTTATTTCAGAAATACGTTTTCACATACTTTATATTGATACAAATGTTGACCACCCTGTATAAGGTATCCTTATAACTAAAGACAAAGGTGGCAACATTTTTCTTTGTAATACTAGTGTATACTTTTGAATTATGCAGCTTAATAAATTATAATTTTATCTTCAAGGTATGTATGAAAATTACCAGTGAACATTTTGTATTTTTAATGCATTTCTTGATGTTTGCACCCTATCTATACACACGGCCTGTATAAATGACCTTGTGTTGTCATTGTGAGATTTGGACATTTGTATGCGTATAACCTTCCTTATTCTTATGTATAGTTTTAATGCTAAAAATGTTTTAAGCAAAATCAATGTGATTTTTCAATTTTTAGCATATGTCACACAAAGGGGTCCCAACTCACATGACTCAAAGCACACAACCAATGAACACAGTCATACAATAGTTTGATCAAAGGGACACAATGTCATGTTGAATTTTTTAAAATTTTACTTCAGAATTCAAGTTGAACATCAAAAATTGCAATTATTGTTGTTTCTTCTAAAAACAACACAGCAAAACTTGATTAAAACAGTGTTTTAAATATGTTGGAATACCATACCACCCTTATGAACCATGTCAAAGGCCAGATTAGCATTTTGAATCGACGTTTTATTGTACAAAGAGGGCTGATTTTTCTTAATCCTTATAGGTGTAAGTTCATACATGTAATACAATTGTAAAAATATACAAATCCCAGTTATTATCATATATTTTTTCCACCACATCTCTTAATGGCCCTTTAATTCCATAGACATGTCAATGCAAATTCACTAATGCAAAATGAGTAGGCCCTTTTGCAAAAAAAGCTCTTCATAATCAGGATTTGTACTTTCTTTCGAACGGGACCGTTTTTTCTATTGTCATAATATGATAAAAACGTCCGAAGATTGCAGTGTCATGATGACAATTATGGGCGTAACTAGAGGGGCGGGGCATTCGCCTGCCAGAAGGTCCCCCCTCCCCGATGCCCCCAAATGAAATTACAAACTCTATGTATATATATATATAATATATATATATGACAACAATAGTCGGTAATTCCCCCTTATCACAGGCCTGTCCCCCTGCTGTCCCCCCTCATGCCCCCGCCCCCCTTTCAAAAATAAAAATAAATAGAAAAAACGAAAACTCTAGTCCTTACATAATATGCAGTGTTCTGTTATAGTTTTAGTTAGATTAATACTAATAGTTGCAAGTGAACTTGACTTACCTTTAGCAAAAGCCATTATTATTGAAGTCTAATCCTTTCCCTTTGGCGAATGACAACGTTCAGTGACGACTACTACCAATCGGCATTAATGTGCTGGACCTGTATGCCGGGTCTGTATAATGGTTGTCTCAGGTAGGGACCAGTTTCAATATGTAATCGACCAAGGTTATCGAACAATCAATATGATGTTGTTTGCAGTTTAACGCAATGTTACGTGTATTTATCAATGATAATAATGCCGGGTCCCTGCGAGCCAGAACAGGAGAGTCTGGTAGTATGGTCTGCTAGCAAACAAACCGCTCACATATAGATTAATATGGATTATTAGCACATACTGCACATGTACATGTACACTACATTGTACGTACATGTATAATATTGATTAAAGGGATGACTAAATTAATTGGTGAGTTATGAATGGCTGAGTTGATGTGCGGAGCGTTATCGAGTGAGTTGTGCGGAAGGGATGTGTGTGTTGTTCCGGGATGGGGTGTGAGGAGGAGGGGGGGGGGGGGGGGGGGGGGGGGGGGGGGGGGGGGGAGGAGAGTAAACTATTACACTATGCGTGAACTAAAAAGGGGATGACTAAATGGTGAGTTAATTATGAATGCGTGAACTAAAAAGTGATATAACATTTTGCATCAGTTATAAGAAGGCAGGTTCACATTTTAACCGAAAATCCATTAGTGTCACGTACAAGCTCCACAGTTTTTTAAATGTTTAACAGCAAGATTTAACATGGTTCATGTAAGTGTGCCCATCTGATTATTAACTAGGCCTAGGTCCATTACGTCACAAACCGTCTAAAACTGCAGCCGGAACGTGACTGTATAAATCAAAATCACCAAAAAACATGTATAATTTACTGCTTATTAAGTGCTAGAAAGGTGCGCAATGGAGGTAGTCGTGTAAGGGCCAAAGTGGGGAAGGGTCTCCTTTATGGTAATCACAACCATTTATGTTTTAGAAGCCTAAAGTTAAATAGTGCTACTCCATTAGACCTAATGATTGTTTAATAACCCATGCTTAATAATACAATGTTCATATGCCTTAGATATACTTTGCAAATTTCATTTCTGAATAAATGGTGTCTAATTGGATAAACAGTGTTCATTTAAGTTTTTTGTTAATTTAAAGGTAGATGACCCGATCACATTTTCGTAACACAGAATTATTTCAAACATACGGAGATTTTCATATCATATGAAAGCTCGTATTTTTCTCATCATCATACTGAAATTTGACGGCCTAAATCGGTATAATTACGGAGAAATCGATGAAATAACGTCGAATTACCGCGAATGGTGGTAACCACCGATATAGTTTGTGTACTACTCAATGGGTACAGTTCACAGCATCTTGTGCGTCTAAAATAAGAACCATTAGAGCTAATGCAACTCAAACTTTGGAACACGACTTTTTTAAGGATGACCTTTCATGTAGAATAGAAAACTTCAAGTTGAAAATCGGAACATCTACCTTTAATCAAACGCTCAAACACTAATTGGTTAACTAGGCTTGGTAAACGTATGTTTTATGAATGACGTACCACCAAATAAAAACTTAAAGGCATAGCCTATTATGTGATCTTTTCCAGGGGACGCCCTCAATCCTCGAAAAAAAATTGGATGCAGATTTTCTTGAAGATTTACTTTTCTGATCATAAATCATAAATGTATTCGAAGTTACAGAGCGATACGATTCCTAATTACCTCAAAATCATGGTTTTAGAGTGGATTTAGAGTAACATTTGAAAAATAGATTGTACCCAAGCGGTACAATCTATTTTCAAACCATGATTTTGAAGTAATTAGGAATCGTATCGATCTGTAACTTGGAAGATCTTTATGATTTATGATCAAAAATGCAAATCTGCAAGAAAATCTGCTTTCATAGTAAAAATCAATGATAAAGGGCGCTTCTTGGAAAAGATCACATAATATGCCTTTAAGTTATGTGAGGGTGAGGGGCATTACAACTTACAATAAATTAACTCACTGTACACACTCCATAACTCGCTATACAATTAATTACTCCACACAACTCGCCACACAACAAGTCACTCCAACTCTTTTTTCTTAATTGATAGAAATAAGTAGGCCTAACAGTATTTTTACCATCGAGAATATACTATGTTATGTGCGTAATGTACCGTGCGCGTGAATACTTTCAAATCTAAGATCATCTGACACACAATTACCATACATGTGCATAATTATCCACCCAACTGTGATTTGTCCACGCGAATCATATAGGGCACACGCTATACCCGGCAAAGTTTGAATTCCCCGCGCAAGCCCTGTGATTTGTAATATTGTTGGGGCAACAAATCTAATTTGAGGATAAGGTCTGTATGATTATTAAAACTAGCTTCGGAACGGTTGATCGAAGTCGGATGGAAGAGCGCCAAACACATGGTTTACTTTAACAAATACCTAGGCTATAAAAGGTGATATAACATTGTCTAAAATATGTAGGCTACTGGATTTGTTTAAATTATATTTCTAAGGGCCACTAAATGACGGTTTCGTGAGTCTCTATAAACTCGACACATGTTTATACGGCGTAAAGAGTAAGACCTAACGGACCTCACTACAGCGCAATCTAGCGTGGGTGAACATGGGGAAGTTACATGTACGTGACTTTTCCCAAAGAAGATTTCTTGTGCAGTCCAGGGTGCTTAGCACCACCACAGCGCCAACAGAGCTTTGGGGATTTCCCCCAGAACATAAACAGCGGCGGGTCGTCTGGCTTCCAATTCCACCAAAGACTGTACATGTACAGTTGGTTCTATACCATGGTTCTCAATCCTATAATTTACGGTACAGATAGGCACAACTTACACAAAGAAGTTGAATCCCAACTAGACACTGGGACGTTGCTCTGTATCTTTCACTCTTGTAGTCCACCTCTAGGGCACAGATGAAATATGGCTTAAAATGAAGCTAATATATGCCTGATCAATATTTTACCTTATCCCACGTTCGTAGGTTGCACGTTATGACCCTAGACCTCGATTTAGGGTCAAAGGTCACATGTGTTTCAATGGGAAGTCAAAAACTAAATTTAACATGGTAAAAAAACTAAAAAATTAGCTATTGACTATAAAAAGTATGTTATATTGTTGGGATAAGTGTTTTAAAAAAAAAAGTCAATCACAACTTTGATCGTAGATCAATGGTTTTTGAACTGTGACCTTTTGAAAATTACAAGTTGGCCAAAATAGACCATTTTGTCATATTTTCGCAAAATTGGCACAAAAATGACATGTTATCATCATTAAAAAAATATTTTGACTCATTATGAATTGATAAACCATGTTATAATGTTGGTATATAGATGTACCTTACATTACAACACATTTCAAAAGTCAATGGTATGCTGATGCCATGGCAACCAGCTTTGATATCCTTCAAATCCTTTAAATTTGACTCAGATTTTACCCATTTTCAATGAATTTGAAGGATATTAAAGCTGTTTGCCATGGCATGCGGACACCATTGACTTTTGAAATGGGTTGTAATGTAAAGTTCATCTATAAACCAACATTATAACATGGTTTATCAATTCATAATGAGTCAAAATATTTTTTTAATGATGATAACATGTCATTTTGTGCCAATTTTGCGAAAATATGACAAAAATGGTCTATTTTGGCCATATTAAAGCTGTTTGCCATGGCATGCGGACACCATTGACTTTTGAAATGGGTTGTAATGTAAAGTTCATCTATAAACCAACATTATAACATGGTTTATCAATTCATAATGAGTCAAAATATTTTTTTAATGATGATAACATGTCATTTTTGTGCCAATTTTGCGAAAATATGACAAAATGGTCTATTTTGGCCAACTTGTAATTTTCAAAAGGTCACAGTTCAAAAACCATTGATCTACGATCGAAGTTGTGATTGACTTTTTTGTTTAAAACACTTATCCCAACAATATAACATACTTTTTATAGTCAATAGCTAATTTTTTAGTTTTTTTACCATGTTAAATTTAGTTTTTGACTTCCCATTGAAACACATGTGACCTTTGACCCTAAATCGAGGTCTAGGGTCATAACGTGCAACCTACGAACGTGGGATAAGGTAAAATATTGATCAGGCATATATTAGCTTCATTTTAAGCCACATTTCATCTGTGCCCTACATGGAGAGTGCTAGATTTGTTTTCTGA
>CM069456.1:43335839-43422118 GCA_035610835.1 Ophiura sarsii | reverse complement strand
GCTTGAATTAAAGGATCTGTTAGGTTATATGGTTAAGGAGATAAATTGAAATATATTTTTTTCAAAATATATTCGATTTAATGTGCAGTCAGTAAAATATACTCATCACAAAAAGTATCGAGACACTTAACAAATGAGCCAATAATTAACGGCCCGAAAGGGTATGGATTAATCGAAGCAAATAACTCAGTGCATAATTTTGTTCTGCATACTTTGACACCTCGATTGTTGAGATACGATGTTGCGGAGTGGAGTTATTGTTATTTCAATGGTCGTAGGTCCAGTTTCAAAAGAGACAATATAGAAGCATTTTTGTACACGTGTCCAAACCATAAACCTGATCATTCTCTACACTGCAAAATCAAGTGTTAAAGATGAACGTGTTCTGAACGTGTTCAGATGTTAAAATCTTTATGTTAGTGTTATTAAAATAACGCAAATGTTTACTTATTAACATTCAAATGTTACATTATCAACACAACTGTTAAGACATTGTTATAGAAGTGTTTATGCAGCATTACTGGTGTTAACCATAACGCTCTAGTGTTAATATTTAAACGTTAGTGTTCGACCACTCTGTTGAACATGATGATGAATAAGCACATGGCGTTCTAAACGTGTTATTAGTTAACATGTTCAAACGTTAATATTACTATGGTAGTGTTAAAACAAGAACACCAATGTCGATTTATAACGTTTGGACGCAACACTATGAATGCCGGTGTTCAGAAATTATTGTAGTAGTATACAAATAATGATGCTAGTGTTAATTTTATTTTAACTTTTGTTGTTTTTAACTTAGGCCTAGATGTTTAAAAAGCACTTGTGTTACCCAGCAAACACAGAACGTTTCCGCAACGTTGCACCTAGGTTGCAGTTAGGTACATCATTTGTTTAATCACCCACATCTGGCTTCATCACGACGTTCATATAACGTTTACACAACCAAATTATGTTACCTGGGCTGTAATCGCTAATTTGCATATTTTACCTGGCCTTACATGAGTCGAGTAAATTGTGGAAATAGCTCATTAGCATAATTTCAATGGTACAAAAATTAGCACCGGTGCTCGTTTGTAACCTTTAAATTATGGTAATGAGCTAATTTGCACCTTTTATTTATTTAAACCTATTTAAAAAAAAAAATAAGTCGATACATACATTTAACAGCTTTTAACACCATAGAAAGTATTTTGATCTGTATACGTAAGTTCTCATATGTATAACTAAAGGCAAGTCATTGTTCACTAATGCCATATACATTGTACATTGAGCAAGAACATAGTACACATGAAAAGGTCAATGCCCGCCCCCTCCCTCTATAATACCACTACCGTTCCCTGGTTGCCATGGTGTAACTAACCGAATTTGATGAAAGTTTTTTACACGTTTGGGATAAAATGTGAACAGTATAGCATTAATAAAATAAGTTATTAACGCAATGAAGTGTTAATTAAGTGTTACTTCTTATTAACGTGTCAAAGTGTTAAATATTATTAACATATGAACATGTTAATACATAACATTAATGTTGAAGTATTAACATAGACGTTATTGCCTGGCAGCACAGTTATGTTAACGCTGATGATACTCATGAACATGTTCATGTGTTAATGATGAACACTTGAACGTGTTCATCATTAACACATGAACGTGTTAATTAAGTGTTACTCTAAGGTGTTAATAAAAGTGTTCAAATATTAACACTTGATTTTGCAGTGTAGGGATGATTGTCACTGGACCTACGACCATTGAAATGACAATAACTCCGCTACGCATCATCGCATATCAATAATCGAGGTGTCAAAATACGCAGGACTAAATTATGCACTGGGTTAAAGGTGTATGTTCCGATCACTTTTTTGGGCTATGATTTTTGTTTCACATCAAGATATTTTGATATCAGAAGAATCCCCATATTTTTCTCATTATGTCTGTAAAATCTTAGGTGCCAGAAATGTTCCATTTAGAAATTAGAGGCTAAAATGTGGGCACATGAGGGGGACAGGCCTGTGTTCCAGGGGGGGGGGGGGGATGACCTAGTTTTTTAAATATACATATAGAGTTGGTCATTTCATTGAAGTGGGGGGGGGGGGGGGGGGGGGGTCAGGGGGCGAGCCTTCTGTATTAATGATAATTTCTGGAATCCTTGTGATCATACGAACCTTGACCCCATAGGCTACTAGACCTTTTATAGGTTTGCCCGATACCTCGTAAACGAAGCATCGGATATAGGGCAAACTATACATTTCTTTAATTATGAGCTCTCACTAACAAGTTGATATGCATTTCAGTTAAAAACAAAAAATGTTGACCTCTTTACAGTTATAGGGGACAATGAAGGCATGATCCAAGAACGACAGTCACTCTTGCTCAAGACCGTCGTGCATGGAAGAAACTTGTGGTCGCATGCTCTGCAGCCGAAGGATGATGATGATGAGTGGCGGTCATTTTGAATTGAACGAGGACAGGGGCGTAACAGAGGTTGGTTGTCAGGGGGGGCACAGCCAAAAAAAATCCTGGTTACAATAATTCCGTAAAAGGTTGCCCCAAATTTTTTCCCAGTCAGTCACCTCGTGAATTTCACGTAAGTGTGGGGGGGGGGGGGGGGGGGGGGGGGTAGTGTACAATCAGACCAACGTTTGGTTGTCCATATAAAATAGATTCCCTCGAAGGGCATGTTCGGGCTGTTGGATTTTTTTTTAACGTAGATGATAACTTTAACATTACAATATGCGGATGGAATGTTTACTATTAAATCACTTCATTCTTGTTTTTAAACGAGAGTAAAGAAACAGGTTCAAAAATAGTGATTTAAATTCCGGAATGTAAAATTTGGTAAGGTAAAATAGGAAAAAGAAGAAGAAAAGAAATTAAAAAATAACATAAAATACCCTTAAAAACCCACGACAATAAAAAAAAATCTGGAGTTTGCGCAGTACTTCCAGCCATGCCATATATGATATCTCCCCTAAAAAGTCGGTCAGTCGGTCGGTTGAGGGCAGGGATCTCTGGGGATAAGTGGAAATAGTTATTGACAATCTGATAAAGAGGGCGCTAGTTAGTCTTTTATATCTCGTTATCAGACGACGGGGGACACGATAGGCCGGGCGTACATTTTAAATCTCCATTGGTTTCAATGTAAAATAGATTTTGTTTAAATATGATTCTACAAAATTCATCAAAACCGCTGTTGTTGAAAAATCAACTTCAATGTAAATATCATTTTTTTTTGTTATATTGACGTCATTAATCGTTTGGCGCATTGTTGATAACGAAACCTTCATGACATGACCTTATTGTGTACGCGTTTCACAGGTTTGGCGCAAGATATGTTCCATTAAGATGTTATATATGCCAAAATGCAGTGAATTACTGCCAAAGGTGGTTAACCACCCGGTCAGTGTGTGAACCTCAAGGGGCAAATTTCATATCACCTTGAGCTTCTTAAATGAGATCCATTGGAGTTATGTAACTCAAAATTTGAACTACGACTATTTCAAGTATGACCTTTCATATACGAGGGTCGGTTAATAAATAATGAAAGTGACCATGGTATGTGATGCATGAGTGATTCTATTGAGGGATAGTGTGATCAATTGAAAGTATGAACCTTTGTCTTTAAAACAATACACTTTTGGATTGTTAGATACCTTTAGTTATGTAACGTCATTAACATAAACACAATACACTTTTGAATTGTTAGATACCTTTAGTTATGTAACGTCATTAACATAAACACAATACACTTTTGAATTGTTAGATACCTTTAGTTATGTAACGTCATTAACATAAACACAATACACTTTTGAATTGTTAGATACCTTTAGCTATGTAACGTCATTAACATAAACACAATACACTTTTGAATTGTTAGATACCTTTAGTTATGTAACGTCATTAACATAAACACAATACACTTTTGAATTGTTAGATACCTTTAGTTATGTAACGTCATTAACATAAACACAATACACTTTTGAATTGTTAGATACCTTTAGTTATGTAACGTCATTAACATAAACACAATACACTTTTGAATTGTTAGATACCTTTAGTTATGTAACGTCATTAACATAAACACAATACACTTTTGAATTGTTAGATACCTTTAGTTATGTAACGTCATTAACATAAACACAATACACTTTTGAATTGTTAGATACCTTTAGTTATGTAACGTCATTAACATAAACACAATACACTTTTGAATTGTTAGATACCTTTAGTTATGTAACGTCATTAACATAAACACAATACACTTTTGAATTGTTAGATACCTTTAGTTATGTAACGTCATTAACATAAACACAATACACTTTTGAATTGTTAGATACCTTTAGTTATGTAACGTCATTAACATAAACACAATACACTTTTGAATTGTTAGATACCTTTAGTTATGTAACGTCATTAACATAAATACAATACACTTTTGAATTGTTAGATACCTTTAGTTATGTAACGTCATTAACATAAACACAATACACTTTTGAATTGTTAGATACCTTTAGTTATGTAACGTCATTAACATAAACACAATACACTTTTGAATTGTTAGATACCTTTAGTTATGTAACGTCATTAACATAAACACAATACACTTTTGAATTGTTAGATACCTTTAGTTATGTAACGTCATTAACATAAACACAATACACTTTTGAATTGTTAGATACCTTTAGTTATGTAACGTCATTATTACATAAACACAATACACTTTTGAATTGTTAGATACCTTTAGTTATGTAACGTCATTATTACATAAACACAATACACTTTTGAATTGTTAGATACCTTTAGTTATGTAACGTCATTATTACATAAACACAATACACTTTTGAATTGTTAGATACCTTTAGTTATGTAACGTCATTATTACATAAACACAATACACTTTTGAATTGTTAGATACCTTTAGTTATGTAACGTCATTAACATAAACACAATACACTTTTGAATTGTTAGATACCTTTAGTTATGTAACGTCATTAACATAAACACAATACACTTTTGAATTGTTAGATACCTTTAGTTATGTAACGTCATTAACATAAACTCAATACACTTTTGAATTGTTAGATACCTTTAGTTATGTAACGTCATTAACATAAACACAATACACTTTTGAATTGTTAGATACCTTTAGTTATGTAACGTCATTAACATAAACACAATACACTTTTGAATTGTTAGATACCTTTAGTTATGTAACGTCATTAACATAAACACAATACACTTTTGAATTGTTAGATACCTTTAGTTATGTAACGTCATTAACATAAACACAATACACTTTTGAATTGTTAGATACCTTTAGTTATGTAACGTCATTAACATAAACACAATACACTTTTGAATTGTTAGATACCTTTAGTTATGTAACGTCATTAACATAAACACAATACACTTTTGAATTGTTAGATACCTTTAGTTATGTAACGTCATTAACATAAACACAATACACTTTTGAATTGTTAGATACCTTTAGTTATGTAACGTCATTAACATAAACACAATACACTTTTGAATTGTTAGATACCTTTAGTTATGTAACGTCATTAACATAAACACAATACACTTTTGAATTGTTAGATACCTTTAGTTATGTAACGTCATTAACATAAACACAATACACTTTTGAATTGTTAGATACCTTTAGTTATGTAACGTCATTAACATAAACACAATAGGAAGTAATAGGTGGAAATATTTGAATAAGTTCATCAGGATTGTAGAATGAAATGATTAAATTGTTTTGTTTACAAATCCAAATATCTACTCACATGACTAGACAGTTTCGTCTTCCCGATCGGAAGACTTCATCGGTAGTGACTGGATCCACTTGATTTTCCCGCGAGATTTACTATCACTCTCGGTCCCAGGAAGCTCAGGTGTTGTTAACAGTGGATCGTATACATGATTTAGAGAATAAACACAATCGACTGGGACGGGGCTTCAATCCTTGACAAAGACTTTGACAAACACAAACGTTGGATAAGAGAATCCATTTGGATACGAAGGCAGGGGGCCAAAATCATCAACCGCGACGAGGGTATTTATTCTCTAAATCATGTATACGATCCACTGTTAACAACACCTGAGCTTCCTGGGACCGAGAGTGATAGTAAATCTCGCGGGAAAATCAAGTGGATCCAGTCACTACCGATGAAGTCTTCCGATCGGGAAGACGAAACTGTCTAGTCATGTGAGTAGATATTTGGATTTGTAAACAAAACAATTTAATCAGGTGGAAATATGTTTCAATTGATACCGGATTGATACATTTGCGTATATCTCGGCAATGCAAACATAGAAACAGATAACACTTGGTACATAATTAGAACACACAATAATCTCTGTTTGACACTCTTTTTTTAAAATCTGAATTCCTTAAAGGCATATTATGTGATTTTTTTCCAGGGGACGCCCTATATTCATGATTTCTTTTTAGAAAGTAGATTTTCTTGCAGATTTATTGGTTAAAGAGTGAAAATAAACTGTCAGGTCTGCGCGACAACTTATTTTTCACTCTAAATTCACTCTAAAACCATAATTTTGAAGTAATTAGGAATCGTATCGCTCTGTAACTCAGAATATATTTATGATTTATGATCAAAAATATAAATCTGCAAGAAAATCTACTTTCTAAAAAAAAATCATGAATAGAGAGGGCGCTCCCTGGAAAAGATTACATAATATGCCTTTAATACAACCAAGAAGAGACCATCTCAAATATATTTACACATTTATTAAAGGTAGATGTTCTGATTGCTTGCCCGATTTTTATCTTGATGTTTTCTATTTTACATGAAAAGCCATCCTTAACATTTTCACATTCCAATTAAAGTTTGAGTTGCATAACTCCAATGGTTCGAATTTTAGAAGCACAAAAAGGTCACAAAAGTTTCTGTAACCAGTTCCCATTGACAATATATCAATTAAAAGACCTATTCTGCGAAAAAGCTCATTAAATTGTGGAACAGTATAAATACTAGGCTAAGCGTACTATACTGGGGCTGCACTAGACTGTCTCCGTAAATAGCCCCATCAACGGCGACCTCACTATCTTTTGTGCCAAAGCAAACATGTGCATGCAAAACATGTGTTTATTAGTAACAACAGCTGGAGATCGTCCGACTTCCACCTTCATAGTACATACATGGTACAGATAGGTCGCAGATATGAGATTTAACACCATTCTAAGCCTTTCATGGCAATGTCAATGGGAACCAATAGACACTGGTGACAGAAATCAGTGGTCACGTGGTGAAAACGCATGCTGGTGTTGCTCTAGGCTGGTTCCCTGTACCCTGGATCCCCAGGCCAACTCATCCAGTGCAGGTACAGGGTTCGCATTATGCTGGTTCCTGCACCCTAGATCCGGGGGGGGGGGGGGGGGGGGGGGGGGGGGGGGGGGTCACACATTGATATGGTATACGTATGTGCCTGCCTTTTGGGGTGAGAGAACGCGTTATGACACGCGTGTGTAGTCCGGCGCTGTGGTGAGCGCAGATACACGTGTAGTTTATTTTGTGCCAATCAGCAAATCTGTTATCATTCTAAGCATGCTAAGCGTGAAGCTGACTTGATCGAATTTATTTGTGAATCTTTTTTTCGTCAATCATGAATATGCATAACTTTCATGCCAGCAAATCAGCTTTGAGTGGCAATCGGCGCGTACCTGCATCTATGGATAAGTTGTGTGGAGCCCAATGATGCAGGGAACCAGCGTAAGTGTAGAAGCTGGATTGATCGAATTTTTGTGGATCTATTTTTCGTCATTCATGAATATGCATGACTTTTATGCAAATCACCGTGGTGGCATAATTAGCGTGTACCTGCATTTCGCATCTATGGATAAGTTGTATGGAGCCCATTCATGCAGGGAACCAGCATAGTGTTGCTCAAGAAATCTTCTTTGATCTGTAACCGTGATACGGTAGTCCAACAAAACGGTAAAAACCCCGGGTAAAAACCGCATCCCGCTAGAGTTGACGAAGTGCAGAGCTAGATTTGATTAGTTACCGGCTGGAGTTTTGTTGCTTAGGAAGTCGAGAGTGGCGTTTTTGAACTGGCTGAGTGTTGATTTGTTGACGATAGTGTAGATGGGAGGCTGTTCCAGTGTGGAGTTGTGGCTGAGAAAAAAAAATTCTGGGGAACTTCTTGCTATTACCAAAGACTTTCTATTACTTAGCATGGACACGTTGGAATGGAAAGTTGTGAGATTTGCGGTGCTGTCTTTTTTTGGGATCAGGTTTGATGTTTGTTGCATCGATGTTGACTAGGCCGTGTTAAATTCTATACATCATGTTGAGGCGAATATGAGTCCTCATGGTTTCAAGTGGTGGCCAATCAAGATTTTTGAGCATAGTACTGACGCTTTCCTGTCTTGTGTAGTTATTGCAACACATCCTGGCGGCGAATCTTTGGATGCTCTCCAGCTAGTTTGACTCTGCTGCAGTAGGCCCATGCCCATCCGTAGAGTCTGATTTTGGGCGTACTAACAATTGGTAGAGAGCTTTCATTCGCAGGTTGACTGTCAGAACCACATGGGTATTTCTTAATGGTTATGTGCATTTTCGCGCTGGCCTAATCTTGGGAAAGATAATCATATTAAAAAAAGAACTTCCCTTCAATTTTCAATTGGCACTTCACTTTACTACAACTTTAATTTTCAGTCTGCGAGTCTATGGAGTGGCACTCACCTAAAACAAAAACAAAAAGGCTTTAGAGTGCGACATTGCGAATGGTTTGACATATAATAGAAATGTCCTTTTTTACTGTTATTTGCGATGACAATTGTAAACGACTCTAAGGTGCACCTATTGAAACAATAGTTCTGATATATTACTCTGTGTAGTGACGTCAGAGCGTATCTAGTTCATAACCCAGCGCAGCGCTTGTCAGTCAATTAAGAGTGTAATAATTAGGCGCGATCGTTCGAATATAGACCATTTTAAATTGAGATCGGACATCTTCGGAAAAACAGGTCACGTGGACTAGGTGCGTATATAGTGCGTTCTTCGCAACGGTTGATCGCATTTATAGGATTGGTTGTCCGCCTAGTGGTTTACTATGTTGACATACAAGCGTACACTCATGAGAAGTAAAACTAGTAGTAGCGAGACAATTTTGTTTTGATCAACAATGGCGTCGATAAAAATGTGTTAAATCAGACATTTTTGTGAACCTGATGCCCCTCAAATAATCCCAAATGCGTCTGATGCCCCTCAAATAATCCCAAAATGCGTGATAAAGGATCGAAAGATGCTTTTAGTGTGTAAGTTTTCAACCGATCATCGAGGATTGTACGATGATCCCTGTTTAATGTGACCCGGTGTGTTTGGTATTTTTAGAAAGCTAAGGGCATGACCTTTCTAAATGTTGTAAATTTGAGGCTAGCAAAACAATACTAGTCCAATAGGAAGGCTAGTAATCATTAACTAAGCATGCCAACGCGACTAAAAGCAGGGCTCCGACCACGTGTTTAACTGAGCATACGCAAATGGAGGTAAACACGGGCATCTCAAAATCAGCTGTTCGATTACTATAATTTGGATCACGAGGCTACGACGCTATAGACGTTATTCGTAATTGTCGACTTCAAGCTAAAGAGGGAGACATACTCTGATGTGACGTCACTAATCATAACGAAAGCGAGGCCAATATTGGTAAATTACGTCACATGACACCAATGTTTACGTAATTTACCAATATTGGCCTCACTTTCGTTATGATTAGTGACATCCCAAATTTCTAAAATTAAAGAATTCAATGGAAAATAGACATTTCAGTTTTAAAATTAAGGTATGCGAAATAATCTCGTTAATTTCTGCTTAATTAATTATGCAAAATATGCACTAAATATTGTTTTAATGATTAATTATGAATAATATTAACATCATTATGATTTGTGCCAAGTTTGATGAAGATTGAAGTATGTTAACATACCTGTTGCAAAGACAATGTGTATCTGCCTGTTTTAAAAACAGGTATTTTCAATTACCTGAACTTTGAAGCGGATTTTCTCTAAAAACGAATAACTCCAGTTCCGGAAACCATTGATCTTGGCCGCCGATCTTGGCATCATTTTAAAGCTTACAATGTGCAGTTTAAGGAAATATAACAATCTCAAAAAGTCCAAACTGGCCCTCTGCAGCCCATTTGTGGTGAATGGTCACACGGTTACTATGTGGAAGTATTGCCCCCGAATCTCTTTTATCTCACGGTTTTTGTTACTGAAACACCGCCAGATACAACTTTGTGAGTAAGAAAATCTTTCACCAACACCAGCGCAATCTACTCACGGGTTATTACAGACACCGGGTTGCATACACGTTTGTTTTTCTGTGGATAACTTGCAAAACACACTCGGCTAATCGGAAACATTCGGAACCGATCGAATATTTTCGGATTTGAAATGGTCTATACGCGCTGACGAACGTCACTACACTAGAGAGTTTATACTTGTTAGATGAATAAATGAAGTTCATCCTACACAAAGCTCAAACAGGATAAAAACACTTACTCAGGTCAATCTAATTCTAGAGATTGGATCAAGACTATTCTTTTCTCATGTCTGAAGGCTGACGGCAAAATTGTTAACTTTATTTGTTGGGAGTGGCTGTTTTTAATAATAATTCAACCAGCATGCTTATATAGGCTTTTTGTGCTAGCTATCACGATAGCTGGCTCTTATAGCCTGAATTCAGAATCAATATAACAAGTACGCGTTATTGATAATGACTTCGAGTCACTTGGTTCAGGAAACCGTGACCAAATCGGTATAATTATCAAACGGGTCCAGCCAAATGACACTCTCATACGGGTATATTGGTTGAACGAGAAGTGTGACGCTTGGATGCTATTGTGTATTGCATCAGGGTCACTTACAAGCGCCGCCGAATCCATCTGTGTCCATGGCTTTGATTGGACGAGAGATGTGTTCAGTTGTTTAGCGCCCGGGGTGAAATTTTGAGATGTTGTCCGCAGTTGTTTGCCTAGCCTGTGTAAAGTATATTTACTCCGATAGGTAAACAAAGCGATAAATATCCACTAGCTTGTGGCAATGTAAAGAAATGGAGGGGGGAAGAAAACTGAGAATTTTAGGCAAATATAGAATAGATTAACGCTGTCCATGCGCGCGGTTATGCACACGCAAAATACAATTCACAAAATGTTTCACAAACGTATTTAATTTATTGGCTTTCATCATCATATATTTCGAATCACCATGAGAAATTAATTAACATAAGTACAAGCACGTCTAGTATTAGGTCAGTTATTCTTGAGATAAGACTTTGAAAGTTTAGAAAAGGTTTTTGCAAAATCTTTTTTATATGGCAAAACCAGGGAGGTGTAATAGGTAATATCACTCTGGTAAAACTAGCCGCATAGAAAGTGTCCCTTATGTCTGTTATTTTGTTATTCAACGAAAGCCGTTTAAAAACTATTGTACTTTTTAATTCACTATTGAGCAAATATACCTCTGACAATCTGTGTTGATTTTTACAACACTTATACCAATAAAGCCTATGGAGAGGGTGGTTCTAAAATGTTTACTCTCGTGTTTGCCAAAGATGGAGATATCGTTTATAACTGCACAAACAAATCATACTGGGTAGTTAATTTCCATTCTTTGGTAGGCTTAATGAAATAAATACAAAATTGGCGGTCGTTTTATGAGTTTTGAAGTCAATTGTTTGCGACATGGGCGTAGCCAGGAGGCTTGTCATCCCGGGGGCACGAGAGTGGCGTGGGGTCCAGGGCCCACATTACATAAGGGCCCCGGCCCGGTAGGTCCTGGGACAAAGCCTCTGCTGCAGGTGATTAGGATTGGTATTGATTCCCCACGACGAGAAACGCCATGAAATTGGAGATAAGTATATAAAACCCTTTAACTCCCCTGAATTGTTAATTGCACCCCCCCCCCCCCCCCGAATGACCCTTGGTGGGTTACCTGTAGCTACGCCGCCAATGAATGCACACAACAAGATCAAATGATTGTTTCATTTCTTCCAAATTTCTTTTTAATTCACGAATTGGGCAGAGCTCCAAACTGAGTAATAGCCCAAACCCTAATTGGAGGTGATTCTTGTAAATAATTAATTTTCAGAGTGTTTATAACATTAATGTGAAAGTTTCAGATTAAAAATTCAAACCAAAAAATAAAAAAAATAAAAAAATACAAATAAAAGTACATCGTTAGTACATTATAAGTACATCTTTAAAGGATGATATCTCAGTTTGGAGTTTTCATAAAGACTATAACTGAAAAATTATATAACTCCGCTTAAAAAAAGAGTACCATTGTTAAGCGGAAGATCTCTACTACAATAATCAAATACAAGCTCAATGTTGATATCTTGCCTAATTGTGTCTGATTTTCACATACAGTACGGACAACTACTGCAAATTTGTCTTCATATTCATTACTTGATATCATGCCCAAATTTGCCAATACGTCCACTGCCTGCTCTTGTGCCAATACTGATTACCCAATTACATGTCATTATTCTACCAAATGCTTTCCTAAAAAATATCAAAGTCTTTCATTTGTACTAGCACTTCCCCTTTAAAGGGTTTTTTATTAAGCCTGGCCCGAGCAATTTGCTTGAGTCTGGTCCCTTCAGGACCCAAGCGTGTGTCTGTACGGACCGACCGTGTAAACAAACAAACAAACAATAATAATTTCAAGTAAGCTAATAATATAATATTATAAGACTAGACACAATCATAATTATTGTTAGATGATTTTATTTAGTGAACATGGTGACAGTTATTTAAAGAAATTGAAAAAAGGTACTGCGCAGACGACAATACGACTGCATTCCCAAATATTACCAATTAGGCAATGCATCCATACCGGACGACAACATTTTGCACGCGGTGCCATATTTTATCTTCTGGTTTTGTGTGTAGGTTGTAATAAAGTTACGCATAGGAATGCTATAAACATTTCCCAATTAAACCCATCACGTATTGTCAAGAATAATTAGAGAATAAAGGTATTGTACTGTATCTAGCATGAAAATTGATTCATGCACGTACTTTATTCAATAGTTTGATCACAGCTCCAAATTAGGACGCCTCCTAATTACAGCTAGCAAATTAATACAGAAAACGCACATAAACGTAACAAGTGCACAGATGCATCCAATGTGTGACGCGTGCGTTTGGCCAATTTCGAGTGCGTATGGTCAAAAATCGCGCGCGATTTGGAACTGATCGAACTATAGGCCTATTTAGGCCTACCACTGCGTGGATCTAAATGTTTGTAAACACATTGGATGGATATAATATCTATCCAATGTTCTATTCTGACAGATGATTTGAGAAAAATCATTGCACGACCAATATTGATTAACAACATCGTCGACCCCATATACTATTGGGTGGTGGGGGGGGGGGGGGGGGTGGGGGGGGGAGTGGGGGCATTGTGTGCATTTTTTTTACATTGACACATAACTTGACCTTCCATCCACATATTGGAAGAGGTTTATGTTATTTTTTTAGATAAACGGAGAAATTGGCCTTCAACATATTCAAATTGTCGACACATGAATATAAGGTTATAATGAAATACCCGATCGAAAATGAATGAAAACAATCCTATGGGCGGCCGTTAGGGTCAAACGGCTATAGATCCTTATCGGGTTTTGTACACCTATTTGTGTTTTATATAGCTAGGCCTACACATTTTGTTAGGTATCTTTTCCAATGGAAACACATTTCAATATAAACATTTCTTTTTTAATTTTTACTCCCGTTTGACTTTTTACTCCCTTTTGACCCTAACGACCGCTCGTTTAACCCGTCTGGTTCACACGAGTTTGAATAACACCGGGCGCTCTGCGAGGAGAACAGTGTACCAATTTTCATATACGAGATAGTGTCTTCCCCATGTACACTGCGTTATCGGTTGATACTATGATTTAATGTGGTTAACTCTCGAACCTACCCGAGTCGTCTGCGTATACACACCAGCCAGTAGGGAGGTCACGCTGCATGTCATATTTTGTTATACGCAAGAAAACAATGGAGTCATAGTGACTGCAATATTTGCTAGAAATAGCTTCGGGAAATGGTCTATTGGGCATCTCAAAAACTAAGAAACGTGTTAAAAATCATGTAGAATTTTAGAGGAGGGTCAATAACATCTGCAGAACAGTAAAATGTATAGTTTTAAACACGTTTGGTGACCACATTTATGTCGTACAATGCCGGAAAATTCACGTTTTGAAAATCCGTGGTCTTCAAAATTACAGGAATCCTAACTCATTCTAAACCTCCCCAAATCATGAAATGAACCCTCGTCTACAAAGAAGTCCGTGTACGTATTGCTCTATCTGCTTGGAGATAGCGAAGACCACGGAAACCTCATAGCTTTATAACACGGAATGAAATCTGTCATTGACATTACATGGCGAAAATCGTACAGATTTGCACTGCAGACCTCTGTGTAGGGAGTGTTGACAATAGCATGACAATAGCAAGGTCGTTTGACTATTGTGTTTGTGCATGTTTGTGACGACTGACCCCGTTTAACAATCTTCATAGCTTTCATATAGGGCTTGGGTGACCTAACTATTGACTGCACACGCGGCATGCCCGTACATCTTGCTACTCTGTGAATTAGAACGGATATTTTTAACATTATTATAATGACATTCACGATAATATAATGAATATGCATTCAGACCAGATGTACTATGTATTAATTTGGCACTTCGTCCTTAGGCGCGAGGTAGATATCCGAGGTGCAATCGCCTCCTGGATAGCGTATCTCGTGAGCGAGGACAGGACCCTCTGGTTCCTTTCCGAAATCCACCAAGAAATTCTTGTTTGCCGTCAAACCACCTGTTTCTGTGTTGACGTCTACCTGAAGCATCACCGATCCATTGCTGTGGTTGAAAAAAGAAGATATTCACAATGTTTAAATAGATTCATAAAATGTATGTTTACAAAGCAGACGTAATCATGGTAATAGGCCAGTTAGTTAACCATCACTAAAGCAGTTAAATCGTAAGCAAAAGATGTGGTGACCGCCAGAAGCCTTTCATACTGTATGTCCGCGCAATACGCGAGGTGTCCGAGTTGTAAGATATGCACTACAGTGCAACCAGGCCCCTGCTACTGAGATTCTCGGCGGCTGTGACTCCGATACAACGTGCAAATCTGATAGAAACAATTCTTAACAAAGACGGGACCGGCTAAATGCCGAGAACAACGTGGAGAAAGCCGTTGACTTTCGGCAGCTTAAGAATTACCCTGCATTTTCTTGGTTCCCAATTTGAATACGATTTATACATTCAAAATAAACAATCGGGTTCCAAGCCGTTGGCAATAAGTGTGTTGAAAACACCGTGTATACCGCCCTCAAAAGGCGCCAGTCCAATCCAGTTAAGGTTTGTCCGGCAAAAACCTAGACAATCCAAGTGGGGCTACACAGAGCTTGGACATAGTTTCGTCCGAGCTTAGCCTCTCAACAAGCTCTTGCATTGTAGTTTTCAATTCGCAAGCCAACGCATCACCACACCTATCATTATGACTTTATATCCAATTAAATAGCTATGCAGTACATGCAGTATTTGTAATGAAATGATATATTCTACATGTGAGGGGAAAATGCAACAAGCACCCACACACGCATGAATGAATACACGTTGAACAACTAGCGCGGCGTAAACAATAACAATATAGCGTAAATAAAGACTTGCATAAGTCTATAGAGGTTAGCAGACGACAGCTCTATTTCGATAGCTTCATGTCTCTGTTTCATATACTGATAGTTTTGATTTTATGCATTGAATCATGTGTGTTAACGTGCAGCACCTGCTGCGAATGAGGTTTTGGGGTTTGTCGCGCTGGGTAAAAATTAGCGGTTTTTGGCGAGTTTTTGAAGTGTACACTTAGCATGCTTAGAAGACACGGGCCACTACACTTCCCCGACGGCTTCAGGAAGCACACATTTGCCAGAAGTCACAGACTCAGGATAAAAACTGTCTTCAATAGACTAATGGTCGTACATATCCGTGTTATATTACGTGTCTTCGTGGTGATATTTCATCGCGTGACATCTTGCATTATTGCATATAGCCTTGTGTTATGAAGAACTGTAAATTATTACAACTTACTTTACAGCCGTATAGGCATGGTTTGCCATTCTTTGATTGCTCTAACCGTTTTGCCTTGCAAGACATGACTTCAAAAAGTCTGAAAAACACCATCAGTACCTCGAGAATAGAAGAGTAGGAATATTACATAACCCTTAGGTAGAGCCCAAAGTTATCTGCTTCGTTTAGTTCAAATTCTGCTTTGTAAATTCAACTTGCACCCGGGCTTGTGCCTTCTTCAATGTTCAATTGAGCTAAACACACTTGCACCCAGGATAAGCATTTCTTTTAATTTTGAGTATTTAGACCAAGGCATAACGTGGCATAATATAATAACATCATCAAATCATCAAATTGTTTATCATCACTGCACCGCATAGCAGCCTCAGCGTTTATCCCATACTACCAAAATATATAATTTATAGGGGCTTTTCTTTTGTTCAGATCCGGTGAGTAACTATGAACGCTGCAGAAAGGTGTATGTTACAAAAAAACCCAGCCATATATTAATGATATGGTTGGATGAGGAATTGAACCCGGGATTCCTGCGTGGAAGCGCTAGAGCGTGGCCACTACGCTACACTAGACTAACTGTTTTTGGATAGTCGTTGATAAATATATATTTAGTATGGAGTGATTCAAGCATCACATTTCGTACGCGTTGATGATCCCCTTACTTATTTCAAAATTAAAACAATGAATCGATTAGCATTTTAAACAATGAAAAATAAAAGTGTTCAATAGGACTCCGTGTACAATTACGTGACTTCGTTTTCGCGCTGATTTCATTAGACTGATGCAAAGTCTGTTATAACTGTAATTGTACCGAACTATTAAAAGAGTAAGACTAATTACCTCTTTTGGATTACGCACAGAAATAGTCATACACTTTTATACACTAAGTTTCAAGCGGGCCACTGCAACGTAGTCTAATTTAACTGGATTGACCTGGCGGTTTTTGAGGGCGTCCCAGCCCATATCAGTGCGACTTTCAAAAAGAGTGACCCCTCCTTAGTTTAATTCCTCTATGGTGCAACTTACCATAAACGCCCTTTATTTCAATTGGTTATACACCACCTCCTTTTGGTCCATGAAAAATGAAAATTAAACCAATTCAGTATGTGATCCAAATGCTTTTAAATTACTCAAGTTCAAATAAATATTTTACTCTCCGTATGTGAGTTTTAATATTGTTATACATTTTTATTAAACATCCTTTGTAAATTGGTCTTTGCTTCAGTACCCACCATTCACAACTGTATAGGGCCCAGCCAACTAGAAGCTAGCTTTTAACCGACCTTGATTTCACAGCTGAGTACACATCTCCAATTTATAAAGACCTAAAGAGATGTCAAGAAGCACATACTAGGGAGCTGGTCTATGAAACCACACACACCCCTTGTATGTAGGGGTGTGCATGACTGCACACATAATGGCATGAGCAGTGCTAACGCGGTAGATTCAAATGCACGTTAATAATAATAATAATAACAGGCATTTTTTTTAACCCTGTGGTTATGCTTGGTGAATCATTTGTTTGCATACAAATAAAGCTAAGAGGGCGTGTAGAATGCATACTCATTGCTTAAATATGTGTAGTTTAAAAACAAAAACAAAATCATAAAATGTTCTCATACCATTTTGTTGTGTATGTCTTACGCTTTAATTTGATAGGTCACATACCCATATTAAAGTTATGGTTAAGTTCAAATTAAGTCTCGAATATAGGTACTTAATTATGCAAAATATTTAAATAAAGAGAAAAATAAAAGGGAATATTTTAATTTGCTCATACAAAAATGTCGGAATTAAGAATATGCACATTGTATCTTACTCCCAGGCTTCCATGATGTACACATCTTTAGATAAAAAGTCAAATGTGTTTTGGACTAGATGCTGATTAAATATGCATAACATATGCAAATGAGCTTAATTAGCAAAATAGTTGTAATACAAATTTGCGTTGAGGCTTTGATGTCATGTGTCTTCAAACTTGACTTAATTGGAAGAAATGTGTTGTTATTATTGTCATGTAAGTGATTTTGGTTAAAACGGGCATTTATGGTAAGTTGCACTGTAGTTCACAAATTGTGTGCCTCCATTCCTCATGATCCTTGCCATCTCGATAGAACTTACAGCCATAAACATACTTGGAAAAGCATTATGTTTCAGTATGCATGGTACATTAAGAAACATTTCCCAATTTTCAGGTCTTATCTCAAGAATTACTGAACCAATACTAGAAATGTTTGTACTTATTTGAATGCATTTCGCATTGAGATTCCAAATTTTTGGTTATGCAATTCAATAATTTGACAATTTGAAACATTTTGTGAAATTTTGGAACTGTCTTCTGCAGACGACCGCCGCGTGAGAGTGTTAAAGTCGTTCGGTATCATGTTGGTAGTGTCTCTAAAACTTGTGATTTGTCAGACTTCGGCGCGGAACAAATTTCTTCTAGTAACACTTACAAAAAAAAGAAACATGCAAAAAAAACAACTTACTCTACCAAGTCTGGGTAGAACTGTTTATCCCAGGTGCTGTACAGAGATGTAGTAGCATACAGACGTTTGCCGTCCAGGCTCAGCTGAATCATCTGAGGAGCACCGTGGATGCGTCTATTCTTGATGATACACGGTGCTGGAGGCGCCGTCAATTCTTTGTCTTCTGTGATGCGTATGGGGCCATCGGCACACAGGGCGCCACCCAGAAAGACCTTTAAATATAGATAGATGTTTTGAATTTTAAAATTAATGTAGATAATCTGCTTCATTTTTTCTTCCATTAGTTAGAGTGCCGACTCCGCTTCCAGAGTATTACGGATTTTGAATTACAGAATTTGGCAAGGCTGGGTTAGGAACACTCAGAAATGTCCTTCCTACTCTTGCCAAACTGAATACGATCTCCTGTATGTACATGGGACAGCCCCGCCCCCACCCCTCCCCCGAAAGATGAGAGTTCTTTTTCGTGGTTCATTTACCCGATTTTAAGATCCCATGGACAAATGTGACCTGGAACTCGTATCATTTAAACTCCTTTTATTTTTCTCAAAAAGATCACCAAGCACCCTTGATATAACAGGCGAGAGTACAAATGATAATGGGAAACTGGAAAAAGGTTTTTAGTCTTCCCATCTTGCACATGAAACCGAAATGCTTTATCATCGGGTGTGGATACCTCGCCTGAGTAAGGGTAAGACAAGTCGGAGCTGTGCAATTAACACGCTGGGCATTAAGCGCCGAACATACTCCACAACGCTCCAACGTTGTACGCTTTCACTCATGCGCACTAGTGCTCAAAACGCAACTAAACAACACCCAATCAGAAAAGCGTTTTCCGATAATTCGATCAAATTACGCTTTGGAGGGATAGCGGCGAACGCTAGGGCTAACGCTTACGCTGAGGTAGACATGTAATGAGGAAATCAAGTCAACTTGGTAGCGTTGACGCTCTCTATGTACCAATCAGAAGATGGAGCACTTTGCCTGGCTTTTGACGTTATATATATTTTCTATTTTCAGCACGTTATTGGTGTAAATAGGCAAAATACAACTATTTGTGTTGATGGAATAACGTTGTGCAAGCCGAGGTTAGTTTTAATAGCAGGCCTAAGCAAGTTAGTCATAAAATCGATACATATGGTGATAGAAATAGAAATTTACGGCATATTGGAAGATAATTTTCATGGTGTTGTTGTCTGCTTTGCGAAACACCCGTAGCTTTAAGCGGGCGGCAGAGAGTTGGCTCAGCGTTCGAGCGTTGGCGTTGTGGAATATGTTCACGGCTTTAAAGTAAAACACCTTTGAATCCGAAACTTTTATTATTTGACTTCACTCATCATGCCCATCGTTAAATGAAATATTCAAGACCAATAGTTGCGGTAGATCTCTGTGAAGTTGGTAACAGGTTCATAACTCTCAGTTCAACTGTCATAAGTATAGGTTTGATAGGTGATGAATAATATCATTCCGCTACAAAGCATCGTCCTAAATGTCAAGAGCAAAGGTAAGTTTTACTCTGAAAACCAACGTATTAATTTCGAATCTCATTTTGAGCAGCTTGGTGCTAAGCATAGATGAAAGGGGACCGACAATTTGGAACCCAGTAGTATATATTTTACGGAATAAATCGTATTGGAAACTGGAAACCAATGCTTAGCACCAAGCTGCCGAAAGCTGGATTCATTAATTTCGCATCTCCGCCTAAGATAGTTTTACCTAGGGAACAGTTTCATTTATAATCGATAAAATGATCGATACTGCATCGAGACTCAATACGTTTTGGGCTCGATACTTTAAAAGTTGAGGCTCGATAAAATAGTCATTGGCTCTCGATATATGGCTCGATATGATGAGGGCCATGCCAGTAGTCAGTAATAGCTTACCCTGGGAATAAAGTAATCCACAAAGAATAATAATGTTTATGTTTAGGACTATCATATCGAGACTGGTATCCATGGTATCGAGATCGTATCGAGTACTCGATACGACTGGACAATAATTAAAAATAAATAATCTGAAGCTCTATTTACATACCGCACCACCTGTCCTTTGTTATATTTACACTAGGGATATTAAGCTGCTCGATAAATAATCTTTTCTAATAAAAAACCCTCATTGAGTCTCGATACGGGCTCGATAATTTTATCGAGTTTTAATGGAACTATTCCCCTACCTGTCCAACCAGTTTGGGTTTGCTGGTGTCGGAGATGTCATACTGACGAAGATCACCATGAAACCAGTTGCTACAGTACAGGAATCGATCATCCATGGAGATCAATATATCGGTAATCAAACCTGACATAAAGCGAGAGAAAAACCGATAACACACAGTAAATGTTTGGTTAGTACTTTGATGTTTTGTATTGAGAATCATTTGATGCAGGTCTTCTTCTCCGTGCTACTCTAGTTCATGCTGCTTGAACGGGACGCAATATATTTTCGGGACCAAACCTGGTATTACAGCATCGTAGCTAGTGCGTGGTTCACAGAAGGTTCACTGTATGCTATAAAGATTCAAATTATGCAATTATTATTGTATTATACATGTATAATAACACAAACTGAATGTTGGGTTAGTGATTTGATGAATGTATATATATATATATAAAAATGTGTAACAAAATTGGCTTTATTCCGTAAAAGTTCATTTCGATTACAATTTTAATCGCTGTCAGCCAACTCCTCGTGGTCTGATGGTTAGAGCTGAGGTCCCAATAAGCTAAATGTAACCTAAATGTAACAGGTTTCAAATCTCGGTGTGGCGAAATGTATAAGTCCAAGTAAATTGTATCCAACGACAACATTTCCTGGGCTTGGTCACGAAACAAGAAATCGCGAACGGTACAAAGATAATGATATTAATATCTCCTTCAAATCATTCAGATCTAGATGTAGTTTATGGAAATGTAAACTACCAAGCAGAGAATCCAGTCTAAAATCATTTTTCCACTTTATTTTCTTTAAAGATGAAAATATTTTATTAATTAACAACAGGTTGCACTGTCCCCCCTTACCCCTTACATATCATTACTTACTCGGCATTTCTGGTGTTGGCCAACCTTCTACTTTCTTATTCGGGATGTCGATAACCTTCTCTGCTGCCCATTTGCCCTCCTATTAAGTGCAACAATATTTGAGATTAAGGCGACGAAAAAATAATCAAATTTACCCAACGCTGAAAATAATATACTGACAAATACAGGAAATCATGATCAAAATAATTTTCTTATTTGATTTCTTTTCATTTCATTTATAAACGTCTGGGCATTCTCAGGTTTCAGTGTTTGAGGGAAAGTTTTGAAATTGAAATAGTTTTTTTGTGTCCGATACGTGTTTAGTTGAAATATCATCATGAGATACAACTATTTTTACCTTGGTCTTGTAAAATCTGAATATCGTAGAGCTTAGAGAACATCCCACGAAACCGTCAGTGGCCTTCGGATTGTGTAGGAAGCGAAGCTCCAGAGGGATCCTTCCTTCGTCTCCAAGGTCAATTGTCTGGATGAGGGTGCGCTTGGTCCAGTCATAGACATTTAGAGAATGTCCGTACAGATCTAAGAGACAAGCAGATGACAAGTAAAGACAGGTGTCCGTTAGGGCTCTTGCCCAAACACAAGTCCGGGAAAACTCGAGGAAAGAGCGGGGAAAGCGCGATCCTTTTTTTATATATTGTTAAAAGGAACGAAAAGGATCGGTGATTTACACTTCACTGAATGGGTACTTATGGGTACTTTTTAAAGTACCTCATTGAATGAGTACTTAAAAGTACTCATTCAATGAGGTGTTAATCAGCAGTTGCCGAGTGCTATTAGGAATTAATAGCACTCATCGACAGTACTATTAGTGATAATCTATGTAGCAGAACTCTGCAATACACACCCACCCCACCCCGACACCTCAATACATACACACCCTTTCACAGTTAGGACAGCTCTAACTCTTAAGTTTGTATTCAAGTAACACTGATAAAGATAAACAATCTACTAAACGCACACACACCAAGTTAGGCTATGATGATAGTGCTGTCATTAATCAGGTAATTTACGATGTCAAATTAAAAGCACTCTGATGCTGTACTATAAGTGAAATGTGTGGAACTCTGGACTGGCTGTGTATGTGCTATAAGAGTACTAATAGCACATACACAGCCAGTCCAGAGTTCCACAAATTTCACTTATCGTACAGCTTCAGAGTGCTATAAATTTGACATCGTAAATAACCTGATTAATCAACCAACTTGGTGGGGGTGTGTATAGTACACTCTTAGAAGGTCAGGATCAAATACATGAGTAGATTTCCGGCTCACTTTGTTTTGATCCTTTAAGGATCATTTTCGGATCGTTTTGATCCGTTTTCGGATCGTTTTGATCCGTTTCCAGATAGATATCAACAAACGGATCAAATTCACCTTGATCAACTTTGATCTGATTTCCGGATCAATTCGATGAAAAAGTTCATTGGTCAATAGGTGACTGACGTCACTCTTTCGCAAACCGATAGACGACAAGCAGACGATCTTTTGAATTCGGTCGCCATTGAAACAAGGGTGAAATACCGCGGTAAGTTATCCAGTCTAATCTGTAAAATGTTACATGATTTTGTCGGTAAGGTAGTTTTATTTTTTATGTTTGAACATGCTCTATTCTTGTGAACAAATTTCTTGTACCTGACCAGTGCCATCAGTACGATTTTCGGTCAAAATGCTCCTCACAAAATGTCACGATCACTGCGATGTACTAGGCCTACACGATGTAGTAAGCTTACTGCACTCGATATATAGTCTGCAGTGAGTCTCTTAGAAGGTCAGGATCAAATATAAGACGAAAAGGATTAATTTTGATCCAGAAGCGGTATCACATATGAGCTTACCCTTTCCGGATCAAAGTGATCCGACAAGCAGGATCATTATTTTGATCAGTTTCAGTATCATTTGACAGAAATATTTGATCCCATTTCGGATCAAACTTTTTGATCCTGCTTGTCGGATCACTTTGATCCGGAAAGGGTAAGCTCATATGTGATACCGCTTCTGGATCAAAATTGATCCTTTTCGTCTCATATTTGATCCTGACCTTCTAAGAGTGTAGACGATTGTATACACATGGAAAATAGGAATCGCACCACTTTTTTGTTGTTGAAAATGTTGCCACCATGGTGAGATATTAAGGATAATTTGTTTGCGTAAGCTGTCCAACAAAATGCCAAGCAATAAAAGGGCCACATTTTAGTTTGTGAAGTAATCGATGTGATGTTTTTCAAGGCCAAGGTGAAAATGCATGCTTTTGTCCAAAAACATGCATGAAACAAGTTTGGGTATAACTCGATATTGAATAGACTTTAAAAACTTAAAATAGTCATTATATTAGTTCTGTATTTGGCGCAAGAAATGTTTCATTTAGACGTTATAGGCTACAATGCAGTAAATGAGTCCAAACATGCCATTTTTTTTGTTGCTCATAAATTCAGCATATATACGATGAGGTCACCGTTGATTTTTAAAAAATTATTTGACCTAGGTCAACACTTCCGCAATATTGCTTTTGCCATTTGAACTTATTTAAAATTTGACCTATTTTGACCTTTGACCCCATAACCGTTGGGCTTACGAAAAAGGGAGTTTTTCATATTTGAGGACAATCGGGCAACTTTTGAAATTTGACCCTAGATGACCTTTGACCTTGGAAGACTTGAATGTGTTACAAGGATTACAACTATAGAGATTAATCATTGGGCCTCTCAATATCGCGTTTTACCCAAACTTGTTTTATGCATTTTCCCTTTAGCCTTGAAAAACATTACATCGATTACGTTACAAACTAAAATGTGGCCCTTTTATTGCATAACATTTTGTTGGACAGCTTACTCAAACAAATGATCCTTAATATCACACCATGGTGGCAAAATTCGAGGCCACATTTGCACTTTTCTACAAGTGGTGCGATGCTTTTTTCCATGTGTATATCTTGATTAATGTTGCTTGAATCAAAACTTCTAAGTTCTAACAGTAACACTGTGCAGGGGCTTGTACAGCAGAGTTCTGCCACATAAATCATCACTAATACTAAATAGTACTGTCGATGAGTGCTATTAAGTCGATGAGTGCTATTAATGCCTTATAGCCCTCGGCAGCTACGCTGCCTCGTGCAATAAATCATTACGTACAGTTTGTCGTCATTTAAAGATATAGCTACTCACCATTAGCTACATCTGCCGCGTCGAAACCTTGAAGGTACGCCTTAGGCGCGCCCCATTCACTGCTCACCATCACGTTATGATAAGGCTGGTACCAGAAATCATACCCAAACTTGCTGTGTTGACCTTCATTTTCCCAGTTGCCGGTGACTTCATAGGTTTTAGCGTCAATAAGGACAAAACCACCTATTTAATGAACATAAGATAAAGTCAAATTTAACCCTTCTACGATATTGTGTAATGAATTTATTTTGAACGATTTTTTGAAGAGAGTTTATACAAGAGAGGGTTTCTGCATACGCATAATATCTATCTAAACAAGATAATGGTATTTAAAGGGACACTAAGAGATGTGTTGGAGGCTGCGCCCTCAATTATGATAAAAACTGGGATTAGTATATTTTTATAATTGTATTATATGTATGAACTTACACCTATAAGGATTAAGAAAAATCAGCCCTCTTTGTACAAGAAAACGTCGATTCAAAAATGCTCGTACAGCCGGGACGAGCATTTTACGTCCGACAGTATCCCCCTGCAGTACGCGCGATACATAACGCGAACCATATTTGCATAGAGGGCATTTTTCAATAAATAGCGATGATCTTGTTTTAATCAAGTTTTGCTGTGTTTTTGTTAGTAGAAACAACAATAATGGCAATTTTTAATGTTCATCTTGAATTCTGAAGTAAATTTTTAAACATTTAAAATTTTCAACACCACTTAATGTCCCTTTAATTCCATTTTGTTTTGAGAATTCTCTAATGTCCCTTTAAAGCTATATCTCATCATTTCGCTACACTACGTCTACAGTCCTCAAGATAAGTAACTGACCAGGTAATAAATATACTCTTAACTCCAAAACTATAGCTCCTTCATAAAAATATTAAATGATAAAGTTGAAGAACAATTTCTCCTCTTTAACTTGATATATTATTCATTCATCATGACTGTTCATAGCTACAGTAGAATCAGTCCTCCTTTATGGATGTGAGGCATGGACAGTCACCCCAAAACTTGGTAAACAACTGGATGGATGCTACACTAGGATGCTAAGATCTGTGTTCAACATCAACTGGAGTCAACATGTGACAAATACGGAACTGTATGGGGACATGCCAAAAGTCTCGGACAAGATCAGAGAAAGCAGAGCAATATTTGCTGGACACTGCTTTAGGGGGTCCAAGGAGCTTGTACACAAACTCATACATTGGATTCCAAAGCATGGAGTAAGAAAGCGTGGTAGACCAGCCCTGACCTACATCGACATACTCAAACGTGATACAGGACTGCAGGTGGAAGCAATTAGGACAGCTATGTTGGATAGGAAGATCTGGAGAGGCATTGTGGTTCGGAAAAATCATCCGCCCTAAGTCAAGTCAAGTAAGTCAAGTCATTATTCATTAAAAAAATTGTATTTTTTCTAGAAACACTAAATTTTAAAACTTTGTGAATATTTTTAAAGAGAAGTATAGCTCCTATTTCAACAAACAAGGTGTCATATGAAAGGTAATTCAATTTAGAAGATTGTCTAGCTCGCCAGCTTTTTCCATTAAAGTGTTTATAATCTTTTTTGTGTCAATTTGAACTTTTCCCTTTGAAAAAATTCCTAACAAAATAATTTTCTCAAAAAGTAAACACTTTATTCACAAAAACTGGCGTGAGAATGTAGGTAATATGTTTATTAACTATCCCCCAAAGTGACAGACTCATAGCAGTTTTCTCTTGGCTGAAAATATTCAAATGTCCAAAAAAATTAGGGAATTTTCAAAAAATAAAGAAAAACATAAGAAATATCCAAATTAATCCGAGAGTTCTCAAATAGGTTGAGCAAATACTTTTCTTTAATGTGTTTTCAAAATAAAAAGTATAGATATAATTCATTTGGCACAATAGTTGTTTTTCTGCAGTGGTGTAATAGCCGATATAGCTACCTTAACACTTAGTATTTGAACACGTGGGACAGTGTGACAGGTATATGTAATCAATAATCTGCCTGTTGCTAGTCCGAGGCTGCGTGTAGACGAACGAAATGTTAAAATGAAAAACGGACTTTGTTTTGGTTTAGGGCACATGACTGAGTAAATATTCATTCAATCTTAAGTTCACGTGTAATATCTCAAATCAAAGAAATTTTCTTATAACTTTAATGTCTAATATTTTTATGTAGGAATTATAGTTTTGGAGTTGAGAGCATACTTATTCCCTGGTCAGTTACTTATTTTGAGGACTGCATGTAGTGCAATTCAGAGGGATACTCGATTTTGTGTAAACGTTGGTAAAACCATGGTAAAACTAACATGCACATTATCTTATCCCGTCCGCAACTTGTGCCCCAGGACCACAATTAGATTTATTCCGTCTTGGCACCCAAAAAAGGAATAAAGCGCAATAATACTGACAAAATAGTTTAAGAATGTAGGATATCCCATATTTATTGCCAAATTACCATCCTAGTTTTTACCTCCATGTATTTACCTCCCCGACCACATATCCCCTGAGTGTTTTGACATACATTTGTTTATGAATATCATTTCAGCGGTGTCAAAATATAAACACTTGTGGACCTGGGACACAAGTTGCCGGACGGAATAAGACATATTCAAACTAACATGACTAAGGGACGCACCATTTGATATCCAGAGGCGGGGTGGGGGGCATGGAAGTTTGAGTCGGGCTGATTTTTTTTCTTCTTTTTGGTTGGCGGGCCAAGCCCGCCAACCTTATAGCATAGGATTGCATATTCTTGCACATTTAGGTCTTTCTACATATACATGGAGGCTGCCATTTTGTATTTAGTATATGGAAAATTGTCTAAATTATTTTGTAATCTTTGTAAATTACATGTACCTATGCAGTTTATTTTAACAGTCCTGCAGTCTGTGATGGAGTCAAAGCTATATTTGTTTAGCCTTGATGATTCAATCAGAGAGATGTTATTAGACTCCCAACAGAGAGACATAATAGCTTATCTTGTTTGAATAAGGAGAAATCTCCCAACTGTCCTGCTGGGGTTGTTTAATGAGTTGTGGATGTCATATATACCTAGATTGTTCTTCAGATGGTACCTCCCCCCCCCCCCCCCCCCCCCTCCATGCACACACATCAACTTTATTGGTTTCCTGTATTATTTTTAGACTGTTGTGTTTTGATTTGGGGTGTTTTTTTTGTTTTTTTTGAAAGATACATACACCATATCCCTGGTATTTTGGTATGCAACAGAATGAACAGATGCTTCAGAAAATGGTTACAAAACATGATTCTTTCTCTTGGATCGCCCCCATTCCATTTCAATGGAATTTTTTATATAATAAACAAATAAATTCTACTTCAACCATAGTTTTACTAAAGAATATTGGCCATATTAAATTAAATCAAATATAATAGTCTAATCAAATTAATTGAATATATATGACATATTTAAAACTTAAATTGAATGTAAAATTTATTCATTTCTATATTTACTTATTTACTTTTTATATTATTAATTATCTACATAATTATTCATTTATTTATTTAATCATTTTTTATTTATTAATGTTTTCTCATGTTTATTTGTTTTAATTTCTTTATTTTATAAGTAATTTTTAATATTTTAATTTTTAATATGCGTGTATTTATGTATTGATTCATTAGTTTATTGATTCATTTATTTTCGATTTAAAATTTAATTTTCGATTTATATTTAGAGAATAAAGGTATTGTTTTTAGACCGTACCCGTGTTATATTGTCTGACATAAATGCGTTCGATAGGATTATTCTTTGCGTAGAACAACTCCGCCATTCTTAAACAATCATACTTTAGACATTTATCAAAGAAATAAGTACATTTTATTGTCCACATTTGACAACTTTTACCCCTGCTAGGATCGAATAACCCACAAACATTCCATCCAATCACATGCGATGAGTAAACCATGTGTAAGCGTCGCGGCGCCGGCATAAACGCAGGAAAAGCGCTAAAGACGCACTGCAGAAGAACGCGTTATGGAACAAACCACCCATTGTGAAGGTCGGGCGCACAGTTAAAACGTAAGCCCCACATCCCCGTGTTAAGTTGTCTCATCTAGATGTCGCCGATTTCTCTGAGAACCAATGAGATTGCTTAAACTTTCTTAGCTGTTTAAGAATATTATTTATTAACAAAATTATTCAACTATTTATTTAAAAGTATTTAAAAATAAATTACTCATTTATTTATTTCTACATTTATTTATGTATTGATCAAATAAATTGAATACATATGACATATATTTAAAACTTAAATTGAATGTTAAATTTATTTATTGGCTTATAAACCTATTTATTTCTATATTTATTTATTTATTTATTTATTTGTAATATTACTTATTTGCATAATCATTCATTTATTTATTTAATCATTTTTATTATTTATCTTTTTGCTTTGTTTATTTGATTCAGTATTTTGTTTATTATTTTTATTTATGCTGCCAAAACCGTGTTTATCACTAAACTATGGCTGTAATTTATATTGCTTTCTAGTAATGCCATGCAAGAATCTTGCACAATTATCATCTATGTGCTTGCTTCTTCTGCCACATAATTTTAGCAACTAAAAGCCGTATTTACAAATGTTGCTATTTTTGCTCTTTCTATTTGCCTTATATCGCAATTTCCTTTTGACCGCCAACTTTCCATTTTAATGGAATTTTTATTTACTTCTCCTTTCAATGTTTTCCTTTTTGAATTGGGTGCACTGAAAGCCATACCTGAGTCAAGGTGACTAACAAAGGCGAGTCCAGAACGATGTCTAAATTGACTCGCCTTGACTCATCCTAGTGGGTCCGTATAAGTAGGCAATATGAGTCATGGTTACCAATCAAAATGAGTCCAGGCTTGACTCGGCAAGATGAGTCTTACGATGTCTAAATTGACCCAGATTAGCGAGTCATGCATGCATGACTCAAATAGAAGGATCAAATATTTGGGTCAAATGACTCACTTCACTCAAACAAGGTGAGTCATTTGACTCATCCTAAAGGATGAAAAATATAGGAGAGAGCTCACGGTGACTAACAAATGGTGATTAACAAAGACGAATCCAGCCTCGACTCATATTATTCATGAAGTAATGAATTTGTGAACAATCACTGCCATCAAGTAGTGACATCTTGAAATATTTTAGTTAGAAATATGCCTATATACTATCCTAAATATACTTTCTATGGTGTTATTTCAGTAATCTAGATGAGTCACATCTGGTTGTCATTGTTGCTTGACTCATATTGATAAGTCCATGTGACTCACTTTGACTCACTTAGTATAGTCAAAGGGATATTGACTAGACTAAGTGAGTCAAAGGGAGTCACATGGACTCATCAATATGAGTAAATGTGACTCACTTTGACTCACTTAGTCTAGTCAATATCCCTTTGACTAACCAATATGAGTAATGTGATACAGATTGACTAATATAGATGAGTCACAGTGAGTCAGATCTGGTTGGCAATGTTGCTGGACTCATCTTGATGAGTCCAGGTGACCCATTTGAGTTAGTCAATGTCACCAGACCCGGTCGGATGAGTCAGTTGACTCGGATTTTGTTTTCTGTGTGGGGCATATTATTTTATTTTATTTTTTGCTCATCAGTAGGTTTTTTTCTCGCCAGAATAGTGGGTCAAGTTTATTTTTTCTTCAAAAAACTTCCAACCCCTGGGATATCAAATGGTGCGTCCCTAAGTGACTTGTTGGGTAATCTAGGTCACCAACCGCGGCCAACCGCATCATGATTGAAAGATCGTTTATAGATCGAGATTGACAATTTTTTCTTTGTTCCCGCTATAGTATTTTGTTAATTAAACAAATAATGTGGACCTTGGAAAAATCTTATTCACCAAAAATATAATACTTTGTCGCCGGGAAGTCATGGACGTAATAATATTGTATAATAGTTGACCTGGCAATTGACGATCATAAACACCTAATCGAAGCACGTGTGGTTAGTGAAAAATATTTCAACTGCGTTATAGGTACATATACATTTAAAAAATGTAATTGACAAAAATATCAAAATTAAATTGTCAATGATCATTGGAATGCAAAAACGCCGTTGGATTGCCCTTTCACCTCAATTTTGTTGGTGGTCGGTAGGTCGATTTTTTAAAAAATATATATTTATTTTTAGATTCCAAAGAATGACCAAATCACGCTGGAATACACCGAGGTTTATAATTTAACTACATTTTGATATTAAAAAGACAAAGCCTGGTGGCATGGATAAATATTTCAGAATGGGGTCGCAGAGGGGTCAATTGAGGTCATTTAGGTGACGAATTTGTCATTTCTAAAAACAACAACAACAAAAACACACTTTTTTTAAATTTTTTATATACTGTAGGTGACATTCTCGGTCAAATTGAGTTATCAGTTATTTATTAAAATCCACACATTTTAAGCCGGCATTCTACGTACCAGTCTTATAATTGGTGTTTATTTAAGTTTTAATCAAATAATTAAAAGCTTGTTAAAAGAATGATATAGTTAACAAAATCGATCACATCATTGCTTATCCTGTTACAAAATGATCAAAAAGTCACTTACGATGTTCTTGCATTGTATTCCCACGATGATATGAATAATGCACATTTCATAAAGAATACACTCTGTCAACTGTGGCACAGAACCTTTCTCTGTGGCTATAAATCATCTGCATACATGTACTGTATAGATTACGCAAACTGCTGTGAAAACTCTTTATCAGGGAAGTACGTTTAGGGACGCATCATTAGATATAACTCAGGGGGGCGGGGCATGGAAGTTTTCTAAAAATTAAAAAATAAATTGCCCACTATCCAGGAAAAAACCCAAAACTTTGCCCACCAACCAGGAAGAAAAAAAGTTGACCCACTTCTGAGTAAAAAAAACCCCTCAATGTGAAGAAAAACATTAAAACCTAAAAAACAACCTTTGCCGCCTTTGCCCCCCAACCCCCAAAATAAATTGCCGTCAAAGGCGGCGAAAAAAAAATGTCGCCGACTTCGGTGACGACAAAAAATAAATCCGCCCGATCCCAACTTCCATGCACCCCCCTGAAAATCAAATGGTGCGTCCCTTAGTATGTTTAGTACTTGCCTTTTGGTTCGCCTGGATTCTTAGCATCCCCCATGGCACTGATCATGATGTTACCATCGGCGAGGCAATGAGTCGTGTGAAGATACTGCAAGCCGGTTTTGGAGATCAACTCTTCGGGCTCCACGATCTTAAATGCAAGAAGATTCTGTGCTTATTAGGCTTGAGACATACTTATCTTTATTATTAACTACAATAGTGTTTTAACATGTTTAAATAATATTCAAAATCCAAGAGTTTTTAGAATTTACACAGTAAATTTATATAAAACAATCCTGTTTCAATTTCAAGACAAACGGACTTTTTCATGTTTTTAGTATGGTCGCACGGTCTCAAACATTTCAGGATTTTTTGGTGAATTTTCAAAAATAAATCACAAATTGCAACGCGCGACAACAAATCATTTTTTATCTTCAAAATGTTCCACAAATATTACCAGAAAAATAATATGTGTTTTTCCTCGGGAAAAAAGTGGGTCGGTCGGGCACGTACAGGTTTTGTTTCGACTTCGGTGGAGCTGCGAAATTATAACGCTGTTTCCCAGAGTAAAAGTGACTTTAGTTTGGACTTTTTAAGATGACGTTAAAGCAATATTTTGCATCTTCAATCATACACATTTTCATTAAAAAAATTAGATGTGTGTAACATAGGGTGAATATGTTTTTAAAGTCGTGATAAAAAAAGAAGTTTTGACATGTTATGACTGGCATTAAATTTTAAGTTAACATTCTGTTCGGAATTGATTGAATAACTAAAAAAAAAAATGCCCGGACGAGGACCTGGTCTGTAATTCCCTGCCTGCTTTTTGTTCTTTTTTATTAATTCAACTGAGAGTACAACAGCAGAGGGCGCTCCAAACGGCCAAAAACATGACGACATCTAATATAGAGCGTGATTACCAATTTCTACCTACTTTATGAATCTTCGGTGCGCGAGGATCGGTGCCGACATCCGCGATGTACACCCGTGAAGAGTGTAGACCCAACATAATAAGACGATTGCGTTTCTGTGTAGGGTCACCATGGCAACTACTACAGGCGTTCCATCCGGTGTGATGCAACTCGTCGTTAAGGTTTGGCATTGGTAGACGGTGAATTACCTGCATGGTAATTACATTATGAATATTAATGACAAATAATGAATATTTAAAGAGACACAATGTCATGTTGAATTTTTTTAAATTTTAATATAATTTACTTCAGAATTCAAGATAAACATTAAAAGTTTTGAATATGTTGGAATACCATCCCTTACCATGTAAAATGCTGGTTGTGGCTCTACCAGCATTTTTGAAACGACGTTTTGTTGTACAAAGAGGGCTGATTTTTCTTATCCATAGGTGTAAGTTCATACATGTAGTACAATTGTAAAAATATACAAATCCTAGTTTTTATCATACATTTTTGTAAATGAGGGCGCTGCCTCCACCACATCTCTTAATGCCCTTTAATAAGAAATTAACACTTTCCTCGTCTAGTCTGCAGACGACAGTTCCAAAATATCACAAAATGTTTAACAAAATAATGTCAAAATTATTGAATTCGATCACCATATTTGGAATCATCATGAGAAATGCATTAAAATAAGTACAAACATGCCTTGTATTGGTACAGTAATTCTTGCAACGGACTTTGACAGTTAGGAACAGTTTCTGAAAAATCTGTTTTGTATATGGAAAAACTAATAGCCACACATGAACCATTACACGAGCAACAAGAAGAGATATTCTTTTGCATTTGATTTATTCCACATTATCAGAATAAGGCGACATAACAGTAGCAATTGAACCCCGCCTCCTATCGCATATGCACTCCGCCGGTAAAAACACAACTGACATCTTATATTAATATCACCGCGTTTTATTTTCAAAATTGGCATGATGACATTCCAATCAAAATGAAAAACACCAAATTCAACCAAGATGTTTGGCAGAAAACAGTCCGTGAAATCGCCGGCAGTCGCACATAATTGATCCTAATGGTGCATTTATCGTGCTTATGCATACTTCGACCCTACACTGCAAAAAGGTTGCTTAAATATTTACTCAACATTTTAAACAACGTTGTTGAAGTATGCAACCGCTTAACAGTTGCATAAAATTTACCCAACACCGTTGGATAACATGTTTTCACCAACAGTTGAGTAACAATTCCAGTTACTCAGCAGTTGCACAATTTTAATTACACAACAGTTGGGTATTATTAATTAACCATTTGTTGGGCATTTTGTGACTGTTGCTTAATTTGTGAATTGTTTTCATTATATATTGAGCATCTTTGTATAGCAACACCGCGGTAGGCAAAATAATGTGACTTCTAGGCGATGCAGCAGAGCTACATACATCACTTCCTCCCGGTAGTGAACAGGTAACTTGTAATGGGAATTCTAGGTGATGCAGCAAAGCTACATACACTATTCCCGTTCGGTAGTGAATCCGTAATTTATTTTAACATGTTATTAAACTATAGGCTTATATACATAATATCTGACATCTCTTATCAATGGTGTTATTACTGTGAACGTTTGCCAAACGTAGTCTTGTTATCTGGGTATGAAGGTATAAATAGTCCATTTTATATAATACATAGCCTACACATATTTATGTGATTCTTTTGGTGCAAAATAGATCACATGACATGAACTATTCAGTATATGTCCATGTCGTGTATTTTTAGGCTATCAAAATCGACTATTCAATATTCATCGCTAGTGACGTCGCTATAACACCGTTGAAATGATATTCATGAACAAATATATGTCAAACAAGGATGGCAATTTTAAACTATTTGTCAGTGTATTCCGTTTACAGAATAAATCTAATTGTGGTCCTGCGCTGCAAAAAGGTTGCTTAAATATTTACTCAACATTTTACACAACGTTGTTCAAGTATGCAACCGCTCAACTGTTAAGTAAAATTTGCCCAACAACATGTTTTCACCAACAGTTGAACAATTCCAGTTACTCAGCAGTTGCACAATTTTAATTACACAACAGTTGGGTATTATTAATTAACCATTTGTTGGGCATTTTGTGACTGTTGCTTAATTTGTGAATTGTTTTCATTATATATTGAGCATTTTTGTATAGCAACACGCGGTAGGCAAAATAATGTGAATTCTAGGCGATGCAGCAGAGCTACATACATCACTTCCTCCCGGTAGTGAACAGGTAACTTGTAATGGGAATTCTAGGTGATGCAGCAAAGCTACATACACTTTTCCCGTTTGGTAGTGAATCCGTAATTTATTTTAACACGTTATTAAACTATAGGCTTATATACATAATATCTGACATCTCTTATCAATAGTGTTATTACTGTGAACGGTTGCCAAACGTAGTCTTGCTATCTGGGTATGAAGGTATAAATAGTCCATTTTATATAATACATACAAATATTTATGTGATTCTTTTGGTGCAAAATAGATCACATGACATGAACTATTCAGTATATGTCCATGTCGTGTATTTTTTTGCTATAAAAATCGACTATTCAATATTCATCGCTAGTGACGTCGCTATAACACCGTTGAAATGATATTCATACACAAATATATGTCAAACAAGGATGGCAATTTTAGTGTATTCCGTTTACAGAATAAATCTAATTGTGGTCCTGCGCTGCAAAAAGGTTGCTTAAATATTTACTCAATATTTTACACAACGTTGTTCAAGTATGCAACCGCTCAACTGTTAAGTAAAATTTGCCCAACACCGTTAAATAACATGTTTTCACCAACAGTTGAACAATTCTAGTAACTCAAAAGTTAGGCAATTATATTCACTCAACAGTTGTTCAAGTATGCAACAGCTCACGAAATTGGCATTTTTGGACAACAGTTGCCTAAAATTCACATGTGCGTAACTTGCATCAACTGTTGCGTGATTGTCCTCGATGCTCATGCAACAGTTGCCAAAGTGGAATCTTTTTACGCAACATATTTTAGCAACAGAAACAGTTTCCACCAACATTTTATGGACATTGTTTTCGACAAATTGCTCAACGCTGGGGATTTTTTACTTTTATACAACGCCTAACTTTCTACATAATATTGAACACGTCAACCAACGGATGATAAAAGTACTTTTAGCAACGTATTTTAAGCAACCATTTTGCAGTGTATTGAATAAAAAAAATTGCGTAGCTGGGTTATTTATTCCAGCGAATGACGTTGCATCTTAAAGTTGATGCGCGCGCAGCGCGCGAAATTTTAACAACATATCTACGCGAATCTGGCCATTATTCAGGTACATTTGTCTTTCAAACGGGCTTCTATAGTGATATTCCTTGACAAATGCGCGCTGCGCGCGATAAAATTTGCAATTTTTATACTAAATTGCCCATCATAACCGGGCAAGAGGCAAATTGTCATTTTGATGGGAATTAAGAAAATCCCTAAGATTTTCTCTTTTCTTTTCCCTTTTATCTTCCTCTTCTCCCTTTCCTTTCTTTTCCTTTCCCTTTTCTCTTCCTCTCTTTCTTTTCTTTCTCTTTCATTCCCCCTTTTTCCTTTCCTTTCCCCTTTTCCCTTCCTCTCTTCTCTCTCTTCTTCCCTTCTCTTCGATTTTTTTTTAGCCCGGTAGATTGGGCTGGCCTTCCCGGTCAAAGCCGTCTGGGGGCACTCTACCCCCCTGACCCCCCGGGAGATACGCTACTGATAACAAGTCGCATAGTACATGTAGTATTAGTAGGTCTATATTATAAGATTATAGCGCACGGAACTTAATTGTCGGCCCAAAACGGTTTTCAAAAGTGGTTGAGACTGCGTTTTCCGCCCCCCCCCCCCCCAACACATCATTATTAACAGATAATAGCCATTGCTAATACAGGGTTTTCAAGGAATGAGTTTAAAATGCCCACGCGTTTGCAAGGGCGCAGATCCAATCTTGAAAGTGGGGGGGACATTGCCATTTTTTCACTAGATCGCCAACCTTGATTGATGTATCACCACAAAAAGTGGGGGGACATTTGATATTGTGTCAGGAAGTGGGGGGGGGGGGGGGGGGGGGGGGGGGGGGGGGACGTGACCCCCCCCCCCCCAACCCCAACCCCCCCCCCCCCCCCCCGGATCTGCGCCCTTGCGCGTTTGAACTTGATACCGTCCTACCCCGGCGGCCCCACATATTAATAAGAAAGCATGCAGCTATTGTTCAGATAATATTGGGCTGTTGTGCGATTAGGTAACTGCAGGCGCGGCGGAATGTATTTTGAAATTGTCTAAAACTGTAAACACTGACAAAGAAAGTAGTTTATGTCTAAGGTCTAGTGACCCTGAAAACGCATTGTCATAGTTTATTTTGTATGGTCATACCATGTAGCTCTAACTTTTCTATAGGCTATTTAGACATGCTGAAACCCAACAGCTTCAGGGGGTTGAGCCCCCTGCACTGAACACCCACCAAAGGCTCTCCCCCCCCCCCCCCCCCCCCCCCCCCCCCATGCTATACGAATTCCTCAGCTAACACCACTGGTTGGTGGCAAACATGAATATAAAATACAATGAATTACCTGTGAATAAGTGGCGGAATCTGGATCCGCATCAATCGTTGCCAAATAGTCGGGTTTCTTTATTTCGGTTCCACGGTAGATACATGTCACGTACAGGATCTTCTCCTTCGGGGCTGACATTGCATCCAGGGGTGTTTTGTACCCTGGTCCATTCATTCCGCACGCTGTATAGGAGGTATAAATAAGGGGGCACAGCACTAAATAAGTGTCCTATGGATTTACACGTAAAAAATAGGGCTAAAAGACTCTCGATTTTTGGTTCTTAGTACCCATTTTTGGAATATCTCGAATGCTTCATTCTACTAAATATTTTTAAATAAAATTTCACAAATTCGTCAAGAAGTGTAACGTCTTCCAATTCGATTTACGATATGATCATTTAAACAGCGCCACTCCTATTTTCAGCCTGAACCCTCGATATCCTGATCAAAGTACAAGAGATTATTTTTAATTATGAAATGATACCCTCACGCCAAACTGAGTTCCAAAGGACTCCAATTAATCCCTTTTTTATTTTTTGCCGGAACTTACTACCAAGTATGCTGCTTGATAAAAAAATATGTGATAACAAATATTTGCGAAAGTAGAAGGCATTGCCCTTGTTTCATCTTGTTTTGTTTTGTTTCCCACCTACGACCCATTTCCATTTTCAATTTAATCTCAAAGAATAAGATCATTTGAAGTTCTTCCTTCAACGTAGATATACCCTCCATGAAAGTTAATTTCATGAGGAATACCAGGTTATATATTATTATTGTTTGTAGGGTCATGATAATTCCTATAACGTTGGTAAAGGAAACCTCAACCCAATTTTTGTGAAGCTGGTCATGTTAGTTATCTTATCACCTGTGTGGTTCAATAAAACATTGACAGTTGACAGTTTTTCAAAGCCATATTTTTCAAAATTATGGGATTTGGTTTAATTTTTGTTTTACATATTCTTAAAAATATCATCTTGGCCATCTATGCTGAAAATCTCAATGTTAATAATGCTATGGCGGCAAAATGATAGCTATTTGAAGAGAATCTCTCCAAAATCTCTTTGTCCACGGGTAAGACTACAGGAAATGACCAGCAAGATAACATGGCATCGTCACTTCTAAGGCATAGAATATAGACAATTACACTTCCAATCTATGAAAATCAATAATTCTAATTAGGGTCACTCGTGGTATAATTGTTAAAACAATTACACTGGTTTCACCTGGCGGATTCTTAAAATCTTAGATTACTTGCATGCAATTCATCATTCAGTATTCAATGTAACGTCGCGAAATCAGTACCCGTGGACAGAGTGAAATGGGACAGACTTTGTTCAAATAGCTGTTATTTTGCAACCGTATGGTTATTTGTAACGATATTTTCAGCATAGATGGTCAAGATCATATAGTTGATGAATATTGAAAAAGAATCTTTTAAAATCAACAGAATTTCAACAAAAAAGGCTTCAAAAACTGTCAACGTTTTATTGAACCACACTGTATATTAACTAAAAAGAAGTAACACTATACGATTTGAGAGGTGTTTTTAAAAGCTAAACATAGCATCATACCATCAATTGAACCGAGTCCCAATACGTTTTTGGTAATGTTCGTTAAAATAGGGTCAATCTTTATAGACTGTCCGTGGTTGGAAAAACGGCAAAGTGCATGTTGAACATTTATATTTCAAATATTTTTCTCGTAAAAGCTCCTCACAGGTCATAAGGATATAGGTCTCAAAATTGACAGACATATACAATTGTGAGTCTGAAAACGATAAATTGCAGTGGCCTGATTCCCTGGGTATTATTGACCCCCTGAGAACTACCGGCCGATTGGTTAAAAAAATGGATACACCAATGTATTGCACCAATGAGAGACATTGTTAGAATAATTGTATCCATGATAAAGATGGGAGTTGAACATTTTCCAAGCAGCATTTTAATTGGCTATTCAAATGAGTATATCTTGCAATACACCAATCAGAACCACTGTAAGATAGGCCGGTATAGTGTCCAGGGTTAATGGCCCTTCCGACAGAAATATCTTAAAGCTGGCTTTCCTGCATATTATACACTTGTATTGAGGTCAGCATCCCGATATCCTCCTTATTCTGTGTTACGCAGAGCAATTGTCAGCATGGTGTGTGGAGGTCACACACCATGCTGATTTATAAATGCTAATAGACAAACTGTTTTTATTGAAGCTATTTATAGATAACTCAGACAAACCATGAAGCTTTATTGACAAACAGAGAACTGAGTAATAAAATGTAACATGTTCTTACAATTAATAGCTAACTTTGTTAATATCCTATGGATTTCATTCTTTCGATCCGGAAACCATACGAACATTGACACATTCTTTGCATTTTGCCACTTTCGTCAAGAAAAGCAACAAAAAGAATGTAAATTACCACCATTCAGTCGGGGTGTAGTCTGTGTGAAAACCAACCTAAAGCATAGAAGACTAGCACAGACTACTGTACAGGTCTGTGCGAAAACTTTTTTAAAAATAATGAAAAGTGCTTTGTTGTATATGTCTTAAGTTCTAATTTGATAGGTCACAAGCCAACATTAAAGTTCTTAATTAAGCAAATTAATCAAATAAATAAAGAAAGGTTTTATTTTGCTCATAAACAAATATCAGAATTACGGATATCCGGATATGCACAATCAACATACCGTATCTGATTTTCTGGTTACCAGGGTACAGACATCTCTAGACATGCTAGATATAAATTAAAACATGTTTTGGACTTGATGCTAAATAATACAAATAATACGAAAATAATGGGTTTTTTACAAAATTGTTCTCACAAGCTTCTTTCATGTGTCACCAAACTTGACTTTATTGAAGGAAAAGGGGTGTTGTCATTTAAAGGGGGCTGTGGACTCTCAGGTACTACAGCCTCCGTAAATCTGCCGTAACATGTTCAATATTCATTTAATCTTTATAAACGTATACAGTTTTTTGCACGAAAGGGTTCAATTAATCCAACCATGATAATGAAATTGACCATTTTGGAAACAAATTATAAAAAACATGTTTTTTGACCCATTTTAGGTTCTGCAGAGATAACTCAAAATATATTTTGTCAAATTTTGTCATACTAGTTTTATGTTAATCCTGATAACATTCCCTAGGAGTGTTTTTTTTTAAAAAGTGCCAACATTTTTTTGGCACTTTTTGGTCTCTAACTCAAAAAATAAATAAGATATTAAAAAAAAAACCGCTCCTAGGGAATGTTATCAGGATTAACATAAAACTAGTATGACAACATTTGACAAAATATATTTTGCGTTATCTCTGCAGAACCTAAAATGGGTCAAAAAACGTGTTTTTTATATTTTTTTCCAAAATGGTCAATTTCATTATCATGGTTGGATTAATTGAACCCTTTCGTGCAAAAAACTGTATACGTTTATAAAGATTAAATGAATATTGAAGAAGTTACGGTAGTTTTACGGAGGCTGTACCTGAGAGTCCACAGCCTCCTTAAGTGAATTTGAAACGGGCATTTATATGGTGCACTGTAATGAAGTCGGACAGAGAGATGCGATAATCGGGGCGATAAGCAACTATAATTCACCGAAGATGCAATGTTACAAATGGCAGCATGTGTTGGCCTATTCCTTGATTACTATACGTCATATTGCAAAATGTAAAAATGTACAAATTGCAGAATATTAATGTGAATATATTGAAAAGTGTTTGAAATGCTTTGGTATACAGTGACATTGTATCTAATGGCATACATAGTTTAAAAAAAGTAATGTTACAAAATGAAGAAAAAAACCCATCCCTAAACCATACCGAATAGTGTTTTGGTCTTCTAGGCTATACATGTAACAGTTTCATTTTGACTACTCAAAGCCAATTGGTCCTATTTAATAATTAATACAAAAGTATAAAAATCCTTCAATCATAAAACGAATACAAAAAAGAGGACTATATTTATAGCTTATGTTTATGGTTAATAGCAAAATACAACGTACCTTTTGAAAGAGCCATTTTTGTATCACCGTTCAGGGCCACGTACAACTAATAAAAATGCAGCAGTTCTGTGGTAGCCTACTGACCGAGTATCTGCCAATGTGTGTCTAAATTGACCACTGATTCGTATTTAGACGAAGTCTATTCAAAACATTTTAACTTTGAACTCGATATTATTAGCAGTCAGTCATCCATGGGGGTTAAGGTCAGTTAAGAATATAGGTTAACCTGGATTTTAACAAACTGATAAATCACACGGATTAGGTAGAGCATAAAATATATGGGTCAGTTTCTTTTATTATACATGTTAAACGCTTCATAGTAAAAACCTTTGGTCAGAAACGAATCAATTGAGTTCATAGAGTTCAATATTTTAAATTGATATAAAAATAGATCTAATTATATTTGTTTATTTTCATTTCGTATATTTCATGGTTATGTGCATATCATGATATTGCAATATACAATGTAGATAAAAGGGATACGTTGATGGATTGGATCGATTTGTGATGTTAATTGGAGACTGTCTCCAATAATTAATCTATGTTCCAATCTATACTATTGACACTTTTCACCGTCCACGCGGCAGTCGTCTGTAGATAATAATCGAACGTAATCATGGTAATTAGGTAAACCTACGCTACCATGGCTACGGCGATCAGGCCATGCGCTTGCATTGCGCTGTTCCCACATAGAACAAAATCCCGAGAAGTCTAGACTATCTACAGTCATCAGAAAAGTAACTACACAGGTAACAAATGGGCTTTTAAAACTCTAAAAATATATATCCTACACTGCAAAAAGGTTGCTTAAATACGAGGGGCATTCAGTAAATAATGAAAGTGATCATGGTATGGGATGCATGAGTGATTCTATTGAGGGATAATGTGATCAATACAAAGTATGAACCTTTGTCTTTCAAACAATACACTTTTGGAATGTTAGATACCTTTGGTTATGTAATGTCATTAACATAAACACAATAGGTTTCAGACACTGACTGAAATCTGTCAATTATTTGGCTGGATATGTAATATGTTGAAAATGGGTTGATCGATACATTTGCGTATATCTCGGCAATGCAAGCATAAAAACAGATAACACTTGGCACATAGTTAGAACACACTTCTCCGCTTGACATTATTTTTTAGACCTGAATTCCTTAACGCAAATAAGAAGGGACCATCTCAAATGCGCTTTTATTTAGCAAAATCCGCAATAATATACCTTTGAAAACAACAAAGGATAAAGAACAATGGAGGGATTATAATTTAGTAAATTTGTGTGGGATGTAAAGCAATAATAGTGGGGATTTCAGAAGGAGCTGTTCATAAAATTTCCTCAAACCATTGAAATTATGTGACGATTACTTTAACAATACATATATAGTAGCTCTAAAGATAACAGTAATAAGAGAGGTTGTGGCAGCCATCTTTGATTGATACATTCATGTATATCTTTATTTTGACTATCACAATATTTAAACACATTGATTTAAGCATTTTTAATTATTTCTGATTAGAATTTGAAGGCACAGTAAGCTTTTATCTGGTAAATTTCTTGATTTTAGCCATTTGTGGCCCTGTTCAAAATGATCTGCCGTCTGCGCATGCGCACATTTTCTGCAGGTTTCATGCGAACAAGTTCCTTGCAATCAGACGAACAATTTGAGATATTGTTTTTCAAAATCGGAGCAAGTTTAAATTTTGACCCCATATGCAAAGATCAACGACCTTTTTACGTTTTACCCGATAACTCGTTAACCAAACATCGGAAGTAGGGCAAACTATACTTTTTCGGAATCCTTGTGCTCAGCCGAACAATTTGGTGTGCTTTTCAGCTTAATTAAAGTCATTTGAGTTTTTGGGCCCTTGTATGGCGGCCATTTTGGATTTTCGCCTCTAGCGAAAAATCCCGGGATTTTTGCGAGGGACATCAAAGCTTATTTTTTTCTTTATGGTTCATAGATGTCAAATCAATCGTCAAACCTTACTAGCCAGAGAATGGTCACGGAATTGCCATTCTAGACCCTACTACATGCAGGAAGAGCGCGGATACTGTCCAAAATTGTCAAAATTGCCAAAATTGTCAAATCTCGTTGATATGTTCCTATCCCGCTTGCGAGTTTATTAACCGTACTCCCTCACTGTATAAATGTATTGCTGTACTATGTACATGTGCTATGCACTTTACTCCGTCAGGTATCAAATGTTGTTTACGGTAATAAAGATCGCATCCCGCTTATCACGTTCTCACTGCGCTCTTAATACGACCAATTGCGATCCTACTTTCAAGTCTCACTTGGGTAAATATTGGTATAGCTTGTGAGTAGTGACTCAATAAATGAGAAATAACTACGACTTTTTATATAATAGTTGGTCCAGTCATCAAAAAAGGTTACTATACAGGTAATAAACTGGCTTATAACTCTACAAATATATAGCCTACCTAAAAATATTAAATTATATAGTTGTTGTGAAATTTATCTTCTTTAATTTGAGATATTGCAAGCTAGAATCGGTTGAATATTGATGAAGCGACAATCCAAAATGTAAGGTAAAGTCACAATTTTATTTTCACATTTTACAATTCAACATGGGGGAGAGTATGACAGGTAGCGTGTGTCTGGCATATTGATCCATCGGGACAATACGGCCGACTGTCCAACCTGCGCATGCATCCCCCAATCGCACTACCGGTAATCGATAAGGTACCCGTAGATGGGTCCGCGTGTAGAAAATAAAAAAGTGAAAATGAAAATCAGACTTCACCTTACATTTTGGAGTGTCATTTCCCCCAATAATTACCCAATCCTAGCGTGCAATATCCCATATTAAAGAAGATACATTTTCCAACAACTTTATAATTAAAAATTTTATGTAGAATATATATTTCTTGAGTTAAAAGCCCTTTTATTACCCGTATAGTTACTTTTTTTGATGACTGTATATCATATCATAGCTGATGTCTGAAGCGGTGCCATGTAACACAACATTATTTGAAACCAACAAACAAAAAAGTAATCAATACTCTGAACTTGATAAATAAATTAGCATTGTTCTAGCTGATAGTCTTTCCAGGGATGTGCCACTCTGTTTGCCGATCGGAAGCCACTTTTAAATTAAAATTTGGTCAGCATAGAATTGGTGGCGCTATACTGATAAGGCGTGATTGCAGACTGCGTTATTGTACGGCGGAGTTGTTTACATGTATGGTAACCACGATAAAACTACAAAATCAGCGAATATAATTTACCTTGGCCAGCGTTCGAAATAGCGGCCATCCGGTAATCCGAAATGACAAAATTTACCGACAGATGACCAGTTTTTCTTAGCCAATCATCCGGCGGATGACCAAAATGGTGGGAGATGAAAGTGAAGAAGAGGATCACCAGGATGCATTAGAGGTTATAGACCTGACCGTCCTATTGAGATACGTACTGAAAGAACAAGTCATGGTCGCGAATGAACCAACTCTAGAAGCTGCAAATGAGGATGACACTGACACAGCTTACGACACCGACCCTGCAGCTGCAGTGTGGAACTCGAGGCTGAGTCAGATGAGGATGACCTGGATACAGATGCAATGGAGTCGGGAGATAAGACTGAAGAAGAGGATCATCCGGATGCATTAGAAGCTGCAAATGAGGATGACACTGACACAGCGGACGACACCGACCCTGCGGTTGTGGAACTTGAGGCTGAGGATCGGATGAGGATGACCAATGGAGTTGGGAGATGAGAGTGAAGAAGCCTATCATCAGGATGCATTAGAAGCTGTAAATGAGGATGACACTGACACAGCCGACGACACCGACCCTGCAGTTGTGAAACTTGATGCGGAGTCAGATGAGGATGACCTGAATACAGATCCAATGAAGTCAATATACGAGTGAAGAAGAGGATCATTAGGATGCATTTCAGGGCTTACAGCTAGTCGTCCTATTTAGAGACGTCTTTATAAAATGATGGTGGATTTTTTTAAACACTTTGTTTACATCCTTACCTCTACAATTAAGTTTGAGTAACAAGGATACACCACCGATTGGCTCTAGTAGTCTTTCCTTGCGGACCCCCATAAAAAATTATACAAAATTCTATTTACTTCTTTAATAACGTAATCAGGTACTATGATACACAATGCATTGTACAGTATCTGTGAGATGCCAATTGTTTTTATAATACTGATTTTTCTATAATATGTTAGTTTTCTTGCTTTCCAGCGGCTTAAGGTCTTTTCCTATTTTACAAATTTTGGTTTTCAATTTAAATCTTCAACTGTTTTTTTAATCTTTTTCAAAGTGTATTCCTAAATTTGTCACTGGTTCATTCGACCACTTTATCAATACCTGTTGGTTCAAACATGGCTTGTTTGGTCCCAATCATAAACCTTCTGTTTTATCGTTGTTAACACTTATACCAGATACCTCACTAAATTGATAAATTGTGTCAAATACATTAACAACTGAAGTTTCATCTTCTACCATCACAGTTGTATCGTCAGCCACACTGAAAACCAAAACTCGCTAATGTACTAATTTATAACTAATACAACTGATGTCGATTTTTACTAACTAATAAGTTGTTTGTCAGGTCATACTAGTTTATAAAGTTAGTAGAAACAGTTGAACAGGTTTGCCGTACAAGTTTATATTTAGTAAGGAAATTCGTTGTACTGCTCCTACTAATTGCCTAATTACTAGTATTTAGGGGTCTTCTACTAATTTATAAACTAGTAGAAATGATGTCAATTTTTATCAGTTGTGTTAATAGGGTTGGTTCTACTACTTTTGCCGGATAGTAGAGTAATTGGTAGCCCTGTCTGTACTACTTGTGCTATTATATGCTCTACCACTTAAAAGGTACGTACATTATAATGTCAAATATATATCAAATCATTTGATTTAAAAGAATAGTGATCTATAGATGTTTCTGGACGATTTGACAGCAATGTACGTACCTTTCAGCCATTTTCGTACCCGTCACCACGCAATGCGTGTCAATGATTTGCTAATGGCGGCCACTGCATCGAAAAAACTAGTAGCACACGTGCACGGCGTTGAAATAATTCGTAGGTCAATTAGTAAAACGACCTGAACTACGGTAGTTAAACGACTGAACTAATTTTTAGCGAAGATCGCGTATAATTAGTACAAAATTATATCAAATTTAGTAGAGTCACATGAAACTGAGCAGTAGAATCATTTCTACTAGTCTCTAATTGCACGGGGTTAGTTCAGTATCTTCTACGACTCTACAAGGTTCGTTCATAAGTAGTTCAATTGACTGAACTAACTAATCTAATTATTAGTAGGACACCGAAAAAACGAGTTTTTGTTTCCAGTGCATTTGCATAATTTTTACTTTTAAATCATTTCCCACTGTAATACCTTTTACTCTCTGATCTTGCTTGGTATTTACAGATAACATTTCTGTTGCTAAAATGAACAGAAGATCAGCTCTTCTGTTCATAGGACAACCTTGTCGTATCCCTCTTTGAACTTGAAACGATTCTGAAAGCCAGCCATTAACGAAAACACAGCTATTAATCTTGGTATATAAAGTTGATATCCATTTTTTAAATTGTATCCCGAAACCCATTTTCGATAAACATTAATCTAAAAAAGGAATTTCTAGCGTATCAAAAGCCTTTTTAAAATCAACAAACAGAATAGCTCCATTTTGTTTATCTTGTATACAATAATCTATAACACAACTCCTTGGTTTTTATCCTATAAAGCGCTCTTTTATATAACCAGTCTGTTCTGCACTTATTAGTTTGCCAATAACTTGTTGCAATCTGACTGCTAAAGCCGCAGCACAAATCTTGTAGTAGTCGTAATTTAAAAGCGAAATTGGACGCCAATTATATAGATTGGTTCTGTCTCCTTTTTTTATACAGAAGTTTGATTATGCCACGTTTTTGTGTGAATGATAGGTTTTTTTTACAAATCCTTCATTGATAGAATTAATCAATAAGTCTTTAATATCATCCCAAAATGCCTTATAAAAATCAGCTGTAAGACCATCGGAAACGGGAGCTTTGTTATTCTTGAGTTGTTTAACAACATTTCACACTCATCGATTGTCAATTCACCTTCACACGATATTGCTTCTTCTTCGGTCAAGCACCTCATTTCATGATTGCTGAAGTACACGTGCATTTCATTGATATTAATATATTTTGAAGCGTACAAGTTATAATAGTATTGTATCGTTTCCTTTAGAATATCACTAGTGCTATTTACAATTTTGCCATTTTGTTTTTTGAGTTCCGATATGCATTTCGTGGCACCATTATTTTTTCCAGGCCCATAACATATTTTGTATTCTTTTCTCCTTCTTCATACCATTTGACTATTGCACCTCTAGTTTTTTGTATGTAATACTTCAGAAGTTTGTCTTTACATTCAATATAATGTTTTTGATTTGTTTTTGATCTACATTCCAATCTTCACTCTGCAGTACTTCAGACTCTAAATTGGCTATCTTTTTATTTTGTGTTTTCACTTTTTGTTTACAATAATTAACAATGAAATCACGTATCTTAATTTTACATAACTTCCACGTCAATTGGCCCGAAAAGATATATTTACTACTTTCTACCTTAGCATCATAAATAACTTTTTTAATGTTTTTCTTATAAACTTGATCTTGAACAAGGGAGGAATTGAAAAATAAAGTGTGAAAATATTGAAAATTATGAAAACATGTAACGAAAATGTATGAAAATGTATGAAAATAATAATTATGTATGTAAAGAGAGATAATAAACACAAAAGATAAAATTCAAAAAAGTGTAATCATTATAAAGCTTAAACCTTTGTTTTACAAATAATTCCATTTAATATTTCTCGATAATGAACTATTAGCTTAAAGTAAGTAAACTCTGAATACAAATCAGATAGTTCGCGGGGAAATTTGAATTATTTTGTGTGAAATGTATTAAGAGGATTACATAACATGACACCAGAATCAGGTAAATCTATTAAACACATTTTTGTACCGAAATATTATGTTCATTCAAAATATAAAAACCCCTCAAAATAGCGACACCAAATACATATTTACTGTATGAACAACATGGATCCTAAAATACAAACACAACACCCCACCTAAAAAACTCGCCAAACAACAACAACAACATCAACTACATCAACACCAAAAACAACAACTACAACAACAAACCTACAACAACAACTCAACTACAACAACAACAACGCAAACACCTTCGATTTTTTTTTGGTTATGATAGTCCTGATGAGAATCGGCAGTGGCGTATCTGGGTCAATTATCAGAGGGGGAAAAGGGTAACTAAAAAAGGGGCTTGTACAGGTTACGACATACCTTTCTTTACATGCGCATAATTTCACAACAAATTTACCACAATGTTAATTAACATTTTACCACGTAAATATGGAGATCCTACGATTTCCAGAATGTTTAAACATGATTGAAATCTTTGACCCAAAGGTCAAACTAGAGCGCTGTCAAAATAAGCTGCAGGTTTTCTGGGACACCCTGTAGGACGTCAAACATAAAAATACCATTTACTTATCCTCCTCCCCTGAGACGCGAATGCGGCGCCAGTGTAAAACGGTTGATTTTTCTAGCAAAAAAATAAATTGCAATTGCATTGCTGTGAAAAAGAATAAGAAATAGATAAAATAATAATAATACACCGGTCTTATATAGCGCTTTCCACAATTCAAGCAAAGTCCCAAAGCGCTTTTGACCAATTATTATCGCTGCCATTTTGAATCGGAACCCTTTTCATCGCTACACTTAGGCGGCCTGGAACCGGGCTCATACCACCTCCTCACCAGGTCCTCACCGGCCGAAACGCTTGGGTACCGACCGAACCGCCTTGATAACGTCATCAAACTGCCCTGTATAAGCTGAGCGCTCAAGCTCGCCGCTTCGCTGACATTCCGGGAATGTCTGTAAAATACATTTGTACTCACATGTATCCGTGTGAGCTGGCCGGCCCATTACCGTGTGACAAATTGGTGCAGACGGTGGCACACGGTGATGTCACACGGTGTGCCGTTTCCGTCCGTTGAACACGTTGCCGGGGACATTGCCGGCCATCCGCGCCCGGCAGGACTTTTGAGCATGCTCAAAACTCTTGCCGGGTCCTGCCGGGTGAGTAAAAGCGGCGGCAAACGGTGAGAGCCCGGTTTGAGGACGGTATAAAGACGGCGCACCCGTTTCACGCCCGTTCGCAGGGCGGTAATGGCAGGCGGCCACCTTACCGTCTAATAGAAAAACAACAGAGTCCAAACAATCAGTAAAAAACGGGCGCATTAATCTTTTGTTGTGGCCACCGGGTCCATAACGTTATATACAGGGTCTATACCGGGTCGTCACCGGTCGGGTACTGGGCTCACCGTCCTCATACATTTCTAGCTTACCGTTCTTACCGGGTGCATAACACCTCCTGACCGGGTCCTCGGTCCATACCGTTCTACACCGGGTTTGTCCCGGGTTCTCACCGGCCTTGTCCCGGGATCACCGGCCTCATACAGTTCTAGCTTACCGTTCTCACCGTGTCCTCATCGTGTGCATACCACCTCCATACCGGTTCCTAACCGGTCGAAACGCCTGGGTACCGGCCGAAACGTCTGATTACATCATCAAATCGCCCTTTTCAAGCTGAGCGCTCAAGCTCGCCGCTTCATTTGTATTCCGGAATTCGTATACGAACCACATTATAATACTCTCTAAATGTAAAAGAGCTAAACCTCACTCTTTCGAGAGCTTTAGGAGGGACGGCTCTTCTAAGAAGTGAAGTTCACTCTTTTCAGAGTGATTTGTCACTCTTTTAAGAGTGATTTCCACTCTTTTCAGAGTGATTTTAACTCTTTTTAGAGTGATTTTAACTCTTTTTAGAGTGATTTTAACTCTTTTTAGAGTGATTTTAACTCTTTTTAGAGTGAAAATCGCTCTTTTAAGAGTGAACTTCCCTCCAAAAAAAGATCTGTTCCTCCTAGAGCTCTCGAAAGAGTGAGTTTTAGCTCTTTTACATTTAGAGAGTTGCAACATGCCTGCTGAGAGTCCGTTCCGCGAACGGTTACTAGGCTGCATGCGGCCATTCGCAGTCCGTCGCTAAGATGGTCGACGTCCACCACCGTCAATCACCGCCCTGCGAATGGGCGCGAAACGGGTGCGAAATGGATGCGAACGGGTGCGCCGTCCTTATACCGTCTTCATACCGGGCTCTCATCATTCGCCGCCGCTTTTACTCACCCGCCCGGAGTTTTGAGCATGTTTAAAACTCGGTGGCCGGCAAAGTCCCCTGAACGTGTTCAACGGACGGGAAACGGCCCACCGTGTGTGCCGCCGTCCGCACCCATTTTTCACACGGTAAGGGGCCGCTCAGCTTACACGGATACATGTGAGGGCCCCATTAAGCTTAAATAATGAAACATTGAAACTTATACGCGCAAATCACGCATAAATTGCCATTTTTAACACTAAAAAGGTACAGTATAACATTTTTAACGTCTCCCACATTAACATTATGGGACGTGACCTAGTGACCCCCGCCATTTGCACCGCCTATGCCCCTACCTCCTTCTTTTCCTCCTTCTTCTACTCTTCCTCCTTTGTTAAACTCTTTTGTCAATGGGGGGGGGGGGGGGGGGGATATGACCTGCTACCCCCTGGATACGCCACTGTGCTGAACTGGGTACAACGGTCACTAAGGGACCATGGTGATAGAGATCCCGCCTCCCGTTAACTATGAAACACCCACTATAAAACAAGACCCCACTATATAAAACCAGTGGCGACGCAGACCTATACAAGTGTTCTATTGAAGACTTAGAAAATTTTAGAGGGGGCGTGAAGGGGGTCGTAAAATCTAGGGGTCGTAAAATCTACCCCCCCCCCCCCCCCCCCCCCCCCCCCCGCTTCAGCAGCCTCTTAACTCATCCCCTCTATAAAACTCAAATACCAGGCCTACATAGTATGGGCACACGGGATCCTGAGTATGGGGTATGGACTAACGGCACATGGGATAAGTGGATTTTAAGGGTGGTTGGGGGTAGGGCCTACCTGTACCTGATCAAAGATAACTACATGAGTGGTTATTTTATGTCTCATATGGGATACCTAAAATAATATTTAGAGATCTGGATAGGCCTTATTATGAACAGTGGGTATGTCATTGATTAAGGACATATGGGGTAGGCCAATCTGGATTATTAAAGTACATAGGTGGTACCTGAATAATCAAGGGCACCAAAGGTACACGGAATACCTGGATTATTGAGGTCATATGGGATCCCTTGATTATTAAGGGAAAATGGTGTATCCCTATATTATTACGGGCACCGTGGCACTGATATTAGTATTAACAGCTGGAGTATCAATGACATAAACTCTTGCTATTTCACAATAACATATATACGCTTTGATGACTAACCGCACACTATCTTCTACATGTAGCGGTACTCCCATGCGAGCAATACGGGAATCGTATACAATACAATCAATACCAAAACACTTTTATCATTTACCTGAGCTGTGAAAGGGGTGGATTGATTCATCTAATTCATAACTTTTACATATACTCAAAATAGAGTCTACGTTCCCAATCTGTATCCCCCTTAGCTGTTGCCTCGGCTTCTAATTTCATCTCATGATTTTTGCACGCTGAAAACACCTTCACGAAATCTTCTCCCAACGCCTCAGTAATGACCTTATCGTCAAGAAAAGCTTTCAATGCTTCTTTCATTGTATTTGGAATGCGTGCTGTTCCTGCTGGTATCTCCCGCTCATCGTACGCACTCCCTGTAACCTTCTTGGGGAGAGCCATCTCTCGCTGGATACCATCAATGCCAGCTGCTACAGTGGCTGCAAGACTAAGGTAGGGATTGCTACCACTAGCGCCAGCTCGATTCTCGATGTAGGTGCCTCTAGCGCCATTTACTTTTACTCGCAAGTAACAACTTCTGTTATCGTAACCCCATGTTGCGTTGACAGGCGCCCCTGAATCAAGCTGGTATTGTGAAACACAGTTTACAGTCGGTGCCATAAGAAGGCTAATGGCTGGAGCATGAGCTAGAATCCCCGCCATCCAGTGTTGGGCAGTCTCGGAAAGACCATCTGGATCTTCTGGATCGTACAAGAGTGGAGTATCACCCTCGACATTCCATAATGAATGACAGAAATGCCCAGAACTACCGTCTTGATCCGGCCATGGTTTTGTCATGAACACCGCCATGTAGTCATGATGAAGGGTTATTTCCTTGATGCTTGTTTTGTAAGTATGTGCATTGTCTGCAGCACGAATACCGAATGCTGGAGTGTAACTGATCTCCTGCTGCCCTGGTCCATACTCTGTCTCGAGACATTCTATATCAACACCAACCTGTGGAAGCTGCTCCATTATTTGATCAGTAAACTTCATATTCTGATTATTACGCAGAGTCGATCTAAGATTATGATCATCGTTGACAGTTTTTCTTGTATCGCGATGCACTAAGTAAAACTCGTGCTCATGTGCGGAGAGAAGTGAAAACCCAAGTTCATTAAGCTGATGAAGTTGATTCCTAGCAACGGTTCGTGGATAAGCTTTGACTTGTTCGCCGTTGAAAGTTGGCTCCATAAGAATACGACCCATGTTTTTGCACCACGGTAGTATCACGAAGGTGTCGAAGTCTGGAAAACAAACGCCATCACCGTAACCAATTTCCTCCCTGTAGCCTGTTAAAAAGATAATAGGAAACGGTTAAAACGACAACACAGTTTTCTCGGACGATTAATCAAAATCAAACTCGGTCATTTTATCTAAGAAGCGGAAATCAAAGTTGGTTTTCAGGAAAGGGGTTGGAAGAAAATATTGAATTTTCACCAGACTTGCATGAAATTGTGTTTATGTTTAAGATGGTCAATCAACCATGTAGCATGCATGATACAGGAGCAGCGTTCGCATTAAGTGGTGGTCCCCCGGTGGTCCGGTTACCCGGGACCACCAAAATTAGCACCGGGCAACCAACATTTACTTTCGCAGTTGCCCGGCGGGCAACCAACAATCTTACTAAAAGTTGACACATGAATTTAAATATTTCACAGAACTGTGAATGAAACAAAATCAGCTAAATAATAATTATATAATCCAATTTTCATACGGAAAATATCAATCTATCATTGTACCATGATCTCATTGGCCTTATAATAGTACATGTGTCCTATTTATACCGTACGCATGGTAGCTGTTGTCTGTATACTATACGAGATGATGATGGTGTGAGTGACTGTGATGTGATTACTAGTTATTAGTAACACTGGCGGGACGCCCGTCCTTCGGACGGGCTCTCTCGCTAGGGAGTAGGGCCTACCATATAGAACACCTACGAAATGACACAACACATAAGTGTTGGGAAATTTATAACCGTCACTACCCAAAGTTTTATCCCATTGTTTATAAACTGCTCACAAAAAGTTAGGACACTTTTTTTAATCAAGTATATTTTTATTATTTATTGCCTTCTTTGTATCTGTTATATATCAATGGAAAGCTGAAGTGTTCCTCTTTAAAATGATACCACATTTGCAATAATTACATGTTGCTAAACTTGGCCACATGAATGAGAATGAGGCAAAGTCACAAATCAAATGTGCCAAAATTTCCGTTATCTGTGCTTTAAACAGTCAATAGGTAATGATCAATAATCAAACCGGTCATGCTTGAGAACCATGAATGGTTTACACAAAGATGTGCACCAGTGAGCACAAGTTACCCCTCATCTCTTTAGAAAACCATTATTTGGGTATTTGCAAGACTGGGTTAACAATGACTCCAGGTGGAAGGTCATGAAGGTAAGTGATGAAAGGTTCATGCCTACAACTTGTACATTTGTCTGAGACACGGTAAACGTTTTGCAGTTTCAATATGCCGCGTTTAACAGATTTGGAGAGAGCCCGTGCCATTACATATTAACTGTTTAGCACAGATAACGGTAATTTTGGCACATTTGATTTGTGACTTTGCCTCATTCTCATTCATGTGGCCAAGTCCAGCAACATGTCATCATTGCACATTTGGTATCATTTTAAAGAGGAACACTTCAACTTTCCATTGATATGCAACATAATACAAGAGGGTAATAAATAATAAAAAATATACTTGATTAAAAAAAGTTTCCTAACTTTGTGTGAGCAGTTTACTTTGTTCCACCTCGTGACCCTCCCTGTTACACAATTTAGTATCGCATTTCTTCTTTACCCCCTGCCACCCAAACCACATTACTTCCGGCCCGCCACCCCCGCACCGTGCGTATCTCAACATTCAAGGACTAAACCTTAACCATCTCCCCAAGCTGTATCCCCTGGTTTATACTTTTGTCCACACTATTTCCTTCCACTTCGTGACCCTCCCTGTTAGTGTTACGCAATTAAGTATCACATTTCGTCATTAACCCTCTGCCTCCCAAACCTTATTACTTCATGGCCTCCCCTCGCCCCGAATACTAAGTTAAACAAAATAAACACATAAAATACGGGCAACCAAAAATTCAGCCGGGCAACCATAATTTCCTGCTAGGTTTCCTGGCGGGCAACCATATTGTGTTCCCTTAATTCGGACACTGTAACAGGAGTCAATGTTGGGGCCGGTACCTGTTGTCTTTTATTGTGTAGTAGATGACCCATCCTCCACTAATCATAATTAATAATTGTTTTTACTCTCAAGTCTTTTAAATTGAGGATTTTTTCATGCATACTTTCCGATTCTAGTTTAGCAAGACTTTTAAGGGTAAGAGATACCCTATTTAGTGTAGTGTACTCTTAACCATACATGTCAAAATAGAATTGGCTCTCCTTTTGAGTGCAAGCCTCGCAAAATGTACCTCCATCGCCAGTAGCCTTATGTACTTTTGACGTAATTTTTGTTGTTGTGATGAACATTGTACAAAAACAACGAACCCTCGAATTGCTATCTTTCCCTAGAAGTGATCAATTTGCACTTAAGTGTTCAAGTCAGTGGCTAAATATTCTTTTTTTACGGGTTTGACAATACTCTCTTAATTCCAGAGACTTAAATTTTAAAACTTTCACGAGACTCAAAATAATTTTAAGTCTATTGGCTTTATCTGAACGGGGTTCTTAGAATGAAAGTTTTATCTCTCTAAATTCCGAAGACTTAAATAATAAGTCTTAATAGCGACTTAAAATATTTTAAAGTCTTTAAGATTTAATATTGCGTTGTTTCGATTAAAAGTTTAGAAGAATCGTCTTTCCGACTTTTCTGATTTTAAAACTTTCCAAGGACTTACTGATCGCGCCAATCAGATCGTCCGTAGGTAGCGACGTCACAGTCTGAGAATTCAGATTAGCAAAAAGCACGAGTGCGCGTGCACGACGGCCATCTTTTTTTCGGTTTGTAGTTCGGACGAGTATTTGGCAGGAAGTGATGGAGATGGGAATGTGATATCATATAGCTTTTGAAAAGTAGGCACGTGTTACTATGGATACTCGAGAACATGTTGAATGTCACTGAGTGTGATACGGGAGACGGTATTGAAGAAAACGGAGGTTAAAACTCGCGCAATCATCGGTGCAAACTTATGCAGTCTTGCTTGTAATGTGTTTTCCATTCCAAAGAAGGAGTTAAAAACGACCCTTAAAAGATTTGTTTTTCTGTGGCTCTTTATAATTCACATTTAATTCTGTAAAAAGACTTAATCTGAAATAAACCCTCAAGGCATTTAAAAAAATAAACACTGACTTAGATTTCAAGTCCAAACGATTTCGATTTTAAAACTATCCTTAGACTTAAATCTTTCTAAGTTTAAGGATAGCAATAAGGATAGCAATAAGGATAGTAACTAATATCAGTCGGAGTTGGAATTAAGAGAGTAACGTCAACAAACTTGTATTCCAATCTTTAAGGACTGCCAAACAACGTACCTGTCCCTTGAGCAGCACCGTCCATGGGGTCGCATGCCAGATGCCCCAAGAAGACATTTATGCCCTCTGTCGCCTTCTTTCGGAAATGACGTGATGGTATGGTTTTACTGCGAGCTATGCCATACATATCGGTTTGCTCAAATCGAACGGATTTGATGCCGTTATCTACAATGGACTTAAGAACTTTAGCTAGATTCATCGTAACTGTGGGTAAGAAAGCTGTACAATGAATTAATGAGATATAAAGAATCCATTAACCCTAACCCTAGAACGTGGCAGTGGGGATGGAACGAAGAACAGGGGGAGGGGGTTAAATAAAAAATGGGAAAAATTATGTCCGCCGGCGCCGGGAGTTGAACCCGGGTCGGCCGCGTGACAGGCGAGATATACTAACACTCAGCCACGGGGGGAGGGCTTCACAGGCTAAGAAATCGGAGACCATATATACCCGTAGTTTAGTGCTACAGGAGATAGAACTTGTGCGCGCGCAAGCCACGTGGTGCTGGCTGTGAGGTGACTGTGAGACGTAGTAGCGTTAGGGTTATAGAAATGCACTGTGTGGTGTCGTATTAACCCTAACCCTAGAACGTGGCAGTGGGGATGGAACGAAGAACAGGGGGAGGGGGTTAAATAAAAAATGGGAAAAATTATGTCCGCCGGCGCCGGGAGTTGAACCCGGGTCGGCCGCGTGACAGGCGAGATATACTATCACTCAGCCACGGGGGGAGGGCTTCACAGGCTAAGAAATCGGAGACCATATATACCCGTAGTTTAGTGCTACAGGAGATAGAACTTGTGCGCGCGCAAGCCACGTGGTGCTGGCTGTGAGGTGACTGTGAGACGTAGTAGCGTTATGGTTAATGTGTTTCTATATCAAACATTCTAGGGTAATACGGTAAACGTGCGTGAGCGTGACTAAAAATCCCGACACTCCATGTTTGTATGGGGCAATTCCGTATAAGGTCGGACGTATACGAGGGGGTATCAAAAAGTTCTTGAAATCACCTAGAAGTGAAGGAGCCAGAAACTTTTTTTTGATATGTGACCCTTAAGACATCTTTAAAAAGTCCCTGTGCAAAGTCACACATTTCTCCCACTATTTATTTCCTGTCCACAGACCGCCATTGTAGAGATCCTCAGATTGACCGCCATTGATTGATTCTCAGATTGCCTCAGATTGCGTTATCCCAAAACAGCAGTATAAAACAGTGAATTATCATGGATGGTCGAAACCGTACACATAATGTTCCAGTTACCTCAGTTTCGTATCTGGGATCTTTGTCAAGGGGAGGGGGCGTGTTTTTTGCAAAGGGTATTTTTCCCGCTGAACACCAGTTCGACCCTATTACGAAAAAAATGGCGCATGTGGGTTGTTTATTCTACCAAATGACGTTGCCTCCTACACTTGATGCGCGCGTATCGCGCGAAAATTTAACAACATATTTATACGAATCTGGCCATTATCAAGGTACATTTACTTTCAAAACGGGCTTCTATAATGATATTCCTGGACAAAAAATTGCCATTTTATACTTAATTGCCCATCATCAAACCGGACAAGGGTAAAATTGTCATTTAGATGCATATGGGAATTAAGTAAATCCCTTAGATTTGATTTACAGCACTTTTTTACCTTTCTAGGATGTTAAATTTAGACTTATGATGAGGTCAATCTTAATTTCAAACACTGCCGTGTATGGCCAAAATGCAAAATATTAGTTGGTGGTGTGTACTCATAAGAAGCAAAAGTCAACAAATTAGAAGCCATAAATTATTGTTAATGCACATTTAAGGTGCTTTGGACGAAAACACTCCCTATTCTTTCTTAGGAATAATTAACCCTTGGCCTCCATATTTATCGTCCAAAGATATAGTGTTTACTGACAGAGTAATTATGCCAACTGATATTCTATTGGCAGCATGATGAAATACCCGTGTGATTTGAATAGCTGTCTATATCACAGACCTGCACAGGTTTTAATAACACCTTTTTTAGTTTACTTTATTTTCACTTCACTTTATTTTCCTCTATTTTCACTTTATTTTCACTTGACTTGGCTTGACTTGACTTGACTTTCACTTATTTTCACTTTACTTTCACTTAACTTCATTTGCACTTTACTTTATTTTCACTTTACTTTATTTTCACTTAACTTTATTTTCACTTAACTTTATTTTCAATTTACCTTAATTTTTTTTATTACAAAGGCTAACAGTGTTTTGCCTCAATATACTCTACTGGTTATTGATTGAAGCTGTTTTATTTACGAGTGACCCTTTATATCGTTTCCGTGAGTAATCTCTCCCCAAAAAAACAAAGGTCACCCATTCTTAATCAATTAAATGAAAACAGTCTTTCACAACGTCAGTCCTGCGACTGTTTTGAGACAAAGAGTCTCCAATACACACATTCAATTCATAGCATTATATTGTCTTGCAAGTAATGTTTATAATGTGTTTATCCCAACCTTACCTCATGTACATCGCTTGATTTGTATATACCTATTTAAAACCTCCTTAATAAAGCTATATAGCAACCAAATAGTATTCTCTAGTCTCACTATTACTTCTGTGTTGTAATGGTACTGTTTCTTTACTAGGTACACAATGCCTAAACCGCGTTGTCTTTTTTAAAGACAGTTCTTGTTAAACCTATTTCCCCTTTGAAAATGGCCGCAAAACATCCCTTAAAATGTTGCGGTATTTTGATAAGAAAACAAACACAAAATGCAAGTGATCATTTTGTTCACCAATTTTTAACAAAATTGGTCGGTTGGGCTCGACAGCAAGGTTTCTGTTTTGTTCGTTGCCTCATGAGCATTTTATAATATTTGCATTAGATACGGAAACCTACCCTTTTTGCCGTCAACACAGAACAAGCACTATAACGCTGCCAGAACATCAAAATCGGACTAATAAGTCGGAACCTGTCAGCGTATGTGGTTACTGTCCTCTTCGAAATGATAATTCTAGCCACTTAAACTCAAGGAAAATGTACAACTTGTGGGAACAAGTTTCAAACAGTGCAACTAGAAAGTTAGTAGTTTGCGTGCCTCAGTAAAATGATAATTGTAATAATTGATAATTGATAGTTGTCTTCCATAAAAGCATTATCTGCTGTCCCGGAAGCTGACAATAATGTGCGTGTAATAACCCAACAGTATATTTCATGTTTCAATCCCAGATGGTACGTATGGATATGCTTGCCAGTACCAGGTGTTTAGTAATAATCATCATAATTATGAGGGTCATTCAAGTTCTATCGTTTGTACCAATACAGTGAAACCTATTTAACAGTTTACTCTGAATACACAATTCCTATTTGAAATTGAGCAAATGTTGATAATAAAAACGTTCAATGTAAACTTGTGCCCCCAATAGCATGTATAGTAATTTGACTATTTCAAATGCCAGCTAATAGCCAAAATGATAAATGTAATAACCTAATAGTATATTTTATGTTTCAATCCCAGATGGTACGTCCCTTATGAAAATCGCAACCTTTATCGCAATCAATTCTGCAACCTTGCGCAAGGTTAAATTTGAAAAAATTCAACCTTGCGCAACCTTGCGCAGATAACCTTGTGCAACCTTGCGCAAGGTTAATTTTGGACAAATACAACCTTGCGCAACCTTGCACAAGGTTGCGCAATCAACTGGTTAAATTTGGAAAAATATAACCTTGCGCAAGCAATTGGTTAAATTTGGAAAAATATAACCTTGCACAAGGTTGCGCATGCAACTGGTTAAATTTGGAAAAAGTATAACCTTGCGCAACCTTGCAGAAACATCTTATGCTTGCGAAACCTATTTGCAACCAGCTAGCAACCACCAAAAACGTGCCTCAAAATTCGGAACCAATACCAAAATAAGTTAATATGTTTTTAACTTACTATTTTTCATCATTTTTATCTGCAACATCAGTTTCCTTCAAAGATTAGAATATGATTCACAACTTATTTTTCTAGCATACCTTATTTTCATTATGAAATTGATTACAAAGTATGGGTACAATTAATCATCAAAGTCACTACAATTTTAGTAAAGGTTTACAATGACAGCAATGTTTATTTTACATGTTTGACCTTTTGACCTGACCTTTGAACATAAGAAGAAACCTTGCACAACCCGTTTGGTGTTTCTGAAGAGGTTGCAGGGAGCTATGCGCAACCAGTTTGAAACTTCTGAGAAGGTTGCGCAACCTTGCAGCAACCATCCGCAACCTTGCGCAACCAGTTTGGTTCTTCTGAGAAGGTTGCAGGAGCTTGCGCAACCAGTTTGGTTCTTCTGAGAAGATTGCGCAACCTTGCAGCAATCATCCACAACCTTGCGCAACCTTGCAACAAACTTGTGCAACCTTGCGACAACTTTGCTACAACCTTGCGCAACCGGGTACCACCTTGCTGCAACCACATTTTTAGTAATAATCATCATAAGTATGAGGGGCATTTAAGTTCTATCACTTGTACCAAAACAGTGAAACAGTGTACTCTGAATACACAATTCCTTTTTGAAATTGAGTAAATGATGATAATAAAAACGTTCAATGCAAACTTATTATAGCATGTATAATAATTTGACTAATTCAAATGCCAGCTAATAGCCAAATGAAATTGACATGAGTTTTGTTTTGAATCTCGGGTTGCAATAATGTTGCAATGGAATCATTTGGAACTGTACATCTATATCAGGCTTGAGTACATGTAAGTGTATAAATACCTGCAGTATGATACGTTACATCTTTTTTAAAGTGCAACAGAAACAGTAAACATCTTTAAGAGTTATGCGTTAAATAATACTAGCGGGCACCAGCGCTTCGCGCTGGACCCGCTAGAAGATTTCATGGGGAATAAGTAAACAAAGCGTAAGAAAATTTGATACAATAATATCAAGAACATGTCCTATAATACATGTATACATAATCCAGACGGGGCCCTAAATAATTCGAATATCGCAGGTGCTTTTGATAATCCAAGTATACATTGCCTTAATCTAGGTAGGCCTATGTTTGTGTGTCCAGATACCTATGTAGGCTTCCCATGAGACCTGAAATGCAGGTACCCGTTGTCCCATTATATCCAGGGACCCCATAGGCCTAAGCCCTACCCCCTAATCCAGTTACCCCAGGTGCCCTTAATAATGCACTGGATACCACATAATCAAGGTAGGCCCACTGCAGTGTGCCGTTATCTCGAGATACCCAGGTGCCCTTACTTTATCATAGTAAAGTAAATTAAACGCGGGTGCCGAAGATAGCGGACAGTAAAAGTCATATCACAATAGGCAGAGGTCAGTAATATCAAAGCGTTATAAATGTTTATATAAATATCAAGAGTATGTCCTTAAATAATTCAGGTACTAAGGTGCCCTTGATATAATGTAAGTGACATAGTGCCCTTAATACACCATGAGCCTAGGCCCAATGTGCTCTTAAATAATACAGATACCCAAGTTCCTAATCCAAGTAGGCCTACTCCATCAACGTGTTCTTAATACCCCCAGTTATACTCCTGTCAGCGCATGTCTCTACCTATTTTGTACCCCAAATAATAAAAAGTTGAATTTTAATGTCAAAATTGAAAGTTACTTAAAATTAGCTTTTAAATGTCTCCCCCGATTCTTTTATTGCCCCGCCACCCCGTTTTCCTCCTTTAACATTGGTGCTGGTGCAAGTGTCGCCACTGCCCATATGAACATACTGTATCCAGGTAATTCAGTAGGCCTACGTTCTGAGCGTTATAGTTTTATAGTCGGTCGTTTAGTTTTATGGTCGGCGGAGTCTATCATCAAGATCACTTGTACCATTCCACGCTTGTACTTGAGCACAATGTGTGCCATCCGGGTTTTATTTTTGCCTATTTACATTAAATACATTATTCCTCCAATAGGCATGTGGGGCCTTAACGTATAGTATATGTAGTCCCTTTATCATGTTTGCTGTGTTCTATAAAGCCTCCCGAGATACTACTTAAGTGTACACCCTTAAAATCCAGTTATCACAGGTGGACCACCTGCGCATAGTATATCCAGGTAATTTGAGACTCGTTTTATAGTGAACCCCGTAATCCAGATACCACGGATGCCCTGAATAATCCAGACACTCTATAATAATCATGATAATGTACCACACGTTCCGTTTATCCAGATGCCCCATGTGCCCTTATATCCAGATTTTCAAGTAAGGGAAGTGCGGAGAGGAGGAGGTGGCTTTAGGGTACACTATTAGAAAAAAGGGTGCTTCAGAGGGGTTCTTGGCTGTCCCGTATATGGTTTAAAGGTTCTTTGATTTTAAAGGCCCCAAAACAGAACCTTTAGAGGTTCTAAAGACCAATGTTTGCCCATATTTTGCCCATTTTGAACCTAAAAATGGTTCTTTTTGGAACCTTTTAAGGTGATATAAAGGGTTCCATACGGGACAGCCAAAAACCCCTGAAGCCTAAAGCATCCTTTTTCTAAGAGTGTACGGACTGCCTGCTTTCACCCTGCCACGTTACAATGTGCAGTTTGCGCCACAAACGCGTATACACTTTGTATGCGTATGTGCCGAATCACGCGCGCCATGATAAGCGCGGTCGCGCAGCTTCAACATAGGAACGGTTGTTATGGTACCGCCACAGTTTCTTTATCGTTAGCAAACTACGCGTTCATCTATGTTACTGATGCGAAAGTGTCACTTTAAGATCTGTGTAAGAGTTTTTATTAACATTTAGAAAATGTCGTAAAATAATTTTATTTGTCGGACGTATAGTCACGTATAAATGCTTGTACTCATGCGATCTTTAAGAATAACAAACGGCCGCATATACAGAAATGTAGCTATATCCCTGATGAAAATATTTTTGGTGAAGACCATATGTCATCACTCCCTCCGAAAACCACAATTTTTGCCCGAACAGTAGCTACCCGAGTAAAAGAAATTCAACATTTCGGATTATCATCTGTGATCCTTTCTGCGCATGTCTGAAAACGGGAAAATACTGGCATTGAACTATCTAATTAGCTCGTCTATTAGAGGCGCAATTACCACGCTTTTTCAGTTGAAGAGGGACGCGAGTGTAAAATTATTATTGAACTATCTAATCAGGCGAGGGACCGAAAATTAGTATATATATAGATACATAATTTGAATGAAGGGATGATTACATATGCTATGATTGACTGCCTTATTAAAAGCACTGGTTTCTTGCTGCGTCTGCCTCATTCACTCAGCTGCAATCTGAGTGAATGAGGCTAGTGACTGAACCAGGCATGTGAAACAAACATATGTTTATTGTTGAGATTTGGTTCACAGTATAGCGCACTCAGGCTATACGAGCCGTCACATGCAATTAGGGCAAGCAGTGAAGCGTAAACTGTCAATCAGTCGTTGTGAATCAATATTCAGATAATAGGACTATTCATAGTCCGGGTCGCGATGTTCGTTACCGTAAACAACATTTGATACCTGACGGAGTAAAGCGCATAGCACATGTACATTGTACAGCAATATATTTATACAGTGAGTGTGTACGGTTTATAAATTCGCGTCCGGGTCCGGGTCCGGGTCCGTGTCGCGATGTTCTTTACCGTAAACAACATTTGATATCTTGGCGGAGTAAAGCGCATAGTTCAGACCTACACAATGCACATGTACATTGTACAGCAGTACATTTATACGGTGTTTGGCCAAAAGTGTGTACGGTTAATAAATTCGCGTCCGGTTCATCGTGTCACAAGCGTCATCATAATAAACAAATATAGACGTGTTCCAGGTGTTTTTTTACTCACTCTGTATCGAGCGCTCTGGCAATAGCGTATCTCCCGGATAGGTATTAGTTATTTATTCATTCCTTGTTAACTTTATTAGAAACTCGATATTTGAAACTCGATATTTGAAACTCGATACTCGAAACTCGATATTCAAAACTCATTACTCGATATTTGAAACTCAATACTCGACATTTGAAACTCATTACTCGATATTTGAAACTCAATACTCGATATTTGAGACTCGAAACTCGAAATCGATTCTCGAAACTCGATACTCGAAACTCGATATTTGAAACTCGAAACTCGATATTTGGAACTCGAAACTCGATATTTGAAACTTGATACTCGATATTTGAAACTCGGAACTCGATATTTGAAACTCGATACTCGAAACGCGATACCCAAAACTCGAAAATGTCACTCGAAACTCGAAACTCGATGATTAGCATCACACGTTTGATTAATTTCTTATTAAATTTAATAGAAACTACGTACCATCGCACATGTTTTGAGGATGAGTTTTTTATGCTTTATCCATCCATCGAGGGTATGTCAGTATGTAATGAAAGTGATCTTATCATGAGACGCATGAGGGATTCTATTGAGAGATAATGTAATAATTATGTAAAACATGTAATATGTGAAAATATTGAAAATTATGTGAAAATATTGAAAATTATGATAACAATGTAATATTTGAATGTATGAAAATAATAATTATATATATATATGTAGAGAGATTATAAACACAAAAGATAAAATTTAAAAAAGGTGTAAGCATTACAAAGCATGAACCTTTGTTTTACAAATAATTCCATTTTATATATTTAAAGTAAGGAAACTTTGGATACAAATCAAATATTTTGCGTGGAAATTTGAATTGTTTTGTGTAAAATGTATTAAGAGGACATAACATGACACCAGAATCCGGTAAATCTATTAAACACATTTTTGTACCGAAATAATATGTTCATTCAAAATATAAAAACATCAAAATAGCGACACCGAATACATATTTACTGCCTGAACAACATAGATCCTAAAATACAGACACAACACCCCACCTAAAAAAACACCCCAAACAACAACAGCATCAACTACAACAACACCAAAAAAAGAAGAAGAAAAAAGAACAACAACAACAACAACAACAATAACAAGACCTACAACAACAACTACAACAACAACAACGCAAACACCTCCGAAAAAACCTTGGTTATGATAGTCCTCATGAGAATCGGCAGTGGCGTATCTGGGGTCAATTATCAGAGGGGAAAAGGGTATCGGTGATGGGGGGGGGGGGGGGGGGGGGGGGCTTGTACAGGTTACGACAAACCTTTCTTTACATTCGCATGAAAACAAATTAACCACAAACTTAATTAACATTTCACCACGTAAATATGGAGATTCTACGATTTCCAGAATATTTAAACATGATTGAAATCTTTGACCTTTAAGGTCAAACTAGAGCGCTGTCAAAATAAGCTGCAGGTTTTCTGGGACACCCTGTAGGTCGTCAAACATAAAGATACCATATATTTTACTTATCCTCCGCCCCTGAAACGCGAATGCGGCACCTGTGTAAAACGGTTGATAATTATACACCGCTTTTATATGAATCTCTCTTTCGGGAGCTCGAAGATGAAAGGAAAATAGTTGTTGCCGACGCTTTGGAACCCGATTGTTTATTTTGACGGAATAAATCATATTGAAAATTAGGAACCAGCGCGATGCAGGGGGTAACTTTGGAGCTGCCGAAAGACAAATTCCTTTTATATAGCGCTTTTCACAATGCAAGCAAAGTCCCAAAGCGCGTTTGGCCAATTATTATCACTGCCATTTTGAATCAGAACCCTTTTCATTGCTACATGTACACTTAGGCGGCTACCGGCCAATAGTGCACAGCCTATCAGCACTACTTATATTGTGATTCCCTAACAGCTCCCAAATATCGCTTAGGTTGACGAGACAATTAACATGATTAAGACTATTAAATTGTATTGCCAAAGGACACAAACAAGTAGGCCACGGCGGGGCTAGAACTCACTCATAATCATGATTTCCGCGCTGTTCCGCTAGACAACACGTGCTCTCATATCATTTTCTTCCATCGTATCCATTTGTTTCGACAAATAGGAACTAGTATTGTCCTAAACAAAAGTGTCACATTCACATTCTAACTTAACAACATCCACACCAAGTAGGTGGGGTACAGGGTTCGTTTAAGGGCCCCTGGAAGCTCCTGGGTTTTCGGCATTTTTAAGGCAAAGTTTCAGCATTCTGAAGCAGTAATTTCGGCATTTTCTCACATGCCTACTAACTAAAATACAATTATTCCTGTATATGTACGTACTACTATAAGGGAACAGAAGTAAAATCGAAACACAGAGTGAGCACATTCAAATTCTAACGTAAACAACATCCACACGTGGTTGGGGTCAAGGGGTCCGTTTTAGGGCCCCTGGAAGCTCTTTGGTTTTAGGCATTTTAAGGCAAAGATTCAGCATTCTGAATCAAGAAATATTTATGGTGGTTCGAGACCCATTAATATGTTGAAAACTGTAGATAAAATTCGAGCAAAGTCTGCAAATATTTTCAGTTTATGAACTAAGATGGTCCAGAAAAAATCTTGTGAAGATTAAATATTGAAACATTGAAACTAATACGTGCAAAGTGCGTAAAAATAAAAAGGTTCAGTATGACGTTTTTAACGTCCTCCACATAATATTTAGAATATTTAGTGTGGTTCGAGACCCCTTATAATGTTGAAACCTGTAGAAAAATTGCGCATAGATTTTCAGTTTTTGACTAAAATGCTCCAGAAAAACGTTCCTGAAGCCATCTTGTTCAGCTTGAATAATGAAACATCGAAATTAATACGGGACAAGCGCGAAAAAATGTCATTCCTAACACCTTAAAGGTTCAGTATGACGTTGTTTTATAATGTTAACCAGTTCGCTGCGATCTTGAAATATTAGTCTGTGCAGCGCTGTGCGGCACTAAAAATTGAGGTCATTTTTCTCACTCACACACGTACAGTACTGCACTGCTCCGTGTACCTAACCTAGCATACACGCATTCACCCCTGCACTGCATAGCAGGTACAGTATACATATCAACAGCAGCATCCCGAGCAGTACTGATTCACACACATCCAAATAAAAAAATAAAGCACTGATTTTATTTGTATTTATAAAATACTGAGACTAATATACTAAGTCTCAGGTAAATATCATTAGAATCATAGTAACTACGATATATATTTGTCCTTACTATTTCATGCCAAATTCAACGCGCTATCAGTCTCACTTGTTCACCAGAGTTTGCTGAAGATTTATTCACATGGTTCAGGCAGCTGTATATCTAACGAAAATCCACAACGTCATTCTTCACAATTCGTGTTGATTTCAGGCAACTTATTCTTGTGAAATATACTCTTGTACGATTTGAAGTAACATACAAGTTTATATTTCAAACTAGAACTGTTGTCTGACCATTATATGACCGCATATATCTTGAAGAAATAGCCCCAGATGTAACCGAAATATCGTATGTTCCACGCTTCCGGGTTGTAGTCAGTCCTACGCGTGTCGCTGGTATCCGTTTATTTTTATTACACTTTCAGTGAAGCGTAAGAACCCGAATCTAAGGGAAACCGTGCACACTGCTCGTGCTGCGAGTCGTGCTGTCGATGAACTGTTCTTTTTCAATATTTAGCTGGACTTTGATTGCTCATAACGAGGTTAATATTCTCGCCAGCCTTTACAAAATAGCGCCATCCGTTGGTAAATTTTCTAAGGAAAATATCGATATGCGATTGTCCCATAGCGATACTGTTTAGCCCTGTGCGGCGAGTTTGAACAAAGCTAGTAATTTGCCAACTCGTTCCCGTATATATACGGGCACCGCACTGTCGTGTGCAGGGTCCCGCCCGTACATTTACGGGTGTCGCAGCGAAGTACGGGTGTCGCAGCGAAGTGGTTAAGTGGTTCGAGACCCCATATAATGTTGAAACCTGTAGAAAAAATGCCCGCGAGCGCGCACAGATTTTTAGTTTTTGAACTAAAAGTGTCCAGAAAAATGTTCCTGAAGCCATCTTGTTAAGCTTGAATAATGCAACATTGAAACTTATACGCGCGAATCGCGCAAGAATTGCCATTTTTAACACTAAAAAGGTCCAGCATAACGTTTTTAACGTCCCCGCATTAACGTTATGGGATGTGACATAGTGACCCCCTCCCCCTCCATTTGCACCGCCTATGCCCCTACCCTTCCTCCTCCTTCTCTTCCTTCTTCTCCTCTTCCTTCTTCTTCTTCTCCTCTTTCTCCTTTGTCAATGGGGGGGGGGGGGGGGTGGGGGTGGGGGGGGGGGGGTGGGGGGGGGGTGTGGGAGGGGGGCATGACATGCTACCTCCTGGATACGTCACTGTGCTGTCCTGGGTACAAAGGTCACAATGGGACCATGGTGATAGAGATCCCGCCTCCCGCTAACTATGAAAGACCCACTATAAAACCAAGACCCCACTATATAAAACCAATGGCGACGCAGACCTGAAGTGTTCTATGGAATATTTAGACAATTTTAGAGGGGGGCGGGGGGGGGGGGGGGGGGCGTGAAGGGGATCGTGCAATCTAGGGTGTCATGAAAGGGTTTGAAGGCTATGACAAGTTAAGACTTGGAGAGAAGATGTATGTGCACACGGCACTTGAAAGCCTGAACTCCAGCCGCTGAAATGTTGCCAACAACATCGTCTGGAAGACTGTTCCATAAGGGAACAGCTGTGTGAATGAAGCTTCTGTCTAAGCAGCGAGTTCTGGCAGTCGGCAGAGAAAGAGCATGGACTGGCATTGATACACTCGAATGGGTAGCACGGCGTTGGACATATGGTGTGGGAAGTAACCCTGCTAGATCTTGTGGGCAGTTGGTAGTATGCATCTTGTACAAGACCGTAGCTGCTACTACATTTCGCCTGTGAAGCAAGCTGTCAATTTTGAGCAGTGACCGAGCAGTATATTCATTAACTCCAATGATTCTATGCCTTCTTTTGGATGTTGTCAAGCTGGCTTAGGATGGTCGGTGTAGCATTCGCCCAGCTTAGTGAAGCATACTCCATAATGCTGCGGACTTGCGACTTGCAGACAGTAGATCTGCTTTTAGCCTCCAGTTTGTCTGCAACTCTGCGTAGAGCGCCAAGCTTCTGACCAGCTTTAGTTGCAATGCCTGAGATGTGCTTTGACCAGGTCAGCTTGCTGTCAATGGTGACGCCCGGGATATCCAGTTCTTTTGAAGATGGTAGTTTGCACTCTCCAAAGTAGATATCAAGTCCAGATGGGGATCTTTTCCTGGAGATTACCATGGTCTTGCATTTGGTAGGCTCAAAGGTCACTTTACATTCATCAGCCCATGCTTTCATGTTGCTTAGATCTTTGTTGAGACTAGCAGCTACTGTGTTGGGATTGGTTGATGACTTAATTGGTGCAAAGAGTGTTGAGTCGTCGGCATATATATATAGCTTGTTGTCACAAAACATCTATTAAAGTAAATAGGTTGTACCTGAATACTCCAGGGCACCAAGGGTACATGGAATACCTGGATTATTGAGGTCACATGGGGTCCCTTGATTGTTGTCACACCTGGCCGATTTGGCTCGCCGAAGCTATAATGTAGCACAAATTTGGCGCCTTTTCGGGGATCGGTACTAGTACGGTAGCGCAACGGTATCACATCGCTATAAGAACGGTAGTACATCTTCAGGACATCGTCAGAACATAGACTTGCAGCAAGTCCGTAGGATACAAACAATGACGGTATTGTGTAAAGTGAAAGAATGAATTCAAATACCTAAAATAAATAATGAAACGTGAAGTATCATATAATTATTTCAGGCTTGTAAAAAACAGTCCATCACGTACGTTTTATTATAACTTTCAAATCCGCACCATTTTTGGGGAATTTTTCCAACAATTCCGTGTAAACTTCAATTATAATACCTAAAGCAGACGACACAAACAGCGCCACCAACATTGGGACACTCACCAATGACGTCACTGGTTAAACAAAAGTAGCTTCCGATCGGCAAGTTGAGTGGCACACTCCTGCTACTATGAGGCCACCGGAGAGCCGCCAATCCATTACGGGGCGCTACCGGTGCTCTACCGACACTTAACGAAGCCATACCGGAGTACTGCCGTTGTACTGCCGTTGTAGTCTCGCTCCGGCAGCGCAACGGCAGACATTTTTGAATATGTTCAAAAATTTCTACCGTCGCCTGCCGTTTCTATTTTTTTCGCCGATGTTCTGACGATGTCCTAACGATGTACTACCGTTCTTAGCGATGTGATACCGTTGCGCTGCCTTACTAGTACCGATCCCCGATAATCGCCAAATTTGTGCTCCGGTATAGCTCGGGCGAGCCAAATCGGCTAGGTGTGACAGCGCTTTTATAGAATCCCTGACCGTAGTCCTGCCGATGTACTAACGATGTACTACCGTTCTAGCGATGTGATACCGTTATGCTACCGTTCTAGTACCGATCCCCGAAAATCGCCAAATTTGTGCTACGGTATAACTTTGGCGAGCCAAATCGGCTAGGTGTGACAGCGCTTGAAGAGAAAATAGTGTATTTCTATATTATTACGGGCACTGTAGCACTGATATTAGTATTAAGGGCAGCTGGAGTATCAAGGACATCTCTTGCTATTTCACAATAGCCTATACGCTTTGATGACTAACCGGACACTATATCTTCTAGCGGTACTCCCGTGCGAGCAATACGGGAATCATGCATTCGCTATACAATCAATACCAGAACACTTTTATCATTTACCTAAGCTGTGAAAGGAGTGGATTGATTCATCAAATTCATAACTTTTACATATACTCAAAATAAAGTTTACGTTCCCAATCTTTATCCCCCTTAGCTGTTGCATCTGCATGTAATTTCATCTCATGATTTTTGCACGCTGTGAAAACCTTCACGAAATCGTCTCCCAACGCCTCAGTAATGACCTTATCGTCAAGGAAAGCTTTCAATGCTTCTTTCATTGTATTTGGAATGCGTGCTGTTCCCGCTGGTATCTCCCGCTCATCATACGCGCTCCCTGTAACCTTCTTTGGAAGAGCCATCTTTCGCTGGATACCATCAATGCCAGCTGCTACAGTGGCTGCAAGACTAAGGTAGGGATTGCTACCACTAGCGCCAGCACGATTCTCGATGTAGGTACCTCTAGCGCCATTTACTTTTACTCGCAAGTAACAACTTCTGTTATCGTAACCCCATGTTGCGTTGTGAGGAGCCCATGAATGAAGCTGGTATTGTGAAACACAGTTGACAGTCGGTGCCATGAGAAGGCTAATGGCTGGGGCATGGGCTAGAATCCCCGTCATCCAGTGTTGGGCAGTCTTGGAAAGACCATCGGGATCTTCTGGATCGTACAAGAGTGAAGTCTTCCCCTCGACATCCCACAATGAATGACAGAAATGCCCAGAACTACCTTCTTGATCCGGCCATGGTTTTGTCATGAACACCGCCATGTAGTCATGATGAAGGGCTATTTCCTTGATGCTAGTTTTGTAAGTATGTGCATTGTCTGCAGCACGAATACCGAATGCTGGAGTGTAACTGATCTCCTGCTGCCCTGGCCCATACTCTGTCTCGAGGCATTCTATATCAACACCAACCTGTGGAAGCTGCTCCATTATCTGATCAGTAAACTTCATATTCTGATTATTACGCAGAGTCGATTGAAGATTATGATCATCGTTGACAGTTTTTCTTGTATCACGATGCACTATTAGTAAAACTCGTGCTCATGTGCGGAGAGAAGTGAAAACCCAAGTTCTTTGAGCTGATGAAGTTGGTTCCTGGCAACGGTTCGTGGATAAGCTTTGACTTGATCGCCGTGGAAAGTTGGCTCCATGAGAATACGACCCATGTTTTTGCACCACGGTAGTATCACGAAAGTGTCGAAGTCTGGAAAACAAACGCCATCACCGTAACCAATTTCCTCCCTGTAGCCTGTTAAAAAGATAATTAGGAAACGGTTAAAACGACAACACAGTTTTTTCGGACGATTAATCAAAATCAAACAACTCGGTCATCTTATCTAAAAAGCGGAAATCAAACTGGGTCATCAGGGAAGGGGTTGGAAGAAAATATGGAATCTTTCACCAGACTTGCATGAAATTGTTTATGTTTAAGATGATCAATCAACCATGCTGCATGCAGGATACTATGCTGGTTCCCTGCATCAATGGGCTCCACACAACTTATCCATAGATGCAGGTACGCGCCGATTTCCACTCAAAGCTGATTTGCTGGCATAAAAGTCATGCATATTCATGATTGACAAAAAATAGATCCACAAATAAATTCGATCAAGCTAGCGTCACGCTTAGAATGGTAACAAATTTGCTGATTTTTTTTTTTTATTTTTTTTTTTTATCTTTTATTGTTTATTTCTATCATAATTTTCACATTTCACATAATTTCATCATGTTTACATTGCATTTTCATTCATAATTTTCACATTTTATGTATAGCACATTTTCATATACAAGTACATTTTCATATGCTTTTCAGCATGTTTACATTTCATATCATGTATAGCACATTTTCATATACTAGTACATTTTCATATGCTTTTCAGCATGTTTACACAATTACATAACACATAACACATTTTCATGTGCTTTTCATGTTAACATTGAATATCATTACCTTTTCTTTTCAGCATTTTTATATTTTTATATGCTTTTCGGCATGTTTACATTCATAATTTTCATTTTATGTACAGCACATTTTCATATACAAGTACATCTTCATATGTTTTTCAGCATGTTTACATTTCATATCATGTATAGCACATTTTCATATGCTTTTCAGCATGTTTACATTTCATATCATGTATAGCATATTTTCATATACTAGTACATTTTCATATGCTTTTCAGCATGTTTACACAATTACATAACACATAACACATTTTCATGTGCTTTTCATGTTAACATTGAATATCATTACATTTTCTTTTCAGCATTTTTATATTTTTATATGCTTTTCGGCATGTTTACACATTTGTATATGCTTTTCAGCATGTTTACATTGCATGTCATGTTTAACACATTTTTATATGCTTTTCAGCATGTTTACACATTTTCATGCTTTTCAGCACTTTTACACATTTTCATTTCAATAACACATTTTCATGTGCTTTTCGTGTTTACATTGGATATCATTAGGTAACGGCATGTTTACATAATTTTCAACATTACATTATATACATTATGTATCCAGTTATTTGTATATAAACAAATTTGCTGATTGGCACAAACTACACCTGTATCTGCGCTAACCACAGCGCCGGACTTCACACGCACATGCACGCATGTCATAGCGCGTTCCCCATCGCGCCGTAGCTATGGCAGCGCGGCAATGCATTCAGCGTTCGATGCGGTATCTCAGCTACAGTGTGGTGATCGTTATTTACCTTATGCCATGACAGAGCGACAATGGGCTATTCCATTTATTAATGGTACACCCCCTATAGAAGGCAAGCATTTTTTTACTGACAATTTTGGGAATTCCCACTGCAAAATTGTGTTGCCTTCTATAGGGGTGTGACCAAAACTGCTTCAAAAATTGGGAATTCCCAGGTTGTTTTTTGTTTTTAAAATTGGGAATTCCCATGCCTTCTATAGGGGTGTGAGGCATGCATTTTATTTTTTGGGAATTCCCAGGTTTCTTTTTGTTTTTAAAATTGGGAATTCCCATGCCTTCTATAGGGATGTGAGGCATGCAATTTATTTTTTGGGAATTCCCAGGTTGCTTTTTGTTTTTAAAATTGGGAATTCCCATGCCTTCTATAGGGATGTGAGGCATGCAATTTATTTTTTGGGAATTCCCAGGCTGCTTTTTGTTTTAAAAATTGGGAATTCCCATGCCTTCTATAGGTGGTGTTGTACTTTTTTGGTGTTGGTGGGGTGGGGAGGGGGCAGGGGAACATAGTGCAGAGTTGAGAGGGTGGGGCTTACACATTGAAGTGGCAAGGATGTGTGGACGGGACTCGGGGTAAATTGGTGAGGAACTTTAAGGCAAAACCACGGTGTAATTTGGTGAGGATAGTGCAAATCAGTGAGTGTGTGGGGGTGCATTTGTTAACTTATTTCTCCATTAGTTTTGATCAAAGTGGCGCCTAATTTGCATGTAAGATAGAGGAAATAACGGGACGTGTGATTTTTAAGTATATTCCAGTGAAATTGGTCAACAATTGGCTCCAAAAAACCGGAATAAAACCTCTCGAATTTTGCTCACAAATACCACTAGAAGTGCACGATTTTGTGCGTTGCGCGTACTATCGCGTAATCATATACCGTGTGGTAACGCGTCGCGTACATGTTTGTGGAAGGGCTCACTGCCGCGGCATTACGCACTCCTACACATGGCACATAAGCCACACGGGAAATGGTTATAGGCCTGTTGGTTATGGGTTATGGTGTCATGTCGGGTGGCGGTAAAACCACGGAAAATGGTTTAGAATAGGCATAGGGTTATCATGCTTATAGTGATGTGGTACAAGCCCGGGGGGGGGGGCAGTCAAACATAATGATGCGTGACCAAATTTTGACCCCTAAACAAGTTCTTGCCAGAATATAACCCCTAAACAAGTTTTGTCTATTTGCCTGCAATAGATATATGCCCGTAGATATGAATAGACAAACATTTATTCATGGGTATTGTTCTTTCTTAAATGTTCTCAAATTGGAAATGAGACGCTCAAATGAAATTGCAAAAACAGGGATAACATTCTTCTGGGAACGGGGAGCAAAACAAGTTACCCTAAACACGTTCGACCGGTATTTTAAGCCACCCTTTTTCTTGAAAATCAGCGTTTTTGATACCCTTAACGCGTCACTCGCGTGACGCGTCCAACACTGAAAAAACACCCCTTTTTACGCGTTTTTTTGGTCACGCATGTGTACACTATTATGTTTGACTGCCCCCCGGGGTACAAGTAACGTTTAGTGAGGGTTAATAGAGCAACCTGATCTCTTTACTTTAAATTGGCATGCCAAACAATCTAAGGGACCGAGGGTTAATGAAGTAGCCACGGGAAATGGTTTATGAGGGTTATGATTATAAATCAATCTGGTTGGTGTGAGGGGGGGAGGGAGCGGTGTAGAGGATTTATGTGGTTCGTGCGGTTTGAGAGGTAGGGGTTAATTAAGTAGCCACAGTAAATGGTTCAGGAGGGTTATGATTATAAATCAAACTGGTTTGAGTGGGTGGGTAGGTGGGGGGGGGGGGGCTTGTAGGGGGTTTATGTAGTTTCAGAGCCTAGGTAATGTGGCATTATCATCTAGCGGGAACGTGAGGGTACGCCGCTAGTACAAATAGTAATGACTATTATACCGCTACAAATAGCCTCGGCATAAAAATATATATTTAAAAACCTTGTTTTTTACGGTCAAGAGCGTGGTATAAAGGGAAAACCAATTCAACCTTGTTGATAGTTCTCCAATAATGCCTACATGATATTTGGCATATTTATTTATAAAACAGCCAACAAACAAGCAAAATACCAAATTCACAAAGATGCCCATCTCCAGTATATATAGAATAACACTGATACTATTCGTTATACGGTATGTTACATAATATTGCTATCTTCAGTAGATAGCAAACAAATGGAATGGATAACATGCTTTCTTCAGTATAACATGATCGCAATGTTATAGATAAAGTGGCTACTGTAATATTGTCATGAGTAAAATAAGTTTTTCCCTCCAGAAATACTTTTGACCAATGAGGAACAAACCTCATTGATTTTCTAATGGATCAGGCAATGATCAGTGTTATGTCACAACACAACACTGGCATTGTTGGTATGATTCAGTGGTGCATAAAAAGCTATATTGATATTTAGATTAGCTGGACTTCTTCTGTGTGGGGATAGTTTTTCTCTGTGCAGATGAAATTAAGACCTGGTAGGATACACATGTATGGTAAACAGTGTAACTCCTATCCCGCCCGTTTGTGTGACAAAGTTTATGCGTCACCAAACGTACACTATGTCAAATAGTTTATAAGTCGAGTCTACCTATATACAAGCCACCTTCCATGAGAGAAATACATTCCGCAGGGCGATTTTGGGCATTTTTCAGTTGAAGTCAATTCAGGACTTCTTATGTGCTGTATATTGGAACCGCCAAGAATGTTATGCATGGAGCTGTAAATTGTGTGCTGTAACCAAAAAGAGGGAAGACAAAAAGGATGACTTAACAGCTTACGACATGGTGCAGTTTTATTTGAGTTTTCGTGTAAGTAAATATCTTTATTCTGAGTGTATAATAATATTATGATTAGATATTATTTTAGATCATATTTGGTGAAATTTAAGTCAATTTCAGTATCATATTATAGTTACACCAAATTTTGTTTTCTAGAAAATTATTAGTTATTAATTTTCGGCAGAGTGATGTTATTTAAAGCAAGAGATGAAACACTCTTGTATTGGTTAATTTAATGTTGTGTTGATAATGTATTTGAAACTAGTAAGATTTTGGCATCATATCCAAAACCGATTCATTTTGGAGTTCATCAACTTGATAGCATTTAGTATACATTATTCAATCTGATTATGGTATTGTTCATCATTAGGTTAAGCTCTTGTGAGTTGAGAAATATTCGAGTTTGTCAATGCGTTTATGATAAAAGGCCATGTGGATACATCAAAGAAATGGTTAAATTTACATTACAATGGACAGTAAATAATGTAGATATACAGACTATTCTTCAGTGGATTATATTATGCCAATGCATATAAATGTGAACATTTAGTTCAAGCGAACTGGTATTTGTGAATGTTCCCGTCTTGTAATTTATACAGCCGTTTTGGAGTTTTGGAGAGAGTTATATTTTCGAGTTTTGACATCGACGGCGACAACATATTTTCCACGACACTGAGAACAACGAGAAACAACAATGGCCATATAATCAAGACATCGACGCAAGACAAGACGCAAGACAAGACGCAAGACAACTACAAGTCCGTGAGCTAAACAATAAACATTTTGATATCCTGATTTCACGGGAAACACAGGTTGCCCACGACTACGATTGCCGGCTCGCGTTCATTAATTTTCTTGTACTGCAGTACTTGTTATATGTATATATAATTGTTTGTTTGCTTTTTTCAATATTTAATAAATCTATGATATAATTTGATCAAAATAACATCTTGATTGTTGTGACCGTCTGAGTATCCATTGATTATTAGTCACTGTGTGGTAGGTTCTAAGGATATTATTTGTGTGAACCGTGGTATAAAGAGGATCCGAGATCTTCTTTTGACATTTTGGGGGCTCAGTCCGGAAATCCTTAGAAGTTGCCATAACAGAGATTATGTATCTACGACGACCAGACGAATAGATATTTAATTTTTACGATAATCCAAATTATATGCATTATCATGTATAGGCTGTGAAAGTCAGGTAATTTAGGGTATTCTGATTTTGTTTGTTTGAGCAGCCACTACAATTATATATCACTTTGCATTCTATTCCAAAATTCCAATACACTGTTTGATTGTTGCAAAATTTTGCATTGCGCTCAAAATTTAGGTGCGACAATAGTGTAATTCTCCAGAATGGAAGTAGAAAGGTTGGCAAGTGTTGGTAAACAATTGGGTTTAAGTGGGACTGAATTACAAACATTTATACAGGATGAAAGAGTGAGAGAGAGAGATTTGAGGGCACAAAATAGAGATGAAGTGAAAGAGCATGAACATCATGAGAAAGAGGTTTTAGAAATGCAAATTAATTTAGAAAAACTTAAGCTCGAGGGAAACAAAGACAACCCTGAACTTTTGAATGCATTACGATCAAAAGCACCAGCTCCCAGGCTACCAGAGTTCCGTGAAAGTAAAGATGATATGGACGCATATCTTCAGCGCTTTGAGCGGTACGCAACAGCACAATGCTGGAAGAAAGATGACTGGGCTATTAATCTTAGTGCTTTGTTGCAAGGTAAAGGTGTTGCTACATATAATAGACTCGCTTCTGTTGATGCTAATAATTATGATGTATTGAAACCAGAACTTCTTAAAACATACCAGCTAAGTGAGGAAGGATTTAAAGAGAAGTTCAGGTCGGCTAAACCCGAAACAGATGAGAGTGCTCAGCAGTTCTTGGCTCGTATCCATGACTACTTAGAAAGGTGGGTAGAATTATCTCATACTTCTAAAAACTTTGCAGGCTTAGTTGATTTATTACTCAAAGAACAATTTGCAAAAGCTTGTACCAAGGACATGGCCATGTTCATCAAGGAACGTCAACCCAAGACTGCGAGAGAAATGACTGAAATTGCTACACAGTTTCTTGAAGCTAGAGGTGGTTGGGGTTTTGCAGGTAGTGGTAAGCCAAACCAGAAAGGGCAACCGTCCTCAGGTAAAAAAACACCAACTCATCCTACTCAGAATCAAAGTACAAGTAGCAATAATTCAAGTAGTAATTATCATTCTAGTTCTAATCAATCACCACGTAAATGTTTCGTTTGTGATCGGGTAGGCCATATTGCAAAACACTGCAATCAAAAATCTAGAGTTTTGAAAGCAGCAGGACTACTAGACTTGAATGATGACAACCAGCAGAAATCACAGACTAAGACCGGTGGTAAGCGTAACAAAGGTAAATCTAAAGATACTTGTGTAGGTTGTACTTGTGATCACAATTGTAAACACCAGTGTGCAGATGATACAGAGGTTGGTAACTTGTGTATGGTAATAACTAAAGAATGTACAAATTCTGATACAGATGAAGGTTATGCTACATTGGATTGCTGTGGACGTAAAGTACCAGTAATGAGTGCCGCTTGCAGTACACATGGGGTAAAACAGATGCCAGTCAAACAAGGTATTGTTGATGGTAAGGTAGTTAGTGTGTTACGTGATAGTGGTTGTAGCAGTGCTGTTATCCGTAGAAGCCTGGTATCAAACAGTCAGCTGACTGGTGAGTATAAAACATGCGTGCTTATCGATGGAACTGTAAGAAAAGTACCAGTTGCTGTTGTACAGGTAAATACACCATATTATATTGGTGAGGTCACATGTTTATGTATGACAAATCCAGTTTATGACCTTATTTTAGGAAACATAGAGGGTGTACGTGATCCATCTGAACCAGATAGGACTTGGCAGAAATCAGATGTGAAACGTAAGTTATGTAAGGTTCATAATTCACAAGAGATACCAGACTTAGGTAATGCTGTCGAGACAAGGGCTCAAAAGGTAGAAAAAGAAAAGGCTGTAAGAGGACTTAAGGTACCAAAGGCCATGACTGAGATAGTTACCGCAGAGAAACTTCAACAGGCTCAGGAATCTGATACGACATTGGATAAATTTCGTGAGTTGGAGAAATCTGGGGAAGTTAAGGTAACACGTAATGGTGGTAAATCTAAGTTTGTACTGCAGAAAGGTGTTCTCTACCGTGAATTTCAGTCTCCGACAGTACAATTTGGTGAGAAGTTTCAGCAAGTGGTTGTGCCAAAACAATTTCGTGACCAGGTAATGAAATTGGCACACGAATCGATCCTTGGGGGACACCAAGGAACGCAGAAAACTACAGACAAGGTAATGAGTAATTTCTTTTGGCCAGGTTTGACATGTGATATTTCTAGGTTTTGTCAGTCATGCGATCGTTGTCAGCGCACTCTACCGAAAGGTCGTGTATCCAAGGTGCCGCTTGGAAGTATGCCGTTGATTGACACACCGTTTCAAAGAATAGCTATTGACTTAGTAGGACCTATTTATCCATGTTCAGATCGTAAACATAGGTATATTCTCACTGTAGTTGATTATGCAACTCGTTATCCTGAAGCAGTTGCTTTGTCCAATATAGACACTAAAACAGTAGCGGAGGCATTGTTTGATATATATTCAAGAGTAGGATTTCCTCAAGAAGTCTTGAGCGACCATGGAAGCCAATTCACTTCTGACCTCATGCATGAGATAAGTAGGTTACTTTCTATTAAACAATTGACTTCTTCAGTATACCATCCAATTTGCAATGGACTTTGTGAACGTTTCAATGGCACATTGAAACTCATGCTGCGAAAGATGTGTGAAGAGCGTCCGAAAGACTGGGACAGGTATTTGAATGCTTTGTTGTTTGCCTACAGAGAAACACCGCAATCCAGCACCGGTTTCGCACCATTTGATCTTTTGTATGGTAGAAAGGTAAGAGGTCCTCTATGTATACTCAAGGAATTATGGACAGGTGAGATAAAAGAAGATGAAACAAAGAGTACGTATCAATATGTCTTAGACCTGCAAGACAGATTGGAGAAGACTTGTGATTTAGCAAAGAGAGAATTGCAAAAATCTCAAAGTAAGTACAAAATGTACTATGACAGAAAATCAAAGTGTAGGAAATTTGAAATAGGTGACGAGGTTCTCCTATTACTTCCAACAGACAGAAATAAGCTCCTCATGCATTGGAAAGGTCCGTTTATGGTGATCAATAAAGTAGGTACTATGGATTATAAAATTGATTTCGGTCATAGGGTACAGACTTTCCATGCCAATCTTTTGAAGCGGTATTACAGGAGACCAGAAGACCAGCCACAGGTACAAGTGACTGCGGGACTTTTAGAATTAGCCTGTACATCTGTCATTGAAGATGAGGACAACTCTGAATTGAACGAAGGTCAGAGTAACTTTAAGTCTAGTGAGAATTTGTTACAGATCCCTGCACTTGCACAAAAAGAATTTGTGTCTGATGTGAATGTGTGTAGTAACTTGTCAGATGAACAACAACATGAGGTAAGACGATTACTAGGTAGTTACCAAGACGTGTTCACTGATGTTCCAGGTAATACTAACTTAGGTTATCACGACATCAAGCTTACAGATAAAACTCCTATTCGCCAGAAGCCTTACCCTATCCCTCACGCACTTCGTGAAACAGTCAAAGAGGAAATAAAGGTAATGATATCTATGGGTGTAGTAGAACCATCTGAAAGCCCTTACGCATCGCCGTTAGTTATCGTGAAAAAGCCTGATGGAACCAATCGAGTTTGCAGCGACATGCGCAGAGTAAATCAGGTAACTGTGTTCGATGCTGAACCAACTCCCGATCAAAGTGAAATATTTGCAAAGTTAGCAAATGACCATATTTTCACCAAGATCGATCTCAGTAAGGGATATTGGCAAGTACCGTTGACAGAAAATGCTAAACCATTGACAGCTTTCATCACTCATGATGGGTTATACCAATTTTGCCGCATGCCATTTGGACTAGTAAATAGCGGGGCATCATTTTCAAGAATTATGAGGAAGTTGTTAAGGGGTTTAACAGGGGTCGACAACTACATAGATGATATATTGGTCCATACGTCATCATGGGAGGAACACATGGAAAAGTTGAGAGAATTGCTACAAAGGTTGAGAAAGGCAAATCTGAGTGCGAGACCAACCAAGTGTCATGTGGGTTTTGAAAAGGTAGAATTCTTGGGTCACATTGTAGGTCAAGGTCTACTGCAACCTAACTCAAGTAAGTTGGAAGCAATTCAGAATGCACCACAACCGCAAACCAAGACTCAACTGCGCTCCTTTCTAGGTCTGGCCAATTATTATAGACAGTTTATACCAAACTTTGCTGCTATAGCGGTTCCACTCACAGACAAAACAAAGAAAGGTGAACCAACCAAGATAGAATGGAGAGAAAGCCAAGAAAAAGCATTCCGTACTTTGAAAGCAAAGTTGGCACAGTCTCCGATTCTGCATCTTCCAGACATTAACAGATCATTCATTCTACGAACTGATGCATCTGATGATGGGGTTGGAGCCGTATTGTTGCAAGAGTTTGAGGGAGAAAAGTTCCCGGTAGCATATGCAAGTAGAAAGCTATTAGCTGCGCAAAGGAACTATTCCGTGATGGAAAAGGAATGTTACGCCATAATTTGGGCGATTCAGAAATTTGAACCATATCTCTACGGACGAAAATTTCAGCTGGAGACCGATCATCAGCCATTGTTATGTATGCAACGATCAAAGGTAGCAAATGGGCGTATAATGCGTTGGTCATTATCACTGCAACCTTACCGTTTTCAGATGGTAGCGATCAAGGGTAAAGATAACGTCGGGGCTGATTATATGAGTAGGTCAACAAATGAGTAAGTATTCACAAATGTGTATGTGACATAAGTGCGAGCTTATTCAGAGTGCAGTGTGTGTGACATATTTTACTCTTGAGGTGAAATAAATGTTAGGATAACATTCATCTTAGGGGGGAGTAAAATGTCATGAGTAAAATAAGTTTTTCCCTCCAGAAATACTTTTGACCAATGAGGAACAAACCTCATTGATTTTCTAATGGATCAGGCAATGATCAGTGTTATGTCACAACACAACACTGGCATTGTTGGTATGATTCAGTGGTGCATAAAAAGCTATATTGATATTTAGATTAGCTGGACTTCTTCTGTGTGGGGATAGTTTTTCTCTGTGCAGATGAAATTAAGACCTGGTAGGATACACATGTATGGTAAACAGTGTAACTCCTATCCCGCCCGTTTGTGTGACAAAGTTTATGCGTCACCAAACGTACACTATGTCAAATAGTTTATAAGTCGAGTCTACCTATATACAAGCCACCTTCCATGAGAGAAATACATTCCGCAGGGCGATTTTGGGCATTTTTCAGTTGAAGTCAATTCAGGACTTCTTATGTGCTGTATATTGGAACCGCCAAGAATGTTATGCATGGAGCTGTAAATTGTGTGCTGTAACCAAAAAGAGGGAAGACAAAAAGGATGACTTAACAGCTTACGACATGGTGCAGTTTTATTTGAGTTTTCGTGTAAGTAAATATCTTTATTCTGAGTGTATAATAATATTATGATTAGATATTATTTTAGATCATATTTGGTGAAATTTAAGTCAATTTCAGTATCATATTATAGTTACACCAAATTTTGTTTTCTAGAAAATTATTAGTTATTAATTTTCGGCAGAGTGATGTTATTTAAAGCAAGAGATGAAACACTCTTGTATTGGTTAATTTAATGTTGTGTTGATAATGTATTTGAAACTAGTAAGATTTTGGCATCATATCCAAAACCGATTCATTTTGGAGTTCATCAACTTGATAGCATTTAGTATACATTATTCAATCTGATTATGGTATTGTTCATCATTAGGTTAAGCTCTTGTGAGGTTGAGAAATATTCGAGTTTGTCAATGCGTTTATGATAAAAGGCCATGTGGATACATCAAAGAAATGGTTAAATTTACATTACAATGGACAGTAAATAATGTAGATATACAGACTATTCTTCAGTGGATTATATTATGCCAATGCATATAAATGTGAACATTTAGTTCAAGCGAACTGGTATTTGTGAATGTTCCCGTCTTGTAATTTATACAGCCGTTTTGGAGTTTTGGAGAGAGTTATATTTTCGAGTTTTGACATCGACGGCGACAACATATTTTCCACGACACTGAGAACAACGAGAAACAACAATGGCCATATAATCAAGACATCGACGCAAGACAAGACGCAAGACAAGACGCAAGACAACTACAAGTCCGTGAGCTAAACAATAAACATTTTGATATCCTGATTTCACGGGAAACACAGGTTGCCCACGACTACGATTGCCGGCTCGCGTTCATTAATTTTCTTGTACTGCAGTACTTGTTATATGTATATATAATTGTTTGTTTGCTTTTTTCAATATTTAATAAATCTATGATATAATTTGATCAAAATAACATCTTGATTGTTGTGACCGTCTGAGTATCCATTGATTATTAGTCACTGTGTGGTAGGTTCTAAGGATATTATTTGTGTGAACCGTGGTATAAAGAGGATCCGAGATCTTCTTTTGACAAATATATCAACCCATGCGTCAAGCTTAAAACTGGTTAGTTCGTGCAGACACATACCTGATGCATATGGAACCAAAACAACTGAAACTTTAGTGCAAACCTTAAGGATGGTTAATACAAATTAAACAAAAGCTCTGGATTCCATTAAAAATATGATAGCTATGTGGTCAATTCGTTCTCTGACTGTGGTGGAGACCAGTGGCGTAGCATAATAGGGGCACGGGGGGCATGATTTCGGTGGGGAAAAAAGAAGGGGGAAAATAGGGAAGGAAGAAAAGAAAAAGGGGAAGGGAAGAGGAAAAGAAAGGGGAAGGAAGAAAAGAGAAAGGAAGAGGAAAGAAAGTCCCCAAAAAATAAATGTTTATCATCAGTGGTTAGTTCGGATCAAGAATCGTTAGGCGCAGCCGGGGGTGGGGGGGGGGGGGGGGGGGGGGGGGGGGGGTCAGATAGTGCAGCGGCCGCGCAAAATCATAGTTGCAAGACCCTTGGTATCTTTTAAACACATCGTTAACACAAAAATGCGTCCCGGGATCCGCCGCGGTATTTCTTACAGCCGTATATTGGCAATTATATTTAATCAGTGCCATATTTCAGAGAAATAACCCGATTTGTTTTCAAGATTAGATCAAATTCCAATGTTTAATTGAACAACATATTTGTGACAAAAAGAAAAAGAGGGGTAGGGGAGAGAGACGGAGAGAGAGCATGGGTATTTGCCAAAGTAAAAGGTCTACCGTTTACATGTCACAGTTGACAAAATAACACGGCTATTGCCGTGTCGCAAAAAATAGGTCCAAAATAAGCTAAAAATCATGTTTTAGTGGACTCATTTCAAAAGTATACATCAGATTGCACCAAATGGGTTTGCAAATTGAAACAAATTTTCATAACAGTTTCCAGTGCAGTGGAGACTGTCGTTAAATCCTTCATATTGGTCAAATGCTTGCTAATCCCTCAGATGAATATCTGAAAGATGTAAACGAATGAACATTTCAATTCACGTGGAATGGAAAAGCTGATATAATGAACATACTAAAATGTGGCCAAGTAATACAGGACCACCATTTCGGAAGAGTAAATTTACTATATGTAATATCACATTTGAAAGATTTGAATAATAAATTAGCTAAGACGTATTGAGTACGGAGATCAAAAATGGGTTTACTTTTTCACCTCTTTCTTTTTGCAAGATTTTGCCAAAAAAATGACATATTAAAATTTGGAATAAACGGATGGGGGAAAATAAGCAATTAGATATAAAACTGTGGATTATAACTCTTATACAAGAAATTATTTGTGGTGGAATGATAACATTTAATAGTTGGAACCAATCTGTGAGATATTTATACACATCTGTATGATGAACGAGTATAAATTGTTAGTAGGCCTTAGATACATTTTGTGTGTCAGTTCTTCATTAAAACCTTTGATTTGTGTAGACCCAAGATATCCATGATAGATCAATGGAATCTTTCACACTATGTCCCTAATATTATTGCATGAACTCTTGTTCAGGATTGCACACCCACACAAAATCTACACACAAATCAAAGGTTTAAATGCATATTAACTGACACACAAACAAACACCTCCATCTCGGCATCATCATTAGGGGTTCTAAAAGTAACTGGCATACTAAAATTATATGATGCTATTTTACTTTTTATATACAATTTTTTCCAACAATATTTGTAATTAAGTCATTGGTATACAGTAGATGAAGAATAGTTTCAATTTTTGAGTTGCAGAAGCAGCATTGGTTATTATCTTTTACTAGCCGGACGCCCGTCCTTCGGACGGGCTCTCCCGCTACGGAGTAGGGCCTACCAGATAGAACACCTACAAAATGAAACAACACATAAGTGTTTTTATGACGAAACACATAGTAGTGGCATATCCGTTACGCAAATTAGCATCACATTTTCTCCAATATTTCTCCAATATTGTCCGCCCGCGTGTCACATACAGTATCAAATCCCACATCTGACACCATGTTACCAGAAATCACATTATTTCGTTACCTTATGACCCGCCGCCGTTCCGCCCCCCCCCCCCCCCCACCCGTCCGCCCTGCCGTCCCCGCCCGTCCCCGTCTCCGTCCCCGCCCCGTGGCTTATCTCAACCCCAAGGCCTAAACCGTAACCAACTCCCGTGTGCTCAGCGTATTTCTCTAATATTTGCCCGCCCGCGTGTGTAGGGGTGCGTGGGTGTAGTGCGTGGGCGCGTTTATTTTGCTGATACTAGATGATGACCTGACACGGGTTATAAGCTATGAATGGCGGAAAACCGTACAGAATTGACCGAGATATGAGCAAAAGGTGTCAAATTTAGGGCCTTTTCA
>CM069456.1:42676344-42715617 GCA_035610835.1 Ophiura sarsii | reverse complement strand
CCTCAGTTTTATCAGAGGAGAGCGCTTCAAATACTAAGCATCATTTCATATGCATGTAAATACGTTCTATATTTCTTCAGGCTAAACCTATGACATTTCTGATAACAATATTTGATTATAAGTCAGATTATAAGTACCATTTTGCTTGATTTACTTCAATGCGCCGACTACGCACGCTCTGAAAGTCATTCATCTAGCTCATCGTCATACCATTATGCATGCTGAGAATTATTGATATATTATGTAAGTATTGCAAGATAATATCCTACAAATATAATTGATATTACTTGCCCAACATAAGGCAGCTTTGTACAATCTCGTTCATTTCTGAGTCATTTATTGAGTATGTTTTCCACTGTGAGTTTGTACCTCACATTGATGAGCCGTCGTCCGACATTTGTTTAAGCCGACATGATAACCATACACGAATTACATGATCAGTTTATTAACCTGGCTTAGAAGGACTGTCACGCTACCATGATTTTTATATGATATTCTCACAATTATACATCGCAACATCAAGACTCGTACACAACTATTTCTCAAATCTCTGATCTAACACTCCCATACTTTATGATTAAAGTATATAGATACCCGGAAGTGAGTACTTTACAGTTTTACATTGGCGCTAGTTAATTGGCATCATGTTGGCTACAAATATTGGACCAATATTGGCGACCAATTGAGTGCCAATGCCATTGGTACTCTCTTGGTCACCAATATTGGACCAATATTGGTTTTACATTGGCGCTAGTTAATTGGCATCATGTTGGCTACAAATATTGGACCAATATTGGTGACCAATTGAGTGCCAATGCCATTGGCACTCTCTTGGTCACCAATATTGGACCAATATTGGTTTTACATTGGTGCTCGTTAATTGGCATCATGTTGGCTACAAATATTGGACCAATATTGGCGACCAATTGAGTGCCAATGCCATTGGTACTCTCTTGGTCACCAATATTGGACCAATATTGGTTTTACATTGGCGCTAGTTAATTGGCATCATGTTGGCTACAAATATTGGACCAATATTGGTTATACATTGGCGCTCGTCAATTGGCATCATTTTGGCAATCAATATTGGACCAATATTGGTGACCAATTGAGTGCCAATGGCATTGCACTCTCTTGGTCACCAATATTGGACCAATATTGGTTTACATTGGCGCTCGTTAATTGGCATCATGTTGGCTACAAATATTGGACCAATATTGGTGACCAAGTGAGTGCCAATGGTATTGGCACGGTTGGTACTCTCTTGGTCACCAATATTGGACCAATATTGGTTTTACATTGGCGCTCTTCAATTGGCATCATGTTGGCAACCAATATTGGTCCAATAATGGGCGCAATATACCAGGGGCGGGAAATAACACCATTGATTTGATATTTAAATTATGACGTGGTCTAAAAAAGGCGGCCGCTGTTAAGAGTTATCGCTTCCCGGCTTTTGGCTAGGATCTTGTGCCTTGTCCTGTCCCTTGAAGATTTGTTCCCTTGTCCTAGGCTTGCCCTTGGCCAAATTGGTCCTGGCCACCTGGCTTCCTACCTAACATTTCTCCAAGATCGCCCAATATTGGTCCTCATAGGCGAGTGCCAATATTGGGCCAAGCTTGGGCCAATGGCCAAATAATATTATGCCAATAGTGTAAGCCAATATTGGGCCAATGAAAAATCAATATTGGGCCAATATTGTTATGTTAGGCCTATATTGGCCCAGTATTGGCCCAATATTGGCACTCATTGGCGAGTTCCAATATTGGCCCAGTATTGGCCCAATATTGACACTCATTGGCAAATGCCAATATTGGCCCAGTATTGGCCCACTATTGGCACTCATTGGCAAATGCCAATATTGGCCCAGTATTGGCCCAATATTGGCACTCAGTGGCGAGTGCCAATATTGGGCCAAGCTTGGGCCAATGGCCAAATAATATTATACCAATATTGTAAGCCAATATTGGGCCAATGAAAAATCAATATTGGGCCAATATTAGGCCAATATTGTTATGTTATCTGGGCTCTTTTCTTTCCCTTTCCCCCTTCTTTTCCACTTTTCCCTTCCTCCATTTTTCCTGGTGGGTAGGTTTGAATTTCCTGCTGAGCACCTTCAGGCGGGCACTGTGCCCCCTGCCCCCCGGCTGTTACGCCACTGCATAAGGAAGACACAGAGAGAAAGAAAGACAGAGAGAGGAGAGAGGAGACTTGTTACAAATAAATCTATATTATTTTACGGATATTATACAACAATTTTGCATTGTCAAATTGAATGAATAGACTACTATAGATAAATTGAGCCAAATTGATCACAAGGAAAATAACCCAGTGACAGCCAATTTTGTGGAAAATGGTCCAAAATTGCCCATTTTCGCCAACTTGTCATTTTTAAAATGTCACAGTTCAAAAACTATTGGGTCATATAACATGTATAACGTGCAACATACGAACGTGGGATCAGGTGAATTTGTGTTTAAGGGATATATTTGCCATCTATTGGTAATAATTTCATGTTCTGCCCAGAGGTGGACAACAAGAGTGAAAGATACAGACCATCGTCCCATAGTCTACCAGTCGGAAGGGTACCTTTGCATGTTCACCCGCCCGACACGAAAGTTACCCGCTATGGGCGGGCGGGCGGTCTTATTTCCACCCCTGAGTTTATCTTGAAATTGTCCATGTTAGAGTATTCACGAATCGCCGGAAATTGCACGAAGTCAAGTTTCAATATTTTCAGCTGTTGACACCACTGCACCCCGGACTGCACCCCAGTGGCGTAACTAGACCTTTTCATTTGGGGGGGGGGGGGGGGGGGAAGGAAGGGGCGGTGACTTGAAATGGGGGGAGGGGCTCCTAAGACAACCAGTAGCGTAGCCAGGGGGGTGCAAGGGGGTGCAGAGTTGAAAAATAATTTGACCGGGAAATCGGGAAGGCAGTGGAAAATCGGGAAGGTAAAGGAAGGGAAAGAAAGGGAGAAAAGGAAGGAAAGGAAAGGAAAAAGGGAAGAAAAGGGGAAAGGAAAAGGCAGTAGCGTGTGCTAAAAAGGGGAAATTTGGCGGGGTGATTTTTCTTTTGCAGCAGTCGGCTAAATAAAGAAAAATGTTATAGAGAAAATTGATGAAAACCCGGTGGAATGGAGCGACTTTTTGACTGTCTGATTTTTTTTTGGACCGTGCGAATTTTTTGATCTCACCCCCCCCCCCCCCCCCCCCCCCCCCCCTTACGTAAAATTCACGAGGTGACTGCCAAAAAAAAAATTGGGGCTACCTTTTACGCACCGGGTCGAACTGGTGCTCACCGGGAAATACCTTTGCCCCCCCTGACAAGTGACCCTGGCTACGCTACTGAAGACAACCCAAGATTTTTTGAGTAAAAAGATGCGCGCTAGCGCGAGAAAATTGTCGACAGCTATTTTGTGCACGATTGAGCTACATTTTGGCTCTAAACAAGCTTGTACCAAAGAATACTTCATTTTGGGAATTCATGTGTACTTTTGACCATCATAATTCCATGATTCCTTTTGTCAAATGAACCGACAGTGCCAATCTCAACCGACACGACGTCATTATTGGGGGGATTTAGTGTGTACTTTTTTGTAAATTTCACTGACATAATTATTGCTTATTGCCCCCCCCCCCCTCTCCCCCCCCCCTCCCCCTCCCCCTCCCCCCTCCCCCCCCCCCCCGCTGGTTACGCCACTGCCCCTCAGACAAACACGTGCCAGCCAATGCCACGGCCACCGCACGGCACGGCCACTTTGAGTCGCTCTCATACGTGGCTCACCATGCATATCGGAGGCTCAGAGTCCACATATTCGAGTCGGAGCTATTACTTCCTTGTTAGTCTCTGAAACATTATCATTGAGCACACTATACTTGAGGCGGGTGGTGATATAGAAGTTTACCGTTTATAATACTAGTACGAGATTATTAGTTGTAATCGCTGTTTTCGGTTTTCCCCATACACAAGTTCCTGTACACAAGCTCATTGATTGTTGACGTTCGCCCAATTCAGTTCCATTTTCTGAGTTTGACGGGGTTTGACCAAGGAGCTCCTTGGTTTGACTGAAACAAAATGGGGCAAAAAAATGGCCACACTTCTTAAAAGAAGCACGCCCACTGCGCATACCGACTTAACCGAAACAGAAACAGAAACAGAAGAAGAATTTGATGAAACTTTGTACGAGATGCAGAAACAGGTACGAATGTTTATCGAATAATTATTATAATAAGCTGATTTATACGGTGTACGACATGTGCCATTAATTTCCCCACAATTTTTGTTTATTTCCCCACTAATTTAGTTAAGGGGGAAGGGGAGGTCAATGCCGAACGGGGCAGCATCGTACACTCTTAGAAACAAGGGTGCTTCAGGGGTTCTTGGCTGTCCCGTATATGGAACCCTCAGGTTAAAGGTTCTTTTAGTTTAAAGAACCAAAACAACTTCTGTAGAGAACCTTTAGAGGTTCTAAAGACGCATTTTTTGTTCTTTTTTAACCTTTAAAGGTTCTTTGTGGAACCTATGAAGGTTCTATAAAGGGTTCCATATACGGGGACAGCCAAGAACCCCCTGAAGCAAGCACTTTTTTCCAAGAGTGTATACTTTTTCTGTTTGTATGATCTCTTTGTGAGCTAAGCCTAAGGCCTATTCTGGTGATATGCCATAATAATAATATTTATAACATAAGTTCCGAGTTAGGGGAGAGGTAAAAAAATGTATTTTTTACATCTTTTCTATTCCATGTGTTGAAAAATACGAAGTCGGGACTATCAATAGGCCTTTGTCGATTTAAATTTTGACATAGCAAAGAAAATACCACTGCATCTTTTCATTTTTTATAAGTTAATGACCGTTCTTCATTTAAAATCCACAAAACCTCTCAATTGTCTCAAAGCAAGCAAGGGTGAACATGGTGAAAGAGGGTCGGGTCGGGTATTACAGGGTGTCCCAAAAGTCTATGCACGACTTTGAAGCTTTGTATTTCACAAAATATAAGTCGTATTGAAAATATGAATACATTTTTAGAAAGAAGAGATGTGGGAAATAATTTTGATACCAAACATTGGAGTAACATCTGTTTGTAATGCCACCCTAGACGAAAAATATATATTTACTGCAAAAATGTAATTTTATACTTCGGAGGAATAAAGTTCATAAATCCATACCTATTGAGATTAACAAAAAGACGGGTAGAGTTGGTTACACGGAAAGTGATCCGTCAAAATGTAATATTTAAAATTTTACCTTACAGTGATCTCATTCATAATAACATATATCACACATCGTTTCTATAGTGAAATCTAGTTTAAAATGTTTTGTTTGATCTGAATCTTGTATGAAAACTTCTTCAAGTCCTTACGCATAATTCTGTGAACAATTTATATTTTAATCTTGTTCTGCGGAAAGTCGGCGAATAGATCTCTTTGGTCTTAATAACATCAATGTGACTTGTTGATCAACCAGTCTTTTTCCTACCACATAGAGACAAATCATGCACAGTTCCTGTGTTCAAAATGTATCCACCAACTTCAGAATGGATATTCTTCCTGGTGCGCGTTTCACTTAAAAGTTTTCTGAACTTTTGTCGAGTAAGTTGAACTGAATTTGTTTCAGCGTAGAACCATACAATTTGTATTCGATTATCTATGCTGTAAACCATCTTGAATGAAGACTTTTGCTGTGCAATGTTGTCTATACTGCGCCTATTTATGTTGTGAGTGACCGAGTTTGGTAATAACATTAATGTTTCAAGGTAAGCAGTGCACTGTGACTAATGTGCAAGGTTGCTTTCTTACCGTTACTTTATGCGCACCTGAGGCCTGGTTTTAGCAACAATGTGTGGTACTTGGTATGGGTAGGTCTCACACGGCCAAAACTTTCAACCAGTATTATAATGTTGGTGGTTCACCAATAGGGTTGTGTTTGGTATCAAAATAATTTATTTAAAATATGGTTAAATTTATACATATGATTGATATTTTATGAGATATGACTCTTCAAAAACGGGCATAGACTTTTGGGACACCCTGTATTAGTGAATTTTGTTTAGGCCTAAATTATGAGGTAATGAGATGTTTGCAATTTAGGTCTATAAAATAGTATGGTTTCGCCCCATGGTAGCCGGGTAGCAGTGGCGTAGCTCGGGGGGGGGGGGGGGGGGGGGGGGGAGATGCCCCCCTGACAGAAAAAACCCATTTGTGCCCCCGCCCCCAGCCTCTCTAAAAAAATATATTCAGCCCAAATAGTCAAAAAAAGGCAAAATAGTACATGTAGTACATGTACTGTGCGATTTTTTGTGACCGTGCGAAATTTTTTGAACCTCACCTCCCCCTCCCCCCTCCCCCCCTCCCCCCTCCCCCCTCCCCCCTCCCCTCCCCTCCCCCCCTCCCTCTCCCCCCACACTTACGTGAAATTCACGAGTTGGTGACTGGGAAAAAATTTGGGGCAACCTTTTACGAACATTTCAGAAATCTTGCCCCCCCCCCCCCCCCCCCCCCCCCCTGAAAAAAATCCCAGCTACGCCACTGCCGGGGAAGGGGCGGGTTGACCCACGCCATGTTGAACCAAGCCATACTCTATCTGCGGCAATCCTCAAAAGTTAGCCCAGACAAAATGTTGTCAGTTTATTTATCAGTTTATCAGTTCAGTTCAGTTTATTTTCCACAAATGAGATACATAATAATGACAATACAATTAATATACTATGGTAGGTTGACCAAATCAGAGCAGAGCTCGGGAGGTACTAGCCACCTAAATAAAATCATTAGCTATAATGCAAAGAACTCGAGTGTATGTTGGCAACGGCATGAACAAATTACAATAACAGATCAGTAACGATTATAATGTACATCTGGGAATAATGATTATGTAAGACATCAAGGCGATAGAATACGGATTTATATAAGTACCGGTATAATTAATTATACATATATTAGGAATGAAGTTCCTTAGTTATGACCTTCATGAATAAAACGATAGTAAATATTTTTTATATCTATTGTTAAAACTTCTGACTGATTTACAGTGTCGAATATCATCATTAATATCATTCCACTCCAATGGTCCCTGTCTTCTAATAGTATGTCTAGCAAGATCAGTTCTAAATTGTGGGGGTCTATAAAGATGTGAAAACCTTTTTTAAGCACTTTTAAGCACCCCCCCCCTTTGCCGGCCCGCGATGTTCTTTACCGTAAACAACATTTGATACCTTGACGGAGTAAAGCGCATAGCACATGTACCGGCCCAACACTCCTGAAAAACGCACATAACTGCCAAATCAAATTACTCGAGGGCACCGGGCAATATACCGTAGATAGCCAATAAATATAATATCCGTATGAGCAAACCAATTAGCCCTACTAGAGCTAATTTTTAACAGTGATCGTATTTGACCGTTATTTTTGCTATCTTCAGTAGATACCAAAGCAAACACATTATAAGAGAAATCCAACAGAATCTATGATGCTATTGTCCTATATATATGCGTAGCCAGCATTGTCATTCCGGGGGGGGGGGGGGCAAACATCAATATCGTCCCTATTTTTAAGCATTTTCGTAAAAGGTTGCCCCAATTTTTTTTCTAGTCACTTACCTCGTAAATTTCACGATTTTTGTTGAGTAAAGTGTATACTTTCAGCATGTTCAGACAGTGTATGAGCGTGTTTCTGCTGGGGAAGAAACCGCTAATAAACGCTAAGTTTGCCCAGCAGAAACAGGCAGAACCCGGCAATTAATCGGCATTAATCGGCAATAATCTGTTTGCAGTGCCCCATCAGAAACACGCTCTAAGTGTGTGGGCATGCTGTCAGCATGGGCATGTTCTCAGCGTGTGCATGCAGCGGCGTAGCTAGGTTTTTCATATTGGTGGGGCAAAAATTAACTGACAATACTTTACCGACTTAAAAATATAATGTGCGCGTATTAACTATTTTACACCATATTTTCCAAATTGAGGTCTATTTTGGCTTACGTGCTTTAAAACATCAAATGTTGGTAGACGATCGCCCCCTCTGGCTACGCCTACCTATGTGAGCATTCTCTGTCAGCGTGGGCATGCTGTCTTGTTCTTGAGTTCCAAGATTTGCAAAAGTCTACTGCAAGCAGATGCCATAACCCTAACCCTACCATAATTTACCACAACATACCACGACTGGGCACGGGCAATACACTGCGCAAACTGTAGGCCTACTTGAGAGCCGTGGTACGGTTGTGTAGTGGGGAATCCTAAGCTCCACGTGCTGGAGGTCACTGGATCAAATCCAAAGTGCAGGCACACGTATACCACTACAAGTGAGTACCCCCCCCCCCCCCCCCCAGGCGCGTACGCAGGGGGGGGGGGGGGGTGTTTTGGGTGTGAAACACCCCCCTTGGGTCTGTCCTAAAAAATAAAAAGGGGAAAGGAGAGGAAAAGAGAAGGAAAAGGAGAAGGAAAAAGAGAAGGGGGAGAGAGGGGACAGCGGAGACAGGGAGAGGCAGTGGCGTAACCAGAGGGGGTCGAGGGGGCGATCGCCCCTCCAGTAATGACTGTATGTCGGTTGAGATTGTCATTTGCAACATCTTTGGCAACATTTTCGCGCGCTACTCGCGCATATATGTCCCAAAAATGGAATATTTTTGGAAAGGGAGAAGGGAAAGAGTAAGAGAAAAGACTAAGTACCGATGGGGGTGTTTTCTACAGGTTTTAAGACTATAATGGCCCTCAAACCATGCCAAATATTCTAGGTATTATGTTGGACCAATTTTAAGTGTTAGAAATGTCAATTTGTGCGTACATCGCACGCATTAGTTTCAATGTTTCATTATACAAGCTAGACAAGATGGCTTCAGGATAGTTTTCCATGACCATTTTTAATTCAAAAACTCAAACAAATTTTAGTCCAAGAAGTCTGTCGGTTCTCGCTGGGGCGCTCTATACCTCACTGGGCGAGGGGACTTCTCGACGGACTAGCTCCGCGCGGATATTTTATTGGACCAAAGTTGTAATGCAAAAACCACACCAAAAATGCTAGATACTAGGTGGGGGACGTTATTATCATACTGGACCATAATGTTAAAAATGCTTTGCGCGTATTAATTTCAATATTTTATTATTTAAGCGTAACAAGGTGGCTTCAGGACAGTTTTCCATGACCAATTTTAATTCAAAAACTCAAAAAAATTGTGCGCTCCACGCGAATAAAGGTTTTAACATTATTATGACCCTCAAACCACACCAAAAATTCTAAATATTATGTGGGGATGTTATTATCATACTGGACCATTAGTGTTAGAAATGCAATTTTTTGCGAGATCCGCGCGCGTAGGCCCTATTGGTTTCAATATTTCAATTTTCAAGCTTAACAAGATGGCTTCAGGACAGTTTTTTCATTACCCTTTTAGTTCAAAAACTCGCATGTTTTCTAGAGATGTAGATATTATAATGGCCCTCAAACCACACCAAATTTTCTATACTAAATATTATGTGGGGGATGTTAAAAACGTCATACGTTACTATTTAATGTTAAAATCACAATTTTTGCGCGATTCGCGCGTTATAAGGTTCAACTTTTAAATATTTAAGATCAACAAGATGGCTTCAGGGTTTTTGTTGGCCCCTATCAAAACAGTCCTGGATACGCCATTGCCCTCAGTGAGGGTTACAAACAGGCGAGGACAGCTACATGTAGGGTTCAAAGGGTTAACCACATATTAAACACCCCCTCCACGCCGGGGTGAAAAGAAAAATAAGAGAATAGGAAGGGAAAAGACAGGATAAAAATGAAAAGAGAGAAAAATAGATATACTAAAAGAAACTAAATTGAAATGAGTATTAATTAGGCGTCGATGCTTTTTCTGTCCGTCTGTTAAACTTGAAAGGGAGAATAACACGTGTCAATGAGATCGCCGGCAAAACCAATTGTCTGCGGATTACTGTGTATATAATGATGTTTTTGGGGTTGAAACTCAGTCAGTATTAAGATTTGGTGTTAACACATGAGTTACTGGTGAGAAATTGCAACGTTGAACTAAGAATAAACCTGCAATAAGTGTTCAAAAATATGCAAGGAAATGCGTTCTTTTCAACCGTGAATTTCAAAAAACTTTTTTAATGTTCATCTTGAATTCTGAAGTAAATTTTTAAACATTTAAAATTTTCAACAACACTTAATGTCCCTTTAATATTACAAAAATGCCTCAAAATACGCCAATTTGAGAGTTAAATTTAGTTAGTATACCCTACCACTGCATGTGTAAAACCAATATGTGTCAATTGGGCACTTTGGTCTGTGATGAAAACCACCCCATCGCTATACCAATTTTTGCGAAAAAGCACCCCAAAAGGCAGGCACATAATTATACGTATACCATATCAATGTGAGCACCCCCGGCTCCCTATACCCACCATCTGTGTATAAAGAGAACTTTTATGTGTGCAATATAGGGCCACATCTTACGTAAACCAGTGACACAGTTAAGTAACTGTCGCTGCGTAACAGGGCGGAGAACACCTGCTATGTTTGCTTTACCAGCTAGTCCCAGTAAGCTATTAGGGACGGCCTCAAATTCCCCCCAAAAATCGTGGGGAAAATAAAAAATCGTGGGGAAATTAAAAATCATGGGGAAATTCATAACACCATGAGTAAAATCAGAAAATCATGGGGAAATTCAGAAAATCATGGGAAAAATATTACGCTCGTGATAAAATAAATTCCAACGATTTTCTGATTTTCCCCACGGTTTTATGAATTTCCCCATGATTTTTTAATTTCCCCACGATTTTTAAAAAAAATTCCCCACGTCTTTTTTAATTTCCCCACGATTTTTTTAATTTAAAAATAAAAATCGTGGGGAAATTAAAAAATCGTGGGGAAAAATCATAACACCTTGGGGGAAATCAGAAAATCGTGGGAAAAATCAGAACATAATTGGAAAATTATTACCCTCGTGATGAAATAAAAAAATCGTGGGGGAATTAAAAAATCGTGGGAAAAATAAAAAATCGTGGGGAAATGCATAACAAAATCGTGGCATAACAAAACAACGTGGGGAAAATCAGAAAATCGTGGAAAAACTCAGAAATTCATGGGGAAAATATTACACTCGTGGGGAAATTAAAAAATCATGGGGAAATTAAAAAATCATGGGGAAATTACAAAATCGTGGGGAAATTACAAACATCGTGGGGAAATTAAAAATCATGGGGAAATTACAAAATCGTGGGGAAATTAAAAAAAAATCGTGGGGAAATTAAAAAATCGTGGGGAAATAAAACAAAATCGCGGGGAATTAAAAAAATCGTGGGGAAATTAAAAAAATTGTGGGGAAATTAAAAAAAAATCGTGGGGATATTAAAAAAATCGTGGGGAAATTAAAAAATCGTGGGGAAATATAAAAAAATCGTGGGGTTTGAATTAGGTTAGGTCAGGTATATTATGTGATCTTTCCAGGGAACGCCCTCAACAATGAAAAAAAATTGAAAGCAGATTTTCTTGCAGATTTACATTTCTGATCATAAATCATGCATACATTCCAAGTTACAGGTCGATACGATTCTTAATTAGGCCAACAAAAAAAAAAGTTGACTTGCCCTTTCCGACCGACCCTAATTTTGGGAAATCTAGGGTCGCTATTTTTTTTGTTTTTTTTGAGAGATTAAAAAAAAATTAAAAATATTGAAAGAAGCACATAACAATAAAGAAAGATCAAAACGTGTTTTAAGTAGTATCTGCTTGTTTAAAAATAAAAAATAAATTTTAAAAAAATCCAAAAAAAAATCCAAAAAAAAAATCCGACCGTCCGACCCTGACTTTGACCCTGAAAGGGCAAGTCAACTTTTTTTTTTTTGCCTTACTTCAAAATCATGGTTTTAAAGTGAAAATAAACTGTCGGGATTCCGACAGTTTATATTTTTCACTCTAAATTCACTCTAAAACCATGATTTTGAAGTTAGTAGGAATCGTATCGCTCTGTAACTTCACACACAGAAATTTTGCGCACGTTAGGTAAAATAACGTAATGTAAAGTAAAATGATGTAAAAAGTACACAATGAGAGGTATTTTTTATTACTAAACCATTTTGTAACTTTTAAAATTACATTTTTGAAATGTATCGGAGATAATTACCGGGGTGTGTAGATATTTTACCGAAATTAAGTAAAACAAAAGTCTAAAATACAATTTAATCGGTAAAAGGTGATTTCGCCCAACGTGTTAAGTAAGAATTATCGATATGATTGGTGAAAGTCGAAATCTTTCCCTAATCGCCGGGTAAAATCTCCTCGTGTAATTATACAAGATGGCGAGCGTTAGAGATACACTCAGCCGGTCGCGAGTTCCTCCGGAATACATTGACAAATTTGATGGTAAGGAAGTAGTATATCTTTCCACTTTTGGTAATGCCTTTATGTCCTTGTTTTCGTGATGTTATTGAAGTCATCTGAAAATCATAAGTTTTGAGAGATTCACAGAAAAAAGTGAAACTTGTGTTGGCACCGAGCGTCGTCGGGGTCCTACACCGTGCATGCGTTGCGTTTGCATGCATCATCTGATCATAGCGGCTCATTTGTAAAGGGTTCAACAAAAGAAAGTATACAACTTTGTTAATGTCATTTTGAGTAATTTTCAATTTATTCTTGTCCAAACAGGCTAGATAGGCATTTATAGGAATCTTTTAGGCATAATTTGATACCAAATTTGACACCTAACAACAAAGATAAACCATGATTAGCACCATTTAAAGGAAAATATCCCATTTTCAAAAGTCGCATTTTCAATACACAGCACGAGAAGAAAGGGCCAATTGTTAACACACACACAAGCCGTATTTATCCCGTACTGATCACCGCGCATATCCCTCAATGCGCGGGCTAATTTAAATGTAAACTGATGCATGGGTGAAGGATTTGAATGTAAAGGAATGTTAATGGATGGGGAGAACATGGACAGATTTACCAAATCTTCTCGTGCTGTGTATTGGAAATGCGACTTTTGAAAATGGGATATTTTCCTTTTTATATTTACCACATTCGGCCTGCGGCCTCATGTGATATGGCATGCCAAACCATAGGTATTTTTCCGTATTGTGTGAACATGCAGGGGATAACTAATAATACTGTTGTGTGATGCCAAAACCACCACCCAGTCATCTGGTTGAGAGGCAAGCTGCAACTGACTTTAGGCTTGTTGTCTGGTCGAAGACCAAGAACCCTCTAACTTTAGGCTTGGGGTTTCAGGCACCACTACAACTTGTATGGGAGGAGCTATCGTATGCCCAATTGATCACATGATTAGGTCACTGTTACAGTGCCTTTATAATGGAATAGGATAGAACGTCTTAATACATGATCAATTGCGCATGCGTTCACCCCTAAGGCACTGTAACAGTGCCTTTATAATGGAATAGGATAGGACGTCTTAACCCAAAATACTCATAATATTGGATACAACAAGCATTGATTAAACAACAAAGTTTCAATTTACGCGATGTCTTGAAAACACTTATACTTCACAATAATTCCTTGCCCCTTTAATAAATGGTCACCAAGAGCTTTTGAAACTAGCAATTCCTTTAACAGATGGTGTTCATGGTTAGCTACTAAATAATAACCCGTAGGTATTTCAATGATGTTCAATGATGGTAGTCAAGCGAATGACGACAACGTCTGAAATGTCAAACAGATGAAAAGAACAAGAGAGTTATTAATTATATAGAGAGTTCATTATTGTCTATCTCCCCCAAGTCGCTGTCCAGCTGACAGATGTGACAGGGGCTGAGAAATGCGTATGAAAATGTTTGACTAGAGTTTATGTCACATAGTCCTTGGTCCATTCAGGTGGTCTCTTGACACGCGTGGATCGTCGCTGAGCGTTGGCCATTTCTGGATCGATCATAGTTAGCTGTGGCATTCGGGGTCCTGTTGCGGGTGGTGTAGCGTGCGATTGGGCCGCGGGTAGTACCCTTTGTGTCTCGATAGGAGGTCGTGTAGACTTAGGCAGAGATTGGGTGTCAGGAGCTGGCTGAGTGACAGACTCGCTGTTGGGTTCGCCATGTAGCGCTATGTTGTATGGGGTAGCTGGGATGATCGGATAGTCAGGATGAGTGTTTGCGGGAGTGTTTGTCTGCGTGGTGTCCTCAGGGCGCATGGGACTGTCGTGTTGCTCCTTCAATGGGAATGGGGATGGGCGGCAGTTGGATCTTGCCATGTCGTCAAGTATTAGACTTACGAGGTTCTGGGCAATACACAGGCGTGTATTTTCGCAGAAATTTTCTGTTCCTTAAAGTTGTGCGACCTGAGCCGTCAACTCGTACAATATATTGATCAAATTGACGCACTTCTATCACCCGGCCTGTTTTGTCCCATTTCATGGGGTGGAAACCAACTTGGTTCTGTACACGAACTGTGTCGCCCACTTTGAGCGGCGGGAGCCGACGAGTGTGTTCAGACCATCGTTCTGCTTGAAGCATGTGGCGATTGCGTAATGCTTCTTCTCTGGCAGTAAGCATATTGCGCCAGGTGGAATGTGGCGTATACCGGCCAGGATGAATTGGAACAAAATCCCTGATCGGTCGGCCAAAGACACATTGAGCTGGTGACAATTTCGTGGTCGGGTCTGGTGCGTTGCGGTATTGAAGTATTGCCCGCTAGAATGAGTTTGTGTCTAGCGTACCGCTGTGTCCTGTGTTGTCGGTGATTATACGCTTTACAGTCTTAACGCCTACCTCAGCGCGGCAGTTGCTGTGAGGGAAGGCGACGGATGACAGCCGATGGTGCACGCCCCACTGCTGAAGGAAGTTGCGAGTTGTGGTTGCGGTGAATTCAGGGCCTCCTTTGCCATAAGTGGCGAAGATACGTCGTAAGCAGGTAATGAGCCCGGCAGCCCCGTCAGTGGCTCGCTCGACAACGGGCCAGTTAGAGTACCTGTCGACGACCACGAGGTAGTTGGTACCTTTGTACTGGAAGTAATCTGCGCAGATACACTGAAATGGGTAAGCTGGTTCAAGACGTGGCATTGGTGGGGCGCTGGGTTGTGATGGTGCCATGCGATTACAATGGCTGCACCTTGCTCTGGTGTTTGTTATGGCTGTTGTGATACCTGGCCAGAAGACTGACGACTCGGCTCTTGAAGTCATCATGGACGCGCCTTGGTGGGCGGAGTGGTTGGTGGGATAACAATCCGCTCTTTGTACATTATGACACCGTCGAGGGTGTAAAGGTGATCACGGAACTGATAGTACCCACGGATTGATACTGGCCATTCGTGTCGTGTGTGAGGCAGGTTACCGTCCTCGAGCATGGTGGTGAGACGAGCTAAGTCTTGGTCACTAGTGGTTGCTAACTTGACACGATCCCAGGTTATCGACTGTAGGCCGTCGAGTGATGCAGACGCTGAAGCTTCAAGTGACGTGTCAACATCGCTCTGTGGAGGGGCGTCGTCACGTAGGAGTGCCATGAATTCTGTGGGCTGGGGTGTGTGCGAAGCAAAGCTTACGTCGTCCTCCAGGGGGTATTTGGCTGGGATTGGGTCACCCGTAGGGTAGCGCGACATACAGTCAGAGGCCTTGTTCTGCGCACCCTGGATATGAACCACTCTGAAGTGGTAACGAAGTGTTTTCTCCTTCAGGTTGCGGAGGCGCGGGTTGCTGATATCGTCTAGGGCACGCGTTGAAAAGATGCCGAGGAGTGGTTTATGATCAACCGCCACAATGAGGTCTTTGCATCCAAGTACAAAATATCTTGCACGGTCAAGGGCATCTGCCACAGCGAGGGCCTCCCCTTCGATTGGTGCGTAGCGTGATTCGGCTGGGTGTGTGAATCGGCTGCCAACCAAGACGATTTTCCATCCTTCGCGACAGCAGAATGGCTTAGCTGTGTCATCAGCATGACATTGGCAGTGCTTTTGCAGTAGCCAGTATCCAATACCAGTTTTTGACCAGTCAGTCACGAGGCAGGTGGTTCTTGACTTGTCAAAGATTTTTACGCCATTGTGTATCTCTTCAATGATCCTTTGTTTTGACTCACAGAAGAGCTGGTCAAGGGTCTCGTCCCAATGGAAAGACTGTCCTGGCTTGAGGAGGTTGCGGAACGGGGCCATGGTAGTCGCCATTGAGAAAGCATATGGGCAATTCCACGCGTTGCGGAATGACATTTACACACAAAAATCCACTTTCTTTTGGGTGTAAAACTCAGAGATTTGTAGTTACTCCCAATTTTACAACTTTATTTGATAATAGCGATTGATACTCAAAAAATAAACCATGGGAAAAAATTAGACTGCGCTTCCAAGTATGCAAATTTGCATTGCGGAATGACGCAGACGATTGTGTTATTTTTTACATGTTTACACAAAGTGAAAACTCTGTGAACTTTTTAGAGTGTATCATTATTGAAGTTACTTTTTAGAAGGTTTGAAGTGTTAGCTAACTGACAAAAGCATTTTCATAAAACTTAATCATCAGCTAGGATTTCTAGTAGGTCATCAAAAAATAAAAGTAGGTGTTGCGGAATGACGGTGCGGAATGACAGTGTGAATTTGTGTGCAAAACTCCATAGAGAAAAGAAAAAATATGTTTTTATGCTTTAATATGCATAAAAAATAAAAGAAAGAGTAATCAGTGGCATTTCATATGTTACAAATTCGTGAATACAAGTAACCCAACTATTTTCACATTGAAATCATCATTTACAGGTAAAAAGTAGCCATGATTTTGTGATAAAGTTGCTGAATTCAACAGCTTGCACATCAAAGTTGCCTAATTCAGCAAATTATGAGTTTTCATCAGTTTTGAAACTTTTTTAGAAGTAAAAAGTCCATATTTGAATGAATTATCATAAATAAGGATGATCTTATACCACGTACACAAAAATATCACAATTTGCTCAATAAATTACCTAAATATACACTCTTAGAAGGTCAGGATCAAATATGAGACGAAAAGGATCAATTTTGATCCAGAAGCGGTATCACATATGAGCTTACCCTTTCCGGATCAAAGTGATCCGACAAGCAGGATCAAAAAGTTTGATCCGAAATGGGATCAAATATTTCTGTCAAATGATACTGAAACGGATCAAAATAATGATCCTTAATCGGATGTACCTGTAGCTTATGATCCTACTCCAGGATCAAACTGAATCAAAGAAAAAGTGAAAACATAGGGGGTCATCGGGTGACAGATTGTAAAAACAAGCATGCATGCAAGGGTCTTTCGGTGACACCGGGCCAAAAAAAGGGGGGTATTTTTGATGGAGCCTGGTGTGAAACCTAATATTGATTGAGTGCCCCCACCCCCGGGTGCACACTGCAGACTATATATCGAGTGCAGTAAGCTTACTACATCGTGTAGGCCTAGTACATCGCAGTGATCGTGACATTTTGTGAGGAGCATTTTGACCGAAAATCGTACTGATGGCACTGGTCAGGTACAAGAAATTTGTTCACAAGAATAGAGCATGTTCAAACATAAAAAATAAAACTACTTTACCGACAAAATCATTTAACATTTTACAGATTAGACTGGATAACTTACCGCGGTATTTCACCCTTGTTTCAACTGTGGCGACCGAATTAAAAAGACCGTCTGCTTGTCGTCTATCGGTTTGCGAAAGAGTGACGTCAGTCACTCATTGACCAATGAACTGTTTCATCGAATTGATCCGGAAATCAGATCAAAGTTGATCAAGGTGAATTTGATCCGTTTGTTGATATCTATCTGGAAACGGATCAAAACGATCCGAAAACGGATCAAAACGATCCGAAAATGATCCTTAAAGGATCAAAACAAAGTGAGCCGGAAATCTACTCATGTATTTGATCCTGACCTTCTAAGAGTGTAGGGAATAAATACCTTTGTCATTCCGCAATTCTGCACCGTCATTCCGCAACATGTCATTCCGAAACGCTCGTTAGCGCTATTTATTAACAGAATTTTCCACTTTTTTTTATCATTGTGAAGCATGTCAATTGTGTGCAGAGAAAAAATAGTTATATGAAAATAGGGTAAATTTTTTTCTTGCTATCCTAAAAAATAGGGACAGCGGTCCCAAATAGGTCGTCCGTTTATATGGCTAGATTAAACAAGGTGGTTCTCAAACCACAGGCATCAGGCAACTTGATTAGACATTGATAATGCGAAGACAACATGGTAAATTGATGGATAATAAATGGTTGTACTTACAGTTTATCTTTCGATGTGTATTACTAGACAAGAGAGATATAGATGGGCTTGTGATTAGAATAGTATGACTCCAGGACCCCAGATGAATACTGTGTTGTGGGTAGATTGGTATAAATATGATCTATGAGTGTTTTATCATCAGTACAATGTAGTTGCCTCCTGGATGATTTGCCTACATGAGTAGTAGTCTGACATAAACTTGGGCAAGGAAGAGGTTTTAGTTGCTGTTTTGAGATCGATGTTGAAATGTTGAGTGGTAGGTTCTGATCTCTGTTGGCTAGTGTTGTGGTCATGAATGGTTGAAATGCCTTAATTTGTTGTTGTGGTGATTTGTAGACTACTACCACATAACTTGGCATTGGATTGGAGATTTGGAAGATGAAGATTTCCATACCATTTTGTGTATGATACTGTGGTTGTTCCATATCATCTCGGCTGTATATTAGAGTGCCATAGTGGGAACGTACATTGTTCGTGGTTGGATAGTCCATTCTAAAGGTATGAAACTGGGGCAGCTTGTAGTGGTTAGTGCTATCTGAAGAATGCAACCATGACTCCACGAGGCATATTACATCAGCTTGTCTGATATTATAGTCATTGTAGAGATCTGCGAAGTGACAATTAATGTATAGACCGTGTGTTGTGAAACACAATACTGAAGGATGGTGTTGAACCCAACTGTGGAACACAAAGTTGTAGGGCCCTGCTGGTTCTGAGATCTTTCATTTCTTCCTTTACTTCCTCTGAGACTGCAATTTTGTGTTCATTCATATGGAGTACATGGAGGTTATCTATGCTAACAACACGACTCAATCCAACATAATGAATATGTTCTCTCCTACTGTTTCCCAAGTGTATGACCAGGGAGGGAAGTGTATCACCCTGAGATTTATGTGCAGTTTTGGCAGCTGCTGGTCGAAGTGGAAATTGCTTTCGCAGAACTTTGGCTTTCTTGATATGGCCAATTTGGAAATCCCGAGAGACCTCAAGTATTGGCGTCCATCGTCTGTTAATACCTTCAGTGTACAGGTGTTTGTGATCCTGCCGCCACTTCTGGCCAATCTGTGTATCATAGAACTGTACCCATATAATGGTAGGTCTTGAAGAGTTTGGTGTTCGACAGTCAATCTTTGTGACTATGTTAGGGGCATTTGTCAGGCCATCATCTGTCTGAACATTAAGACATATCTCATGGCGTAGTCCTACAGCTATGGGTAATTGTAAAAACAACCCCATGGTGTTGGTTTGTTTCAATGCTGGGATTTTGGATTTCATCTTGTTCTTCACAGCTGTACCAACATCTCCTACTATGAAGTCTTGCGCAGGAATGAGGACTTTGTGTTGTGTCGACTGCTGGAAAAGTGATTCATTGAACTCATTTACTTTGTCATTAGTAGTGAATATGTGTGGAACAGTGAAGGGGTACTGGACTGATGGTTGGATTTGACGTGCTTGGAGGAGTTGCAAGTCTTGTGCTGTGTGGTTTCCCTCTCGGATCCTGTTCAGTAGCTGGGCAAAGTCTTGATCTTCTTTTTGCCGCATTATTTCTTGAAGTTCATACATTGTGAAGTGCTGTTGCCACAGGTTTGTTGCTATTGGACCATATAAGTCAATTGAACGTTTGAAGATCCAGCCATCAAATACAGGCTTTAGCTGGAAGAGGTCACCACATACAATAATGCTGACTCCACCAAACAACTGGTTAGGGTCTTTCACCTGCTGTAGTCTGTGTTGAATGAGGTTGAATAGGTCATGACCAACCATTGAAATCTCATCTACAATAACCACTTCTAGTTTGGGGTAGACTTTATTTCTCAGTGTATTGAGATTAGCTGATGAGAGTATTTGGCTCTCTTTTCTTCAATTTGTGTCTTCACCTGATGATAGCTGTATAATTATAATTGTAAATGTAAATAAAAAAGCAAGAAAAGTTTATGTTAGAGCTATCTATGTGTCTTAATGTTATTACATTAATATACCTGTAAACATTGAGAAGGTGTGAGGGTAGCATTTTATAATTAAAATGAAAGATAATCTCTTGTACTTCGCGCAGGAAATTGCAAAATATTGATTTTCGATTGTACCGAAAATTTATCATGTGGATGAACAGACATGTTCGGAGGCGGTCAGAAGGCGAGATTCCAGGCTGAAAATAGGGGTGGCGCTGTTTAAATGATCATATCGTAAATCTAATTGGAAGGGGTATCTGTTCTTGATGATTTTATGAAATTTTAATATTTGTTTGTTAGAATAAATGATTCGAGACATTCCAAAAAAAGAGTTACTAAGGACCGAACATCGCGACTCTTTTAGCTCTATTTTACATGTAATCCAATGGGCAGTATATTTAGTGCTGTGTCCCCTTGTAACACGCAGTGGTGTAAACTAGGATTATATCTATTTGCATTGATTTTGAGTATATAAAAGAGGTAATTTGATCTGATTTTTAAATAAAAACACATTTCTGCATGTGCCATGCATAAATTTAAAAAAAAAAAACACATTGAGAAGTCAGAAATCTTTTTGGGAGCGATTATAAATATATATACCTGTTTTGGATGATTGGCCAGGGGGGCTGTCAGTAGGTGGATACCAAATACACAATCTACGTTATGCCGATGACACCACCCTGTTTGCAACAAATATGGAAGAGATGGCGGAACTCCTGAAAAAAGTCATGGTGGAGAGTGAGCAGCTTGGCCTACGTCTAAATGTCAGCAAGACCAAGATCATGTCCATAGGCACAGATGGTGTTGGAGAGCCTCTCATAATTGATGGTAATGAGGTGGAATCGGTCTCGAAATTCAACTTCCTTGGATCCCTGATCACCAAAGAGGGTGGTTGCAGCCAAGAGATTAGACACCGTTTAGATCAGCAATGATCAACCTAAGCAAGATCTGGGCTGACAGAGGAATAACCAGAGCAACAAAAACAAGGCTTGTCCAAGCCCTTGTATTTCCAATTGCCATGTATGCATGTGAGACGTGGACCCTAACCAAAGCTGACAAAAACAGAATAGCTGCTTTCGAGATGTGGTGTTGGAGGCGTATGCTTCGTATCGTATGGACAATGAGAAGGACCAATGCCAGTATTATTGAAGAAATAGGGGTGTCTAAACGACTTCTTCATGCTATTAACACCCAAATGCTGAGCTACTTCGGCCATATCTCACGTCGCAAGGGTAACAACCTAGAGAAGATGATCATGCAAGGCATGATTGAAGGGAAGCGCAAGAGAGGCAGACCTCGTTCCCGGTGGATTGACCAAATAAAATTGATTACTGGACACCCTCTCCGTGATTGTTACTCCTTTGCTGAAAATTGTTATTTGTGGCGTAGTATCTGTAAGGTCACGAGCTGTCAGTCATGACAGGACCGAACCAACCAACCATACCTGTTTTCAAAGGTGTCCATATCTCTTATGAGATCAGTCTCTTCTTTGCGCCATGGTAGAAAAAGCATGAGGAGTTCTCTGAAATACTTTTCAGAATCCTTTTCTTGACAGAATCTCACATATCTGATGATCTTTGGCTTCTTTCGTCTGACAAGAATGGTGCCATCCCTCATTATGTTCTCTTGAGGCTGCTGAGTAGGGTCAATTTCGTTGTCTTCATCAGAGGGTAGAATATCTTCTTTATTATCCATTAGACCTTCTTCTGGTAAAAGCCCGTCATCTGTAGATGAAGTAAATGAGAAATGGTGGATAGTGTGAAGTGAATTTAGAGATGTAAAGATATATATCATCATACTTCAATTAAAGGTGGGTGGTTTGATTTTTTTGTATGAGGTTTTCCATTTCTCATGGTAGCACAACATCAAAAAGTTTTGATAGAGTTAAATTGATGCAGCGGTTTGGATAGTAGAAGCAAAAATGTGAATAAATATGCCCCATAGAATTGTGTGTTAAACGAAATGTGGTCCAAAAGTGGGGATTACACAGTCGATGAGGTCAGACACCTGTAATTATCAAAGCAAGACTAAATCTATATTGAGCCACAGTTAAATAACTGCTATGGCATAATTAATTAATTTAGTCATATTTAAGGTTACTACCGCAAATGTATAAAAGACTTAAAAAGTGCTGTTTTCAAAACAGTTTTTTAACAAATTCAAAACCCAGTCAAAAAGAATTCAGTGCATCAGACACTTTAGACATATTTTCACCTGTCAATGTTATTAAATAGCGGTTCATATTTTTTTCTGGAAATCATGAGTTTTTTAAAAGCAGTAGTAACCTTAATTTAGTTATGCTAACCAATTTAAGTCTTACCAGTGGTGGATGAATTGGCAGCTACTGGCTTCTTTTTTGATCTGCGTACATTAAAGCAGGCGACGTAATTCTGGAGAGCTCCTGGTCTTCTAGCATAGCGTTTTGTGACATTGTCAGTACCAATGTTTGTTGAACGGGCTGGCAGGTTTTGGAGATCTTCTAATGATTTCACCAGGAATGTTCTTTCACTTGGGGGAGCAGTGTAGATGAATGTGACTTCTCTTGATCCTTTTTTGATTGGAAGCTGAAGGACTAAGTAACATGCTTCTGCTGCACAAATTTCCACATTAGAAAGAAATGCATTGCCTATGGTTCGGACTTGTTTGGTAATATCTTGGTTTCCTTTTCTTGCTTCCTTGCATGCTTGATGAAGAAGATTGCTCATGCCTCTTTGCCCTTTACTGACATATGATACAATGTATGCTGCGCAGGCATAAGCATCCAACACAAACTGAATATCTAGGTTGGCTTCCCAAGCTTGTAAGAGTGTAGCGTTGTAATTGTTAATCCGGATTTCAGATGGTTTTCTTTGCATGAACACTTTAGCTGTCTTGATAGATGACCTTACTGCTAGTATGTATACTGTTCGAGATCCATTGGGAGTCGCAAAAGAAATTCATTGAATGTGATATCTTCTCCATCTTTCATATCATTCAATGTTGTAGCGATGTGCTTGTATGCTTTCTTATGTTCTGCTATTTGTTCTTCTGAGAACTCATCAAGGGTGAGTGGTTCTAAGATGACAGTGGTGGGCATTGGTGGTAGTGAAAACCCAAACCTACATACTGGGTTCTTGCCCTTTCTGCATGTTTTAGTGTGGCGATGGGTTTGCCTGCTGATCAAATCTTGCATATTAATTGGTTCTGATGCCTTTTACAGGTGACATTTTTATCTATAAAAGCAATAACTTCATCATCAGGACTGTGACCATACTGAGGAGCATCTGATATCCACAGCAACATATGAATGTGTGGAGATCCACGTTGCTGGAATTCCACTCTGTAATAGAAGTCGGCTACGTGTCCTATTGGGAATGAACTTTTAACAACTTCTTGAAGAAATTTCTGCACCCTGAAGTCAAAGTGTCTTGTACATGTAGCAGGATCTGATTTGATAAGTCTTGATACTTGATCCCATGACAAAGCTGATAGCTCATCATTGGTGTAGTTCTTCTTATCAACGGCTTTAGCTAGAATGCGTAACATATCTAACCACTTCGTATCAGCAGCTGAGAAAGAGCAGAAAAAGGTTGGAATGCCTAATTGTCGCATGTATGCAAATAATTCTTTTTTGCATGCTTCCAAGTATGGGGGCGATCCACGGAGGGTTTTTAATACATAGTACCCTTCATCTAATTTAACTAGTTTGTCCATCCCTCCAGACGCTCGAAGCTCACCAGCAGTAAGGTTTTGGCCTTTGGTTTGGCACTTTCTTACTGCTAGTGAGACTTTGTCTTTCAGTTGTTTCATTTGGAGCTTTTTTAGTTTAAAGAAGATGTTGGGTACACATGTAGCCACTCGTCTGTCTTGGCATCTCAGTTCCCATTTGCAGAGGGTGCTATAGTGCACAGGTACTTCTCTCTCTTGATTGTCTGGTACTGTTTGGCCACAATAAATTGTGGGAAAAGATAAATACTCTGCATCCTTATCTTTGAAAATACTGAGTGGTATGTTGCCTTCTCCAGGAGCATATGACACAGATTTGTTAAAGTCCACATCTCGAAGTACTGTGTCAAGGTTGTGGACAGGGTCAGAATCTGTGACCTCATTCCATTCATCATCAGAATCTACTTCACTTTCATGTACTGCTTCATTGGCTGATGCCATCTCCAGACCGGGTAGATCTTCAGGTGTCCCTATGATTTCCTGCCACACCTTCTCCTCCTCTTGCAGTTGCTGTTCCCATTGTTCATTCAGCTCCAATCCTTGGTTTCTAAACAATGTACTATTTTCTAGAAGCCATTTCGACGCATTTAGAACTTATTTGGTCGAACATTTTGGAATTGGTAACTGCTTTTGTAGCTTAATTTTCGTTTGAATTTGATAGGAATTGTGGCCGAATCTGATAACAGTCTTGGTAATGATGTTACTACTGATGTAACATTAGACGGCACATTGACTACATTTCCATGTATGCTAAGTTGCCCACCTCTAGGCAGCTCTCGAATCTGCATAAAAGGGATGCTAGGACAACAGAGTCGTTCTTCTAGGGGGTGCAATATAAGTTGTTCCGGTATTTTAGGGAACCCCATTTGATTGGCTTTGGCACATGCAGGTAATCTGCTATCTTTGATGGCTGAATAACAAGTCCTGCATAACCACTCTTCACCGTTTTCACTAATAGTACCTGTGATGCATTGTGCAATCAAATTAGGACGGCAGGATAGAGCCAAGCTTGCTTTTACTACACTGTGACTATACCACATCTGATCACAACAAGTACAAATGTAATTGAGTCTTTCAGTATTTATAATATTATGAAAGTGATTGATGAGATCAGGTAAATTATTACAACTTTTTGCAGATTTTTCTTTTTCTCTGTATGCATCACTTTTTCTAGCTTTCTGCATGGCTTGTCTGTTTACATGTTTTTCCTTTGTTTTGTATGCATCACTTTTTCTAGCAGTTTTTTCCTTTGTTTTGTATGTGCACATCACTCGTTTTAGTTTTCTGCTTAGCTTGTCTGTTTGCAGTTTTTTCCTTTGTTTTGTATGCATCACTCTTTCTAGCAGTTTTTTCCTTTGTTTTGTTGATCACTCTTTCTAGCTTTCTGCATGGCTTGTCTGTTTGCATTGTTTTCCTTTGTTTTGTATGCATCACTTTTTCTAGCAGTTTTTTCCTTTGTTTTGTATGCATCACTCTTTCTAGCTTTCTGCTTAGCCTGTCTGTTTGTAGTTTTTTCCTTTGTTTTGTATGCATCACTCTTTCTAGCAGTTTTTTCCTTTGTTTTGTATGTACCACTCTTTCTAGCTTTCTGCATGGCTTGTCTGTTTGCATTGTTTTCCTTTGTTTTGTATGTACCACTCTTTCTAGCTTTCTGCATGGCTTGTCTGTTTGCATTGTTTTCCTTTGTTTTGTGTGCATCACTCTTTCTAGCTTTCTGCATGGCTTGTCTGTTGTGTGAGCATTCTTTTTGTCTGAATTTTGTATTCTGCCTTTGCCGTTGTTTGTATGCTCGTTGATATTCCTTACGCTTGCTAGACTGTGCATCTTTTGACTGTTCTACAGCCTGTTGTTTCAGGTTTTGATCAGCAAAATATTTGGAAAGGAGGCCAGAAACTGTTGGTGCATTGGCAATATGAGGAACAGTACACTTGTGCTTCAACAATCCTTGCTTGGTAGAAAAAACTCTATTGCATATTTTAAAACACAAGCACTTATGTTGCTGTGTGCTGAAAGTTTGCTTGCACAGTACGCAAGCTGTGTCGGAATGGCAAATGTGCTGATCTAATGCTTGTTTGGTTAAGAAACGCTTTCTGCATTGCAAGCAAATGCTACAGTAATGTTTGTTATGTTTCTGTAATCCAGACTCTGTCTTGTAACTCTGTCCACACTGTGTACATCGTAAGATGTTTCCATTCGTTATATGAGCTCCCTTATTACCAAGTAGGTAATCCATGTTGCAAGCTTTGGAGAAAATAGAATATACACAATGACTCCAGCTAATAAGTACCATAGGCAATATAATTGCGTGATATATAACAAACATTTTTTATTGAAAATGTGAAACAAATGTCATGGTAAATATTAATGAAAAGTGCATGGAATCAAAGATATGTAAATGGTATAAAATAACGTAGTATGGATAACAAGTTGAATCAATAGAATGTAAGAAAATAATGAGTAAATATAGCTGTATATGGATGGAACACAACTCCTGCAAGATATGCAAATGGTATAAAATGACGTAGTATGGATAACAAGTCGAATCAACAGTATGTAAGAAAATAATGAGTAAATATAGCTGTATATGGATGGAACACAACTCCTGCAAATGAAATAATAGTAATAATTTACAAAGACTATAATTCACTATTTCTAACTGTAACAAAATATAATGTAGTATTATACAATATAATTGTGTGATATGACAAAAATTTGTTAAATTAACAATTTCTAACTGTAATTTACAATTTCTAACTGTAACAAAATAATGTAGTATACAATTTATACAATTTATAATTGTGTGATATGACAAACATTTTTTATTGGAATGTGAAACAAATGTAAATGGTATAAAATAATGTAGTATGGATAACAAGTCGAATCAACAGTATGTAAAAACATAATGTATATGTCAAAGTGGGGGCACAAAATATGTCAAAGTGGGGGCACAAAATAGAGTTAAGTGCACTGGATAATAATTTTTCTTGAATAAATAATCAATAAGTGCCATTAACACGCACAATTTTATTCTACTATGTGCCCTCATTTTGATGATTCTGGATATGCCACTGAAATAATGTTTACAAAAGGTAACATTGAAGTACAAATGGTAAAGGTACAATAGTACTTACTTACTCTTGCTTGAATGAAATGTGCTAGTATATGTACCACCTATGTATAAGAAAAGGACATAGTATAGCCTTCTTGTTAAAGACATAATAAGTAAGCATCATAATATAATGTAAATAAATAAACAAACATCCTGGGGTTTGTGTTAAAAACATAATAAGTAAGCATCATAATATAATGTAAATAAATAAACATCCTGGGGTTTGGTTGCAATTGTTTACCTGATTAAATGTAATCAATCTTACATATGCAGCCACTTTTACATTGACCTCAGATGACCTTTGACCTTGGTATGTGACCTTTGACCTCATTAACATATGAAGGTTTCCATGTTGCACCAATGCAGCCACTTTTACATCTTGACCTCAGATGACCTTTGACCTTGGTATGTGACCTTTGACCTCATTAACCTATGAAGGTTTCCATGTTGCATGTATGTACCGGTATGTACTTTTGGCTTGGTCGCACGCTGTTGGTCGTGATCTCAAAACCTGCGAATTCAACTGTCTCTGCCGCGAAGATAAATCTGTCAGGGTTTAGGGTTATGCCTTTGTCGCCACAGATTTCGAGCCATTCAGTGGCTTGATGAAAGCTGGCTTCGGTAGAATGGGACCATAGCAGGGTGTCATCAACACATTTCACTTTGTCTGCAATGTGCGTGACTATTTCATCAAATCGACGGGTGTAGCTGTCACCGGATGCGATGTAGCCTTGCGGGCAGACCCGGTAACGGTAGCGTCCCCACGGTGTGATGAATGTAGTTAAGTGGCGGTCGTCCTCGTGGAGGGGGACACTGTGGTAGCCATTCCAGGCGTCAAAGACGGTTTTGGTTGTGTCGTTGGGCACAGAACGAGCAAGATGGAATGGTGACGGTGTGTGCAGTGTATCTCCCTGACAGCATTGGCATTCAGGGCTTGCATATCGACGGTGCGGCGGGGCGTTCCGTTCTTCTTGGCGCATATGACCATCCGGTGGCAGTAAGTCACAGGTGTGCCCACAGGAACTGGTTCAATTACACCGAGACTGACGTCACTGTCCAATCCCGCTTTGACTTCATCTTGCCAATGGATGGGGACTGGGATGGGGGTGTGGCGTGCCACTGGATTAGCATCTGGGTCGATCATTAAGCGCATTGGGGGCCTTTCATCATCGGGAGTGGTGTATGTGTGCATGTGTTGAACGTCGATGAGGCGTAGTAGTCTAGAAGCCACTGTTGGAGGCGTTCTCTGTTGTCAGTGGTGGCTGGAAACGGGGGCGAGGTGGGACGTGATGGGGGCTTCTTGCGAGGTGGGCAGTCACAAGGCATCGCTTTGTCATTGCTGTCTCCACTGGTCGAGCACTCACCAACGGTGGGGAAGGTGCCGCGTATTATCTTAAGAGCCATGCAGGCTTCCCGGCTGAGGAAGAGTTTGTCAGACTCGTCGGTGATGTATACCATCTGCTTGGTTGTGAGGGCCTCCCCATCTGGCGATCGACCTGTGAACTTGTGAAGCGTACCAGGGCTGCTCCGACGATGTTGATACCATCGTTATTGGCGGCGAACATTGACATTGTCACTGGGAGTAGATCACTTTTGTTTAATCCTAGTTGAGACAGGATCTGCACTCCTCCTAGGCAACTCTGGCATCCTGTGTCGGCCATGCAGTTGATGGGGGTGGGCCCAGTGTCTCTTGCTATGAGGGCGTCAAGGGCTTTGTAGTCTTCGCGATTGACGCTGGCAGACAGAGTGATATACGGCTGGGGCATGGACGAGTGCTTAAGCCAGGCATTTGAGAGTTGATCGTGCGCATGGTGGTCCAGGGTGATGGCTGCACTGGTGCTGTGGCCCAAACTGGTTCGGGCTGGTTGTGGAAGATGTCGTGAATGCCGCAGAGATTTCCAAACTCGGCATCCTCCTGCGATGCGGCGGCGGTATTGTCGTTGCGTCGGCCGCCTCTGCAGACAGAGCTGAAGTGGTTCCTGATGTTGCACTTTCCCCATATCTGGCCGTAGGCGGGACATTCCGTTCTGCGAACTCGCGTGGGGGCCTTAGCTCCGTGGCCATGTTTTCCACAGTATATGCATGTGTCGCCAGGTTTAGGAGGCTGTCCAGTCTGGGTCTGTGGTTTCTGTGCGCGATCTTTAGCTGGTCCCCGTTGCTGCTTCACAAGTTGGTGTGCTGATCGTTTCCCGGACTCTTTTGTTTCAATGAACTGCAGGACTTTTTCGAGGGAGGGAGACTGGTTTTTGTCTCCAAGAAGATCGAGCTGGATGTCTTTATCCGCGAGGCCATGACTGACGATGTCCCGGATCATGGGCTCAGTATAGTCAACATCCTTTCCGCAATCTGGGCATGGGGCGGTGTACTGGCATGTGTCAGCCTGTCCACGGACGCGGGCGCTGAAGGCACGAACTGGTTCATCATGGTCCTGTTGCATTGTTTGCAGCTTTGCGCGTGTCACCATGGGATTTTCTGCTCTGATTCCGAGGTTTTTCATAAGCATTAGGACATCCTCTTTGCTCTTGTTTGTGAGTGAGCCTCCGGCAGTGCGGGTCATCAGGTCCCGACGGAGTTTATCGTCGCAGCACTCAAGTAGTTGTAGGATTCGGGCTTTTCCTGTTATCTCGGTTGCCTCTTCATAGTCCGCCCACTGTGTGAGGAAGTAATTCCAGTCCTCGGATGTACCTTCCGCGGCTAGCACAGGTCGGTTAACTTTCTCGACCCTTGCTGTAGTGTGGGTTGGTTTGGCGCCTATATTCGCGTGGACCAGGCCGTGTATCTTTAGGAGTTCCAGGGCGAGCTGTGTGTCCACGTCACCTGTGTTGTAGGCGCACTCCGGGAAGGGGCACTCGATCACAGTTTAGTCAGCGATCGACGGTGGTCGATGGATAATGTTACTCAGAGTTAACAATGTTGTCGTCATAAATAATAACCCGTAGGTATTTCAATGATGTTCAATGATGGTAGTCAAGCGGATGACGACAACGTCTGAAATGTCAAACAGATGAAAAGAACAAGAGAGTTATTATATAGAGAGTTCATTATTGTCTAGCTACAACCTCTGAACTCTAGATTATAGGCTGCTGTATACCTAAACACAATGTATTTCGTACAAAACAGGTGTTATCAAATTTTCAATTTTTTTTGATTAACCTAGGCACAACCTTTCAAGATGTTGGATTAAAGTCAATCAACTTTACCAATAACATTTTTACTACGGAATTATCAACTGTCCTGAATATAACTATGACAAAATTCTAATTCCCAATTTATTTATTTTTACATTCTCAACTTGAAAAAAACACCGAGAATACAATAGTAACATAGGAGAAAGATTAAACGAGAACTTACCTTAAGTTCGATGTTTGATCGTTATTTTATGAAGAAATGGTAGTGGAGGATTAAAATGAAAAGAAGGCTTTTGTAGCGTGTGCAAAAGTGAAAAGGTTTGGCGGATTTAACCGTGGACAGAATTACCATGATTACATAGGCCACAGCAGTTTTATTATCACACTTAACATGCACATGGCTTTCAGAATTAGTATGCTTACAAAAAGCTTTGACATTAAAATACACTGCCAACAATTCCATTGCATTTATACCATGTTTTTGAAACATTTTTAATTCATGATCATCCCATCTGCCTCCAATGTTTTCTTGGCCATTTGTTCTGCCCCATCTTAATCCACTTGCATCACTTTCTATATCAGGATTAGGTGTCTGTATTCTACCTTGAATGTTGTCCTTATCAATATTTAAAATCCACCATTTCAAATCATCTTTGGCAGCTTTTCCCAAATTTGTTTTTGCATCAAAATTTCCCTTGCTTTCTCTTAGAGCAAATATTTTGGCAAGTTCTAATGCCCTGTAATGCAGTTGTCCATACTGCACAGCTGGGAAAGATGCAACAATTTTTCCAATAACCTCTGCTATCTGTCTAATACTTGGTCTCATTTTTCGAGATAATTTCGAGACACACCTATTCTTAATATCCTCTCTTTTGTCAGTCGATAATGAAATTGTCATTTCATGTGAATTCAATATGAATCCTAGATAGCTAATACATTGAGTTGATTGGAATATTGACTTTTTGGGGTGAATAATAAACCCCGATTCTGACAGGACGTTTGCTGTAGTTTGCACTGCTTTTTCTGCCTCTTCTTTTGTGGGTGCTATCAGAAGTGTATCGTCTATATAACCCACAATACAGTAGCCTAGGCTCCTAAGTTTGGCAAATGGTGCTTTCAACAATTTTGTGAATAATCTTGGTGCTGGTGATAATCCATTTGGTAAAGCTTTATATTGATACAAAGTGCCATTCCAGAAAAATGTTAGGTATTTTCTATGCTCTTTGGCTATAGGCACCGAATAATAAGCATCTCGGAGGTCGATTGAAGCCATGTAACAGTTATGTGAAATCAGTTTTGAGGCTACCTCAAATGTATCCATCTTAAAATGATGATATGTCAAATGTTCATTTAACTTGGATAAATCCAATATCATTCTTCTTCCTCCATCCTTTTTTGGACGAGAAAAAATATTTGACCAAAAATCATTTTCTTCTAGAACTGATGGTTCAAATTCAATGACCTCTTTTTGTAGAAGTGTTTGCACTTCTTCATCAATACCTTCAGATTCCAGTTTTGATAATTTATATGGATGTGGTTTAACGAGCTGTTTTGGTGGCAATTTTTCAAATTTTAGCTTTATAAATACCCCTGTACAGCTTCAATAATTGATGGATCTGATGTATACTTGTACCATTGACTAACACAGGACTTCAATCGACCACCTACAACACCATTATTTGATTGAAAATGATCACCTACCACAATAGGTAGTTCTACTGGCTGGGCCTTGTTTGTGTTGAGGGGGGTTTCCCTCGTCCCCGGCCTCGATTGAAGTTGTTGTAGCGACCCTGCTGTTGTTGATAGGGTTGGTACTGTTGCTGGTTGTACACCGGCATCCCTCTCCCTAAAAAAGGGCGGTTTCTCCTTTGTTGCGGATTGTATGGGTGGGCTCTATACTGGCCAAATTGACCTTGCTTATTCTGTCCACGGTTAAATCCTCCAAACCTTTTCACTTTTGCACACGCTACAAAAGCCTTCTTTTCATTTAAATACTACACGTATTTCGAAATAAAATCCTAAATTTTAAAAAGGAACTTTTCTCAAAATCATGATCGTTTGTTAACCAATTAAACGTTGTCTGAAATGTTAAGTAAAACGTAACTTTCAGCTTTTAATTTTGGAGTATATGAATTTAATGAATGCGCGTTATGGTAAAGACATATGAATTTGGCCTGATTCATAGAACTACGCATAAATTACACAACATACCGGTACATAATTAAGACATAATTATAATATTAAATTATTAATGCTTCATATAATTTTTGACTTTTCTGGCAATTTCGCCGGCTGTTTGGCTACATGCGCTCCGTGCAACACCACGTTTAGCGCGTGATATTTAGGAGGGACCAGCCCTTGAGGCCGCTCCCTATCCAAGATAAATTTTCCCATCTTACTTGTCGTAAGTAACACTTTGCTTATGCTAAACATTTGAAATATAGACGAAATTATGTTGTACAGTTACTAAGTGCAAACATAAGGGAAATTGGCTCATAACTTGTTGAAATTATTTTATGTGTACATGGCTAAAACACGAATTTAGAAATAAAAATAAAACCTAAACAAAATTGTATTCCTTTCAGGAATAAATATCACGAAACAAAACTGAAAAACATAATATTTCCTCCAATCGCGCGCTGATTTATAGTTTTTGCTATTCCTCCGTATTATCTATTTAAAGTGTAGCATATCCTATTTAAATTTCATCGTGAAACTCACATTAACCTGAAGGCATATTATTACGAAAACTATCATAGTCAAAGGCATATTTCCGCAAAAACTCTATCAACTTATGGCATAATCTCGCAAAAACTCTAATCAACTTTTGGTAATTTCCCGAAAAACTGTCATAACTGTGTGCTATCTGAACGAGACGAGACTGACTTTCGGCAGGTTGTGGACAAGTCCGTCGCCAATCCAAAAGTGAAATTGCGCACTTGCGGGGGGAGACCCCGATGATAGATCCTGGCAATTACAAATAATAGTAGAATCACTCTAATTTATCTGCTTGAGAATCTTGAAGAACTTGACGGATGTCTTGAAGCTCGAAATTTTTCTGCCATGTTGAAGAAGTTAATGCTATGTAGTGCCTCCATATTGGCCATCAATGTGAGATCTTTCGTAGGATGGTGTTCTTTACTATTAACTACCATCATATCTGAACTCCACAGGATGTATGGGATCGTAATATATACACACAATCAAACACTTTTTAAAGGCTTCTCATTATTTAGATGATACTGCTTTATTGAATAGGCACGGGAACCTCCACACATAGGCACCGACCTACGGTTGTTAGTATAATATCATACTGTTGTGTGATGCCAAAACCACCACCCAGTCATCTGGTTGAGAAGCAAGCTGCAACTGACTTTGGGCTTGTTGTCTGGTCGAAGACCAAGACCCCTCTAACTTTAGGCTTGGGGTTTCAGGCACCACTACAACTTGTATGGGAGGAGCTATCGTATGCCCAATTGATCACATGATTAGGTCACTCTTACAGTGCCTTTATAATGGAATAGGATAGGACGTCTTAATACATGATCAATTGCGCATGCGTTCACCCCTTAAACATATTGATATCCGTGCTCTTACAGTGACTGACTGGGAAAAAATTTGGGGCAACCTTTTACGAAAAATTCCGGGTCGGAATTATTCTAACCAGGATTTTGTTTGGCTGTGCCCCCCCCCCCCCCCCCCCCCCCCCTGACAACCAACCTCTGTTACGCCCCTGAAATTAATGAAATTTACCACACATTCATGAGTGCAGTTTGTCGCCAGATGTAAATTTCAGCAGCGATGATGGTATTTGATGGTAGATTTTGATGGGGAAATAATGCAGCATCGCAATATATTCAACACATGAAGTGCATTTTACGATTGCGGCATAAGACAATATTTATTGCCCCAGACGGAAATATAGGTCGGGTAAAGTCTTGGAAAAGTGAGTCAAGTCCCACGAGTCAATCAAGTCAAGCCTTTTAGTTAACTGACTCGTTTCAACAAAGTAAATTTGAAAAGTTTTTTATCAAGTCAAGTTACAAAACAACTCATTGCTCTTGCATGGTTTAATACAGGCATTCTCAAATGGTGGCGCGCGCGCCACTTGTGGTGCATCAAGGCATCCTAAGTGGCGCGAGAGTGGTTACAATTTGTTTTAAAAGAAAATCATATCATGATATAGCCAGATTTCACAGGCCTATGACGGTCAGATGTATAAAGACAGCAATTTTTCGCGCGCTGTGCGCGCATGTGCCCTCAAAAGAGTAATATAATGTTGCCTACATAATATTCATATGTTAAAATATTTTGTTCAGGGAATTTTGCCATTGTAAATTTAAAAAAATATGACCAAGTGGAGCTTCAACAAGTTGGTTACTAAAAAATGGTGATTTAGTCCATAAGTGAAGATAAATAATTTACTTATAGAGTCGTCGCAACACTGCCTGTGTGATCGATAATAAACACTCAGTACCGTATTCTAAAAGGTCCCTTATTCCGAATTATTCTGAATCTATCAAAATGGGGGTTATTCCAAATAATTGGGGTTTTCAAAAACTTTTTTGACCTCCCCCCTTTGCAGAGTATCAACACTTTTTGGGCCCCCTATAATTATCCAGCCACCCACCAAAGTATTTATGAACCACTCCCTAATCTTTTCCAGAGAGCGCCCTCTATTCATGATTCTTTTTTAGAATTTTTTTTCTCGAAGAATCTTTATAACCCTGACCCTTGTCATAAGCCCTGAAGATGATTGCGCTGGTGTAGTGGTAGTCTACCTCGTATACCGTGTTTCATTTCACTGTCACACTTTGACACGGCGCCTTTTTGCTTTATTTCTAACAGGGCGCCTTTTTGACAGGGTGTCTGCGATCCTACCCAAATTGGGGCAACCTTTTACTATTTTTGGGGGTGCTTGTCGGCAATCGGGACCTCTACACCCAGGGTTGCACAAATTTGTTTCTTCCCCAGGAGCAAGGTTTTGAGCTTAACTTTCCCCACCTACACTTCCAGGTTTGATAAAAATCAGATCACAATATGTCAGCTATAGTGTTGTTACCATAGTATAATTTTACATTTGGGAAGAATCTTTTTTAGGTGGGCATGAAAAAAATGATGTGCACGAAGCGCGCACATTTTGTTGTGGCATTTGACGCTAAAATTGTCAAATTGAACCTAATATAATAAGAAAATGTACGCGAAGCGGGAAAAAAAATGCCTTTTTATGCTAAAATTATCGGTTTTTTTGTCTAATGTTAACTTCCTTTTTTTTGGAGGGGGGGGATTTTAAATCCTTTTTTGGGAGGGGACAAAGTGGGGGGTGGGGGTGGGGCACAAACATATTTTGGGGGAAATGACCCCTTGCCCCGCTGTAGCGCCGCCACTGGGGAAAGCAATAATACAATAAATACGTTATTTAGTATACCTGTGCAACCACAGCTCATAACCCAAAGTTGCATTCTTTTCTCTTCATCTTTTTTTCACCCTTTCCCAATTACTTTTTTTCCAATTGGCATTATTTCCCCAATTCTGCTCATTATTTCCCGGGAGCGGTGCTCCCTGCTCCCGCACTTTGTGCAACCCTGTTACACCCCTCCATTCAAAAGGGTCTGGGGACGCCCTTGTCTATCGGTAGGCCTGCCAGAGAGTGTTGTTCAAGACAAAGACTAGTGTAGTGCCGGGTGTAGGGGGGGGGGGGGGGGGACACTGACATTGGAAAAGGGTATAGGTATGTGCTGCGCTGAAGACCCCCTTTTCACCCTCTGCTGCTAGCTCTTATGACCCCCCTTTTGAGCCTGCATCAGTTCTTATGACCCCAATTTTGTTGAAAATTAAATAATTGTGAAATGTTGTGTTCCAAAGCCCCAATTCTTCGCAAATTTTGCGTTCTAAAACCCGAAAAAAATTGAAAATTTGCGTTCTTGCTAATCAACATTGAACTATAGGCCAGTTCTCAAGACTTACTTTTTAAAAAAAACCAGTTCCCGAGACCCTATTTTTCGTCAAAAAATCCACTCAGTTCAGTTCTGTAGCCCCCTTTTTGAGACCCTGTGCGGCACACCCCCTACCCAAAAAAATGTTGAGTGCCCTCCTCTCCCGGGGTGTAGTGGTGGCGGGAGCATCAGAATTTGGGGTGGGGGAAAAGTCGGCTTTCAAACCACTTACTAGTATTAATGACCTACATCTGACACCAAATGGAGAGTTATATTGAGATCCAGAAATTATGAATTTTTAGACTTTTTATCCCCAGACTAAAAGCCGGTGGGGGATATCAGTAGCGTGGCCAGGGGTGAAAGGAGGGGCATAATGTGCCCCCCAACCCCACCCCCACCCTGGAAAAATGTGACCGGAAAAAATTGGGAAGGCAGCGGAAAATCAGGAAAGAAGAGCTAGGAGACAAAAAGGGAAGGAAAGGGAAAACGGAAAGGAAAGGGAAAAAAGGAGAAAGGAAGACAGGCAAATGAGTTGGGAAATTACAGTTTTTCATACCGGTATGGGGACGCAACACCTCTACCCCCACCAGGGGTCGCATTCTGACGTTTTGAAGGGACCCCTTAAATTTGACGATGTAAGGAAATGGAAACCTTAAGTGGTGTTTGAAAATGAAAGATGTCCATGACTTCATGGCTGAATAAGCTCAAATGTCACGACTCACTATGCTAATATCTGAGCCAAGAATGGGATTTACATGGCTGAATGATCATGAATTGATTACACATAAATTTTTCTCAGCCACGGGTACTTTTCCATTAGTGAGAATCCATAGCAAAAAAAAAGGTACCGGGTGTCCACCCAGTAGACATCCGGTGGCTACCGGATATCATGCCGGTAACTTTTTTGAAGGTACCCGATGACACCGGCTAGCTGATAACCTTTCCGATAACTAAAATAAGTTCTCGGGAAGGTACCAGAAACACACACGAGTTCCCAGGAAGGTGCCTGGAAACATAATGAGTTCCCAGGAAGGTGCCAGCAAACTTAGTCTCTAAAAATGAGTTCCCAGGAAGGTGCCAGCAAACTTAGTCTCTGAAAATGAGTCCCCAGGAAGGTACCAGCAAACTTAGTCTCTGAAATTGAGTTCCCAGGAAGGTGCCAGCAAACGGTCAAAGCTAGGTCAAGGCAAAAGATCACATGATGACCAACTGATTTTAAATTTGCTGTTGTCTGCCCTATATAGCAGTAATCATGGCAGTTGTGATGTGGAGCATATATGATGGATATTTTGGTTCCTTTTGAAGGTATTTGACATTTGTATGTGAATTGTGAATCCTATTGTCTAAAGAACTGTTATGTGGAATATATGTCACTGGAATTGTACTGTAGATGACTAAAATGTGTAAATATAGTAAGCTTTAATAAGCTACATATAAGTAAGCTTAATTCACTTGCATTATATAGACCATGTAAATTTGGCTTACCTCTAATGGTCACATCATTTTAAGTGATGTGGAAAAGTGTTTGGGTGATGTTTTGAATGAATATGGTGTGTCGAGGGGTGGGGGTGTGTTGGTATTGGGTGACATATTTCGAGCCTAGACGGGATTAAGGGCTCACAACACTAAATAAGTGTTGGGAGATGTTTGGAATTTGGTGTGGTTAAATAAGTATGATGTCTCCTAGCTTCTGCCATGTGTTGGTGGCATACTTCGGAGAATGTGTCCAAGGAATCTAAACTGGCGGCTCTTTACACCGTGGATAAGAGGTTTCGTCTTGATTATGTCGTAAATGTTGGTGTGTGGGACATTGTGAGTCATGGGTTATATGCTAAGCATTCCCCATTACTTTATGTTCCCAGTCCCTTAACACTTTTGGACCGGTGATTTGACATTTCGTCGGTAACAATTAACAAATCATCAAAGGATGTGTCTATTTCCCACAATGCGGTCCAATTAAAAGACTGCAAAGGACATAATTATGCCCCAAGGCTATTAACTAACCTTCATAACCCTGAAAATGGACAAAATCTTAGATGATTTATTACCGGCTTAATGTCAAAATTACCGATCCAAAAGTGTTAAGGGATGGGAACATAATGTAAGGTACATGTATAGTTACTGTAAAAGCTTATAAAGCTTAAATTTTCGTGCAAAATATATTTCCGCGAACAATATTGACTGAGTGGTACCAGGTGACCACCCGATAACCATCCGGTGGTCATCCGCTACCTCATGGTTAACAGTTGCCTTCATAGGTTCCTGGTAGCTACCAGGAACCTGAAAACTAATTTGCATACATTATCATAAAAGACACCGGGTGGCCACCAGGTAACCACCTGGTGACCATCCCTGTACCTACTAATTTGTATGTGAAAATTTACCCGATGTCTACCCGATTACTACCCGGTAGACATCTGGTACTTCATGGTTTTGGGTCTACGTAGTAAGTACCTGGTGACCACCCGATGACCACCAGGTTGCTCCCAGCAACATGCATTTTTTTGCTATGGGAAGCAATTCATAAACTTTTGTGACTTTTGAGAAGGGCAGTTTTTGTCTTCCATTTGAGCTCATTCAGCCATGAAGTAATGAAAATCTTTCATTTTCAAACATCACTTAGGAAACAGTCATAGGATTATTTCTAACTAAGTTTTATTGGTTAAATGTTTTATCTTACCATGTTATGACGAATTGTTAAGGGGGGGGGGGGGGGCTTACTTTTGGTGTTGTGTTTATATGAAAACTCCAAACTGGGATATCATCCTTTAAAGATGTACTTTTAAATTATCATTATTATTTATTTTTTTATAGGCCTATATATTTTTCTGGTTTTATTTTTTAATCTGAAACGTTCACATTAATGTTATAAACACGCTGGAAATTAATTATTTACAAGAAATCACAAACAATCACCTAAATTAGGTTTTGGGCTATTTCTCAGTGTGGAGCTCTGCCCAATTCATTTGGTTTCGGTAGAACAGATACATATGATGTAACCACAGGGTTGTCATTTAGAAACATGTAAATATCCTCTAGTTGTTATTATGGTGCAATTTCTAATTGAGACTCTAAGAGGATGAACACATTTACTGGCAATCAAACAAGAAATACAAAAACAAGTTACATAAGAAGCATAAAACGGTTTCTTTGTTTTGTAATTAGAAACAAATGTAATGTATGTATGAGAAGTTATGTACAAATAAAAGTTCAGGAGGGACCATAATGTTGCGTACAATCAACTGAATCAATATATGGTTACAAATACTATGCGTAGAATTGAGTTTTA
>CM069456.1:42402843-42676244 GCA_035610835.1 Ophiura sarsii | reverse complement strand
CAACATTTGGAGTGGGGGAGGGGGGGGGGGTGGGGGCAAGACAAAAAAATTGGGGTAAAATGTGCACACATTTTTTGTCTTTTATTGTAAAAAATTTGCTGAAAATAGATTAATTTGTTCTAAATTAGACATTTCAGACTAATTTTAAGTAATTTGGACAATACAATTCAACATTTTCGATTGAAATGTGGTGGGACTTGAGCTGACTGGGGGAAAAAGGTCGTTACTGGGAGGGGCATTTGCCATGGGGGTGGCTCAACCCATCTTTTCTGTCATTATTTGTCCATAGTTGCCCCCCTGTTAGATTCAAGTCTTACGAACCACCCGTCTGGGTCAGTGTTATAGTTGCAGCAAGGTACAGGATAACCCGCACAAGTTGTAAAACTCCTAATTATGCCCTCAAATAACCTCTTTATTGTCATAATTTTCTGTTACAGAGTGGACAATCATCTACAACAATCAACGGCTTTTATTTTCCACCACTGGACAGTATGAGTAATAACAAGAAAAGAGCACCCCCTTCTACTGCTGATGTTGGTAAGTTGTATTGATCAGTTTACTATGACGTCAAAAAGGACATGTTGTCGGCAAACACAGTTTTCAGATAGAGGCCAATATATTTAGTGAAACATAAAGAAAGTAATAGCAAAAAAAAATTGCTTCTTCAAATCATATCTTGTGATTACAATGTCTGTTTACCTTCAACATGGTATCATATCAAAGCTTTAAATGTGCTTTTTCAAGTTTTACCAATACTGTAAAACAAGTTAATTTCACGGCATGTTTTTTTCGCGAATTGCTAATCATCACTTGTTTCGCGGAAACTTAATTTCACGAATCTAAAATTTCATTTTCTAAAAATTATTTACTTCACATAAAAAGACGTCGAAACTGCCAAATTTTGAACCCTACACTCAATTTTAAAATAAGTATGATATGGTTTTTGTAGGCACAACAATTACTATTACTAACAGTAGTGGTGTTTAGTCCTCCATTTCTTCTAAAACCCCACTGATCCTAATTACTAGTATTATAAATGATAGTTCAAGCAGGCATTATGCAAGTCAACCGACGCTGTTTGTTTTTCCTTCGATGTCATGTGAAATGTTAGCACAGACCGGTGCTGGTCCGCAAAAGAGGAAACTAACACAGTACAAAATACGCACAGGGATGAATCAGTCGCGATATTACAATGAGTAAATCAATCGCAAATACGACATTTCTGAACTGAAAAAAGTCAAATGTAACACGATTTTCAACAGATATCATTGCAATGACTTTAAAAATGAATCGTGTGTGTCAATTAAGCTTTGTTTTCACATAGATACTGTAGATACTGTAGTTTCAATTTGTATCCAGTGTAAAGGCTGTCGAATTATGCTACCATTTCTATCATCATCAAACACATTAATTCGCGGCAATATACATTTACAGTAATAACTCAGATTTTATTCGGACCTCCTTCATGTTCCCTTTTGATGTGAAAAGGTTGCATATTCCATCACCACTTCAACCGTAACCCTTACCCAAACCATCCCCCAACCCCGCAAAAAAAGGGGGGGGGAATTATGTAAGAAGGGTCAACATCATTGCTACATTTCGCCTCTTCAAGGTTGTACTATCAACAATATACAGATATTGATATTGATTTAAATTATAAACTTATTTTGTTTGACTTTGCTCAGATCCTTTGGTAAATAGTTGTTTTGTTTTAATGAAGAGGGTTGTTTACAACATCAAGAAGCAGACACCATCCTTTCAAGTATCTTATAAATTTCGTTATAATCTCGAAAAATAGATTGCTACAAGTGGAAGGCATTCAACAATGTTTGTACTTAAAAATATATTTCATAAAACCAATTATCAATATACATTATGCTAAGTGACTGTATTTGTATGTTTATGTTTAACACTTTCAACGCGGCGGGCGTCTGCAGACGACATTCCAAAATGCACAACATTATTCAGAAATGTCATAATTATTGAATTTCATCTCCATATTTGGAATCACCATGAAAAAAGCATTAAAATAAGTTCAAACATGCATAGTATTGGTTCAGTGATTCTTGAGATAGACTTGGAAATTTGGAAAGGTTTCTGGAAAATCGTTTTGTATTGTAAAACTACCCATGTGGAAAGTGATAACATAAACCCCAATGTTTTTCATATCAAACATGTTATATTGTAGGACTCTCTGAAAGCACAAGCAACCTTCCAGAAATAGAAGGCGTCAATCTCGACGACGAGCTTCTGGTACGCCCTCAAAGCACCACTCAGCGATGTTAGCAGACAGCGTTTACGCGCCATCCAGATTAATTTCCGTCGCCTTGGCAACTTGGAAAATCAGATCACCTCAAAGGAGCTGAATTCTGTGCTGAGTGAGCACAACATCAAATTCCCGGGCAGGACGTATCAGCTGATTCTGAAGAAATTTGAAGGCAAATATGGAGTGGATTTTGAGCCGCTCTGGAAGTTTATGGTGCAGGCACAGTCTAGGACAGGTAAGTGTTAACTTAACCAAGATCAGGGCAGCCCTTTTATGGCAAAAGAATGTATCTTATATGTAGTTTTCTAACAGTATACTTCCTTTTAACATGATCAAAGTTAGCTTTTTTCTCCATAAATCATGTAGTGGTAAAAGGCAGTATATTACTTTTATTGTCTTTACAAGTTGCAACCTTTTCCTAAGTGAGGATTATTGAACCAAGTTAACACAATCCATGTTAAAAGGAAGTGTATCATTAGGAAAGTACATATAAGATACATCCTTTTGCCATAAAAGGGCTGAGGGGTATCGGGGTGGGGGCACTTGGATATTAAGTTAGAAGCATCTATGTGAATAAAGGGGTAGACACAGATTATGGTAATTTTTACACACAACATAAAACTAACCAAATTTTTTAAAAAAGATGTTATATTTGATTACAGAACGGATACTTTTTGAAACAAAATTTCTTTTTAGGCGAAACATGGAGTACAACTTTTGTTTGTCTTTTGTGCTATTTTGCATGAAAGGTAAATATATTGAGGGGTGGTCTGAGAATGTTGAGACACACATGCGTCAACTATTATATTTGAGTGCTCCCCCTCCCCCAGGTGTAACATACCCATTTATAATATATACACAATAAAAGACACTTCAGACAGATATACTTTTGATAATTCTTGTTGTATTAAATCTACGTTTTTCATATATGTATGCAACGGACAGCCTGGTGCTAACATCTGTATAGATGTATGGTTGGGCGTATTGATGTCACTGGAGTAGGTATGGATGGACCGGGTCTAGTGTTGGGCAGTTGGGCTTATCGATAATACTACACCAGGTCTTATATATATATATATATATATATATTATACTTGCACATATAATGAGAGTGTTAAAGTTAATCAAGCTTTCGGCTTTATTGCCTTCATCAGGAAAAATGCTGAAAATAATAAAGATAAAACTGGTAAACAAAGCAAGGTATTTGTTCATAATTTTAAAATAGCGCATTACGATGTAAAGATTATATAGAAAAGAGAGACTTAACGTTCAATTTAGACAAGAAAGATAATAGTGGTCATAGCGGTAAGCTTAAATTGTGATGAATGATAAGTAAACAAAAACAATGAAAGTATTTTAGCCCGGTAATTTATTTTCAGCGCGATGATGCGCAGCGCGGAGATACATGGTGCGCAATGCGGAGATACGTGGTGCGCAACGCGGAGATACGTGGTGCGCAACGCGGAGATACGTGGTGCGCAACGCGGAGATACGTGGTGCGCAACGCGGAGATACGCAGTATCAAGGGGGAGCGTGGAGGGAGCATACATAGTCAAGCCAACAAAGATGTGTGCAATGATCGAGACAAAACAAGAAATAAAATTGCTATTAACAAATATGAGTCAGGGTACATGCGTTCAATACATTATATACAAAATGTCGTTTACTAGTCTAAAGGGGTCTATTTCTATCTTTAAGCTCTTAGGTAGAAGTTTTAGCGTGCTTGTTCACCTTTCCATATATGGGAAGATTAGGGTCAGCAGATGAATCCAGTGATGTTGCTTCCATATGGATGGTTTCATGAACATCATTATCATCTCTTGAAAGTGATATACAGGTTTTAGCATGCTTATTCACCTTGCCATATATGGGAGGATTTGCCGCAGCGGAAGAGGTATCTAGGGATAATGGGTCCATTTCGGTGGTTTCGTAAACTTCGTCATCTCTCGAATTTGATTTCCCATCAAGGTTGGCTGATGGACCGGATGAAACATACAGAATATTATCAATAAATCTTGAAATCTCATCATTACTATTCTCAATGATGACTCAAGCTCTTAGGTAGAAGATTTAGCGTGCTTGTTCACCTTTCCATATATGGGAAGATTAGGGGCAGCAGATGAATCCAGTGATGTTGCATCCATATGGATGGTTTCATGAACATCATTGTCATCTCTTGAAAGGGATATACAGGTTTTAGCATGCTTATTCACCTTGCCATATATGGGAGGATTTGCCGCGGCAGAAGAGGTATCTAGGGATGCTGGGTCCATATGGGTGGTTTCGTAAACTTCGTCATCTCTTGAATTTGATATCCCATCAAGGTTGGCACCACCGGACGAAACATACAGAATATTATCTACAAATCCCGAATTCACCCCACGACTGTCTTCATAATCAGACTCTTTAGTTACAGTCTTGTTTACTTGGCTGTATATCGGTGGGTTGGAATCCAAAGGTGTAGAGGGTGAAGGGGAGTTTATGGCTGTATTCTCTGGCCTCGGATAAATATTGTCAGTAGGATGACCAGTGCTGCCATTTATAATTCCTGGCGTAGTACGAGATTGAGTTTCAGATTTGGATTTTTTGAATCGTAGTATGACGATTATAACAATTATTGTAACAATAATGATCAAGAGAGTACCGATTGTGCCACCTATAGCTGAAGCAGAGCTTTTCCCTGTGCTGTTTGAATCATTAACAGAGGCTGATCCTTCAGGAGTCAGAACAGGCGTTGTTCCTTTGGGAGTCAGTACAGGTGTTGTTGGTTCTGTTATAACTGTAAGTTCAGCGGAACATGTACGGTGTGCAGTTGGAAATGTAAGGCTAGTCATCAGACAATTAAACGTAGTGTTATTGTCATTAATGGTAACTCTTTTTGTCACAGTTGCATCACCCAGATATACGTGTGATCCATTTGATCTTTGTAGTGTTAGTTCCAAGTTAACAAGATCTGATGATTCCCCAAGGGTACAGTTGAATGAAGCTTCGGTTCCATTTATCAGAGTTGCAGATGGTCCAATACTGCATTCTGGGTAATTTAGGGGTGGGAGATAGTAGTATGCTATGGAGACTGTGACTTCTTTTTCTCTTTGAATTGTCTTCAAGGCAGTATCATATTCAATTTGACATTGGTAAGTACCTCCATCGTCTTTCACTGCATTATATATGGAAAGTGTGTATCCTCCATGGACATCCCTTAGTTCAACTGCATACTTTGACGAGTCACCTTCTTCGAGTTCACCATTCACAGTAAGTGTTCTCTTGGAAAATATCCACTTGGTTTGATGATTAGAGCTTCCACTTGGAAAAGTACCTTTACACCATATACTCACAACTGGCCCATGGGTGGGTGATCGATGAATCCATAGTGCCTTTGATACTGTAATTGATTGTGTTATAGTAAGACCCACCAGACCAAGAACAATCATAACCATTACTAGTAGTAGCATTGTAGTCTGCATGGTATTCAACATCTTTGGAGCTCTGAAAGTCATGATGATTCTATAGACTATATACCCTTTTATATTGGTTCTTTACCAGTGCTATTCAATCGCATTGCAAAACGTGTATTAAAATATGCCGTCCCTTTTGAAAGTGTTTTACAATTCAATGCTTGTGAATTTTCCATACCACTTCCTTTTTGTTTCATGGATGGGTGACCCTAATAGGATGTGTAGTGTATCCTTAAAACAATGGACGAGATTTATTCTATATTCCTGGCCAATATTGTTAGAACACTTCTATCTTATCTCCTCTGCCTAATCCAAAATTGTGAAATATGATATTAATTCGGTCAAAATATCACAAAAATTGCATTGGTCAGCATTGGTAATGATTGGATGGTCCATCTGTCTTATCAAGATATCGGAGATGTATTTCGGTCTATAAAGTCCCCAACGAGGAAGATGCTGCATCATGCTACAGGCAAATAGAAAAATGTGCACATTTTGCACATTTTTCTATTTGCCTGAAGCATGAAATCCAGGGGGGCACTTTGTAGATGTTACAGGGATGTGCCGCCAATCAGGGTCCCATTTTTCACCCATCTTGTAAATGAATGACTGCTCTTCATAGCCATTTTTTGGTAAATTTATGGGTCCAAAATCCTTAATTTTGCTGTTTTTAACAGAAATTGTAACATAATTTGTCAAATAAGTAGGAAGATTATGGGTCTCCTTTCCATTTTGATGGTGGCATATCTCTCCCCAAAAAGTGTGTCCGAGTGACCGCCCCCCCCCCCCCCCCCCCTGGTTGAAATCCCAACCTCTAACAAATCAAGTGTATTCTCTGTTTTATTTGTCCGATTTTTGTGACCTAATTTATTTTATGAAATGTTGCACTATACCCGATGTAATTACCGAATCAATGAATGTAATTTAATTAATATTCATGGTGAAAAAATTACAAATTACGGCATTAATGGGTACTAATATTTTTGGGTCAGCCTGTATATACCTTATTGTTTCAAATAAAACCCTGTGAAAATGGAATTTGGCATGAATTTCAAAATCGGGGATGGATAATTTTTACACTTAAAATAATTTTGAGCCTCAACCTGTGAATTCTTAATCCTGCAAATTCTGTTTATTACCTATCAAAAATTATCATCTGTACTATAGGCCTACTCATAGTATCGACATAGCATGACATATTTCATGCATGACCATATACCAGTTAAATTATCAGAGGTTTTCATGACGGAAAACATAATCAAAATAATGTTTAGAAACACCAACTTCCAACAATATGTGATGCAGCACATCAAAAGGGGGACTTTGTGTGTTTTTTCCAAGCTATAGATGAAAACAAAAAAATAAAGAAAATAAGAAGAATTAAGGAGTCATTTTCTCTCGTAAAATCTGAATGCCTTGATTAATTGTGATACATATATAATCAACTCAAAATTAACTTCACCTGCAAAGTCTCCCCCCCCCCCCCCCCCCCTCTTTGATGTGCTGCATATATCAAACACATGGGATTGTCTTATTATAATCTATTAGTGTAACTATAGGCCTATGGGCTGATTTGTTTACAATGCTGAAAAACGTAAGTATTTACAGATAATTTATATCCCATTTATATCAGTTCTACCCGTAGCGTAAATCAGGTATTCAATTGGGGGGCATCAGGGGGACAAGCCTTCTGGCAGGGTGGCATAACCGACTATTTTTTTGTATATATACAGAGAGTTTGTCATTTGATTGGGGGGGGGGGGCATGCCTTCTGACAGAGGGGGTGCCCTCCTGCGCGGCTCCCCTCTGGTTACTCCCCTGGTTCTCAATGTGATGTAGCAGCCTGAGATCACAAACTTTAGGACTTATGTGACTTTATCCTTTGCTCGATCCTCATGTGTATTTAATGCTTATAGGCCAACATATAGCTAATATTTACTACATGCATTTCGGCCGCTTGAGAATCTCAACGAGAACTTTGTATGAAATGCTTGTTTACATAAACACAGCCTCTGTGGTCTCAAGGGTAATTCTTCGCCGCGATAGTGAAAGAGGGACCGGGGTTCGAGACTGTATTTTTAATTTAATTCACGCCAGTTTGTCTGAATCTGTATATATATTTTTTGATATATTTAGTCAATGGAAAAATGTAAAGTGAAATAGATTATATATATAACAATGAGTCTCCCCCGCCTCCACTAGGTGAAGATGAGCCTGATATTCTTCTGTCTGAGGTCCAGGAAGCCATCAAGAAGTTAAAAAGTCAAAAGGCACCTGGTCTAGATGATATTCCAAATGAGCTCCTGAAGCAAGCTGATGATTCTGTAGCAGTTATTATGCAATAGACTACGCTAAGGCCTTTGATTGTGTGAGATATTCCGCATTGTGGACAGCACTGCAAGAAATGGGAATCCCTTACCACCTCGTCCACCTAATTCGCAATCTGTATGATGGTCAAGCTGCCTGTGTGCGCACTGAGAAAGGAAATAGTGATTGGTTTGCTCTAGGTCAGGGAGTCCGTCAAGGGTGCATACTTTCACCAGCACTCTTTAACCTTTATGCAGAGTCTATAATGAGACGTGCATTGGATGATTGGCCAGGGGGGCTGTCAGTAGGTGGATACCAAATACACAATCTACGTTATGCCGATGACACCACCCTGTTTGCAACAAATATGGAAGAGATGGCGGAACTCCTGAAGAAAGTCAAGGTGGAGAGTGAGCAGCTTGGCCTACGTCTAAATGTCAGCAAGACCAAGATCATGTCCATAGGCACAGATGGTGTTGGAGAGCCTCTCATAATTGATGGTAATGAGGTGGAATCGGTCTCGAAATTCAACTTCCTTGGATCCCTGATCACCAAAGAGGGTGGTTGCAGCCAAGAGATTAGACACCGTTTAGCAATGGCCAGATCAGCAATGATCAACCTAAGCAAGATCTGGGCTGACAGAGGAATAACCAGAGCAACAAAAACCAGGCTAGTCCAAGCCCTTGTATTTCCAATTGCCATGTATGCATGTGAGACGTGGACCCTAACCAAAGCTGACAAAAACAGAATAGCTGCTTTCGAGATGTGGTGTTGGAGGCGTATGCTTCGTATCGTATGGACAATGAGAAGGACCAATGCCAGTATTATTGAAGAAATAGGGGTGTCTAAACGACTTCTTCATGCTATCAACACCCAAATGCTGAGCTACTTCGGCCATATCTCACGTCGCAAGGGTAACAACCTAGAGAAGATGATCATGCAAGGCATGATTGAAGGGAAGCGTAAGAGAGGCAGACCTCGTTCCCGGTGGATTGACCAAATAAAATTGATTACTGGACACCCTCTCCGTGATTGTTACTCCTTTGCTGAAAATCGTTATTTGTGGCGTAGTATCTGTAAGGTCACGAGCTGTCAGTCATGACAGGACCGAACCAACCAAACCATATAACAATGTAGGATAACCATAACCTGACAGGCGGTTTGCAGGACTAAAGCTAACAGGGTGGATCCTGGGAAGAAATTATGACAGGAAAATAGGGTGTGCTGCCCCCAGGGTTCAAACCTGGGCTGCCGCGGTCAAAGTACAGATGATTGTCCATCACACTAAGGGGGTCGCGCTCCAAAAAATAACTTATCACAGCCTATATGATATACCATTCCATTATTACGCAAAGAGATAAAGTGGGAGATGCCCATTGCTGCAATGCTTCTGTTGGATTTGGTAGTGAAACAGTTAATGGATCATCCGTCTCATTCTGGGGTCTTTTGTTTTCAAGAATAATTACTATTATTTCTATCGACATAGTTTTTATGTTAGGGCATCCTCGCAGTAGATATTTCAGGGTCAAACAAAGTTGTTCTCCCAGTGAAAAGTTCCGCATATCGATCCATGGAAACGTAATGTACATAAGACCATGATGGGGTAAGCAACATGCCAACTTCTTTTAGTAGAGTTTTGCAGAACTGGAAAATGTGTGCTAAAAATAATCACTTTTACAGAATGCTGGCTTTCGTATGGTTAGCATTTCTGAACATTCCCTGCAATCAGCAATACAAAGGAAAGTGAAAATAGTATGATTTTGTTTATGCTTTGTTTATGATTTTTAGGTTTACGTAAGGGTGCCTTGGGTCTAACAAATGTTCCGTCCTCTAAGTTTAGTGTTCTGCAGAACCGGAAAGAGAAATGAGTACTAAATATAGTCACTTTTACAGAAATAAATACTGGCTTTTCGTTATATGGATAGCATTTCTTAAATTCCTTGCAACTACAACAATGTATACCAAACTAAAGAAAGTGAAAATAGAATGGTTTTGTTTTCTTTGTTAAGCTGTACAACATATTTGTTTCATAGGTCATTTAAGGTCAAGCCTTTACAGGTAAAATCCCCAATTCAATTTGTGATATTAACACTTTCCATGTGACTATTGGTTTTACCATAATTATACAAAACATATTTTTCAGAAACCTTTCCAAACTTTCAAGGTCTATCTCAATACAATGCATGTTGTACTTATTTCAATGTGTATTTCATGATGATTCCAAATATGCGTGGAAAGTATTAATATTACTTCCTTGTTTATAGGGCTACATTACTCAATGACACTATATCCTGTAACCCAGTGCATATTTTGCCACTATGTAATTATAACATGTGTTCTAATGACTGCCCTAGTCACCCTTGTTCACAAAAAGCACCCTTACGGCAACGAGGAAACACACCCAATCTTTGGGTGCCCGATCAACTGACCCCGATTTTGGTGGAAAAAGATTCCTGTGCAAATGAGTAACAACCCACATTTATTAGAAAATTGGAGAAAACTTGTTTTAAATTCATCCAAAAATTACAACATTTTGTACAGATATTTGGGAAAATCCCGACCAAACAACCCAACCTTGGAGGTCCAACATCAAACACCCTGTTTATGCACTTATCAATTGCAGCCCCGGCCCCGGGGGATAGCGGGGATTAGGGCCGGAATGTACAAATTGCCGATGTGACGTCCCGGCTACAGTCGTGTACGGTCCCCGCAGGGCGGGGCACCACTTTTTGTACACCCCCGCTACAGTCCCGGCCCCCCATGGCCGGGACAAAGTGTACGCCGGCGTACGGTCCTGCCCCCCCCCCCCCCATAGCCCGGACAAAGTGTACGACGGCGTACGGTCCCGGCTCCCATAGCATGCCCCGGCTACGCCCGGCCTCAGACAGCCGGGCCAATTTTGGATAGATCATGCGTACCCATCGGCAACATTGGAAAATGTTGATCCAATATATTTATTATGAACAAACAGTAGGCTTATTTAAGTTTTAAAAATGGACCGACAACATGATGATTGATCTAATTGACTTGGGAGGGGGATTTTGGACCTTCCTGGGGACTTGGGAGGGGGAATTGAGGGGGGGGGTTCCCCCTCCCTGACTTACGGGCCTGCAAGTAGGTAGGTGTTGTCTATCTGTCCGGGCCCTACCGTGTACATTATTAGCAAAAACACTATATGGTCAAATTGTACTAAGTTTACCGTAGTCATGGTATTGAAAATCCAGGCATTGATCAATCGACTAATTTTAAAGTTTAATATAGTGCATATCTGTATTTTATATCTCTATGCCCCGGTGTGGATGATATGTACCTTATCGTACCTCCCCGCTATGTGTGCGTACACCCCAGCTACACCCCGGGGTGCATGTACATTTTTTGTACCTTAGCGTACGTCCCCGCTATGTATGTGTACACCCTGGCTACACCCCGGGTGTACATTTTTTGTACCTTAGCGTTGGTCCCCGCTATGTATGTGTTCTTGTGTACCCTAGCGTACCCTATTTTTTCAGTAATGTACGTCCCCGCTATGCCCCGGCTACACGCCCCGGCTAGGGGGGGGGCACGTTTTGTATGCCCGTACGCCCCGGGTACACGCCCCCGCATAGCCGGGCCATGTTTTTTTTACGTTGGCGTACGGTCCCCGCATAGTCCCCGCCATGCCCCGGGTCCCCCGGGGCCGGGAGTGACTGCAATTGATAAGTGCATTATAGGGCAGTGGCGTAGCTACCGGGGGGGGGGGGGGGGGGCAGGGGAAAATGCCCCCCTGACCGAAAAAAGCCCTTTGTGTCCCTGCCCCCAGCACCCTGTTTATGCCCCGCCCAGCCCCTACAAGGACCATTTTTCGTGGGCGTTTGGTGTACAACATGCCCTTTACACCCCCACCCCCCTCCTCTCAAGTTGTCTGAAAAAATATTTTGGGCTACCTTTTAAGAAAATTTCTGATCTTGCCCCTACCCCCCCCCCCCCCCCCCCCCCCCCCCCCCCCCCCCCTGAAAAAGTCCTAGCTACGCCACTGTTATAGGGTGTGTGTTTTTGTCCCCGGATCAGAATGTTGTAACTCATGTACTGCAAACAAAAATTATCTTGGCAAATAATCTTGAATAACTAGATAATATTACAATCAATGCATAAAGTGTACAAGGTCCCAGGCATGCATCAATTATGCGGTAGAATAAGGTACCACATTAGCAATATGTAATGAACTTTATTCCATCAAAGACTTGATGCATGGCCGGGACCTAAAGTACAACATTTCGCAATCAACATTCATTAAAGGGACATTAGGGAGTGTTGACATTTTTAAAATAATAAAAAAAACACTTCAGAATTCAAGATGAACATTAAAAATTGCCATTATTGTTGTTTCTACTAACAAAAACACATCAAAACTTGATTAAAACAATACCATCGCTATTTATTGAAAAACGCCCTCTATGCAAATATGGTTCGCGTTATATATCACGCGTACTGCAGGGGGATACTGTCTGACGTAAAATGCTGATCGGGCGCGATCAGAATTTTTTGAATCAACGTTTTGTTGTACAAAGAGGGCTGATTTTTCTTAATCCTTATAGGTGTAAGTTCATACATGTAATACAATTGTATACATATACTAATCCCAGTTTTTATCATAATTGAGGGTGCAGCCTCCAACACATCTCTTAGTGCCCCTTTAACTAAACAAATCATAGATATATACATATTGATTTGTGATACATCAGCTCTTCTTTTTTTATCTTCATTGAATTTGTTTTGTATGAAAAGAGCTGAAAAGTATGCTCTACCAAATAACACAGTGGTTAAAAAGGTTTACACAGGACATAGGCATACTGTTAATTATATGCAATGTAGAAATTCAGAAATTGCATAGCTCAAACTTAGAAAGTGTACTTTAGGCAACAATAAAAATGCCCTGTTCTATGACCCCGACCGACCCACTTATTTTTAAATTGGTGAAAAAAATGTTCATGTGCTGCAAATGAATAGCGACCCAATTTCTTTTCTTTTTTTTGCTTGTCAAAAATCGGCGATTTGTTTTACAGATTATTGGAATTATTATATTAAAAACCCTGAGAGGTCCGTTTGCCATTAGAACAGGGTTTTCCTGTCCTCTTGTTAGCAGAAATGCATCCAGGCCTGGAAATAGCATTCACCCTTTTGCCTCATGCAGGTGAAGATGCAAAAGTACCTGACTGGCTGGCGATAAAATTGTTCGAACTCACAGTATAAGTGAATTACACTGGCTGGTGGAATTTCTGTTGGGCAGGTATTTTTGTGCATTGCCAACCCAACTGATGGGGAAAAAAAGATCTGAAGTTCCAGCCCTGAATGCATCAATTCTTTGTTGGAATATGGTATCATTGACTTGTCATGGAACACTTTATTCTAACATGTGTAATTGATGAATACCCAAAATTTAAAATACACTTTAACCAAAATAGACTTCTATTTCTCCCGAATATAGTGTCCTTCATGATCTCCATTATTCATCATCAGTATTAGAAGGTCCCGATGAAACATATATCTTGTTATCAACAAAACCGGAGCTTTCCCGATGACTATCCTGTCCTACATCATCAGTCCTGGTCTTAGCACGCTTATTAACCTCGCTGTATATGGGAGGGTGAGGAGCAGCAGGGGAAGAGACAACTTGCGATGTATCTATGTCAGTGGATTCGTAAATATTAGTGTCATCTTCTCTTGAGTAAGCTATATCATCAGCGTTGGCGGGACCAGAGGAAATATACAAGATATTATCGACAAATCCGGAACTCTCTCTATGACTTTTATTGTTGTTATCAAACTTTTTAGCTTCATCAGTCTTAACACCCTTGTTGACTTGGCTGTAGACAGGTAGATCATTGTTTACTTGGCTGTTGACAGGTGGATCATTGTTTACTTGGCTGTTGACCGGTGGAACCTTGTTGACTTGGCTGTAGACGGGTGAATTAGAAGCCGCTGGTGACGATTTGTCAAACTCTGTGGTTTCATGAACAGGCATGTCATCTCTTGATTCAGAATCATCATGATTGGTTGACTCCATGCTCGGTTGTGGAACGTGTGGGGAGAGGTTCAGATCTGTGTTTTCGTAAATTGTGTCGTCTCTGGAACTGGACGCATACTCGCTGGAATTGTTGGGGTTATTTACAACCGCATACTCGGAGTCATCTTGATTGAGAGTTGGTTGAGTTAACTGATGGGATCCAGGCGAAAGCGAAGCCTGTGAGTTGTTGACTGTGTCATCTGGCCTGTCGGACAAGTAAATGTTGTTTGCGGCATGACCTGGCGCACTAGATTGACTTTCAGATTTGGATCTTTTGAAGCGTAGTACAAGTATTACTATCAAAATGAGGAGAAAGATACCCCCTATGGTGCCACCTACAATGGCTATAGTAGTAGAGGCTTTCTGCATGGCGTTATTTGAACCAGAAGCAAGTGTCCATTCCCTGGTCATAAGTGGTTCAGTAGTCACAGATGTTGGTTGCGGTAACACTGTTATAGGTCCAGCAGCACATGAACGATTACCAGTCAGAAAAGTATCACTTGCCATAAAACAGAAGAATGTAGCATTATTATCATCAATAGTAATTGTTTTTGTAGTAGTTGCATTACCAAGCTCTTTTGTGGTGCCGTCTGGTCTTTGAAGTATTAATTCCAGGTTAACATTTGGTACAGATTCTCCAACCGTGCAGTTGAATGTGGCTTTCATTCCATCATAGAAGATCCTTTCATTTATCAAATTAGTTGCAATACTGCATTGTGGATAATTTAGAGCTGGCAGGTAGGAATCTATAGGTACTGTTATTTGGATCATCTCTCGCTGTGTCTCGCCACTTTGGACATATTCAGCTTGACATTGATAATCACCTTCATCCTGTTTGACAGCATTTTTAATATATAGATAACTGTATGTAAACTCATTATAACTGGATCTGAAAAAGTAAACACTGTACCTTGATGTATCAGAGTTTAGGTTGTTATTCTCAGCCATTACTGTGCCATTAAGTGTCCACCTTAGCTTGTGCCAAGTGCTTCCTGCAGAAAACATATATCTACACAGCACCACTATACGTAGACCAAGATGATTTGGAGTAGTGGTAAGCCAATGTCTAAGCCCAAGTGGAACTAATATTGGTCCAGCATAACATACTCGGCCTCCAGTTGGAAAGGTATAGCTTGTCATCTCACAAGCAAATATTGCATTATGGTCATAAAAGGTAACAACGTTTTTCAATGTCTTACCACCAAGCCATTTGTAGGTTGTTCCATCTGATCTTTTAAGAAATAGCTGCAAGTTCACACCAGGCACAGATTCACCAACCGTACAGTTGAATGTAGCTTCAGTTCCTTGCGTCAAGGTAGTAGATGGTGCAATACTGCATTCTGGATAATTTATGGATGGGAGGTAGGAAGCTATCGGAACCATTACCTCTGAATTATAATATGTGAAACCGTAACCGTAAAGGGCATATACCAGTCGGCATTGATAAATTCCTGCATCCTCTTGCACTGCATTTCTTATGTAAAGTCTGTATCCTCCATTAAAAAACCCAACTGCATACTTTGGTGATTGTCCTTCTTCCACTTCCCCATTAATGGTTAATATTCTATTGGAAAATATCCATCTGATATCTTGTGAATTACTTTCACTTGGAAATGTACCTTTACACCCAACATATACAGCTGGTCCGTATTTGGCATCAGCATATACACTTGGCCCTGAAAATGTAATTGATTGTGCATTAGTAAGCCTTACAAGACCAAGAATACTCATAACCAGCAATAGAGATGCAGTAGTAGTAGTCAGCATGATGTCTGTCTGCTTTGGAGCAGTCATGATGAGTGATGAGTGTCTATCCCATTTACAACAATATTGGTAGTCGATTAATGATAGGATTCAATGGCGAACAATTGCCGAGTGAAATTTTGTTTTGATTCTTTAACCTGTGCAATACACACTTGTTGGTGTTTTTCAGTTTTACTTCCTTTGACCTTGGTAGGCAGGCCTATGTCTGTCAGGAAAAAGTTGGTAACCTGTGAGGGCAGTACATAACATGTAGGATTAAATACAGAGCAATGGAACCATATTTTTCAACCTGGCAACACAATGTAAAAACACAGGCTGGCAATGATAAATAGCCTAGTTTTTTGTATTGGAAATAATTACACATACAGACTGTTGCTCATGGATAACATTAATATTCATCATTTGCGCTAAAGTTGATTTCAAGCACCAACTATTAAAAATAACTTGACTTGCCTTGATTCACTTTTCCACTCAACTTGATTAGGGTTCATATTGATTGCTATCTAGATACCTTACTGAAGATAGGAATGTTATCCATTTGTTTGCTATCTACTGAAGATAACAGTATTAATCATGTTAACATTTTGGCCATTTGATGAAGTGATTGGATTTGTGGTTCCTGGTTTCACCTGTTACTGTGAGAAACATCTGTGGTTTTTGAAAGTTGACTAGTAATTGGGCTTAAACATGAGTTTGATCAAACACTCCATATATAAAAGTCACTTTTTTTGTGTATGTGTTGCCTTCAGCGACCGACTCTAAAATCTCAATAATCAGGGTCGCAATTTTTTTTAAGATTTTAATTTTACCCAATTTGTCAAAATGTTACTATATTCTGCTTGAATTGAATAACTTTACTTGAATATATTGCTTTAAAACTATTTCACACTAGAAACATTAGTCAAATTGCCATTTACCAATTTTGTCTTGTCATAAACCACGGTCTGTCAGCAGTCTTGTCTGTCAGTAATATTTGTCAGCAAAACAAAAAAAGGAAAATCAACCGACCGACCCGACTTCACAATTTTTAGGGTAACACAACAACATTTTTTGGGCCTAAGCAAAAGTAATGCATACTACATGTGAATATATAATTGCTTTTACAGAAATGAACGCTGGCTTTCGTTATATGGTTAGCATTTCTTAAAATTCCTACTTGCAACTACAACAATGTATACCAAAGAAAGTGAAAATAGAATGGTTTTGTTTTCTTTGATACACTGTACAACAGATTTGTTTCATACAGTAGGTAATTTAAGGTCAAGCCTTTACAGGTAAAATCCCCAAATCAATTTGTGATATTAACACTTTCCACATGGCTATTGGTTTTGCCATATTATACAAAACATATTTTTCAGAAACCATTCCAAACTTTCAAGGTCTATCGCAAGGATTACTGGACCAATACAATGCATGTTTGTACTTATTTCAATGCATATTTCATGGTGAATAAAATATGGTAATTTGATTTATTTTTAATGACATTTTTGAAACATTTTGTGAAATTTTGTAATGTCGTCTGCAGACGCCTGCTGCGTGGAAAGTGTTAATATTTACTTCCTTATTCTAAACTGTCACTGCTTATTGCAACACTTCTCAATGACACTATAACTGAGTACATTATTTTGCTACTATGAAATTATAACATGTGATGGTTCTAATGACTGCCCTAGTCACCCTTGTTCACATGCAATAATGACACTAGTATTGTATTTGAAATCAAGCCCTTGTATTTCCGTCTCCCACCCCGTCCTTACAGGATTAGATCAAGCATTTCTTAGTAGAGGTAAAATGTAAACGAAAAATAGTAGGATATTGTAAACATTAAATGGGGATTTAGATGAAAAATGTGAATATATAATAATAAGTGAAATGTGGTGTTTTGGGGGAAAACTGTGTTTTATTTATGAAAACAGTACATTTTAAGTGAAAATGATGTGTTGAAAACACTGAATTGTTTTTGAATATTTTTTGGTGATAAAATAAAACATAGGAGGGGTAGACTTTCATTATACTTGTGTCATTTCCATATACTAGTACTCTATAATAGCTTTCCCCAGCTTTAATGGGGAAAGCTGTGCATATGAATGAAAATGCCGAGGAAAGTTGTAAGAGTATATGGAAACGACTGCTAAATAGTTTTCAATACAAAACAAATAAGATTCTTTCCTAAAATCAATATTGCCAACTTCTGATTCATTTTGTTTGATCACATCACATATTACAGGCCTTGTTCAGGTCCCTGTTGCGGTCAAAAATGCACCCATACGGCAACTAAAAAATAAACCCAATCTTGGGTGGGGGGGGGGGGGGGGGGGGGGGGCCGATCGACTGACCCTGATGTTGGTGGAAAAAGAATTCCTGTGCAAATAAGTAACAACCCAAATTCATCCAAAACAACATTTTGTACAGATATTTGAGATTAGGTGTGTCATTTTGTAAGGTGGGAAAATCCAGACCAACCAACCCAACCTTGGAGGTCCAAACACCATGTTTATAGGACAGTGGCGTAGCTACCGGTGACCCCCCCCCCCCCCCCCCCCACCCCACCCCACCTCCTCCCTGACCGAAAAAATCCCTTTGTGCCCCGCCATCAGCCATATTTATGCCCCGCCCCAGTCTCCGGATGTAGAGTATAAGCATTATGACAATTTACAAGGACCATTTATCATGGGCGTTTGGTGAACAACAACCTTACCCCCCCCCCCCCCCCCCCCCCGACTGAAAAACATAATATTTGGTCACCCTTTTACAAAAAATGTGGATCTTGCCCCCCCCCCCCGAAAAACCTGACAAATCCTGTTATAGGGAGTGTTGTTTTGTCGCAGTGCCCTCTGCTAACCCTAACCACCGCCTCCCCTATTCCCCTACCCCTCCCCGGATCAGAGTGATGTAACTCACGTACTGCAAATAAATTTATCTTAGCAAGTAATCTTGAATAACTAGATATTACAATCAATGCATAAAGTGTACTAAGTCCCAGGCTTGCATCAATTATGCAGTAGAATTAAGTGCAACATTAGCAATATGTAATGAACTTTATTCCATCAAATACTTGATGCATACTGGAACCTAAAGTACAAAATTTCGCAATCAACATTCATTAACTAAATACATCATAGATATACATATTGTTTTTTGATACATCAGCTCTTCCTTTTTTTATATACATTGATTTTTTTCTCTCGATGAAAACAGCTGGAAAGTATGCTCTACCAAATCATACAGTAGTTACATTTTTTACATAGGACATTGACATACTGTTAATATATGCAATGTAGAAATTCAGAAACTGCATTTAACACAAACAAAAGTGTACTTTTAGGCAACAACAAAAAACACCCTGATCGTCCTGATTGGTGAAAAAAATGTTCATATTTATGAACTCTTAAAAAATCTTCTTAACACTTTCCACACGGCTATTGGTTTTACCATTTATTATACAAACTAGATTTTTCAGAAACCTTTTCCAACTTTCAAGGTCTATATCAAGGATTACTGATCCAATACTAGGCATGTTTGTACTTATTTTAATGCATTTCTCATTTTGATTCTAAATATGGTATTTTGAAACATTTTGTGACATTTTGGAATGTCGTCTGCAGACGGCTGCCGCTTGGAAAGCGTTAAGAAGAGTTGAAAACTTAAGAAGTCTAACTCTACTTATGATGAACGTTATCTTTTATGCAATAGGGAACATATATCTTGTTATCAACAAAACCAGAGCTTTCCCGATGACTATCCTGGCCGACATCGTCAGTCCCGGTCTTAGCGCGCTTATTAACCTCGCTATATATGGGAGGGTGAGGAGCATCAGGGGAAGGGACGTCTTGCGACGTTTCTATGTCAGCGGATTCGTAAATATTAGTGTCATCTTCTCTGGAGTTAGCTATATCATCAGTGTTGGCGGGACCAGAAGAAATATACAAGATATTATCGACGAATCCGGAACTCTCTCTATGACTTTTATCTTTGTTTTTAGCTTCATCAGTCTTAACACCCTTGTTGACTTGGCTGTAGACAGGTAGATCATTGTTTACTTGGCTGTTGACAGGTTGATCGTTGTTTACTTGGTTGTTGACAGGTGGAACCTTGTTGACTTGGCTGTAGACTGGTGAATTAGAAGCTGCTGGCAACGATTTGTCAAACTCTGTGGTTTTATAAACAGGTATGTCATCTCTTGATTCAGAATCATCTTGATTGGTTGACTCCATGCTCGGTTGTGGAACGTGTGGGGAGAGGTTCAGATCTGTGTTTTCGTAAATTGTGTCGTCTCTGGAACTGGACGCATGCTCGCTGGAAATGTTGGGGTTATTTACAACCGCATACTCGGAGTCATCTTGATTGAGAGTTGGTTGAGTTAACTGATGGGATCCAGGTGAAAGTGAAGCCTGTGAGTTGTTGACTGTGCCATCTGGCCTGTCGGACAAGTTAATGTTGTTTGCGGCATGTCCTGGCGCACTTGATTGAGTTTCGGATTTGGATCTTTTGAAGCGTAGTACAAGTATCACTATCAAAATGAGGATAAAGATACCCCCTATGGTGCCACCTACAATGGCTATAGTAGTAGAGTCATTCTGAATGGTGCTATTTGAATCAAAAGCAAGTGTCCATTCGCTGGTCATAAGTGGTTCAGTAGTCACAGATGTTGTTGGTTGCGGTAACACTGTTATAGGTCCAGCAGAACATGAACGATTAACAGTCAGAAAAGTGTCGCTTGCCATAAAACAGAAGAATTAGTGTAGGCTGTTATGTAGGATTTTAAACTAGTGCATTTTTTTTTGCTAAGGATGCTTTTTTTGGTGTCATTGGATAGAGTATACCCTCAGCTATCAGAAATCCATTGATCACATTTTTTTCCATCCACGGAATGGCCGCCATCTTGGATTTCAAAATGGCCGCCATTTCCAATGGAATTTGTCATATAACTTTTGTTATGAGCAACCTATGAAGTCAAAATTGGTGGCAAACCACATGTTTTTAATACAAGGGATTTCACAAGTGCTCTAGCTATGTTCCTATGTCTAACATACATGCATGGCCGCCATCTTGGATTTCAAAATGGCCGCCATTTACAAAAAATATATTTTGCCATATAACTTTTGTTCTAAGCAACATATAAAGTTGATTTTGGTGGCAAAATCCATGTTTTTAAGAGTTGTTTACAAGACAAGAGAGTGTATAATAGTTGATCTGTTGTTATATATTAATTGGCTGATAGTAGTAATTATTAGGGTAATTATTAGGGTGGTTTAAAACGGGCTGTAAGTAGCGCAACTCCAACCTTCTGCTCTACCACAAATTCTTCCTTTCCTCTATCTCCCATCTTGCTCCTTACTCTGCATGCATCTCCAATGCACCTTTTTCCATGCTTTGCTTTACTATAGGTTGTAGATACAGGAGGTAATTCCATCAGCCCTCCTGTCCCTAATCGCTTCTCTTGCAGTTACCCATCTCCACGTCCTCGAAGACTAAGATGCATTGCAATGTAGTGCATGTTAGTCGCGTGCCACCTGGATGGCCAAACCTTACGGTTAGTGCTAACTGACGGAGCTCTGGGGATGGGGGGCATGTTTTCAATACTGTATCTATGTTCTGATGTCTTACATACATGCATGGCCGCCATCTTGGGTTTCAAAATGGCCGTCATTTACAAAAAAAAAAGGTTTTACCCTATAACTTTTGTTCTGAGCAACATATGAAGTTGATTTTTGTGGCAAAACTCATGTTTTCGAGAGTTATTTACTGACAATTAAGTGTATAGTTCTATCTGTTATCCATTAATTTTACATGAATGGTTGCTATATATAAATTAAGCTGTAAATTCAATACAAATTTCAATTGTTAGCAGTAACATATACTTAGTATTTATTGTCCGGTAGTACCCCACTGGTGATACATTAGGTTGATCACATTGCATTGGACTTATTACAAGAAGACATACCAGGAGCAATCAATGTATGCTTTTGTATCCACAGCAGCTACCCCCTCTATATTGTAGAGGGGTATTATTGTATTATAATAGGGGGTAGGCCTAATTGCTGTTTTGTTCAATTGCATGTATCAAAGGCAAAACCAAACAAACAAACAAAACGAAACAAAAACTAGGAAAGGAAAGAAAAATGGTTAATAATATTAGAGGCCTATTTGGCCAATAAATTAGCCTATGTGCATAATTACTTGACTTACTTACTTTGACTTATGGCGGGTGATATTCCCGAACCACAATGCCTCTCCAAATCGTCCTATCCAACATAGCTGTCTTGATTTCTTCTACCTACAATCCTGTGTTACGCTTTAGTAAGTCAATGTAGGTTAGGGCTGGTCTACCATGCTTTCTAACTCCATGCTTTGGTACCCAATGTATGACTTTGGAGACCAGCTCATTGGACCCTCTGAAGCAATGTCCTGCAAATCTTGATCTACGCTCCCTGATCTTGTCCGAGACTTTGGGCATATCCGCGTACAGGTCCTTATTTGTCACATGCTGTCTCCAGTTGATGTTGAACATAATTCTAAGCATTCTAGGGTAACATCCGTCCAGCTGTTTACTAAGCTTTGGGGTGACTGTCCATGACTCACATCCATAGAGGAGGACTGATTCTACAGTAGCTATGAACAGTCTTTCTTTGAGCTTTCTGGATAGTGATTTTGCCTTCCATAACTGACTGCGTTTGCCACAAGCTCTCCATGCAGCTGCTTTGCGTGTTTTGATGTCCTTTTCAGTACTGTTCATCCAGGCTCCAAGGCACTTGAAGTCCTCCACTTTATCAAGGGACATACCTTCGTTTGTGGTGATTACAGGTACTTGCTTCTGGTTGAAGGACATGTACTTTGTCTTTACAGCGTTCATTTTGAGCCCAACTTTACCCACCGAAGTCTCCACTCTGGTAAGTAAGTTATTGCGCTTGAGACACGTCTTCAGACAACAGTGCAATGTCGTCAGCAAAGTCAAGGTCAGTAACTGTGGTTGGTCCTATTCGTCTGTTGCTTCTTTTTGTTAAGCGGAATCATAGCTCCTCTTCTTTGCCATCTATGGCCTCTCTTAGGGTGTAGTCGAGAACAATGACAAAGAGATATGGAGCCAAGATGTCACCTTGTAGTACTCCAGCCAGTATTTCAAATTCCTCAGTTTCCCCATCAGGTGATATAACCTTTGCCTTGGTGTCCTTGCATATTTCTGCAATCGCATTTGTAAGCTGCTCAGGTATACCATAGGCCTTCAGAATTTGCAGCATTCGTCCCCCGTGTATTGTGTCAAACGCCTTCTTGAAGTCTATAAAGGTTATGATGGCTGGCAGGTTGTTTGATCTAATTCCCTCAACAATTCTTCGGAGGGCAAGAATGTGGCCAACTGTGGTACGTCCAACTCGAAAGCCATTTTGATTAGCTCTCAAGTGGATGTCAAGCTCCGGTCTGATTCTGTTAAGTATCATCTTGTTGTATAGCTCGGCAACAATTGAGCTTAGACTTATTCCACGGTAGTTGCCTCCCAAACTGAGATCACCTGATTTTGGTATTGGTATTATGTTGAGAATAGACAAATTGGTCTGGCTTTTTCCCGTTCATCAAGGCATCGTTGCAGAAGTCCAGTATTATATTATCCAAATCACATCTTTTGAGCATTTCAGGTGTGATACCATCTTCCCCACTGCTTTCCCCCCTCTACAAGTGCCTTCTTAGCCCTCATATATTCCTCCAAGTCTAAGGGTCCTTCTTTTATGCTGAGATTTGATAGTACTGGGGTAATTTCCTCATCTTCATTACTTACGTGCGGTGGGCTCCCAAGTAGATTTTTGAAATGAGTATACCAATTATCTAGTCTCTCCTTTTTGCGTGGATCCTTTGATTTGTCCTTTTCTTGTAGTCAATCTTCCTGATATTTTGTTGATCAGTTTCCAACTCTTACCATGCTTGCAGTTTATGTGGGCATTTTCTACCTCTCTAAGCTTATTGGTAAAGTCTTCCTCTTTCACATGATCATAAGCCTCCCCTAGGCTCTTCTTAGCCTCCTTATAATTTCTCCATTTTTCCTCGTCATTATTGTCTAGTCGATATTTTGCATACGCTTCTTCAATTTGTGATCTCGCCCTTGATACCTGGGCGTCATTTGAGAAGTAGGTTATTTTCTCTTTTTTTCCTCACAGGAATCACTTCCTCTGCAGCATCTTGAGTGGCTTTAATGAATCTGGAATATTTCTCAGATGCAGTTTCTACTTCATCCTGGAGGGGTTGAAACCTATTAAAAGTATTATGCACCTCTATGCTATATTTGGCTTGTAGATCATTATCAGTTGTAAGTAGCTTCCGGATACGAGCAGAGACGATTCTATGGTCAGATCCCACACTAGCAAAGGTGTTATGCTTCAGAATTTAGAACACTGTTTTGCCATTTCCGCCTGAAAAGGATGTAGTCCAGCTGTAGTTTGTTGCCGTTTGGGCTGACATATGTCCACAACTTGCCTTTTTTCTTGCGGAAGTAAGTATTTGCGATTATAAGATCTTTCTCTTTAGCCAAGTCTGCGAGGTACTCTCCATTTCTATTTGTGTCATCATGGTAAGTGAATTTGGCGTCATCCTTTCCAAGCCTAGCATTGAAGTCGCCAACAACAAGCAAGATGTTGTGTGCTGGAATGGAGTATATTGCCCCCTTTAGACTGTTGTAATGATCTCCTACGATGTCTTCATCCGCCACATTTGTAGGGCAGTAGGTCACCACTACAGGTTGCTGGGTTACCATGGAAGTTGACTATGAGTGTACGATTAGAATGTGGCTTGATACTTGCTAATGATCTGAGTGCTCTGTTATTGAGTAGTATCCCGACTCCACCTACAGCTGCACCTGCTTTATTTCTTGTTGCTGAGGTATTGATCAGAGTTCCACCTATAATGCTCTCATACTTCACTGGGTCATCATGGCCAATGCGGTGTTCATGTCAATTTTACATTTAATTAGATTGGTTACCAGCTCCTCCCTGCATCGACTCTCTCTGATAGTTCTCACATTCATTGTAGATATAGTAATATTGGTCTTGCATGTTGCAAGTGGTCTCCTATTGCGCGCTCTGCCGTCAAGCTTACTCCTCCCTCGGGTTTGGGGGCATGCCGTCATCAGTTGATTTAGAAAAATCAGAGTTTGCTCCAGGAGACGTTATTTTAGGGACTTTAACCCTAGTATTGATTTGGTTTGCCATCATGGTTTTGCTGTAATCACTGCGGTCGCAACTCCAGCAGCATGGTTTGTTGTCCTTCTAGAATACTTGCCAGCCAAGGCTAATGAGTATATTCTACCCAGGTCTCAGTGATTTAAAGTGAAAGCAATGATCAATAGTTCTCCAGACTACTCCAATAGTCCTAGAACTACCAACCATTGCCCCCCCCCCCCCCCCCCCCCCCCAGAGCTCCGTCAGTTAGCACTAACCGCAAGGTTTGGCCATCCAGGTGGCACGCAACTAACATGCACTACATTGCAATGCATCTTAGTCTTCGAGGACGTGGATGGTTAACTGCAAGAGAAGCGATTAGGGACAGGAGGGCTGATGGAATTACCTCCTGTATCTACAACCTATAGTAAAGCAAAGCATGGAAAAAGGTGCATTGGAGATGCATGCAGAGTAAGGAGCAAGATGGGAGATAGAGGAAAGGAAGAATTTGTGGTAGAGCAGAAGGTTGGAGTTGCGCTACTTACAGCCCGTTTTAAACCCACCCTAATAATTACCCTAATAATTACTACTATCAGCCAATTAATATATAACAACAGATCAGCTATTATACACTCTCTTGTCCTGTAAACAACTCTTGAAAACATGGATTTTGCCACCAAAATCAACTTTATATGTTGCTTAGAACAAAAGTTATATGGAAAAATATATTTTTTTGTAAATGGCGGCCATTTTGAAATCCAAGATGGCGGCCATGCATGTATGTTAGACATAGGAACATAGCTAGAGCACTTGTGAACTCCCTTGTATTAAAAACATGTGGTTTGCCACCAAGTTTGACTTCATATGTTGCTCAGAACAAAAGTTATAGGGTAAATTATATTGGAAATGGCGGCCATTTTAAAATCCAAGATGGCGGCCAATCGGCAGATGGAAAAAAATGTGATCAATGGATTTCTGATACCTGAGGGTCTACTTTAGCCAATAAAACCAAAAAAACCATCCTTAGCAAAAAAAAAAGCAAAATTACATAACATCCTACACTAAATGTTGCGTTATTGTCATCAATAGTGATTGATCTTGTCACAGTTGCATTACCCAGCTCTTTTATGGTGTCATCTGGTCTTTGAAGTATTAGTTGCAGGTTGACCGTTGGTACAGATTCTCCAGCTGTACAGTTAAATGTGGCTTCCGTTCCATCGTAGAAGACGGTTTCATTTATCACATTGATAGATGGAGTTGCCATACTGCATTCTGGGTAATTAAGAGCTGGTAGGTAGGACTCTATGGGTACTGTTATTTGGAGCATCTCTCGCTGTGTCTCGCCACTTTGAACAGCTTGACATTGGTAAACACCTTCATCCTCTTTGACAGCATTTTTAATAGATAGTCTACTGTTTGTAAAGTCATCCCTCATGGACATGGTTACACTGTACCTTGATGGATCAGCATCTACCAGATTGTCATTCTCAGCCATTACCACGTCATAAAATATCCACCGTAGTTTGGCCCCAGTGCTTCCTGTAGAAAACATATATCTACACTGCAAACGTATACGTAGACCAAGATTAGTTGGATAAGTGGTAGTCCAATATGCAAGTCCAAATGGAACTATTATAGGTCCTACAGAACATGTGCGACCTGCTTTTAGAAATGTGTTGCTTGTCATTGCACACACAAACTTTGCGTCATGATCAAAATAGCCAACAACTTTTTTCGATGTCTCACGACCAAACCATCTGTAGGGTGTTCCATCTGACTTTTGAAGAAATAGCTGCAAGTTTACACCAGGTACAGATTCACCAACTGTACAGTTGAATGTAGCTTCAGTTCCTTGTGCCAAGGTAGTAGATGGTTCAATACTGCATTCTGGGTAATTCAGGGATGGAAGGTAATAATCTATGGTGTGGATGGTGACACTTTTTCCACCTGAATGTCGAGTTGTATGGGTAAACCTATTGTAGTCATAATGATTTACCCCATATGCAAGCTTACACTGATAAATTCCTGCATCCTCTTTCACTGCATTTCTTATGTAAAGTATGTATCCTCCATTAGAATACCCACCTCCATACTTTGGTGATTCTCCTTCTTGCACTGCCCCATTAATAGTTAATACTCTGTTAGAAAATATCCATCTGATTTGTTGATTAACGCTCTCATATGGCAATGTAACTGTACATGATACCCATACAACTGGTCCATAATCCGTTGATGTACCAAACTGTGGGGCAGATACTTTAACTGATTGTGCTATAGCAAGACTAACAAGTCCAACAGTTATCATCATAACCAACAGAGATGCAGTAGTGGTAGTCAGCATATTTGTCTGATTCGGAGAAGTCATGATGGGTGCATCTATTCCATTTACCAATATTGGTAGTCGATTAAAGATAGCATCCGATGGTGAGCAAATATAGTACTATATTAAGTGAAATTTGGTTTTGATACTTGAATGCTTGCAATACACTATCATAGGTTTTTTTAGTTTTACTTCCTTTTCCCTTGATAGGCCTATGTCTGTCAGAAAATAGTTGGTAACCTGTGAGGGCAGTACATATAACATGTAGAATTAAATACAGAGCAATGCGACCACATTGATTCAATCTGGCAATATGATGTAAAAAAAACATGGGCTGGCAATGATTACTAGTCTAGTTTGTTGTATTTGGATATAATTACACATACAGATTGTTGCTCATGGAAAACATTAATATTCATCATTTGCGCTGAAGTTGATTTCAAGTGCCAACTATGAAAAATAGACTTGGTTGATTCTGTTTTCCACTTAACTTGATTTGGGTTTATAATTGATTGCTGTCTATCTTACTGAAGACAGCAATGCCATTTGTTTGCTATCTACTGAAGATAACAATATTAGCTACATGTTAACTTTTTGGTCATTTGATGGATTGATTGGTTTTGTGGTTACTGGTTTCACCTGTTACTGTGAAAAACAAGTGTTTCTTTGAAAGTTCATGGTTAAATGCTAATATAGTAAGATTTGAACGAACACATTGAAGCGGCACATTGCATACATGCGTGAAGTGCGCACAACCATAAGCATGATCATTTCGGGCGTGGTCATCTTTGTGCTGCGTGCATATTCATTCAATTATTTATTAGCTATAGTAATGCCAAACAAAGAAGATAGTCTGTCTCAGAAACATTTTGCAAAATCTAAGTGCTGTGCGATTTTTAAAAAAAAAAATTAGAAAATAGGCTATGAGGTATGCAATTTTTTTAAATTTTATTTGTAAAAGTTTTTTTAGGCCTCAGCGCATAGACCTACGCGCCGTAGCTCATTTCACATACCAATGCGGGCAGGCTTCTGAGACAGACTATCTTCTTTGTTTGGCCTAATTGGGCTTAAATATGAGTTTGATCATCCCTACATATCAAACACTCCATAAATAATAGTTTGGTAATTTTATTATTATTATTCAAGGTTTATTAAACAAATGTACATAGCAGCCAAAGGCTGAATTGCATACAATCTTACAATAAAAACAATTAAATACATACAAATGACACCAATTAGATATATATATACAAATAAATATATTACAAATAAAAAGGCAAGCAGTTAAAGGCAACAGCCAACAATTATACAGAGTCACTCAATGTAGTACCCTACACCCTTAAACTTTCGAAGCTTCTGCATTCCACAACCTGACCATGTACGGGATGGGACTTCTGGCATATCTCTCAGTACGCGCCTTGGGGACTGATAGGAGGTTAGAGTTACGCAAAGACCTGTCATTATCCTCCCCTCTTGTAATCCCCATATTTCAATAAATGTAGGCATACACACCACTATGAACAAGATGCAAACCAGTAGTTTAGCTAAAAATGCATTTCATATTTTCATTGGCTAAGTTTGATTTTGTATGCTGTTTTCATTTTATTTATTTTCTTCTTTTTATTTATAACAATATTCGGGTTGGTTTTTTTGCGCGTGCAAAAGTAATCCAAGCGTATGTGCGAGATTATGGCGACACGCAAGCGGTTTTGAATGCACGCACCTGTCACACATATGATGGACAGTTCGAGTGTGGCCTGTATGCGTGCCCACATTTAGTTAGCTGCTGTTATGAGGCTTCGCCAATTTGGAACTGATCAAACTATATGTTTGATTTCATTTTCTGACTATTTCATCCAGGTTTCACCAGACCTAAAATATGTATATGTGGGTGTACATACCTCAATCTCATACCTCATGGTTTCCTAATATTATGTTTAGTGGGCTATAATAATAATAATAATAAAAGGGCATTTATAATGAGCCTCACATTGTGAACACAACTCTGAGGCGCATAACATACATAAATGAAAAATATAAGAACATAATAAAGAAGCTATACATCATAGATTACACATCAGAAATGACATCAAGTACAAATACAACAACAACAACTTATGATACAATATAAATGAGTAATCATTAAAACCACAGTACATTAACACAATGAAAATCACATTCTTAAGCTTGATCAGCAAACATGACCAGCAAGGATATTAAATATAATGTACAATGCAGTCTACTATGCACAATTTATAAATTAAAAAGATATGTCTTCAATGACATTTTGAAGGACTGCACTGATGCAGCACGTCGGACATGTTCGGGAAGAACATTCCATTCCTTCGGTGCAGCGATGAAAAAGGCTCTACTGCCATAAGTCCGTTTAGCAGATCTGGCCGCACGTGGTACTTGAAGGAGCCCTTTGGATCTTGATCTTAAAGTCCGAGAAGGATGATAAGGTGTGATGAGTTGTTTGATGTAGGTAGGTGCAAGATTGTGCAGGGACTTATATACAACAAGGAGAAGTTTAAAAAGAATTCGCTTTCTGATTGGCAACCAATGTAGATCCTTTAAAATTGGCGTCACATGGTCGCGTCTTCTGGCACCGGTAACCAGGCGTGCAGCCGAGTTTTGTACGCGTTGGAGCTTTAAAATATCTGTATCCGGGAGTCCATAAAGAAGACAATTGCAACTGTCCAATCGCGATGAAATGAACGCGTGAACTAAACGCTCTGTTGTAGAACGATCAAGGTATTTGCGCAATTGACCGAGAGTCCGTAATGAAACAAGGGCCTTGCGACACACATTTTTAATGTGATTTGACATCATGAGCTGGCCATCAATGAATACACCAAGATCTCAGGGTCAGAAATTCGCGACCAAGTGCGAGAATCCATTGGATTCTCGCCGGGGGAATTTTGCGAGAATCTGGATTCTCGCAAATGGATTCTCGCAAAATGCATCTTGCGAGAATCTACTCTTATTTTATGTCAATCAATCATTGGCCCTGTATTTATTTAAAATGAAAGTAAACTTCAAGCATGTTGTGCAGAGAACGCCGGAGGCTATCCAAACGTAGCTGTCAAAGCGTGTGAAAAACAAACAAGATGTTTACCATCAACCCCCATACCCCCGGTCCCGCGCGCGGTGCATTTACTCTCCCAAAATTGTGTTCAAATTATATTTGTTTGAGCATCAACATTTTTAATAATATATTTTCCATATCTCCGTTAATATTGTTATCCTTTTCTTTAATAATTGAAACCAAAAACGGTAGAAACATTCCAATAATTGTTTTATTTGATTGAACTATGGGAAATATTAATTTTAGGGTAGATGGTACCCACGTGCGGAAATTAATCGCCTCATGCGTGATTTCACCTTCCGCAAATTATATCCAATCACAGACGTTCATTGCGCATGACGTTTTATTTATGTAAATTTGTTTATCAAATTGTACAACGCCTGGATGTCGGAAAAACAAACGCCCGGATGTCGGAAAAACAAATGTTAAATCAAGCTTGTAGGCCGGTCTGATTGGAACGTAAACCTCCATCGACATGGTTTTATTTCGTAGTTTATTTTGTTTGGAAAACAAGCTGAATTTTAACGCATATAAATACACAACTTTGCATGATTTTTACGCGAATCCAATGGATTCCCGTCAGTGATAATGTACGCGAATCTTTGCGCGAATGGATTCGCGGATTCGCGTCGAATTTCTGACCCTGGATCTCTTACACCATCCACAGGTCTGATATCCGAGTTCCCGATTTTGACACTTGGAATAGCTCTGTCATTTTGAAAACGTGATCTGATGTACACAATCTCAGTCTTTGCATCGTTTATTTTGAGTTTGTTTGACGTTGCCCAAGATCTAATATCAGTAACACAAGCTTCAATTGATGATATGGCCTCAGCCTGGGATGGAGGATCAAACACCTTATACAACTGTGTGTCATCTGCATACACCATTCCTTCAATTCCATGAGCTTTCAAAATATCTTGGATGGGACCAGAGTATAAGATAAATTGAATTGGACCAATAACTGATCCCTGGGGTACTCCATAGATAAGCGAATGTTTCTGAGATAAAGTCTGTCCAATGACAACCGACTTGTCGCGATCACATAGATATGACTTGAACCATTTGTGGGGAATTCCTGTGACACCGTACCTATCCGTGAGCCGTGATAACATCAATTCATGATCAATGGTGTCGAAGGCAGCTGAAAGATCTAACAGTATAAGAACTGCTTCCTTGTTTTCATCAACCGCGCGAAGAAGGTCATTCTGGACACGTATTAATGCTGTCTCTGTCGAATGGTATTTCCTATACGCAGATTGAAGATCATTATGGAGTTCGTTTTCATCAAGGTACTCTTGCATTTGAGCAGATACAACACGCTCAAGAATCTTGGACAAGAAAGGCAAGTTCGAGACAGGTCGATAGTTCTTCACATCTTCAGGATCTGCGTTGGACTTTTTTAGAATTGGATTTATCCGAGCGGTTTTGAGTGCAGATGGTACTACACCAGTAGAAATGGAGCGATTTATAATACTGGTGATGACAGGCAATAAAACATCAATGCAATCCTTTAGTAGTGATGTAGGTATTGGATCAAGCATACATGATTTTGTAGGAGCATTCATAATGATTTTGCACACATCATCTTCAGTTACAGGAGCGAACACACAAAATGAGCTATCACATGAATCAGAAATGTCAACAGACAGATCTTCAGACGGTGTTTTGTCCATATCTTCACGAATATTGTTGATCTTGTTACTGAAAAAGTTAGCAAAGTTATTCGCAACTTCGTGTTCATCACCAGTAGGACGAATGGGACGGGATGAACCATGAGACATGCTAGCTACTTTGCGAAAAAGTTGACGTGAATCGCAGCTTGCAATTTCGACTCTGTAGAAATCCGTTTTAGCTTTGCTGAGAAAATGTCTGTACTTTTTACAGTCTTCTTGAAAAATTTGGCGGTGGATCTCAAGTCCAGATTTTTTCCACGCTCTTTCGCTTCTACGTTTCACGCGTTTTGCTTCATGGAGATCGTGAGAGTACCATGGTGTGTGTGGTCTTAGAATCACAGTACGTGTTACTTCCGGAGCATGTTTGTCAAGCATATTGCACAAGACATCATTGTACTGATTGACAGAGTCTTGAAGATCATTGCATGGCTTTGTGAGAAACGGAGAAGATCTAATATCTTGCTTGAATGCATCAACATTGATACTACAGAAGAAGGGTATAGAAGGGGTAATCACTCATTTGCAGTGGCGGCGCCAGCCTCATAATTTTTGGGGCAAGATTTTTTTTTAGGGGGGGGGGCATGAAAAAAATATTTGATACTTGAGGGTAACATAACAATTTTTCGTTGTTGGCCTAAGCAAAGTTCTTGTTAGGTTCTTGCAGAACTGGAAAAGTAATGCATACTAAATAGAATCACTTTTACAGAAATAAATGCTGGCTTTTTGATCGTTATGCACTTATCAATTGCATCCCCTGCCCCGGGGGTCCTGGGGATTAGGGCCGGGACGTACAAATTGCCGATGTGCGTCCTGGGTACAGTCATGTACGTTCCCGACGGGGCGGGGTACCATTTTGTGTATGTCCCTGCTACACGCCCCGGCTAGGGGGGCACAGTTTGTATTCCGTACACTCCCCCGCATAGCTGGGCACCATTTTTTGTACACTCGTGTACAGTCCCCGCCTGGTCCTCGCCATGTCCCGGGTCCCCAGGGGCCAGGCTTGCAATTGATAAGTGCATTATATGGTAAGCATTTCTTAAATTCCTCGCAACTACAACAAATGTATACCAAGTAAAGTGCAAATAGAATGGCTTTGTTTTCTTTGATACACTGTACAACAGATTTGTTTCATAGGTCATTTAAGGTCAAGCCCTTACAGGTAAAATCCCAAAATTCAGTTTGTGATATTAACACTTTCCACGCGGCTATTGGTTTTACCATAATTGTACAAAACATATTTTTCAGAAACAATTCTAAACTTTCAAGGTCTATCTCAAGGATTACTGAACCAATACAATGCATACATATGTTTGTACTTATTTCAATGCATATTTCAAGGTGATTCCAGATATGGAATCTGCGTGGAAAGTGTTAATATTACTTCCTTGTTTAGGGCTACATGCACTTCTCAATGACACTATAACTGAGTACATATTTTGCCACTATGTAATTATGTGTTCTAATGACTGCCCTAGTCACCCTTGTTTACAATAATCACTGTATTTCCGTCTCCCATCCTTACATGATTATATAAAACATTTCTTAGTAGAGGTAAAATTGTTTAAAAAAATGGATATATTGTGAAAATTAATGGGGATTTACATGAAAAAGGTGAAGATAACAAGTGAAATGTGGTGTTTTTTTAAAAGTACAAAATAAAAGAATATATCAATAATAAACAAATTAAAAAATAGGCCTAATAGATATTTGTTTTAAATACAAAAAGTAGGAGTAGAAAATAATTATACAGTAGAAAACATTCTGGAAAAGGGGTAGCAATAGCTATCTTATAACTGTTCAATAATTAATCCTGACACGACAACGTTGACTGCAACTGCTGGGAGCTTCGACAATAGATGGCGCGACGCTTTGGACATTTTGTACCACAAGACCGCAAAAGGTCGCCCTAAGCGAGGGGCGATCGCCCTGACTGTCGTGTCGATTGGGATTGGCACTGTCGGTTCATTTGACTAGAGGAATTATGGAATTAATTAATATGATGATCAAAAGTATACAGATGTAAATTTTGTGCGCGCTACACGCACATGTGTCTCCAAAATGCAATCTTTTTTGGTATAAGCTTGTTTAGAGTCAAAATGTACTTTAATCAAAGCAATAACTAGGGGAATGTCGAAAATGTTCGCACGCTACGCGAAAATTTCTTTTGTCTTTATAATCTTGTCGGTTCACTTTCATTTCTGCCCCCCCCCCCCCTAAAAAATGAAAAAATGTTTCATGCACACGAAGCAATATTGCTTCTGTGTTTTTAAAACAATCCATGGCTCAAGTTCCTATTGTTGTTGTTTATCATTTCTGTATTTAAAAGTATTTAATACATGCGTCATTTGTTTCATTCAATTTTTTTTAATAATTATTTGATTATTTATTAAAGAAAATGATAATTTTTACCAAAGAAAAGAATGGCAGAATCATCAAATCAACACCAGAGATATACAATAAGTCTCTATTGTGTACCGTACAGTTTCTTATGTTGTATACAGCAATTCGTCTTTAATACAATGTTTTTTTAATCAAACATGAGGGTATATCAAGCCATGAAAATGTCGCCATTTTTGACGTAACTCAAGGTGGGGGGGGGGGGTAAAAAGTTATGTATGCTCTGTACGTAAGTGAAAATGGCGATAATTTTGGACGACCCCTAAAACATAGGAGGGTAGACTTTCATTATACTTTGTGTCCGTGTCAGCTGTAATTGCGAGGTAACTTCAGCACGTATTCTTCTGATCGTATCCTGGCATCGCGTGCACGGTAATGTCACACAGGACAGTGTTTGCTTCCTAACGATCTAATAAGAATGTTGATTTATGGTGCAGAAAATGCTGCCCCTATCGCTAGATTATTCCCTGACTTCATATTCCAACTTGAACTGACTCAGGGAATTGAAGCAGTGGAGTGTTCAAAGGAGTGGTCGGTAAATACAAAATGAATACAGAATCTGTGAGTGATTAAGGGGTCGTTTCCATTTACTCTATCACAGCTTTCCCCGGCTTTACTGGAGAAAGCTGTGCGTATGAATGAAAACGCCAAGGAAAGTTGTGATATAGTATATGGAAATGACCCCTAAATAGTTTTCAATACAAATCAAATGAGATTCTTTCCCAAAATCAACATTGCCAACTTCTGATTCGCCTTGCTTGATCACATCACATATTACAGGCCTTGTTCAGGTCCCTGTCATGGTCAAAAAGAGCACCCTTACGGAAACTGACCCAACCTTTTTTTTTAGAAATTGGTGAAAAAAATGTGCAAATGAATACCGACCCAAAAAGATTTTTGCTTGTCAAAAACGGCAACATTTTCACAGATTATTGTGTTTTTTATGGTCCTTTTGAAAGGGAAAAAGAAGAAAATTAGGGGGGAGGGGAAACATGAGAGGTCCGTGCCCCAGTAGAACAGGGGTTTTCCTGTCGCTTTAGTTCGCAGGAATGCATCCAGGCCTGGAAATAGCACCACCCTGCCCATAGCGAGTAACCTTTGGCATCATGCTGGTAAAGATGCAAAAGAACCTGACTGGTAATATTGTTGAGTATATTAAAGAGTGTGTTACACTGGCTGGTGGAATTTCTGTCGGGCGGGTATTTTTGTGAGTTACCATGCAACTCGACTGGCTGGTGGAGAAAAAATCTTAAGTTCCAGCCCTAAATAATAATAATAATAATAAGCAGGATTTATATAGCATCTAACATCAGAACCAGTCACTAGGTGCTTTACAATTTAGTAAAAAATTATAAAAAATTATAAAAAGCATTATACAATATAGCAATATACAAAAAAAACAAAATATAAACTGTGGCAAACCAGTTCAGTAACATTAACATTAAATAGCATATAACATTTATAAAATGTCATTGTTAAAAAAAGATATGGCTTCAGGTTCAGGTGACTCTTGAAAATGTTGAATGCATCAATTCTTTTTGGAAATATGGCATCATTGACTTCATTCTAACATGTAATTGATGAATACTGTAAAACAACTTAATTTCGCTAGCAATTTTTATTTAGCTAATTTCACTAGGAGATCCAATACGCCAAATTAAATTGCCGCCAATTATATTATTTATAATGATTATATAGGAAGATGATACAAATTAGTGAAATTAAATTGTCGCAAAAAGTTGACTAAATGCTAATTCGCTAAATAAAGTTGCCGTAAAAAAAACCTGTTTTACAGTACCCAAGACCCACAGTACTCTATAACCAAATCTCTGCCTATGTCTCAATGCAGGGCCCTACTGCATAAAAGTTCAGATTAATCTTAAGTGAACATAGGAAGAGTTATTCTTAACTCTTCTTACCCTTACCAAAAAATTAAGCAATACACTAACTGTATACAGCTTAAAATAAGGTGTACAACACAAGTGGTACCTAAGACGTATCATACTCCTAAGTGGTACCTAAGATGTACAGTACTTATAAGATGTAAAAAGCTCCTTATAAGATGTAAACAACTCATTATAAGATGTATAAAACTCATTATAAGATGTACAGTACTCCTTATAATAAGCGGCACTGTACTCCTTATAATAAGCTGTACTGTACTCCTTATAATAAGCTGTACCGTATTCCTTAAAAGCTGCACTGTACTCGCGAAGCCTGGTTAAGAAGAATATTTAAGACTTAATTGAAAACTTAAGAAGACTAACTCTACTTAAGATGAATCTTATCTTTTATGCAATAGCTAGGCCCTGAACATAGTGTTCTTCATGATCACCGTTAGTCATCATCAGTATTAGAAGGTCCAGATGAAACATATATCTCGTTATCAACAAAACCAGAGCTTTCCCGATGACTATCCTGGCCGACATCGTCAGTCCCGGTCTTAGCACGTTTATCAACCTGGCTATATATGGGAGGGTGAGGAGCATGAGCAGGGGAAGAGATGTCTTGTGATGTATCTATGTCAGTGGATTCGTAAATATTAGTGTCATCTTCTCTTGAGTAAGTTATATCATCAGCGTTGGCGGGACCAGAGGAAATATGGCTCATTCCATGAAGTTGGGGCATTTGTTAAAATAGCAGAATTTGGTACTTTAGGCAGCTTATAAACTGTTTTACTCTATGTGTATATCAAATTTTTTTAGTGTCCAAAAACAGTACTAGGTTATAGTATTGAGCCATGAAGAAAGAAAAAAAAGTCGACCCTTCCTTGAAGAAAAAATAAATAAAAAATGAGGTGGTGTCCAAGACCATTTTTGCTAAAAAACGTGACATGGAAAACACAACAATTAATATGAGTTTTATGTAAGCAAAACTATCATAGAATTGCTTGGAAATCGATTTGATTAACAAAAGATGCATGTATTCATAGTTTACTGACCATAACACCTCGTCACGCTGGACTGATTTTTCACCCAAGCAACATGAAAATTGCCTTTCCGATGCTACGCACGGTGTCCACAAAATATACACGTGTAGCATCGGGAGTTTTCATTGCTGAATGGGGGTAGTTCTCTATCATACATTTTTTAATTATTTTCCAAAATTAAGAGCATTTATCAATTGAAAACTATTGCAAATGAGAATAAATTTCATGAAGACCATTCCATATATTCATGAAAAAGTATACCGTGCCGTGTGCATGGTGTCCTAACCATAAAATGTAGCATCGTGATAAACATCCTATGCAATTTGTGGGAATCCGCCCCTGGAGATAAATAAAACATTCCATATTTCTTTTTGTAAGGATAGAGGTCAATAGCTATCAGGTTTGTTTGGAATTTGCCACACGTGGGCTAGTTTTATCAAGGTTTCAGTCGCTGGTGTCCCGTTGTAGCATCGGGACTTTTATGTAGCATCAAAATGTAAACATTGGATAGTTTTGTGAATGGTAAGTGCGATTGTAATTATTTCTTGATGTTGCTTGTATGTCTGTATTTATTAATGCATTTTTATTGAAAGGGAAACACTGAATCAGAATTTCTTTTCATGTTATGATATTAATTTTGAGTCACGGACGTCATAATAATTTGGCGTCCATGTAGCATCGGGCATAGCATGGGCAATATTTTGCATTGGGTATAGTTATAGTTCGTTGAAATTGTAATTTTTTTGTAGAATCACATCATTAATAAACTTTGAAGTTAATAATGAATTAGTTTTTGCTCTTTTAATGCTAATAATATAGCTTACCAATACGATGCTACATGGACACCATGTCCATGTAGCATTTCATAAAATTTGCCTAATTAGACTAAAACAATTACCCCATTCAAAATTATCCATCACCCAAAACATTCAAAACATTGCCTACATTTTACTACACTTTACAGAAAAAAAGGCATATTGTGAGAGATGTATATCTAATGAAATATATTAATACACAATGCTACATGGACACCATTTCCATTAGCATTTCACTGAATTCACAATAAACATTCTCTTATTTTAGTTTTATTTACTATAAATAAAACAAATAATTGTAAATCATTTAAGTTCTCTATCCTTTGCTATTCTTTTTCATGTTAAATGAATAATAAATAAAATACACCAGCATGATTTTAATATAAATATTTTCCTGCAACACAAAAAGTGCAACATGAATAAATAATCTACTCCAATATCAATACACAATGTTCCATGAAGATACTAAGCCATAGGGTTTATTTTGTTTTGCTTTGCAGGTTCTTGACATTAATTCAGAAGACAGTTCTATCGTCTTGGAATTTATGGAGATGAAGACAAGGAACCCATCATTTTCAAAAACTAGTACCTTTCCAAAGAAATCCATCATGGCAATTAAATTATTTTTTTGCAAACTGACTTTTTAAGTGATCAAACTTTTCAATCATCTTTATCAATAATAGAGGATGATTCAATCAGAAACGAGCAAAGAGACTAAGATCACAAAGGGTACTTTAAGAACAACACTGCATGAAGTTTGTTTCAGTGGACATCTTAAGTTTCTTTGATCAATGGTGTATTGTTATTGTGTAATTGTAAGAAATGGTGTATGTGTATCATAGGTAATTATGTTTTATGCTTCATGGCAAGTTATCTTTTTGTGTAATTTGTAGTTTTACAATCCATGTTATTAATTTTATCGTGTGCTTATAACATAAAAAGTTAACATCATAGTACATCCTCTCTATTGATCTGAAAAAGATGCACCTGTTCAAGCTGTTCCAAATATTTTAGGGCACGGTGTCCATGTAGCATCGTAATACTTAAGTACACAGAAAAGGTAAATTTTACATGAACAGTGTTTAGATAAATTTCAAGCAATTCACTCTTTGTATCTACTTGATATGATGAACAAGTAGACAAACCATTCACACTCAAATAATTGTAACAGTATGAATAGTCTTATTATTAACAATGTTACAAGACGCGGTGTCCATGTAGCATCGGTAGTGCATTTTATAACATTATACAGGTAAATAATACTTCATATACTTACTTTTGACTATAATGTAATCAATGTGCATGGTTTATAGAGTACTTTACATCAAACAAATATTGATATGTACTTTATTTAAATTCATTATACAAATTGCAAAATAAAGAGTCACTTTTCAATGAGTTTTTACATAAAACAGTTAATCTACGATGTCTTGTTCGTTAAGTTATGTTCAACCTAGACAAATCTGGTTTCTTTTCATGTATTTGTGGTTCCAAGTAGTTAATTGAGGTATAGAAACTTGGCCCACATCTTAAGCTAATTTATTAGAAAATGATATGGAAATGGGAAATGGTGTCCATGTAGCATCAGGATTTTTGGAAATGTCATCCAACTGTTGAACATGTGCAGTTATTTTACACCAAATGTCACATTAAACTAAAAAGTTCTACATTGGACTTTGGTAAATGTAGAACCTAAAAAAGAAGAAAGAGTTGGAAAATATCCATTTTGAAAATTTCACTTGGATGTCACATAATATGCCCCAACTTCATGGAATGAGCCATATACAAGATATTATCGACGAATCCGGAACTCTCTCTATGACTTTTATCTTTGTTTTTAGCTTCATCAGTCTTAACACCCTTGTTGACTTGGCTGTAGACAGGTAGATCATTTTTTACTTGGCTGTTGACAGGTGGATCTTTGTTGACTTGGCTGTTGACAGGTAGATCTTTGTTGACTTGGCTGTTGACAGGTGAATTAGAAGCCACTGGTGACGATTTGTCAAACTCTGTGGTTTCATAAACAGGCATGTCATCTCTTGATTCAGAATCATCTTGATTGGTTGACTCCATGCTCGGTTGTGGAACGTGTGGGGAGAGGTTCAGATCTGTGTTTTCGTATATTGTGTCATCTCTTGGACTGGATGCATCCTTGCTGGAATTGTTAGGGTTATTTACAACCGCATACTCAGCGTCATCTTGATTGAGAGTTGGTTGAGTAAACTGATGGGATCCAGGTGAAAGTGAAGCCTGTGAGTTGTTGACTGTGTCAGCTGACCTGTCGGACAAGTAAATGTTATTTGCGGCATGTCCTGGCACACTAGATTGAGTTTCAGATTTTGACATTTTGAATCGTAGTACAAGTATTGCTATCAAAATGAGGATAAAGATACCCCCTATGGTGCCACCTACAATGGCTATAATAGTAGAAACATTCTGTATGGTACTAGATGTTGTTAGTTGCAATAACACTGTTATAGGTCCAGCAGCACATGAACGATTCACAGTCAGAAAAGTATCGCTTGTCATATAACAGAAAAATGTAGCATTATTGTCATCAATAGTGATTGATCTTGTTACAGTTGCATTACCAAACTCTTTTGTGGTGCCATCTGGTCTTTGAAGTATTAGTTGCAGTTTAACGTTTGGTACCGATTCTCCAACCGTGCAGTTGAATGTGGCTTCTGTTCCATTGTAGAAGATGATTTCCTTTATCACATTGATAGATGGAGTTCCAATACTGCATTCTGGGTACTTCAGTGCTGGTAGGTAGGAATCTAAGGGTACTGTTATTTGAATCATCTCTCGCTGTGTCACTCCACTTTGGACATATTCAGCTTGACATTGGTAATCACCTTCATCCTCTTTGACAGCATTTTGAATAGTTAGTATACTGTTTGTAAAGTCATCCCTCATGAACATGTTTACACTGTACCTTGATGGATCAGCATCTACCAGGTTCTCATTATCAGCCATTACCACATCATTAAATATCAACATTAGCTTGTGCCTAGTGCTTCCTGTAGAAAACATATACCTACAATGCAAACCTATACGTAGACCAAGATGAGGTGGATCATTGGTAGTCCCATATCTAAGCCCAAACGGAACAATTATAGGTCCAACAGAACATTCACGACGTGCAGTTGGAAATGTGCTGCTTGTCATTGCACACACAAACTTTTTGTCATGATAATGAAAGCCAACAACTTTTTTCGATGTCTCAGTACCAAGCGTTATGTAGGTTGTTCCATCTGAACTTTGAAGAAATAACTGCAAGTTTACACCAGGTACAGATTCACCAACCGTACAGTTGAATGTAGCCTCAGTTCCTTGCGTCAAGGTAGTAGATGGTGCAATACTGCATTCTGGGTAATTTACGGATGGAAGATATGAATCTATGTTGACAATGTTGACATATCTTGGATATGTAAATGTATAGTAGTCATACACGTCATACACATCATAACCATACCCTTTATATACAAGCTGACATTGATAAAATCCTGCATCCTCTTGCACTGCATTTCTTATGTAAAGTCTGTATCCTCCATTATATAACCCACTAACTGCATACTTTGGTGATTGTCCTTCTTCCACTGCCCCATTAATAGTTAATACCGTGTTGGAAAATATCCATCTGATTTCCCGAGAAACGCTTTCACTTGGAAAACGACCTTTACACCATACATATACAACTGGTCCATAATTGGCAGTATCATATACATGTGGCCCTGAAAATGTAATTGACTGTGCAATAGTAAGCCTCACAAGACCAAGAATACTCATAACCGGCAATAGAGATGCAGTAGTAGTAGTCAGCATGATGATTGTCTGCTCTGGAAAGTATAAGATGAGTGTCTATCCCATTAACAAGACTGTTGGTAGTTGATTAATGATAGGATTCAATGGCGAGCAATAGTTAAGTGAAATTTTGTTTTGATACTTTGAACCTATGCAATACACACTTGTTGACAATACACACTTGTTAGTGGGGGTTTTCCGTTTTACTTCCTTTTCCCTTGCCATGCTTATAGGTAGGCCTATATTTGTCAGGAAATAGTTGGTAACCTGTGAGGGCAGTACATAACATGTTTGATTAAATACAGAGCAATGCAACCATATTTTTCAACCTGACAAAGCAATGTAAAAACACAGGCTGACATTGATAACTAGCCTAGTTTTTTTGTATTTGGAAATAATTACAGATTGTTGCTCATGGAAGACATTAAAAATCATAATTTGGGCTGATGTTGGTAACAAGTACCAACTATGAAAAATTGACTTGGTTGATTCACTTTTCCACTTAACTTGATTTGGGTTCATATTGATTGCTATCTACCCTACTGAAGATAGGAATGTTATCCATTTGTTTGCTATCTACTGAAGATAAGAAGTTTATCCATTTGTTTGCTATCTACTGAAGATAACAATATTAAGCATGTTAACTGTTTGGCCATTTGATAGAATGATTGGTTTTGTAGTTCCTGGTATCACCTGTTACTGTGAGAAACAAGTGATTTTTTTTGAAAGTTCACTATATAATTGGGCTTAATGAGTTTGATCATTCCTACATATTATATCAAACACTCCATAAATAATAGTCACTTTTTGTGTGTGTTGCCCTCAGCGACCGACCATAAAATCTCAATAATCAGGGTTGCAACTTCTTCTTTTTTTAAGATTTAAATTTTACCCAGTTTGTCAAAATGTTACTATATTCTGCTTGAATTGATTAACTTTACTTGAATATATTGCTTTAAAAGTATTTTCACACTAGAAACATTAGTCAAATTGCCATTTACCAATTTTGTCTTGTCATGAACCACGGTCTGTCAGTAATTTTTGTCAGCAAAACGAAAAAAGGAAAATCGACCGACCGACCCGACTTCACAATTTGTAGGGTAACACAACAACATTTTTGGGCCTATACTCCCTTTCATAATCCCTTGGACATAATTCCATCAAATCATGCGTACGTGCGAGTTGCGTACGTATGTGCGTATGTTCGCGTAGTAATGCGTAGGTGCGTGTGTGCGTAAACCCGGAAGTGCGTACCAGTCCCTTTAAAAAATAATCGCGCATCCTAATTGATCAATCGTGAAATCGTCACACGCCGTGATCGCCGGCGCGTGACCTTGTTCATGTTTATCGCGTCTGTCAAGCATTTTGACGCCGCGCCTCGAAAACAACAACAAAATACGCTCGCGTGAAATAACGCGAATTATGTCCAAGGGATTATGAAAGGGAGTATAAGCAAAAGTAATACATACTAAATATATAATTGCTTTTACAGAAATGAACGCTGGCTTTCGTTATATGGTTAGCATTTCTTAAAATTCCTACTTGCAACTACAACAATGTTTACCAAGGAAAGTGAAAATAGAATGGTTTTGTTTTCTTTGATATACTGTACAACATATTTGTTTCATAGGTAATTTAAGGTTAAGCCGTTACAGGTAAAATCCCCAATTCAACTTGTGATATTAACACTTTCCACGCGGCTATTGGTTTTACCAAACACAAACATATTTTTTCAGAAACAATTCCAAACTTTCAAGGTCTATCTCAAGGATTACTGGACCAATACAATGCATGTTTGTACTTATTTCAATGCATATTTCATGGTGATTCCAAATATGGTAATTTAATTTATTTTTAATGACATTTTTGAAACATTTTGTGAAGTTTTGCAATGTCGTCTGCAGACATACGCCTGTTGTGTGGAAAGTGTTAATATTATTTCCTTGTTTAAGGCTACACTACTCAATGATACTATAATGCACTTATCAATTGTAAGCCCGGCCCCCGGGAACCCGGGGCATGGCGTGGACCATGCGGGGACCGTACACGAGTGTACAAAAATGATGCCCTGCTATGCAGGGGAGTGTACGCGGACGTTACAAACTGTGCCCCCGCTAGCCGGGGCGTGTAGCGGGGACGTACGCTAAGGTACACAAATGTACACCCGGGGGCTTGCTATAAATAAGCTAGAGATGCGATGCGCTTGACGAAATAAGCCTAATAACACATAGGGAACACATAGAAATGCAGTCCGTTATGGTTGCAGAAAGAAATAAGCGACCTTGGGACTGTACGTTGTCGGGTGAATACTTGTGGGCCGGGACTGTAGCGGGGACGTACAAAAAATGGTGCCAGGCCCTGCAGGGACCGTACACAATTGTACCCGGGACGTCACATGGGCAATTTGTACATCCTGGCCCTAATCCTTGCTCTCCCCGGGTCCCCCGGGCCGGGGATGCAATTGATACATTGTAAGTGCATAACCCAGTGCATATTTTGCCACTATGTAATTATAACACATGTTCTAATGACTGCCCTAGTCACCCTTGTTCACAATAATCACACTAGCATTGCATTTAAAATCAAGCCTTATTTCCGTCTCCTGCCCCCGTCCTTACAGGATTAATATATAAAACATTTCTTAGTAGAGGTAAAATGTTAACAAAAATGGTATGAAAAGGTGAATATAATAAGTGAAATGTGGTGTTTTAGGGAAGAAACTGTGTTTTATTTATGAAAACAGTAAATTTTAAGTGAAAATGATGTGTTGAAAACTCTGAATTTGTTGTGAATATTTTTGGTGATAAGATAAAACATAGGAGGGATAGACTTTCATTATACTGTGTGTCAGTGTCAGCAAGGTGACGTCAGCAAGTATTCTTCTGATTGTATCCTGATATCGCATGCACAGTTATTTCACACGGGTTCTAATAAGAATGTCTATTGATGGTGCAGAAAATGCTGCCCTTATCGCTAGATTATGCCCTGACTTCATTTGCCAACTTGAACTGACACCCTGTTTTTAGGGTGTGTCTTTTGTCGCCTAATCTATGTTTTCATTCAAGCAAATGCTTACATCTTTAATATTTGAGTGTCCTCCCCTAACTCTAACCCCTCCCCTCCCCGGATCAGAGTGTTGTAACTCAAGTACTGCAAACAAATTTATCTTAGCAAATATTCTTGAATAATAAGATACCGGGTGGTTCAAAAAAAAGTTGACCCAAGTTCAAGGTAACTGTTCAACTACATTTTATAGTTTCAGAGAATTTGTGTTTGCTTAGTCTTGATCAGCAGTAAGTTTTGAAATTATCCTGAACAAATGGTAAATTTAGCTTGGTTGGTTCTTCAGATATGGTTCATTATAGAGAGCATGCACAAAACTGCCTTGTCCACGGGAGCATCCTTTAGTAGAGATAGAATGCACAAAGTGGACTTACACACGATTGGTCACTCGTTAGGGTTATTTACAACCGCATACTCTGAGTCATCTTGATTGAGAGTTTGAGTTAACTGATGAAATCCTGGCGAAAGCGAAGCCTGTGAGTTGTTGACTGTGCCATCTGGCCTGTCGGACAAGTAAATGTTGTTTGCGGCATGACCTGGCTCACTAGATTTAGTTTCAGATTTGGACATTTTGAATCGTAGTACAAGTATTGCTATCAAAATGAGGATAGCAACACCCCCTATGGTGCCACCTACAATGGCTATAGTGGCTATAGCAGAGACATTGTGCATGGAGCTTTTTGAATTTGAAGCAGGTAGATCAGTAGTTGGTGCATATGTTGTTGGTAACGGTAACACTGTTATAGGTCCAGCAGTACATGAACGATTAACAGTTAGAAAAGTATCGCTTGTCATAAAACAGAAGAATGTAGCATTATTATCACCAATAGTGATCGATCGTGTCACAGCTGCATTACCAAGGTCTTTTGTGCCATCTGGTCTTTGAAGTGTCAGTTCTAAGTTAACACCAGGTGGTGAAGATTCACCAACTATACAGTTGAATGTAGCTTCAGTTCCATGCGTCAAGGTAGTAGATGGTTCAATGCTGCATTCTGGGTAATTTACGGATGGTAGGTATGAATCTATGGGGATGGAGACACTTTTTTCATCAGTAGATGTAGCTGTATGTGTATAATATCCATTCCAGTTATAATACTTTACATCATATTCAACTTGACATTGATAAATTCCTGCATCCTCTTTCACTGCATTTTTTATATACAGAGTGTATCCTCCATTAGTAAATTGAACTGCATACTTTGATGAGTCACCTTTCAGTTCATTATTGACAGTTATTGTTCTGTGGGAAAATATCCACCTTAATTTGTTATATTGATGTGTAAATCCACATGATACCCTTACAACTGGTCCATACATCGTTGATGTATAAACCTGTGGGGATGATACTTGAACTGATTGTGCTATAGCAAGACTAACAAGTCCAAGAGTTATCATCATAACCAACAGAGATGCAGTAATGGTGGTTAGCATATTTGTCTGATTTGGAGAAGTCATGATGGGTGCATCTATTCCATTTACCAATATTGGTAGTCGATTAATGATACCATCCAATGGCGAGCAAATATATAAGTATATTAAGTGAAATTTGGTTTTGATACCTGAGTGTATGCTAAACACTCTCATGGGTATTTTTTTAGTTTTACTTCCTTTTTCCTTGATAATGATAGACCTATATCTGTCAGGATATGAAATAGTTGGTTACCTGTGAGGGCAGTACATAACATGTAGGATTAAATACAGAGCAATGCGGCCACATTGTTTCAATCTGGCAATATGATGTAAAAACACAGGCTAGCAATGATAACTAGTCTAGTTTGTTGTATTTGGAAATAATTACACTTACAGATTGTTGCTCATGGAAACATTGATTAACAATCATCATTTGCGCTGAAGTTGATTTTAAGTGCCAACTATGAAAAATAGACTTGGTTGATTCAGTTTTGGGTACATATTGATTGCTGTCTATCTTACTGAAGACAGGAATGTTATCCATCTGTTTGCTATCTACTGAAGATAGGAATGCTATCCATTTGTTTGCTACATACTGAAAATACAAATGCCATCCATTTGTTTGCTATCTACTGAAGATAACAGTATTAATCATGTTAACATTTTGGCCATTTGATGAAGTGATTGGATTTGTGGTTCCTGGGTTTCACCTGTTACTGTGAGAAACAAGTGTTTCTTTGAAAGTTCAAGGTTAAATACCACTAGTAATTGGGCTCAAATATGAATTTGACTATTCCTACCATGAAGCTAGCTTCATGTTCCTACATACATATATCAATTTATCAAAGACGCCATAAATAATAGTTTGGTAATCCCATGGTTAGTATAACACAATTTAGTTCATCATGGGTTGGTACTTAGGGTTTCATTGGACCTCACGGTTTCCTGATATTAGTGAGCTATAGAGGGTGTAATCACTCATTTGAACAAGTTCCTCTTTTGTAGCTTACCAAGTCTATTCAAACTAGCAGAAATTGTGACTGTCATGGTTTGAGATTTGACCATGATTATCTTCGGTGTGTTTGAGGGTGGCCTCGGTTTGATTAAGTTAGAGAAAAAGTGATCCATAACCAGACTTATGAGAATGTGTTTGTTTCCAGTATTCCAGGGATGGCCTTGTAAGGAGTCTCTCATATTTTTGTGTGTGTGTGTATGCAAGTAAGCCGAGTTAAAATCCAAATGTGCTGGTATTGTGTCAACCCAAACAAGGGGGTAATCACATTTGTATTATTAAGGGGGTGTGGACCCTCAGCATAGCCTCCGTAAAACTGCTGTAACTCCTTCATTATTCATTTATTCATATAAATGTATACCATTTCTTGCAGAAAAGGGTTAAATAAATCCAACCATAATCATGAAATTGACCATTTTGGAGAAAATTATAAAAAACACGTTTTTGGACACATTTTAGGTTGGAAAAGATAACTAAAAATATATATTAGTTTTATCATAATCCTAATGAAATGCCCTAGGAAGGTTTTTTTTTTTAATATCTTATTTATTTTTTGAATTATAGACCAAAAAGTGCCCAAAAATGTGATTTTATTTTGTTTTGCACTTTTTGGTCTATAATTCAAAAAATAAATAAGATATTTAAAAAAAAAAATCTTCAAGGGGAAATGTTATAATATAACTAGTATGACAAACAATGGCAAGAGGGGAGCCCCAACAGATCACACACTCAAAACCGCAACAGGATCCCAAAGGGATACAAGAGGGAAGTGATAAAATGTAAAAGTAGCATATGTAAAAAAATGAAAAAGTATGACAAAATTTGACAACATATATTTTCGGTTATCTTTTCCAAACCTAAAATGGGTCAAAAAACATGTTTTTTATAATTTTCTCCAAAATGGTCAATTTCATGATCATGGAAGGAGTTACAGCAGTTTTACGGAGGCTATGCTGAGGGTCCACACCCCCCTTAATATGTTTGATTCAAAGATTATTTATTCATTACAAAAGTATTGTTATATCAGTCACTGCACCGAGTCTATGCAAATGACAGTAGTGATTCTACATAAAAAAGATGTTCAGCCATATAATTTGCATTTGCGATGTCCGAATATAACATACAATAATAGGCATACAGTATTATAGTCAACTACTCAGTCCATATACTATAACATTTCAATGGATAGCATGTAGCAATCCATGCTGTACTTGCTATCTTCAGTTGATAGCAATCTGTAAAAAACAGTCATGTGCCATGTTATATGCACTCGGCATGTAAACCATATTTCATAGAAATGTTTAAGATGTGCTGACAAAGTTTTAATGTAATAACTCTATGTAAATCATTCTGCATTTTGCTAGCACATTTACATGCACCGACATCAACCATAAGACAAAATTATAAGCGATATATCAGGTTTTTTATTTTATTTTTAAAGTTGTGTTGGTTGGTTCCAGCGTAGAGCTTTACACTCTCAGTCTCCAACATCTGCATGAATAGGCTCTCAGAATCCACTGTTATCACAGATTGGTGAAGAAGAAAAAGGTGACGCTTATAATTATATCTAACCTTCCTGATCACTACAAATTACTACTACCAGGTCAGACGGGCTATCATATGCGTAGGGAAATGAAAGATTTCCCAAGCTGACTCCATTGCTCAATAAGGTATAGGGCTACTAGACAGACTGCCACGCAGGCGACCTATGTTTAATGGTTGATTTTTGGCGCCGGCACAGCCAGATTATAAGAGGGCTATAAGAGACACCTGTTTGTGTTCCTTATTCATAACAGTCCTCATCACTACAAAACATTACACCAACTCTTAAGCATGTTCAAAACATTACACCAACTCTAAGCATGTTCAGACGGGCATGAGTGATCGGCGTAAATTAAGACCCTGCAGCAATCAAAATTCCACAAATATTTCTTCTACTCCGGACAATTGTCCACACGGTACTAAATACAATGTTACTCCAAAGTTTTCCGACAAAGTTAACACGACCATCACAGGGGGCTTAGGAGTAAATATCGGAAGTACACACACCGCACCCTTTGACCGATGACAACCACGCGAGTTCTGATTATTTCGAATCCCATTTTCGGCAGCCTGGTGCTAAGCATTGGTTTCCAGTTTACAATACAATTGATTCCGTTATTTCCAAATTGTCGGTTCCTTTATTCTATTATTTCAGCTAGGTTTATTTATCACTCGCTTGTAAACATGAATTCAAGATCAACATTTCTCTTTTTGTTACTAATTTTTCGCCTCTTTTCGGGTGGTGGTATACAAGATTTAATGCCTATGCTGAAAGCAACAGCGGTATTTTTTCAAGGCAGACGATCTGATAGGGATGAGCAGCATCGGATGCGTTTGTGGCATCGTCACATCATTGGCGAAGGTTTACGCCAGAGATCGTGTTAAGTGCATCCACACGGGTGTGCTACTCCGAACTGCAACTCGTGTTAAGCGCGTTACTCCTGAGAAATCTCAGGATTAAATCGGGTCGGTCGAGTAAGGTCGGATTAGTTAACATGGGTGCTGTCCACACGGTCACTACTCCGACATTTAACACGACAAATCGTTAATCCGACCTTACTCCGAACAAATTTACGCCTGTCTAAACGCAGCTTATGTGCTGGTAGCGTCCTGAGGCAAGCAAGCGGGCCATCTTGTGTAGGGTTTTCCAAGCTGACTCTGTGGCTCTATTTATATAGCGGCCTGATTGATACATAGGTGACCTAGGTTTGATTCGCGGTGCCGGCACAGTTGGACTTTACCACTAATTTGAGCCGTTTTTTCTTCCCTGATAGTTTTATTCCAAAGAACACGTCTTGGTAGTTAATCATAATTTTGCTCAGTGAATCATACCCTTCGAGAGCCCTTCTTCTTCAAAAAGCAAATGATTATAGTCCTGTAATTTCACATGTTTACAATCCAATTAGGCCTATATGGTTTGGGGAGTTCATATGGGCGGCGCCAGAGTATTTTGATAGGGGGCGGCAAAATAATGTTTAAGAAATGAAATTGTTCCCCCTTATATTTAGAAGTTTTGTCAATTTATGAACCCATTTGGTGCGATTTGGTGTGTACTTTTGACCGATATTTTATTGAAAAGCCATCCCTTCATCTCCTATCAATATTGGCTTTTTATCAAAGTTAGACAGCTATTTTGTTATATGGGAGAAAGAAGTTGTACATATACTGATATTTTCTTGATTTAAGTATAAGTATAAATGGTTTGAGTTCCTCAGTGAGTCTCAGTCTGCACGAAGTACTCAGTGTGTTGGTGTGTTTTCAGGTTCTGGGTTTTCGGAAATGTAAACAAGACAAACAAGATCCGTTCAACCTTTTCTTTTTTCTTTTTCTTTTCTTTTTCTTTTCTTTTTCTTTTCTTTTTCTTTACTTTTTCTTTTCTTCTTCTCCTTTTTATATTTTTGCAAATCATAGGGGGGGGAATCGCCCCCCTGTAGCGCCGCGCCTGTAAGCCTTTAATGTTGAGTTGTTTCCCAAAGAATATAGGGGCCTCTCAAGTTGGAGCAGCGATCCTAATTTGTATTACTTGTTTTAGCCCATCCAGCAGATGGTATCTGTCTCGATTTATCAAAATATACTACAAGCATGCATGCTTGCTTATTAGGATTTAATTTAAAAGTCAAATTTATGGATTATTTTTGTACTTTTCCTTTTTCTTTTTAGCTGTGTTAATAACAGTTAATGATTTCTTAGGGTATTTTGTTGTGACTGAAACATAAAATAAATATTGTTACTTCAACATCTGAATTTCCCTTTAAACTATTGGTTTTCCTGTATGAACTGGTATATGAGAAACCTTTACATTGTAGACATAGAAGAAGGCCTACATATTCAAAATAGAAACCCACATTTGTGGAATATTAGCCTCTTTCATCCGGGCGGGTTCAAATAGTTCAAACCAGATTCCTGTCTGTACATGATTCTGATCGTCATGACCATTATGCACTAATCAATGGCAAACCCCAGCTCCATGAGACACGGGACATGCGACCCTGCTGTAACATGGTAGGGACCATGCTGTGACTGTGGCCAGGATATACAAAAATCACTTCCCAGCTATGCTAAAGGCGTGTGCTACATGTAGGGACAGACAATGTATATCCTCACTAGCCAGGTGCTTGTTGACAGGACATACAGTGATAATTTAAAAATATATAAATGCAGAGATTGCCGGACACCCCGGGTGTAAGGCTGGCACTCTTGAACCATAGGGCATTGACAGAAAAAAATGGGGGCCATTGAGTGAGAGGTTCCGAAAATGCACCCAAAAGGAAGTCGTTGGCTGACAAATGTGCAACATTTTTGTAAAAATGTCTTTGGGAGGGAAATTTGCAAACATTTCGAGAATGAAAAATTGGGTCCTTGGGTGGGTGAGAGTGGCAACATAATGTAATGTAATGTAATTAACGTAATGGTGAGTGCCCGGCCAGCCGGTAATATAACAAGACTATCATATCAGGCACGTTGCATGTACCGACCCAAGTCGCCTCTAGTCCCATGTACATGGGGTCGTGTACCGGGGTTGCGATTGATAAGTGCATTACAGTCAAACAGTTGCAAACACATGATTGGGGATGCTTATACACCCACTTCATTGATGACGGTGGTGTCAGGGTGCATATTAAAACAACTTGGTCATCCTAGAGCGTGTTTCTGGGGCACTGCAAAAAGTAAACACTAATAAACGCTAAGTTTCAATCGGTCAGTTTTTAATCCCCTCTGTTTCTACTCGCGAAAAGTTATCGCTAAGTTTATCGATCCTAGTCGATGGGCCACGACATTTGACCTTTTGTAATACCAAACAATGCCACCGCACCTGAAAAAGATTGCTTCACAATAATGTGTATAATTAACCCACCGTGACACGGTTCACGGCGCAAACTGCTAAGAATCGCCTTTCTGTTTCTATTGGGTTTATTGCCGATTATTGCCGGTTCCAAACCTGGTTTGTGAAGGTTTTTGGGATTACCAAAAATACCGATTATTGCCGGGTTCTGCCTGTTTCTACTGGGCAAACTTAGCGTTTATTAGCGGTTTCTTCCCCAGCAGAAACACGCTCCTAGTGAGAAATTCGTCAACAGGAAAAATGTTGTTTCAACATCAAATGTGTCATGTTCACAACAACTAATTGTATAATATAATATTTGACTTAGAAGTTTTTGGAAGTGATTGATTGTCCTCGTCCGCCCGACCCTCTTAATCATTCCGACCCAAACACATTTTTGGTTTTTTTGATTTGTTTTTTTTTTGATTGTTTTTTAATCAAAATTTAAAAAAATCTTTTTTTGTTGTTGAAAATTTCATTTTTTTACAAATATTTGGCAAAAATCAAAATTTTCCTTTTTTTCCCTTTTTTTTAAGTGTTGAGAAAATAAAAATACTCATCAAAATGTTAAAGATTTTGTTCCCCGTTTTGGTTACCACAACAAGTACATCTCATTTTACTTTTGGTACCTGAAAAAAAGGGCAAGTGAGAAAAAAAAATAAAAAAAATTCCCGACCGACCTACCCAACTTTTAAAAGTGATCTATGGAAAATCAAACATTTTGTTGTTGTTGGCCTTATAGGGAGTCCTATTGTGACACATATCACAGCAAAAGACTTATAGGAAAAAGTGAGATTTTTACAATATCTGATTCAATATTCAACAAGCTATATCCAATGATATCAGTGAAACCAGAGAAGACTATAGTTTGATCAGTTCCAAATTGGCAAAGCCTCATTACAGTAGTGAATGAATACAGAAGGACGCAGGCATACATGAGCGGTAACGAGCGCACTGTGCATCATGCATGGCGCGTGCGTGTGGCCATAATCATGCACGCTTGGATTACTTTTGCGCGCGGTGAAAAAAAAACCAAGTATTTCTCGCCAATATGGAACTAATTAAACTATAGTGAAACTTGGATATATCATGTGATCTTTTCCGGGGAACGCCCTCAATCCTCGAAAAAAATTGGAAGCAGATTTTATTGCAGATTTACATTTCTAATCATAAATCAATCATGAATATATTCCAAGTTACAGAGTGATACGATACCTAATTACCTCAAAGTTATGGTTTTAGAGTGAATATAGAATTTTTTTAAATAAGGTATCGGCACAGACTCCGACAGTTTATTTTCACTCTAAAACCATGATTTTGTAGTAATTAAGAATCGTATCGCCCTGTAACTTGGAATGTATGTACGATTTATGATCAGAAATGTAAATCTGCAAGAAAATCTGCTTTCAATTTTTTTTCGAGGATTGAGGGTGTTCCCCGGAAAAGATCACATAATATACCTTTAAAGGTATACTCAGTCATTTGGCATGGAGCAGCACCCTCATTTTTCTACTAAACTATAACGTTATAACTCATAGCCATAAGAAAAGAATCCAGTGTAGAGTCATTCTACAAATAAAATGAATGACTCTGTTAGTAAAATCTAGCCACAATTTTATTATTGCGTGATACTCAACCCCCCAATAACTTCAAAAGTATTTTAGCATATTTTGTGACCACCCATTTTGAAGAAGATGACGGCTCATTTATAAATCAAATGTTTTCAAAGAATGCATTTTTTTAGATATTGGGGGGGGGGGGGACAAATGTTCACATGCAAATGAATACCCACCCCAAAAAAATCAGTTCTAGCACATTTTTTACAGATTTTTGTGATATTTTTTTTATTTGAAAGAAAAAAAACTGTCCGACCCAACATGAGAGGACCGCGATCACGCGTAGACAGGTGGGGGGTTTTTCATGGCTTTACAACAACAACATAAACATATTGTACTTTATTCTATTCAAATTGTGTATCATTAAAGGCATATTATGTTATCTTTTTAAAATAGCGCCCTCTATCATTGATTTTTACTATGTAAGCAGATTTTCTTGCAGATTTTCATTTTTGATCATAAATCATAAAGGTCTTCTAAGTTACAGATCGATACGATTCCTAATTACTTCAAAATCTTGGTTTGAAAATAGATTGTAAAACCGAGCGGTACAATCTATTTGTTTAAATTTTACTCTAAATTCACTCTAAAACTATGATTTTGAGGTTATTAGGAATCGTATCACTCTGTAACTTGGAATATATTTATGATTTATGATCAGAAAAGTAAATCTGCAAGAAAATCTGCCTCCAATTTTTTTTCAAGGATTGAGGGCGTCCCCTGGAAAAGATCACATAATATACCTTTAATCAGCCCTCTCTATACATAACATGCAAACTTAACACTTTTGTATCACTCAATACATATCTTCTAATCTTTACAATTTTGTATCATTTGTCACTTTACATAATATGGAAACTTTATAATTTTATATCATTCTTCAGCACATTCAGTCCTTATCTATACATAACATGCTAACTGTACAATGTTTTATCATTATTCAACTGTCTATATACCTTACATGGCAAGTTTACAATGTTGTATCATACATCAGTCCCTCTCAATAGATAACCTGTGAACTTAAAGGGGCATTAAGAGATGTGGTGGAGGCAGCGCCCTCAATTACAAAGATATATGATAAAAACTGGGATTTGTATATTTTTACCATTGTATTACATGTATGAACTTACACCTATAAGGATTAAGAAAAATCAGCCCTCTTTGGTATTCCAACATATTTAAAACAAAGTTTTGCTGGGTTTTTTTAGTAGAAACAACATTGTGTCCCTTTAATAATTTTGTATTATTTGTCAGTCCTGTATACATGGTATACATATGTATAACATGCAAACTTTAATATATTATTCACTCTTTGCACGATTCGTCAGCCATTTGAGAGCCTCTATCTGGAATCTGAGGAGGGCGGGTGGTGAGACTGTATATAACGTTTTTGAGGCTTCAGGCTTACATTACTATCTATGGCGTACATGTTTTTAAGATTTAAATAAATGTATTAATTAAAGGATAATGACTGCGTATCAGTTGTTTAGAGGTAACTATGAAGAATCAAACATTTTCACTTTGGAACTGAGGAACTGCACGAGGGGCGAAATTCTCTGAGGTCCCAAAGTAAAATATTTTGATTCTTCACAGTTACGGATCAAAGTCATTATCCTGATTCAATACTGTCAATTAAATAGTCATTTAATGATACGGACATTACTTAGTTTTACTGCAATTTAACCATGCTTCACCCATTACAAATCGATCAATCTGATCGAAAATCGTGCAAGCAAACTACTGCGTTGTAGTTATGCGCTATGCGTTCGTGGCATTACGTGAATTGTTTTGGTGCAGATCAAACTTAATACGCATTATACGCGGGGTTACTAATGTTTACACGGAGGTACTGGTTCTCCGTTAGTGACCTGCGCTTATTTGTGCATAACCAGTAAATGACGGCATTTGATTGGGTCGCATGTATTGCGTATATTCATGCGGTTTTAAATAGATCATCATTTTACTTTTAAAAATACGTATTATATAGTGAAACAAATTGTGCATAACATAATCAATAGAAACTTATAAGAAAATGTATAGAATTGAATGAGTTATTGATTCCATAACAGGCTTTTTGAAATATTACAATTTACATCGAAACTATGTAAAAATATGATGATCATGATTCGAAGCGTATATAATTTCTAGTTGGAACACATTAACTGCATGGTAAGGATGGGGCCATAGCAATGACAATGCAGAAGATGTGAACCAATCAGGATTTGAACCAGCACCATTAAAGTCAATCTGTCATGTCTATAACATACTTTCGTAAGTATGTGTATCTTGATAGGTTGGGTCGCATGATGCCTGTAGGTTTTCAGTATCTATGTTTTCATATAGAACAGATGCTCTTGCTTGATCTTAAACTACAGAGCTAACAGCTTCTTGGTCCTGGCCCGTCTGAGGATCGCTCCGTCTTAGTGCTCGAGACTTTCTATACTTCACAATAACAAGTACAGTGATAAATGTGAGTATAACAGCGCTTATACTGCCAGCTGTTATTCCTTGAACAAGTTTTTCTAACCTACTGTATGGCCAGTAGTTAATGCTTCCTTCAGTTGGTGGCAGAACTATAGGTCCAGCAGCACATGAACGATTAACCGTCAGAAAAGTATCGCTTGTCATAAAACAGTAAAATATTGCGTTATTGTCACCCATTGTGATTGTTTTTGTCACAGTTGCATTACCAAGCTCTTTTGTGGTGCCGTCAGGTCTTTGAAGTATTAGTTCCAGGTTAACATTTGGTACAGATTCTCCAACCGTGCAGTTAAACGTGGCTTCGGTTCCATTGTAGAAGATGGTTTCATTTATCACATTGATAGATGGAGTTTCAATACTGCATTCTGGGTAATTTAGAGCTGGCAGGTAGGACTCTATGGGTACTGTTATTTGGATCATCTCTTGCTGTGTCACTCCACTTTGGACATATTCAGCTTGACATTGGTAATCACCTTCATCCTCTTTGACAGCGTTTTGAATATATAGAAAACTGCTTGTAAACTCACTGAATCTGTAAAAGTCAACACTGTACCTTGATGGATCACCATCTACCAGGTTGTCATTATCAGCCATTACCACATCATTAAATATCCACCGTAGTTTGGCCCCAGTGCTTCCTGTAGAAAACATATATCTACAGTACAATTGTATATGTGGACCAAGACGGGATATTACAGTGCTCGTCCGATATTTAAGCCCAAATGGAACTATTATAGGTCCAGCAGAACATGTTCCACGTACAGTTGGAAATGTGTTGTTTGTCATCACACAAACAAACTTTGCGTCATGATCATCAAAGGTAACATTTTTTTTCGATGTCTCATTACCAAGCCATTCATAGGTTCTATCTTGTCTTTGAAGTTTAAGTTCCAAGTTAACACCAGATACAGATTCACCAACCGTACAGTTGAATGTAGCTTCAGTTCCTTGGATCAAGGTAGTAGCTGGTGCAATACTGCATTCTGGGAGATATGAATCTACGTTGACAATGGTGACATTGCTTTCATATGTTAATCTATTGGGTCCATACACGCCATATGAGTTATTACCATAAACATCATATACAAGCTGACATTGATAAATTCCTTCATCCTCTTTCACTGCATTTCTAATGTGAAGTGTGTATCCTCCTCTAGAATACCCACTAACAAAATACTTTGGTGATTCTCCTTCTTCCACTGCCCCATCGATAGTTAATATTCTGTTGGAAAATATCCACCTGATTTCCTGAGAATTGCTTCCACTTGGAAATGTACCTTTACAACTAACATACACACCTAGTCCATAATTGTCAACAGCACGTACTTGTGGCCCTATAAATTCAATAGATTGTGCATTAGTAAGCCTTACAAGACCAAGAATACTCATAACCAGCAATAGAGATGCAGTAGTAGTAGTCAGCATGATGTGTGTCTGCTTTGGAGAAGTCATGATGAATGTCTATTCCATTCACAACAATATTGGTAGTCGATTAATGATACGATTCAATAGCGAGCAAATTGCTGAGTGAAATTTTCTTTTGATACTTGGCCCTATGTGCAACACACACTAGTAGGTGTGTGTTTTTTCAGTTTCACTTTCTTTGCCCTATAGGTCTGTCAGGAAATAGTTGGTAACCTGTAAGGGCAGTACATGTAGGATAATATACAGAGCAATGCAACCATTCAACCTGGCAATACGATGTAATACAAATTCCATTGAAATGAAATGGGGGTGATCCAAGAGAAAAAAGCATGTTTTGTAACCAAACATCTGTTTCATACAAAAATACCAGGGAAATGGTGTATGTATTTTCCATAATTCAAACCAAAAAAACAAATAAAAACACAGCAGTCTAAAACTAATAGTACAGGAAACCAATAAAGTTGATTTGTGTGCATGGAGGGGGAGGGGGGGGGGGGGGGGCGATACCGTCTGAAGAACAATCTAGGTATATATGACACATCCACAACTCACCACTTATTAGACAACAAGAGAGATTTCTCCTTAGTCAAACAAGATAAGCTAGTCAAACAAGATAAGCTATTATGTCTCTGTTGGGATATAATAACATCTCTCTGATTGAATCATCTACTATAAACAAATATAGCTTTGACTCCAACACATACAGCGGGTACTGTTAAAATAAACTGCATAGGTACATGTAATTTACAAAGACTACAAACATGGCAGCCTCCACTTATGTCTAGAAAGACCTAATTAAATGTGTAAATGTTTGCAATCACATGCTAATAGGGTGGCTTCGCCCCGCCCCCCCCCCCCAAAAAAAAAAAAACCACCACCACAGGCTGGCAATGATAACTAGCCTAGTTTTTTGTATTTGGAAATAATTACACATACAGATTGTTACCCATTAAAAACATTTACATTCGTCATTTGCGCTGAAGTTGATTTCAAGTGCTAACTATGAAAAATAGACTTGGTTGATTCAGTTTTGATCTGGGTTCATATTGATTGCTGTCTATCTTACTGAAGACAGGAATGTATCCATTTGTTCGCTATCTACCGAAGATAACAGTACTAATCATGTTAACATTTTGGCCATTTGATGGAGTGATTGGTTTTGTGGTTCCTGGTTTCACCTTTTACTGTGAAAAACAAGTGTTTCCTTTAAAGTTCACTAGTAATAGGGCTTAAATGTGAGTTTGATCATTCCTACATATTATATCAAACACTCCATAAATAATCCAATAAGTAATCCCATGGTTAGTATAACACATTTAAGTTCATCATGGGTTGGTACCCAGGGTTTTATTGGACCGCGATCATCAGCCAACTGACTGATTCTTTCTTTTTGGCGCGGCTCTACCCTGATAGCACACTGAAGTCGGCCCGACGTCGGGGAAAGGTCGGCGTCCTTATGTTGAACTTGGCTGGACGTCGGGTGGACGGTTTGAAAAAGACGTCCACATTAAGACGTCATATGGACGTTGGGCCGACGTTGCAAAAATACCCTGAAAGTCTCGTCGGGGTACTGACGTTTTGCCGACGTCGGAACTACGTCCAACTATAGGTTAACTTGCTATACATTTTTTTTTTTATAAAGACAAATATTTCAATAATATAAAATTGTAATAATTTTGTCGCCTACATAATTGAGAAGGATAATTGTAATAAATAAATTACTGATGATTTAGATAATCATTGTTTTCATCTGCAACAGTTTAAGATCAAATTGATGATTGAATAAATATTAAAATTAACGAATAGCGCGTATCAAATCATACACTCACTTTACCACGTGAAGTTGGCCGGGGCAGTTGGTCGCCATTTTGTAGACACGTTAGTGATACTTCGTGTTGTTGTCAAATGAATCGAAGGAATTATATGTCAATTCAGCGAATATGAAGGTATTTGATGGTAGATTTTGATGGGGAAATAATGCAGCATCGCAATATATTCAACACTTCAAGTGCATTTTACGATGTTGCATGGGATACCTGCGATTTCCGGTGTGTTATATTCTATCACGGAAATGGCAGTTATTTCTTGTACATAGTGATTTTTCAGCATACGCCGACACTGTATGGTCACCTATAGATGTCATTGGAATTGAAAATTGCAAGTCATCAGATAATGAATCGTGAGGAATAGCTGAGAATCATCCAAGGAGATGAGATTTGTTTCGGTACGTTTTCTTTTGCATCAAAATAGATTCTGAATAGTTGGGAATAATCAAAAGAGATGAGATTTGTTTCGGTACGTTTTCTTTTGCATTAAAATAACCATAGCTAAAGTCGGCAGAACGGTCGGCAATTAGTCGGAGAATGGTTCAACTGACCATAGCTAAAGTCGGCAGAAAGTCGGCAATTAGTCAGAGAATGGTTCAACTGACCAGCTAAAGTCGGCCGAAAGTCGGCAATTAGTCGGGAAATGGTCCAACTGACCATGGCCTGAAGTTGCTGATAATCGGTCGGGCCAATGTTTGCATGGTTGCAAAAGTTCTCAAAATGTTTCAAAAATATCAAAATATTTGGAATAGCCACGAGAAATGCATTAAATAAGTACAAACATGCCTAATATTGTCTCAGTAATTATAGAGATAGGTATTTAAGTTTGTGAACATTTCGAAAAGTAATAGTTTGCATATATTGTTAAACCAATAACCGTGTGGAAAGAGTTAATGTAGTGTTTAAAACGAGGTTTTACTGTACTCATATTGTAGTAGTGGCAGGCGACTAAAGACGACCGTTTCAAAAGTTCGCAAAATGTTTCAAAAATATCCAAATAATTAATTTGCATTGTAATATTTGGAATCGCCATGAGAAATTCAAGTACAAACCCCGGTACAAACATTCCTAGTATTGTCTCAGTAATTATAGAGATAGGTTTTAAGTTGTGAACATTTCGAAAAGAAATATTTTGCATAATTATAGTATTTAAATTAAACCAATTACCGCGTGGAAAGAGTTACGATAGTTTGTTAAAAACGAGGTTAGTTAATGTAGTTTGTTAAAAACGAGGATTTTGTACTCGGATCATATTGTGATAAAAATTGTGTACATGACTAACATAATGTATGTCGTTTTCCAGATTTGTTCCGAATAAAAAAACGGGAAAGTTTTCTTTTGTGTCAAAATAACCGTAGGAAAAAAAGTCGGCCTGAAGTCGGCAATAAGTCGGAGGTACGTCCAACAGACCGCGGCCTGACGTTGCCTATATATGGTCGGGCCGACGGTGCATTGCAGTCGGCAGGTTAGCGTAGCTTAAAACCCGAAAAAAGTCGGCCCGAAGTCGGCAATTAGTCGGAGGTACGTCCAACAGACCGCGGCCTGACGTTGCCTATATATGGTCGGGCCGACGGTGCATTGCAGTCGGCAGGTCGGCGTCAGCTGGAAGTCGGCCCGAGGTCGGCACAACCTCCATTGGACGTCGTCGGCCGCGTGAGCAGCCGACTTTCGAGCCAACGTCCGGCCGACTTCAACTGCCGACTATATAGCAACTTCGGGCCGACTTCAGTGTGCTATCAGGGTAGGTTTTTTTCTGTGGCAACATGTGGATATCAGCTCAGTTATATATTGATCACGTTGTTATTATTGATGATCTTGACCTTTTCTTTGAGGCACAGGTTGCATGACCCCTATTTACGCATACAGTTTAATCAGTTTTAAATTGGCGAGAAATATTCAGTTTTTATCTCTCTGTGCGCGCAGTAATCCAAGCGTACACCTGAGATTATGGCCACATGCACACGGTTTTAGACGCACGCGTGTGTCACACATGATGCACAGTTCGAGTGTTGCACACACAGGGTGAGTCAGAAAGAACAGGCACTTTTTTCACAAAGGTGTCACAAGAAATGTGTGCATGTTCAAAACCAATGGTAGCACTATAAAGACCAATAATTTGGCTTTAATTCAAAAGAAGAATTTTTAAAATCGACCATTGCATTATCATGTTACACTAATTTTAGTAAAGGCCCAACTTTTGAGGCCAATCCACGAGTTGGTCGAATTATCAAACCATTCCTCAATGAGGTACACTTTCTGAATAAGCTGAAATGTCTCTTTTCACTTTTTCCCCTTGAATCTGTCCTTATTACTCATACATCCACAGTTCTATTAATTTCTGGTCATTTTAAGATTTTGTATCCAAAATTCATTTGCCTTTTCATGTTTTTCTCTAGTTTCATTGGTTGGCATATCTGATCAGCCACCCAACAATACTGTGTGTTATTGCCATTCTGCGGATTGGCTTAAAAATACCGGGTTCACTAAAAGTATTGTAACACTATGATGCAATGTTCGAATTCAAAAATTCTTTTTTTGAATGAAAGCCAAATATGTGGTCTTTGTAGCGCTATCATTGGATTTGAATATACAGCGAATGTAACGGCGAATGGAAGCTTTTTTTTAAATACATTTTTATAAATTGTTAACCCGTATAGCAAAATAAAGCTATTTTATGTAGCATTTTTACGCTTTAGGTTCGTTATTTATTTATTTTCGACCATGGTTTCTCATACTATTTGTATAAGAATTTGGTTTCGATTCCCTAGACTGACGCCTTAAAATTTAAAATATATATATATATTTTCCCCGAAATGGGTTACCCGAATGTTAGTCAAATGTTTATTTATCTTCAGTTTTATGAAAGTGAAATAAAAGTATACGATTGATGACGACAGGAAAGCTATTGATGATATAGCAGTATCCTGCGGACGCCGGACGGTTTTCCCATCCTTCTATAGGGGGGGCTAAAGCCCCCCCCCCTGCCCCCCTGTGGCGCCACCGCTGATAGAGGGGGTAATCACTCATTTGAACAATTCCCTCTTTTGTAGCTTACCAATTCTATTCAGACTAGCAGAAATTGTGACTGTCATGGTTTGAGACTTTACCATGATTATCTTTGGTGTGTTTGAGGGTGACCTCGGTTTGATAAAGTTAGAAGAAAAAGTGGTCCATAATAACCAGACTTATGAGAGGGGGTATGTTTTAGTTTTCCAGGGATTGCCTTGTAAGGGGTCGCTCATATTTTTCTTTTTTGAGTGTGCACATTTAGTCTAGATAAAATTCAAATTTGCTGGTATTGTGTCAACCCCAAACAAGGAAGGGGGTAATCACTTTATTAAAGGCATATTATGTGATCTTTTCCAGAGAGCGCCCTCTATTCATGATTTTTTTAGAAAGTAGATTTTAGTGAATTTAGAGTAGAGTAAAATAAGTTGTCGGACAAAAATCGACAATCCGACAGTTTATTTTCACTCTAAAACCATGATTTTGAAGTAATTAAGAATTGTATCGCCCTGTAACTTGGAATGTATGTACGATTTATGATCAGAAATGTAAATCTGCAAGAAAATCTGCTTTCAATTTTCTTTTCGATGTTGAGGGCGTTTCCTGGAAAGATCACATAATATACCTTTAATATCTGTTTAATTCAAAGATTATTTATTCATTACCAAAGTATTGTTGTTCTATCAGTCACTGCGCCGAGTCTTTGTAATGAGTTGCTCCAATGGTTTTCTTTTCAAATATTTATTTATGCACACTTGTGCACACACATAGGACTTATGCACCCCGGTGGTTTCAGTCAACATTGACTTAGGTATGCATGATCGTTCCAAGAAACCTGGGAAAGGGGAGTTTTCCGTATGTCCGCGATTTCCTAAATTATGTGTGTTTTTGAAGCCAAATCCGCGATTTCAAGAATTAAGAGGTCATTTTGGAAGCTATGTCCGCGATTTCAAAAAAAATAAGGTATTTTTGAAGAGGCTATGTCCACGAAGAATAATAATAAATTAGAATGAGTATTATTGTGTCATATCAAATTGTCCTGGGAATAGGAAAAAGGGGTATTTTGAACAAAATGTGTCCTCGTTTTGGGGACCATTTAGAAAGTGTCCTTGAAATGGTGAAAAAAGGGGTATTTTCAGACAAAATGTCTGAGCTTTTGTGCAGAAAAGGGAAGTCAAATTAGCAAAATTGTCCGCGAAACGCCGTCAAATAGTAGGGTATTTTAAAATCCTGGAACGATCATGTGTTACCCCTCTGAATACGACGAGAGAACACCGGGCTTATACACACACACGGCCAAAATAGCCACTGTCAGAAAAGTGTGTATAAAAATCGCTGACACTTTTTAACCCTAGGCTATATTCGTTTTTAATCAAACCTTGAGAATGAAAGAAGAAGATTCTTAAAAATGATTTTTTTTTTGTTGAGAGAGAGAGCAAAAAACCCAGCATTCAACACTGATAAAAGTGGCGTAGCTTGGATTTTTTTCAAGGGGCAAGATCAAAAATGTTCGTAAAAGGGTGCCCAAATATTTTTTTCAGAAAACTTGAGGTAAGGCATGTTGTAGGGCTGGGGGCGGGGGCACAGAGGGGGTTTTTTCGGTCAGGGGGAATTTGCCCCCTTCCTCTATTTCACTCTAAAAAACATGATTTTGAAGTAATTAGGAATCGTATCGCTCTGTAACTCAGAATATATTCATGATTTATGATCAGAAATGTAAATCTGCAAGAAAATCTGCTTCCAATTTTTTTTCTCGAGGATTGAGGGCGTCCCCTGGAAAAGATCACATAATATACCTTAAGGCTTCATATGTATTCATGCTAGCCAGAGATTTTAAATCCCTGGGCAATACTTTCTCAAATCCATTTTAGATAAATGATGCCTGATTTTGATGGCACAACATTGTTTTCAAAGTGATTAAATTGTTTTTTACTGGTCTATGGATTGATAGTTATTGTGAAAAACATAATTTACAATTATTTACAGATAACAAACACAGGAAACATAAATGGAGGTAAGGCGACCCATCTCGATGAAGCCAATAAGAAATATGATCAGTATAATAGAAATGTAAAGGCACGGAACCTCTCCCAGAACCAAAACAAATGACGAAAACCGCGGGCATGAAAGCAAGGCTGCTGATTGGCTCACTGAGTGGTAACCAAGACACACAGACGCACATCGCAAAAGGGAAAGCCCAGACGGTGGGTCTGCCCTGGGAAATAAACTGGTTTATGAAAGTAGGCCTGTCATAAACCTTATTATTTTCACTTATCAGGTACATATTGTGTGCCTAAATCACAACTCTAAAATAAATTCAGGCAATTTACAAGAAACAAAAAGTTGTATTTTGATTTGCCTAAAAGCTTATAACATGCACACTTTGCAATTTTGTATCATAAGTCAGTTTCTCAATATAAAGTGCTTAACAAAAGAAAGTCGTACACTTTGTTTAGGATATTTAAAGTACCTTTCGATTATTATTTTACCAAACAGGCTATGTAGACATTTGGATGAATCTTTTAGGCACATTTGATACCAAACATAACACCTAACAACAAAGATAAACCATAATTAGCACCATTTATAGGAAATTAGTCACTTTTCAAAAGTTTTCAATACACTACGCGGAATAAAACACCAATTGTTAACAAGCACATAATGCCCTTTATGTTCGGAATCAAATATCCCGCTCACTAGGAGCGTGTTCCTGCTGGGGAAGAAACCGCTAATAAACGCTAAGTTTTCCCAGTAGAAATAGGCAGAACCCGGCAATAATCGGTATTTTTGACCTTCACAAACCAGGTTTGGAACCGGCAATAATCGGCAATAAACCCAATAGAAACAGAAAGGCGATTCTTAGCGGTATGTGCCGTGAACCGTGGCACGCTGGGTTATACACATTATTGTGAAGCAATCTTTTTCAGGTGCAGTGGCATTGTTTGCAGTGGCATACATACATACATACATACATACATACAATAGGCTTTTATATAGCGCCATTTCAAATGATCACAGCGCATTAAATACAACAATGCATGAAAAAATACAACAATAAAAAAAACACGATACAAGATGGTGTATGCAGGATAATGCAATATGATACAAGCACATTATATATTTGAAAACAAATATGTTTTCAGCCCTTTTTTGAACACTGGCAAGGAAATGGAAGTGCGTAAAGAGGTTGGAAGTTTGTTCCATAACTTAGGGGCTACAAAGGAGAAAGCCTTGTCAGCAGCTGACTTGAGAGAGCGATACTGTAGTTTGGGCTCCTGTAAGCGTGTGGCATCGATAGCAGATCTAAGACCTTCCCTGCCTGGGATGTATAATGTGAGGCAGGACGCGAGATATTCTGGACCCAAACCGGCAGCAAGACACTTGTAAACATACACCATCACTTTGTAGTGTACTCTCTTCTTGACAGGCAGCCAGTGTAGTTGTTGAAGCAATGGAGATGCATGATCTTGCTTAGCTGCACAGAAAATGATCTTGGCTGCCCAGTTCTGTAGTCTTTGAAGGCGATTTATATCAGTGGCATTTGAACCCATAAGTAAGATGTTACCGTAGTCAAGGCGAGACAGGATGAGTGAGCGAACAACATTATTGCAAGTGTCAAAGTCAAGATATCGGCGTATACGGGAGATGTTGCGGAGATGAAAGGTGATGCTGCGTGACAAAGAAGCGACTTGGGTGGACATGGACATTTTAGTATCAAAAACAACACCCAGGTTGCGCACAGTGTCAGTAGGTTCAATCAAGGTATTACCAACAAGAAGTTTTACAGCGGGCATGCGGCGTTTGTTGTATGATGATACAGCAACAAAGAACTCAGTTTTGTCATTGTTCAACTTCAGCATATTGCAAGTCATCCAACTTTCGATGTCACTAATGCACTTTGAAAGTGTGGAGAGAGCTGATTCAATCGACGAGTAACTGGATGGATCAAAACTGATGTAGAGTTGGATGTCATCCGCATAGAGATGATAAGATAGGCCATGCTTTTTGATGATTCTGCCGATTGGGATGATATATGCTGTGAATGATAAAGGACCTACAATGGAGCCCTGTGGCAAACCATAGTCTAAGGAGCATTTGGCAGATTGGGCGCCATTGATATATACACTGGTAGTGCGTCCACTAAAATATGACTTCAGCCACTTTAGAGCATTGCCTGTTAAGCCAATTTCCTTTTCCATCCGGTCAAAAAGGATATCATGTGTAATAGTATCGAAAGCTGCGCTTAGATCTAGCAGCACAAGGAACACGCCTTTTCGCTGATGAATTAAGGTCATGATGTCATTTTGTACCTTCAGAAGTGCAGTTTCGGTACTGTGCACAGCTCGGTAGGCAGATTGTAATGGTTCCCCTAAATTAAGAATTTAATGTTTGACACTGGACGGTAGTTTTTAAGGTTGTTTGGATCAAGAGAGGGTTTTTTGATTATTGGACTGATGATGGCATGTTTCAGTGCAGTAGGAAAAACACCTGTTGAAAAAGACACGTTAGCCATTTTTGTTATAATTGGTACAAATGTGGCAAGATTGCTTTTGACAAACCATGTAGGAATACAGTCAAGCATGCAATTTTTTGCAGCAAACCCCTTGATAAGTTTAGACACATCATCCTCACATAACAATGGGAACTCAGAGAGTTCATACAATACATTACTTTGGTCACATGAGTCATTACTACTATCTATACCACTTCTTCTTGTTTGAAGACCTTTCTGGATATTGTCAACTTTGTCCTTAAAATACATAGCAAAATGTTCACATAAGCATTGCAATGAGTCATGAATAGGCAAGGTCTTATTGTTGTTATTAAGGAGACCATTAACAGTTCTGAAGATAGTTTTGGTATCAGCATCCTTTAGTTTGTCCCGAAAGTATGCTTTCTTAGAGTTTTCAATCATGGTATTGACAAGAGTGAGTTGCTCAAGATAGACTTGATGGTGCACCTCTAGACCAGTTTTTCGCCATTTCTTTTCATATTTACGACGGACTCTTCTGGCTTCGTGTATGTCTTTGCAATACCATGGTTGGCGGACTCTGCGACGGCAGGATCTCGTTGTAGCAGGAGCATGCTTGTCAAGGGCATAGCTCAGGGGGGACAGAATTTGTTGTGCCCCACCCCACTTTGTGCCCCCGGCCCACTCTCCGGATGTAGTGCTTATATGCGTAATAGCCATTTAAAAATTACCATTTTTCGCCGGGTTTTTATAAATGAAGGACAATTTTATAGAAAAACCTGATTAAAACCCGGAGAATTGACCATTATATGTTGACTGTGCTGCTTTTTGGACTGACTGGGAAAAAATTGAGGCAACCTTTGACGAAAATTTTAGAAATCTTGCCCCTCCCTGAAAGAATACCTAGCTACGTCACTGATTGTTTGGTATTACAAAAGGTCAAATGTCATGGCCCATCGACTAGGATCGATAAACTTAGCGGTAACTTTTCGCAAGTAGAAACAGGGGGGATTAAAAACTAACTTAGCGTTTATTAGCGTTTACTTTTTGCAGTGCCCCAGCAGAAACACGCTCTAAGTGTACGCCCAGCGCAGGTTAGTGTACACGGCCCGCCTGTCAATCCTGGTTAATAACAATGACACACACGGGGTGAACCTCGCACACACCCATTTTCCTCCCGTGTAGTAATTGAAAATGTGACTTTTGAAAAGTGACTAATTTTCTTTAAATGGTGCTAATCATGGTTTATCTTTGTTGCTAGGTGTTATGTTTGACATCAAAATGTGCCTAAAAGATTCATCCAAATGTCTATATAGCCTATTTGGTAACAAAACAACAAAAGTAACTTTAATCGACCTAAACAAAGTGTACAACTTTCTTTTGTTGAGCACTTTACATAGTATTTATGCAAACTTCACAATTATGTGTCACTAATCAATTCCACTCTATACATCACATGCTAACTTTAAATTTTGTTTTATTCATCAGTCCCTCTCTATACTCTATTTGTCTTCCTCTGGACAGTGAAGTAATTTTACAGGTGCAGCATTTACGCACGCGTATGTATCTTCCATCTTTCTATACGCATGTGTGTATACCAGGCCTCAAATTAAGAAATGGAGTGGGCACTGTAATTTAAGGCAAAATATGAAAGAGGATTGACCGCCATTGATAGATCCTCAGATTACCTTAGATTGCGTTATTCACCAAAACAGCAATAAATAGTTTAAAGTTTTGACAGTAAGGGGTCAAAGGTCATTACAAACCAGCTTGGTGACAATAATCTTATGGGTAACATGGGGTGTACACAGATTGACCTCTAATGACCCTACATGACCTTTGACCCCTTTTTGTCAAGACTTTAAACCATTTATTGCTGTTTTGGGAATAACGCAATCTGATGATATATCAATGGCGGTCAATATGAGGATCTCTACAATGGCAGTCTGTGGACAGGTAATAAAAAGTGGGAGAAATGTGTGACTTTGCACAGTGACTTTTTAAAGATGTCTGAAGGGTCACATATCAAAAAAAGTTTCTGGCTCCTTTATTTCTTGGTGAAGTCAAGAACTTTTTGATACCCCCTCGTATACTTATGAATTAGGTGGAACAGCCAGAAATTAAAGGTATCAAAGCAACTACAATCCTGGAAAAAAGTCTTGGAACGCTTACTCGTTAATAACGGTAAACTATCACTTTCCCCAGTCATCCCGTGCAATGTTGTGGAAAGTTTTCAGCAGTTGTTCAAGGTGTCCCAACATTGATCGATGGGTGTGGGGATGGGAACATTGTTGTCCTATTCAGAGTTTACCAAAATAAACATCATTTAAAGATTAGCCAAATAATTCTAGACATAATGCCCAAAACGTGTAAAGCGTTCCAAGGACTTTTTTCCAAGATTGTAGGTGGTATCAGAGGCAATTGCCTTCGATGCCTTTGATTAATTTTGAGTCCTGGTGTATACACCAGCACCTTGAGTAGATGTGCAAGTTTATGTGTTGCAATTAGGCCTAAATAAAAAGGGTTTGATTGGCGTAACATAGAAGAAAAAAATAGGGTAGGTAGGTCGGATTTTTTTTGATTTTTTTTTAAATCTGTAAAACGTCTATGACATTTTATATACCAGCACACATATACCATACAGACATAAACAAATGGCACAAATATACATTTTCACTGTGTTTTTTTCTTTTTCACACACAAAAAAAATAAAAAAATAAAAAAATAAAAAAATAAAAAAATAAATTATTTTAAAAAAAATTAAAAATTTAAAAAAAAATGTTTAGGGTCGGGGGTTAAAATAGGGTCGATCGGGTTATGCCAATCAAACCTTCTTTTTTTTAGGCCTTAGTGGAATGTCACTGTAATGGATAAATAGACTATAATATATACATAGCATGCACAATATTTACCATATGGTATCATTAGAAAATCTCTCTATACAGGGTTGTACAAAATTGTTACTCACATTGTTTTATATAATTTATATAAACTATTTCTACATGTAACCAACTTGTTTGCTATCATCAACAACAGGCCTGGAAATTGGGAAGCTCCTTACCAGGAAATTTTGGCATTTGGAGGGAAGTTTTGCTCTTCCATATAAAGAAATACATAAGAAATAGTGGGTTATTTTCCATTTTGGAGGGAAATTTGGGTTAGCTTGCCGGGAAATCAACATTTTTCCAGGCCTGATCAGCAAATCTGACGGCATTTCATGCTATATATTTCAATCCGCATTTGATGCACAGTGCCCTTGTTGCGTTCATGTGCGCCGACACACTTCTGTATTTATTTGCTGCTTTAAGGAGGTTCCCCCATTTGGAGCTGATTCAAACTACATCTATACCACTAATTTTTGTACCATCACTGTATTTGTAAAACCGAACAGTGTTGTGGTTTTTGCACTCATTTGTGTACCAAAAAGCTTGTTTTAAGGGCTTTAATATCCACCAATTCGAAGATAAAATGTAAATGTTGCCAACACCTTCATATAGTTAGTTGAACTCTTAGCCCCCCCCCCCCCAAGGTATTGATCTAAGCCCTTACACTGAGTCTTAGTACACAGCAAAATAGCAAAATACTAAAACAAATGATTAATTTAAAATCCTTCAGTAATAATAACCTTCTTTTAAATGACCTCTTTATACATACCCCGTAGAGTTTTGGGTAAATCATTCATTGTGTGGTTAAAGCAATGTTACGTGATCTTTTCAAATTTTTACACATATTTCTCTCTCTCTCTCTCTCTCTCTCTCTCTCAGTGTCTCTCTCTCTTATAATGAAGTCTGACTTATCAGGGAACACTTTCCTGGACTCATCAATCTATCTTGACTGTATTTTGTGTAATAAAACCATCACAGAGCTTAACTAAATCATAATCGAAATCTGTTTCCAGTATAAGGAATATCAACAAATTTGTGTCAAAGAATTCCATACTATTCTGTTTACTTGTGTACCCTTGCGATCGTAGACAGAAGCGCTGTAAACAACATTAAAGGCATATTATGTGATCTTTTCCAGAGAGCGCCCTCAATTCATGATTTATTTTTAGAAAGTAGATTTTCTTGCAGATTTACATTTCTGATCATAAATCGTACATACATTCCAAGTTACAGAGCGATACGATTCCTAATTACCTCAAAATCATGGTTTTAGAGTGAATTTAGAGAGAAAATATAAACTGTTGTGTTATCCCGACAGTTTATTTTCACTCTAAAACCATGATTTTGAAGTAATTAAGAATCGTATCGCCCTGTAACTTGTATGTACGATTTATGATCAGAAATGTAAATCTGCAAGAAAATCTGCTTTCAATTTTTTTTTGATGTTGAGGGCGTTCCCTGGAAAGATCACATAATATATCTTTAAAGGCATATTATGTGATCTTTTCCAAGTAGCGCCCTCGATTTTTACTATGAAAGCAGATTTTCTTGCAGATTTGCATTTTTGATCATAATTCATAAAGATCCTCTAAGTAACGATCCTCTAAATAACGATTCCTAATTACTTCAAAATCATGGTTTGAAAATAGAACTGAGCGGTACAATCTATTTTTTCAAATTTTACTATATTCACTCTAAAACCATGATTTTGAGGTTATTAGGAATCGTATCGCTCTGTACAGTCCAGGCCGATTTCCCGTTCAGGAAGCATTCCTGAACTGGAAGTATTACCCATAATCCCTTGCGAATGTATATATTGCAAAGTATTTGTTGGTAATACCAAAAATACCAATTTATTAATTTCAACCAAATATGATGGATCTTTGAATCAATAACGATCAGTAAATGAGTCAAATATAAAATAACATGTTTAGTCATAATTAATAGATATTATTGTGGTGATTTTCCTAATTTATTGTAATTATGAAATTGGGCTAATTACCTCATTACATATTCAAACTCTTTTTTTTTTAAAAAGTATGCCTAACACCTTTTTTTTCCTTCGACAGAAATTTGCATAATTGTATGATCTTCCACATTACCAAGTTTGAGCATGTCGCAAAATTAAAATAACGAATCGATATCCATTTTAGCTTGTAGTCCACTTCATAGACCCTCAAATAAAAATAACCAGATTAAAATGAGCCATCGAATGCTGAGAATGGCAATAAAATGTATCATTATATTATACAACATGTTTCACCCATATTGAAATAGGTCCAGGTTTAATTTGTATGCTACAGTTCTCTTAGCCTTATGAAAAGCGGGTTCCTGTAGAGGACTACCCAAAATATTGCAATGCATTATGGGTAATACATCCATTTCAGGAATGCTTCCTGAATGGGAAATCGGCCCGGACTGCTGCTGTAACTTAGAATAGTTTCATGATTTATGATCAGAAATGTATCTGCAAGGAAATCTGTTTCCAATTTGTTTTCGAAGATTGAGGGCCTCCCCTGGAAAAGATCACATAATATACCTTTAACACAGTGTCAAACCATTGGAACTCTATTTACGAACAAACAAAAACACACAGCAAATACACTGTTGCCTTAATAGAGAGTTCATTAGGGTAATGTTGCCTTAATAGAGAGTTCATTAGGGTAATGTTGCCTTAGAGAGTTCATTAGGGTAATGTTGCCTTAATAGAGAGTTCATTAGGGTAATGTTGCCTTAGAGAGTTCATTAGGGTAATGTTGCCTTAATAGAGAGTTCATTAGGGTAATGTTGCCTTAGAGAGTTCATTAGGGTAATGTTGAAAAAGTTACTTGCAATACTTAACATGCAAACTTACAAATGTTTGTATCATAACATGACAACATGTCAAATGTGTGTTAATAGTCAGTCCCTATCTATACAGTCATGAGATACAAACTTTTCAATTTGGTATTTTAAGTCAGTTCGTCACTATACATGTTACTAAACGTGTTAACTATACAATTTTGCATCATTTGTCAGTTTCTTTGTACATCTATAACAAGCAACTTTACAATTTTGTGTCAGTCTTCACTTCCTCACTTTTTAACATGCAAATATACAATTTTATATCACTAGTTAGTCCCTATCTATACATAATGTTACAATTGATTAGTTAGTTGGTCCCACTTAATACATAACATGCAAACAAACAATTTTATATCACTAGTTAGTCCCTATCTATACATAACGTTACAATTTATTAGTTAGTTGGTCACGCTAAATACACAGTTCAACAAAAGTAAGTTCCGGCCCCTTTAGATTATGCCTGATATTTTTAAAATGAGTTACTCCATCGAAACGATTTTTGGCACACATAATGTATGTGTGCACAGCAATGTTGTGACGCTGATTTACAGTTTTCTCAGTATTTCAATATCTATCATTTAGGCCGTAAAATAACGTTCTCAAATAGTTAAAAATAAACAACCTGATAATAGATGCAGTCAAGTTGGCAGACGGAAGCATGTATACAAAAGACATGCTAAATTTTGAGATGAAATGCATAATTCATTTCTATAAATTATAAAAATAAAAGTTTCTTTTATAAATATTTCACCCAGCATTCTAAGAAACTAAATAGCTCGAGACCTATAAAGCCCTTTTTCATAATATGTGACCTGCTCCCACAAAATGAGCGTAAAGTCGAGGCGAAGATGTTGCTGAATTGAGGCAGCATAGCATGTTATTGATTTGCCGTTTAAATTGTTGTTGGTATGTATGGACCCATGGTCCCTTTTATTATAGATTAGTTAGATAAATGGGCTTTTAACTCTTGAAATATATATCCTACCTAGAAATATTAAGTTGCTTAATCCTCCTCCTTCAATTCATCATTTAGCAACTTTTGAATTGAGGTATTCCTCCATTCAATGTGTGCTCATTCAAGCATTACAACACCTGCGTAGTTATAGCCATGTTCTAGTGTTGCGATGGAGTAACTCATTTCAAAAATATCAGGCATAATCTAAAGGGGAACTTATTTTTGTTGAATTGTGTATATACATGCAAATTTTCCAATTTTGTATCATTGACCGATCTCTCTAACATGCAAACTTCATAGTTTTAAATCAGAAGTCAGTACTTCCACATGCATACTAATTGCATCATTCGTCAGTCTCAATACATAATATGCAAAGTTGACAATTTTGTGTCATTAGTTGATCTCTATCTATATGTGAAGTATGGACTTTTCAATTTGGTATCATAAGTCACATTCATAACATACAACTTCACAATTGTGTATCATTTTAACCTAATGTGCAAACTTAACAAATTTATATCATTGACCGATCCCTCTAACATGCAAACTTCAAATATTCAATCATAAGTCAGCAATTTTAAACATTGCATAACATGCAGAATTTAAAATATACACAGTCCCTTTCTATACATACAATGCAAACTGTACAATTTGGTATTATAAGTAAATTCCTCAATATAGATGAGGTGACCGTTGTTTACATTTATGACGCCCTCTGTTGATTTGAGACAAAACAGACCGGGCAAGAGTTCCTATAGTTTACATAGGCCAGATCAGGTTTTCTAACTAGATTGTGGTGTTACAGCAAATTGTTATCAAAACTGTCTTTAAACTTGCTTAGGAATGCTATAAGCTATCGCATTTCACACAAAAAATTAAAAATAAATGAGTTTTACAATTCATTAGAAAGAAATTTCATGTTGTCTTCATTAACTTTACTGTATATTCTGCCCGGAGGGAATCAACAGAGGGTGTCCCATTTGTAAACACACGACGTCACCGGTCACACCATCTATATGCATGCAATTTCACAATTTTGTATTGTTTGTCAGTTACATTTTAGATCCATAAAATGCAAACTTTACAATTTGGTATTATATGTCAATTCCTCAATATATACATAACATGCAACTTCACAATTTTGTATCATTTGTCAGTTACACTGTAGATCCATTACAGGCAAATTTGACTATTTGGTATTGTAAGTCAGCTTCTCAATATATCAAACATGCACATTTTTGCCAAAATGTCAAAATTGCCTGAAATTAACTTAATTTAGTCTAAATTTGAACTTTTCAGACCAATTTAAACTCATTTTAGGTAATTTATAAATTAAAAGTCAACATTTCTGATTGATTGGGGGAAAATGGGCTGACGCTCGAGCTGATTTGGGGGGGGTGGGGGTTGCAAAGATTGTGACTAGAGGGTGCATTTGCTCTCCACACCAGTTATGGTGCATATATGCCACAATTGTCTGTGTATGCAGCTCTGGTACCGAGCTGCGAGTGTAGCGAGGTTTAGAGGGGCATAGTTTCGGGCTATTGAGGAGGCATGAGTCTAGTGCTATGTGGATGTTGTGATTACTTTTCAGTGAGATAAAACACCAATTACGAAATGACAATCATATTAAAAAAGTACATCCATATAAAGCATCATATCATAATAGGCCTATACAGTATCCTGTTCAATTAGACTAAATATTATGTTTTTAAGATTTTAATACTGTAAAAGCCAATATTTTCGCGTACAGATATTTTCGAGCATTTTTATATCATAGACATTTCGCGAAAATAAAACCACCGCAAAAATTTCAGCTTTTACAGTATATCATTTTACTTTAAAAAAAAGTATTATACAGTGAAACAAATTGTGCATAACATGATCAATAGAAACTTAAAGAAAATGAAAATATAGAATTTTAAAATGGGTTATTGGTTCCATACAGGCTTATTAAATTATTTTATCCAAGAATGACATCCGTGGATCCAATCTGGTCTTCAAAATATAACAATTTACATCAAAACTATGTACAATATGTACAGCACTTGTCTCTCAAAGAAAACGTTGAGATACCGATACCAACAAAAGGAGCTTTTTGAATGCTTAAAAATGGTACAGTTAAGTTGTGGTCAAGAGTGGATTGGATACTACTTTCTGATTTTATGAAGACAAATTACTGACAAAGTGTCTTTATTTTCTTTGTTTTTCCATGCATAATTCTATCAATATCTCAAAATGTATTTTACCGACAACTGCATCCTGTTGCCGCGACAGTACACATAATATGATGATCATTATTCGGAGCGTATATCATTTTCTAGGTTGCAGAAGATGCAAACCAATCAGGATTTGAACCAGCGCCATTTAAGTAAATCTGTCATGTCTATAACATACTGGTTTCGTAAGTATGTGTATTTTGGTAGGTTGGGTCGCGTGATGCCTGCTGGTTTTCATTATCTATTTCATCATATACATGTAGGGCAGATGCTCTAACTTCATCTTGATCTACAGAGCTAACATCGTCTTGGTCCTGGCTCGTCTGAGGAACGCTCCGTCCCAGTGCTCGACACTTTCTATACTTCAGAATAACAAGTACAGTGATAGATGTGAGTATACCAGCACTTATACTGCCAGCTGTTACTCCTTGAGCAAGTTTTTCTAACCAACTGTATGATCCATAGTTACTGCTCCCTTCTGAATCAGTTGGTGGCAGCGGTGTTGTAGATTCAGGCCATGGTGGAGATGTTGTGGTTGCTATTTGTGATGTTAGAACTGTTATAGGTCCAGCAGCACATGAACGATTAGCAGTCAGAAAAGTATCGCTTGTCATAAAACAGAAGAATATAGCATTATCATCATCAGTAGTAATTGTTTTTGTAGTAGTTGCATTACCAAGCTCTTTTGTGGTGCCATCTTGTCTTTGAAGTATTAGTTGCAGGTTAACATTTGGTACAGATTCTCCAACCGTGCAGTTAAATGTGGCTTCCGTTTCATTGTAGAAGATGGTTTCATTTATCACATTGATAGATGGAGTTTCAATACTGCATTCTGGGTAATTAAGAGCTGGCAGGTAGGAATATATGGGTACTGTTATTTGAATCATTTCCGTGTGTGTCTCTTCACTTTGGTCATATTCAGCTTGACATTGGTAATCACCTTCATCCTCTTTGACAGCATTTCTAATGTAGAACTTGCTGAAGGTAAATCCATCCTCTGTGAATTTGTTTACACTGTACCTTGATGGATCAGCTTTTACAAGGTCATTATTCTCAGCCATTACCTCATTGTTATATATCCATTTTAGCTTACGCTCTGTACTACCTGTAGAAAACAAATATCTACACTGCAGAACTATACGGTGACCAAGTTGAGGGGAAAGACTGATCTTCCCATTAAGCCCGAATCGAATAATTATAGGTCCAGAAGAACACTCACGACGTGTAGCTGGGAAGGTGTCGCTTGTCATCATACAAACAAACATTGCGTTATGGTCATCAAACGTAACAGCCTTTGTAGAAGTCTCAGTACCAAGTCGTTTGTAGGTTGTTCCATCTGGTCTTTGAAGTGTTAGGTTTAAGTTAACACCAGGTACAGATTCACCAACCGTACAGTTGAAGGTAGCTTCAGTTCCTTGCGTCAGGGTAGTAGATGGCGCAATACTGCATTCTGGGTAATTAAGAGCTGGTAGGTAGGAATCTATGGGTACCGCTATTTGGATAGTCTCTCGCTGTGTCTCTCTATTTTGGACATAATGTGCTTCACATTGGTAATTACCTTCATCTTCTTTGATAGCATTTTGAATAGTTAGTCTACTGTTTGTAAAGTCATCCCTCATGGGCATGGTAACACTGTACCTTGATGAATCAGCATCTACCAGATTGTCATTCTCAGCCATTACCACATCATTAAATATCCACCGTAGTTTGGCCCCAGTGCTTCCTGTAGAAAACATGTATCTACAGTGCAAACGTATACGTGGACCAAGATGAGGTAGATAAGTGGTAGTCCAATATTTAAGCCCAAATGGAACTATTATAGGTCCAGCAGAACATGTGCGACCTGCAGTTGGAAATGTGATGCTTGTCATTGAACACACAAACTCTGCGTCATGATCATCAAAGGTAACAACTGTTTTCAATGTCTCAGTACCAAGCCATCTGCGGGTTGTTCCATCTGGTCTTTGAAGTCTTAGCAGCAAGTTAACACCAGGTGAAGATTCACCAACTGTACAGATGAACGTAGCTTCAGTTCCTTGGATCAAGGTAATAGATGGTGAAATACTGCATTCTGGGTAATTAAGAGCTGGAAGATATGAATCTATGTTGACAATGTTGACATCGCTTGAATAATACCATCTATAGTAGCCATAATCGCCGTATGAGTTATGACCATAAGCATGATATACAAGCTTACATTGATAAGTTCCTGCATCCTCTTTCACTGCATTTCTTATGTAAAGTCTGTATCCTCCATTATTTAACCCACTAACTCCATACTTTGGTGATTGTCCTTCCAGTGCCCCATTAATAGTTAATACCGTGTTGGAAAATGTCCACCTGGTTTCCCAAAGATTGCTTCCACTTGGAAATGTACCTTTACAATCAACATATACAACTAGTCCATAATAGTCATCATCATATACAAGTGGCCCTGAAAATGCAATTGATTGTCCATTGGTAAGACTTTCAATACCAAGAATACTCATAACAAGCAAAAGAGATGCAGTAGTAGTAGTCCGCATGCTGTGTGTCTACTTTGGAGAAGTCATGATTAATGTATATATCCCATTTACAACAATATTAGTAGTCAATTAATGATAGGATCCAACTGCGAGCCTTAAAAGTAAAATGTGGCTTGATACTTGAGTAATTGCAGTACACATATTGTTGGGTTAGGTTTTTTCCACTTCATTTCCTCTTTCCCTCAAAGCTTTATAATAGGTTAGGCCTGTAGTCTGTCAGGAAATAGTTTTATATATGTGAGGGCGTTATCACCTGATACATTTTTACAAATCAATTTAATTTGAAGGAAAAAAGAGTTATGGTTATAATCATTCATAAGAAAACAATTGTTTTTACACAAAATAAATACTCCACAATGTTTTCAAGCCTTAAGGCCAAATAAAAATAAAAACTAGTTTCTCGTCCTAAATTTTGAAAAAAAGGAGGATGACAGCACCTTTTTTTAAATTTTTAGTAAACAATGCAAAATCACCATTACTAGCATGGTATTGCATGATTGATTGCATAACTTGAAGAGGACAAGGCCTTTGTAGAATCTTTTTATTTCATGGTTCGGGGGGGGGGGGGGTTGTGAACACAAAACCTGCTTTAAAATGCTCATTGGACTATAGTAAATCTATTATCAAGGGGACGACAAACTGCTTTATTTTTTTACTTGGCCTAAAAGTTTTTCTATATAATCAGGGATTCCTTACTTTTGTCAGTCAAAATTATTTAAGGGGATGTTAACCCAATTAATATGAAATTTATCAAGCGCTGTAACTTTAGAACTATTAATAGGCCTATGATGTAATAAAGTATACATTTTCATTAAGGAAATGATTCAGAGAATCCATTTTTAATTTTTAACCAAAAAATGCAATCGTTGACCTATCTTGGTCAAAAATTTAAAAACTGACAATATTTAAGAAAAAAGAAAAAATGTTGGTAGAGAAGTATCTTTAGATGTTTTTGGTGCAATTTGATCTTAATTCATAGTATTTGCTCAAATGTCTCTCTTTATCATCTCTGACTATCCTACTAATTGCTCTACTTTTATCACCAACATTTCCTGTTTTCATTTTAAATTCTTGGCCATTCTGGTGTGGGGTGGTATTTAGATACGGTTATCCAATTTACTCTAATATAAGCCTACATTGGCAACACTTTACTACTCGCAACCCTGGTATACAGGTATGTGCAGCCCAAATGAGTCTCAAATGATGATTATTTTTTGTGCCAAAATTCTCTAAACAGGGGTATGATTTGTGCTGGAATAACCCAAAATATGGGTTCCAATAATATGGGGTAGCGATGTGGTCGTCCCAAAACCGGCAACAAATATGGCATGGTAGAACTCCGGCAACAAATATTGTATGGTAGAACTCGCAAATGTACAGACGGAACATACTTATGTCTCTAAAAAGGTACAGTAGGGGGGGGGGGGGGTAGCGATGTGGTCGTCCCAAAACCGGCAACAAATATCGCATGGTAGAACTCGCAAATGTACAGACGGAACCTACTTATGTCTCTGAAAAAGGTACAGTAGAACGAAAAAAAGGTATATTGTCAAATTGTATGGGGGGGGGGGGGGGGAGTGGGGTATCTGCCACTGGTATTGAAGCTATACAATTAAGGCTAGTCCTAACTGTAATTTTGTCAATTTTGGTTCTTTACAGGTAGAGATAGTGTGATTGCTAACAATCGTACATCCAGCAGTCTACAGCAAGGTCAAGATGGCATAGCAAAAGAAGACTATGGACTAATATTGAAGCTACACAAAGCACTCAAGGGTATGGGAGAATTTGACTATGCTAACCTCAGATTGGTCTGTCAAGATAATGATGATAGTGGTCATGGAGTTATTCCTAGGAAAAAGGTAAGAGGTCTGCAAGGTCGTATCCTTGTACCACAAACCTATCAACACCATCAGATCTTTTCTGGTATACCCCAAGGTTAAAACCCCTGACACAAACAAATGTGGTGTAATATATACCAAATTGACTGTCTTGAGTGCCCCAAATCTTACATGGGTGAAACTAGTAGATCCCATGCCACCAGTTTCAAAGAACACTTGAACCTCAAAACCACTTCTCTCACAACTGTGACAGAACACTCTAAAGACTCCAAACATAAATCAAGCTAAAGAACGTCCAAGTGATTGCCAGAGAGGATACATTTTGGAAACATAAGATCAGAGAGGCCATAAAAATATGGACACAGAAATCAAACCTCAACCGAGACACGGGCTACGGCCTACCTACTCTCTAGGATGACCTGCTGTCATGTGATAAGTGGAGGGAAGTAAACACTGCGGTAAATGAAGGGATCACAATGATCCCAAAAGCTACGGAGCTCAAAAACCACACTGAAAACTTAAACTAGTCAGACACAGACTGGACTAACTTCAAACTAGTCGAGCAGGCTAGTCAAGCCTGCTGGATGGGTTATGGCTGACTCCCGATGTTCTCTCTTCGTATTCAGAGGGGTAACACATGATCGTTCCAGGATCTAGAAATATCCCCCTATTTGACGGCGTTTCGCGGGCAATTTTGCCAATTTGACCCCCTTTTTCGCACAAAAACACAGACATTGTGACTGTAAATAACCCCCCTTTTTCACCATTCCAAGGACACTTTCTATATAGTCCCTCTATTTGCGCAAAAATGAGGACATTCTATTTTCTTTTCTAAAAACACCCCTAATTATTTTGTAAAATCGCGGACATAGGTTTCAAAATGACCCCCTTTTCTTTGGAAATCGCGGACAAAGCTTCAAAAAACACCCCTAATTTGGGGAAATCGCGGACATAACTTCAATAAACGCCCCTAATTTTGGAAAATCGCGGACATGGTACAGGAACCCCCACCCCATTTTTCCGCAAGTTTTAGAACGATCATGCGTACCCAAAGTCAATGCTGACTGAAACCACCGGGGGCCGACTTGACTAGCTTAAGGTTAGTCTGGCTCAGCCTGACTAGCTTGATTTGTTCTGCTGGACTAGTCTGGCTGGACTAGCTTATTTAGTCAAGCTGGAGCATTGCTGGACTAGCTTTACGTTAGTCGCTCGACTAGCTTGATGTGAGTCCGTCCTAAGCTGGACTAGTTTAGGCTAGTCGCATTGCTGGACTAGCTTAACGTTAGTCAAGGCACTGAGATGCAATTTAATGTTCTATATATCAGCTTTAATTTTGATATAATACAGGTGGACTTATCACTAACCCCACTCAATTGTTTAAATCTTCTTCATGCTGACTATATATACTCTCTAAATGTAAAAGAGTGAGAACAAAAATACTCTAACACAGAAGTGAAATTATTTTCACTCTAAAAGAGTGGATAATCACTCTATAAAGAGTAATTTATCCAATTCTCATGTCACTCACTCACCGAGTGATGAAATTTAAACAAGAATAAATTAATTATTCACTCCGATTCTTAGATGGATATTATCTCTCCATCGCAAAATTGCATTTATCGGAAATAAACACCTGATATGATATTCTGCTAACATTACATACAACCATTGCTACGAGGTAATGGTCAAAGAATAGAAGCTAGTCGAGCGACTTACGTAAAGCTAGACCGGCATTGCTGGACTAGGCTAAAGCTAGTCAAGATGGACACCATCTGGACTAACTTAAAGCAAATCGAGCGACTAGCCTAAACTTGTCCAGCTTAGGATGGACTAATATCAAGCTAGTCGAGTCGAGCGACTAACGTAAAGCTAGTCTAGCAATGCTGGACTGGCTAAAGCTAGTCAAGATGGACACCATCTGGACTAACTTAAAGCTATTCGAGCGACTAGTCTAAACTTCTCCAACTTAGGACGGACTAACATCAAGCTAGTCGAGCGACTAACGTAAAGCTAGTCCAGCATTGCTGGACTAGGCTAAAGCTAGTTAAGATGGGCACCATCTGGACTAGCTTTAAGTTAGTCAGTCAGGCTTAATCTCTCATTCGCACTGGAGCGCTCAAACGAGATTAAGGGAATTCCTGTTTAGCTCGCGCCTTATGCGCTAATTGACCCTTTGAAGAAGAGCACCGTTCGCCTAGACGAGCACTGAAAACACGCGACTGAGGGCGCCCTGTATACCGACCGTCGCTCCAGTAAGTAACGGTCGGAACCATACCAGTGATAACTCCGAATATTAAAAAGTAATAATGTGTAATCAACTTACCAACAGGCGCCCTATACCATCACTCAACTCTTATCACCTCTTCTTATATGATCATATTCCGTCTATACCTTACCTCTGCTGAAACAAAAAACTTCAGAATAAACTTTCAGAAGTGCGTGTAGTCGTGCCGATGAGACAATGATCAATGACTTAACCTGTGTTAGCACACCCTGTATAATCACGCCCTCTACTTGAACAGTTTGCATATTTTATGCAAATCAGGCCCTCGGCCAAAAGGAATTGTCCATTATCATTAGGCTAAGGTATGAAGAAACCTGTCTAAGGTACGAATTAACAAACCTCTCAGGCAGGGTCGGTCAGTTAGATTTTTTTGAAATTAATTTTCACAGACATTTTGGTAAAATTGCAACCATTTTCAAAATGTTCCAAATAAATTGTCAAATCCCCCCCCCCCCCCCTCCCAAGTTTTCAACATTATTCAAAAAACCTGTCAAATTAAATAAGGGTCCATTGCGCCAATAGTATAGAGTCGTTTTAGGCGCCCGACTAGTTTTCACTGTATATGTCTTCAGCCGTCTTCATACCAATTTAAAATCAACTCATTGCGTCATTTTGGTCCAAAATTGTGTGACTTTATGAGACTTTATTATTATATCATGTGGTGCAGTATCCTTTACTACACTGAAAACCTACACTGGGAAGCCTGACTAGATAAAAGCTAGTCCAGATGGTGCCCATCTGGACTAGCTTTTATCTAGTCAAGCCAATTTAGGCTAGTCGCTCGACTAGCTGTTGCCTAGTTGGTCAAGCCTGCTTGACTAGTTAAACTAGTCGCTCGACTAGTTTTTGACTGGCTAAGAGCTAGTCCAGATGGTGCCCATTTGGACTAGCTTATGCCTAGTCAGTCATGCTCGACTAGCTAGCTTTTGCCTAGTCATCGGTTGCTATGGGAAAATAGCGTGACCTCTATCTATATCAAATTCAGACCCATGAAGTATCATGCGTTGAAATTGATCTTGCTGGTTGCTCTGCGTTAAGACAGATCACTCTAATCGGCCCATTCTTTTCATCCATTTTGGAATTCTGCGAACTATCTGGTGGTTTTTACATGGTCGGCACTCGCCAGTGTCGTAGAGACACACATGTGCCGAATTTTGCACCTGTGTTACCACATGCTTTTCATTCAGGGTTTTTCTCTGAATTCCTTTGAATCTTTGGTGGCCAAACTTATAGTTTGGGCCTTGCAGTTTGGTGTTGCACCTTTATCATTCTTTTCATGTTTGTGTTACATATTTCCGCTAAAAAGAGAAATTTCTTCAGCGCTCAGAACAGTTGCTGTTCTCTCGATGAGGCTATGATCAACGCATGTGCAGTTGGGATCTCAGCTTTAAACTAGTCAGTCTTCAGGTTCCCGCTTGACTAGTTCGTCGAGGCTGGTGCAAAAACTAGTCCAGCACTGATTTTAACCTAGTCAAGCATTCTCAACTAGTTTTCCGATATTTGAAGCTAGTCCAGCTCGCCAGACTAGTTTGAAGTACCGCTTGACTAGAATAAACGGGAAAAGTGTACTTTAGGTCCCAGATACTGGTATACCAGTATCGCTCGATACTGGAACATGTAAATCGTTCTAGTATCGAAATGGAACGATTTAAGTGTTCCAGAACTCATGTATTGTCATATTATTTGTGAATAGGGGACGACTATTTCAGCTTTAAAAAATAGTGACATTTTTACGACGTCAGCTTTGAGTGCATTATACTTATTTTTTTCCTTTTTAAAATACGTGTTCAGTTGTTATATATGAATTGCGGGATTTTTTTCTATTATTTGTTTGAAGAAAAAAATGTCGTAGTGTTTTAAAATATTGCGAGGGAAACCATCTCATTCATTATGGTCTGGGAACAACATTGTTTATGTTGGAGTACTACACACTAAATGGGGTCGTTCAATATCTTTCTCTTGAAGTTGTTGTGGCTCTGAATAGAGCTTTTATGGATACTAGTAGGATGAGCTGATTGGTAAAGTCAATTTTACGTTAGGTATGCATGATCATTTTCTTTTTTTGAAAAATTGAGTGGCTTGGAAATCTACCGATGATATGTATCTCAAACGAAAATAGTTGTGATCTCCACGCCTTCTAACGAATGACTTTTGCCTTTAGTGAATACCTAGTAGTTGAATCAAGTGTCATCTATTGCACTGGGGCTTCCAAGGGGAGCTTTATCCTCTCGAAATGCTTCCTCGAATCGTCAATCAGCTTAGAAATAGTTGACACTATTTTGAGAATTTAGATATCCCCATATTCAACTGCGACAAGTTTTCAAAACAGCTTGCTGATGTTCTCTCATCATCGCCTGATAGTGTTGGTAGGTTCATTTGTACCTTGCAGTCCGCCGGGATGTCCTCGGACTTTCCACTTTAGCTCGGTTGACAAGACCCCTTTCTTAAATTAGCCTATTGTCAATTTCGTCTTCCAAGCTGACGTGCCGTCGGCTTCTGATTCACGAGAAAAGAGACGAACCTCCCAAAGATTCCCGTCGCTTGACACATCACAGGCAGTTTTGAATACCACAATACAGCTTTTTTTCAGAGCCAGCCTATTTTCCAGAAAGAGAAAATAACCATACAAGCCAACTTCACCGATATTGTATTGGGTGATACTGGCACATTTTTCATGTTCCAGTATTGGGCGATACTGGAACATTTTTCATGTACCAGTATCGGGCGATACTGGTACACATTCTACCAGTATTGCCCGATACTGGAACAAAATAATGTACCAGTATCGATCGATACTGGTACATTATTTTGTTCCAGTATCGGGCAATACTGGAACATTTTAAATGTGCCAGTATCGAGCGATACTGGAACAAAATAATGTACCAGTATCGAACGATACTGGGTGTTCTAGTATTGGTCGATACTAGTACAGTCTAGTATCTGGGAGCTAAAGTACACTTTTTCAGAATAAACTAGTCAAGCATGCTGGACTAGCCAGACTGACTAGTTTTAAGCTAGTCAAGCGTGTGCCCGACTAGTTTTGGTTGTGAGTGTAGTACTTTTAATTACGGGTTGTATGAGAGTCCATCCTGTATTTCTGTCATCCTACATTTAGCTTTATATCTGTTTCTGACATTCCTCTTTATAGGTCAGACATAGCCATTGCATGGCACAGGTATTTTTATTAGGCAAACTTGTGTTTGTTCAACAAGCCTACAATTTGTTTTCTTTCCGTTGCTGACATCCTTTGGTATCTCGGGATATTTCCTTACATGAGAGTGACTATTATTACGCTAATTAGTGTTTGTCCTTGCACTGTATACCAGTATAAAAGCATTTTCAAGGTTTTGTGTCATTTTGGTCCAAAAATATGTAACAAATGTACAATAGATTATTCATTAAGTTATTTGCTGCAATATGACGTGAGAAGTTGGAAAGAATTGTCAAATTGTACTGCATATGTTCACAGTAGCATGCCGCACAGAGCTGGGCCAACCAATCATGTCATTTTTATCCATAATTGTGAAAATGGTGAGGCTAATATTTATCAGTGGGCCCAAATGGAATACCTACTTGACCACTGCTCGCTGATACCAGCTTACGATGCGCAAACGCACACTTTCACCAATAAATATGCGCTATGACATGAATTCTTTTTGGGCCCAGACAAATACATGCCTCACAATTCTCGCCAATTTGGAACTGATTAAACTATAGCTGGGCCAACCGATCATGTCATTTTGATCCATTTGTGTGACTGATTTGCTATAGATATAATAACTTTAATTAGTGCAATAGTAGCTACGTTCACACAGTGGTTATTCAAAAGCGTAACTTACGCTAAAAGCAATAACAATTCCACAAATAGTTTCGTTACTCTGACCGCGTGTCCACACACGCTTTACTCCTATCGCTACACCGCGTAACTTCGCCGATTATCAGCTTTGCTGGGGTAAGTGTTGAAATAGGCAGCATGGCCTTACTTTAACGGTTTAACCTTTGTTTTACAAATCGCAGTTGATGCGTGTTCTGATATTTTGGAATTAAATTTAGGAGAAAGGATAATTATATTGTTCGCATTTATACAAATAAAAATTGACTATATGCACATCATCATGTTTTTAAATTGTACATCAAAAAGCTTCTGCAAATAGTCTGCCCAAACAACATCTTTAATTTTCTTTTGAACTTATTAAAATAAGTTCAAAAGAAAATTCAGTTATTTATTTTGATGTATTTTAAAATGTATCGAGATTTTATTTTAAAAACCCTTTCGTTTATACTACCGTATAGGCATTAATTTTCTGGGTAAGCTTTAGAATACCCTACCATTTTATTCCTCACTGTGTAAGTATTTGGCGGGGCCCAGTGTACAATGGGTCGTTCTTTATAAGTCCCCATTGAAGACATGCAGTGGTAGCGGGATCGAGATTTTATTTAAAAACACCATTACGTTATACCGTATAGGCACAACACATAGGCCTAAGTCGCGAGTTTGTAAACGTTATATCGTATTATATAGCATCACCAAGGTCACGATCTTGTAAAAGGTCACACTTACGCGCGATTAGCGTAAGTACCGTTCACACAGCCATTTACGCCAGGCGGGGCTACGCTGACCTCGCTTACTCCTCGCTACTCCTGCTAAAAAGCAGGAGTAAATCGACCGGATTAAGGCTGCGTAACTTACGCTAATCTACGCTAATCATCGTTCACACAGTCACTACTCCATCAGTTACGCGATTGCTACGCCAAACCACCGCTACTCTTCCTTACGCCGTCCTTACTCCGCCTAGTGTGAACGTGACTAGTATTGCTCTGTTACCACCCAAGTTATAAGAGGAATCCTCATAGCATATACAGAGCATGGTAAACCAGTCATGTCATTTTGGTCCAAAAATATGTGACTGATTTACAGACTTGTACAGACATACATGTACATGGGAACTTTGTCTCATTGGCTCTTAAAACATCAATGTGCCTGTGTAACATGAAAATAAGCCATATTTTCACACAAATTGTTATTTTGAATATGAAAACTATATCCCATCCTGAATTTAATTATATAGGCCTATTCTTCTTACAAATTTAAAAGCTACAATTTTCTCAAACATGTGCAGTTAAAATGTTGCAACATCACAATATACGTATATATTTAGGCCGAGGCAAAAATACGCCAAATCCAAATCCAACACATCTCGGCAACTTCCTAAGGCCCTCTGTTGAAGTACTGTAATATACTGTAATAATAAGTGTTTTATTAAGCTGGGTCTCTCATCTTTATTGGATCAATAGGTTTTTTTCTGACCACTCAATAATGTAAACCCATAGCCAATTGGTTTAATATCTATGAATTTGACGGTAACGTCTCGACAGACGAGCATGCACATGTTGACCATTTCACCTCGGCATCCCCAAATTTGTGTGTAAAACATTACGTACACAGCGTGCACTGTTTTGCTCGCTTTACCGGACCAGAATATGGGGCGCTGAGCTAGGGCAATCACACTGGTTGCTACTAGATCAGTTTGAGTGCACACCGATGTATGCGCATTTAACGCTTACCTGCACCAACACAATACCGAGTTATTGACCCTAGTATATGGTTCTAGCAACAGTGGACATAGTCGCTACAACCTGTTTTCATCAAATTAGTGCTTGACACTTTTGTCATGACTTGGTGCAAAAAGTCATTGTTTACACTATGACATGTGACCTTTGACCATATAGGCCTAGGCCCTACTTGATTTTTTGTCACCCTTCTATTATGTTTTTATAGCCCATACTATGACATTGGATGATAGTTATTTTTGTCTATTTCACTGTAAATATTTTTATACCATCATAAAAGTAATGTCAACTTTTTGCGGCATTTTGGTCCAAAAGTGTGTGACAGATTTGCTATAGATCATTTGGTTAAGTATGCTGCTTTACCAAGGATAACCATAGTGATATCCAGTTTGGAGTTTACCTCGTATTTTCCTCCCCCTCCCACCACACCCCCGGGTTGCAAAGTGAGGATCACCCTGTATTTTGTCATCCTACTACATGTATTATATTTTAACCCTAACCAGCCAGGCTATATTTTTGTGTGGATGCCGCTGGGGGACAAAGTATGAATTTTTAACCAAATAATCGCTGTGAAACCTCCGGGATTCGACCCCAGACCCTCTGATCACCGCGCCACGTCCCTAACCACTCAGCCAACCTGCCAACGCTCGCCCGGGCAGCGATTTTCGTACACACATATCAGCTTGGTTGATGATGTCATCGAATCGAATGCTGTACCATGCGCATGAAGAAGAACAAATTTTGCCATAGTGAATCTTAGTGCTACGGTAGGTTAACCCTAACTCTACCCCCCACTTTTTTCAGAATTTTTTCTTCAACTTGGAAAATCGACCAAAATATCCCCCCAATCCCCCGGGATTTGATCCAGGGACCTCTCGCACCACAGGCGAAGGATTCTACACTACACCACGGCTGTCAAGGTTAGTTTGCGCAGTGTATTGCGCAAACTATATGGGCTGGGTTCATTTTTTCATCAAAAAACTTCCACACGGGGTGGTACCAACGTGCCCAGTCGTGGTATATTGTGGTTTAAGGTAGGGTTAGGGTTATATTAACAAAACTTAGAAAAATGTAGAAGAAAAAAAAAATCAAAAAATTGCTTCTTAACCCTATCTCTACCCCCACTTTTTTCAGAATTTTTTCTTCAACTTGGAAAATCGACCAAAATATCCCCCCGATCCCCCCAGCATTTGATCCAGGGACCTCTCGCCCACAGATGAAGGATTCCACACTACACCACGGCTGTCAAGGTTAGTTTGCACAGTGTATTGCGCAAACTATATGGGCTGGGTCCATTTTTTCTCCAAAAACTTCCACGCCGGGTGATACTAACGTGACCAGTCGTGGTATATTGTGGTATATGGTAGGGTTACTCTTAGAGTAACCCTAACTCTACATCCCCCCCACACTTTTTTCAGAATTTTTTCTTCAACTTGGAAAATCGACTAAAATATCCTCCCCCATCCCCCCATCCCCCCTGATCCCCCCACCCCCCCACCCCCCCCCCCCCCCCCCCATCCCCCATCTGAACAAACCTCAAAACTAAGTTTTCCAACTTAATAACGCTCATTTTGTGATGACAGGTCTCATTTGGTTTAGTATGCTCCTTTTCCATTCAAGTTGGGAAAAAATTGTCATTGTACTGCATATGAGCAATGTCATGAATGTCAACTTATCTCATCATTTTGTCATGAAAATGTGTGACAGATTTTCAAAAAACCTTCACTATAGTATTACTCATAATTAGGGGAAATTTTGGGACTTCACCCTGTTTTATTGTCACCCTACAACATGTATTATATTTGTATAGCCAAGACTTTGACATTAGATGATAGTTATTTATTATCAGGCAACATGGTATTTGTCAATTTCACTGTAAATGTTTTCATACCATCATAAAAGCACTGTTAACTGTTTGCGTCATTTTGGTCCAAAGGTGTGTGACAGATTCGCTATAGATATATACCATTTGGTTTAGTATGCTCCTTTACCATTCAAGTTGGGAAAAATCGTCATTGTACTGCACATGAACAATGTCATGAATATCAACTTATCTCATCAGTTTGTCCTGAAAATGTGTGATAGATTTTCAAAAAAGCATACAGACCACAAGCCTTACACAAGGTAAAAATTGGACATTATTACGAGCGCCCTCTTCGACGTTCAAACAGTGTGTTTGTGAATAATCATGAACCGTAAAGGTACCGTGGTCACGCCTCCTGGATATAAACTGCAATGTCAACGCCGCCTAGTGACGCTATAGGGCGTTGCTTTGTCTGCTTCATTTTAATATTTAAGTATAATAACAGGGGATTTAGTCTGTCGTCGCTATATTTAAATGATCATTATGTTCCAAAATGTTGAAATATTAGAGAAATAGCCCATCAGATATCACTATCTTTAGGAGTGTTAGATAAAATATTGGAATAGCAATTACGGAATTATTATTCCATGATGGTAAGATGTTTTAAAGTCTATGAAACAAGTACGGATAAGATTCAAAGCTTATTTTCCCAATGAATTACGTTCATATCATATTTATTTTTAGAATTCCGTACTTCCTTATATACTCAAGTTATATTTTATTCTCATTTGAAAACAATCCAGGTAATACAACGTCTAATGTAGTGATATTAGAATTACTAAACTTTGTTCACCAAAACTACCAGAAGTAAAAAGCCCATTTCATTGTCATGCGAATTTACTCTCCTTTCAAATATCCCGCGTCAATCCCAAGAATAAACTGAATGGTCTGTAACATCGATGAATGACCCATGATTGATTTCTTTTGATTCACTTTCTACCCGAGTTGTCGGTGCTCATCAAAATACACCGTGATGCAATGTAACGCAAGGCCAGTCTCTATTCAATATTATCGATTGAGATAATGTTACGAATACTGCATGTAGTATTGAGATAAGTCATTGATGTCTGACAGTGCTATCGATTTAGGGATTATAATTCCGTGAAGTAGACATTAACTTTTCTGTTTGATTTACTGATTAACATTTGAATTGCATAATGTCTGGTTTACCGCAAGCTTTGGGATAATATATTTAATAATGTTCTCGTGCAATTGATTGACCGGGAAGGGACCTTTATGGATTTGAATGGAAATCAGCCCAAACTTACAACTGTAAGGATTAAGAAAAATCAGTTGCCTCTGTGCAATAACACGTTGTCTCAAAATATTCTATCCCCGGCTCGGACAGATTTTATGGTCATTGGGAAATAACGACATTCAAATAAGTATTTGGTATTTGTTAATTCTCTGCCACTGTAATCGGGAACTGTCACTGTGGCCGAGTGGTCTAAGGCGGTGGTCTAATGGAAACTTTTGCGCGTGAGTTCGAATCTCACTGGAATCACCTTTTTTGTCTTTATTTTACTTACGATTTTGAAGTAATTATGAATCGTATCGCCCTGTAACTCAGAAAATATTCATGATTTATTATCAGAAATGTAATTCGGCATGAAATCTACTGTTTAAAAAAAAGTTTGGTACATAAACTATGATGTGACTTTGATAAAATATGTACACAAATATTATCTAAATATGTTAATTTTGCATGTTGGTTCTCGGGGAGGGGCATCCATTTTCAACTTATTTTCTACTACAAGGGAGTTTTTTTCTATTGAAGCTGCATACATAATTTGTACCACACGCAATTTCTATAAATTGATGTAATGTGTTATTCGAAACATTAAATTGTAAAAATACATTGATATCACGAGGCTCGAACTTATAGCTCAGTCGGTAGAGCTTTAGACTCTCAATCAACAAGCCGTAGGTTCCAATCTTGATTGAAGTTCTTAATGTTATTTATTTATATTATTTTACGTTATTTATTTATTTATTTATTTAATATTATTATCTATTTACATTTTTTTATTTTTAAAATGACATTTATTCATATTGATTTTCTTCTTTTTTAAACCTTTCTTCTATCTTGATGGGTTTATTTATTAATTATGTGTTCATTTGATTTTCAATTAATTGAACATTAATGTTATACATTATATTTATTTATTCATTTGTTTGTCTAAGGATTTAATAACTTACCTAATTAATGAATTAATATATTCATTTATTTATCTATTTATTTACCCATTAATTAATTAATTATTAATACATATTTCGATGTGGTCGAGCTCATAAACTTATCGTTTCATAAATAAAAAGATCACATGGTGTTTCAATTCGTATTAAAGCAAACACAAACTATTAACTTCAATTTTATAATACATTGTTTTAATTATAATTTCAAAATCTGTCGTAACCAGCCCATACTAAAAGCGTGTTCAGGTTATTTGAAATTACATTGGATTACAATATCGCTGACGCTAAACTGAATGACTGGATTAATATATCGCGCTGACGCTAATAACGAGGTCGTACTACAAATTAAATTGAATGATGATAATCGATTGGCCACTATTTACTATTGAAGTGTTACGTGTAATGTAAAACCAAGTATTACCATATCAATTGGATCACGCTTACAAGTCCTGAACACTGATTGAAAAGATCGCTACATAAAACCAATGGGATGTGGGTAAGGGTATGGTGTATAAGTCCCAAGTATGCAAATGAGGATAATGAGATTTATTCCGTTGTTGAGTACTGGGTAGATGTGTGGTAGAGCATGACATTGTATTCAGTGAGCTCATTTGCATACTTGGGACTACTACACCATACCGCTACCGGGATGTGCTAGCATTAATAAAGGTGCGTGACCCATTTACCAGGGAGTTACATAATCACTTCGATAGTGAAAAGCAATTATGCAGTATCAGACCTGGATCACTGCGCATGAATGGTATGATAATTTACACTAAAAAAATCTCGATAAATACGAAATAAAATAACATTGACAAAACTACATGCTGTGATTTCAAATCCGACACCTTACCGCTGAGCTAAATCTATTCGATGTAAATTAAGTAAGAAAAAAACATTATACAGTTCAACATAAGCTTAAAATGCTTAATATTTCCTATTTTAAGTGTTTTTAACACAGAGTTTTCGCCTAAAAGCATTTAAAAAGCTGTTGCACTTAAAGAATCTAATTTTGATTTAAACGACACTTAACAATTAAGGACATCTATTTCGTTCGTACACACTTCAATGTGTCGATTAACAGCCATAGTCTATCGTTGCATCATGGGGGTTTAAACGATGGGTACCTGATGACTCGGGTATATACATCGACTCGTGTGACTTTTGTCTAGGACAATCACTTGAGAGGAACAAAAGATGTTACCTGTCAATCAAAAATAAATTGAGACTAGATAAACTAGCCATCAAGCGATGGCGCTCTTGATAATGTCCCTGCTCTAAGGCTTGTGAGACATGATCTTATTCCTAATTAGGGGTAAGTGGGGACCTCACCCTGTATTTTTGTCATCCTACTACATGTATTATATTTTAATAGCCAAGACTTTGACATTGGATGATAATTATTTATTATCAGGAAGAGTGGTATTTGTCCATTTCACTGTAAATATTTTCATACAATCATGAAAGCAGTTATCGTTTTGCGTCATTTTGGTCCAAAAGTGTGTGACAGATTCGCTATAGATATAATGTTTATTCGTGCAGCAATGCTCCTTTAGGCCACTAAAAAAATAAACCTTGTTCTATGAATTAATGGACCACTCGGTTTGTATCATCGGTATTGCTTGTTTTTCTTTACTTTTTTCCTCCCTTCAAAATGAACGTAAAACTTAATAAAATCTCATAAATGTTGCCGTAATTTGAAATGGCAATTTTTTTTAAATTTGTGTCGGTATTCATTTGCATGTGAACAATCTTTTTTACAGATTAAAAAAAAATGGGTTGGTCGGCACGTAGAACAGGGTTTCTTTCTTTGTCGACTTAGCACTCAGGTTATAGGAAGAATCCTCATAGTATATGCACAGCATGGTCATGTAATCTTGGTCCAAAAATATGTGACAGATTTACAATATAAGTAGGCCTACATAATTTACGGGTAAGAAGAATACAAGTAAATTTACTCCATATTTATTTCACAACAGTCTGTTTCGCCCAAAGGCTCATCAGGTGAATGAGAGACTCACTATAGAAAAACATTAGGTATATCAAGAGACATGGATAGATGCACTCAAAGCATAATATATATGCGACTTATGTGAAGTCAATTTAAAGTTTATTATGTGTGCTCTAAGAGCATTTTCTAAGCTTGAAAATGACACCAAATTGATCAAGGCATTCACATTTTATGATTGAAAATGACTCCTAAATTCTGATTATTTTCCTTATTTTTTCCGTCTGTGTTCATCTAGGCCCTATATCTTGAAAAACACACAGCCGCAAAGTCACCCCTTTTAATGTGCTGCATCACATATGTACTCCTTGTGTACGCGTTACATTACATTACTCAACACACTTTTAAACATTCACCCCTTTTACAGTTTCGTAGCATATGCGTGGATCAACATGTGCCTCTACCGGGTCCGTTACTAAATACACTTCTTAAACGTTGTGATGATGAAAAGGATGGTATGATCAAGTAAGTCAATTAGGAACATACTAAGGTAGAGGTTGGCCGAGCGGTCTGGCGCGCTGATTGTCGGTCGGGAGTTTTCTATCAATCGTGGGTTCAAGTTGCCTTGAAACCAGGATTCCTGTTCACCCCAAAAAGTTCCTATCTAGGTCGGAAATTCTACAATCAAATCTTAATTCAGTGAGGGTTAGTTATCGAGTCTCTTTCCGTGGTTTAAGCTGATAATCAGATTTAATTGTGTCTGTATGGACCGACCGTGTAAACAAACAAACAAACAAACAATTGTAGAATTTCTCCTCTATCCCATTCACTGTGTACAACGTGCAGGTCTATACAGTGAGTGTCAGTTCGCTGTGATTCAGAGAGTCACGTTAAGCCGTTGGTCCTGTGTGTGTATTCAGACGCTTCACCCTGAACACGTTAAATAGTTGCAGACCTCATCGTAAAGAGTAGGGGATCATCCAGGGTCTGTTACCTGTACACAAAAACTCATGTCCCTAGGTTTCAGGGACACTGTACCGTTAATGCCCAGTAGGGCGCTGTGTACAGTATATCAGTATGTAGTATGTATGTATGATATGCAGGGGAGTAGGAAGTTGAGGTTGGGGGGGGGGGGGGTTCTTCTTCTTTCTCCAACAGTCCGTTTATTTATCCAAATGGCAGTATGGCGCACTGTATGTGAGATGGATTTAAGGCTATTCCTACCATCATTTTATATCATAGCTGTGTGCTGTGACATTAGCTCTGATTGATACAGCATTTATAGGTAGAAAAAAATGTAGTTACCTGCATCTCAAATGGATCCATTAGACGCTATACATTTTATATGACATATTATTTTGTTTCACACACACACACAGATGTGTACATTTAATGCAGTGTTCACAATGTTAAGTAAACATTCTATCAGCATACAAATTTCACCTAAATAAAAACTTGAAGGATCTTCCACTCCATATATAGATAATCTTTCACAAAAAATTGATCGAACAAAAACCAAGTTTGAAGCCAAATGGACTATTGCTTAAAATGGGTCTGTTTATTGTAAGTCAAAAATTTCATCAAAAATGTATTAGTAGATCTGTATGTGATGTAGCTGACAATTTATATTGGCATCAACAGTAACCCTCATGATATGGATTTCATATTCGCAAGTATACAGGGTGTCCCAAAAGTGTTGATACATTTTTGCTATAATTCTACAAGTGTTCTCTATCCAAATATATTTTTATTTTTATACTGCGATTTGTTTACCAATGTAGAGATTATAAAGTTTTAAAAAGTATTAAAACTTTTGGGACACCCTGTATGTTAAGGCCCTGTCAAGCTGTTGCGTGTAGTATAGAGCTAAACATGTGCCCGCGAGCGAACCGCTAACGAATACATTGTATGCCAAATATGTCATGAATGACAACGTACACCCAAATTTCCATAACGCCAGGCACATGTTAGATCTATACGCAACAGTGTGACAGGGCTCTTGTGCATAATCATTGTATTGTTTTTAACAGTTGGTCAGAGTGCGTCGGACTTCTAGAAACAGCCTCCAAATTTGATCCTGTGCAATACGAAAAACAACAGAACCAGGAGCAGAAGAAATACCAGCCCCTCACAGCATCAGCCGGGGCCAGTAAGACAGAGGGGCAGGAGAGTACCAACCTAAACGCATCATCGAGACCGAAGTCACAGGCTTCTGCCAAACGCAAACCAGGCGGGGACAAGACAAAAACGGCGGTGGACAAAGATGGCGGCAATAAGAAAACACAATCGGAAGGTATATTGTTTCTCTAATGTGCAATGCAGGCATGGAAATAGTACCCATCCGCCTGCCCCGTAGTGGGTCACTTTTACGTCAGACAGGTGACGATGCGAAAGACCTGACCGACTGGCGGGTGAATTTCTTATCTCACTTCTTAAGTGAGTTACACTGACTGGTGGAATTTCTGTCGGGCAGGTAACTCACACAAATATCTGGTTGCTGGTTGCAAATAATCTGATGTTCTAGCCTTGGTACCATGTGCCTATATGGCTGCAGCTGCACAGCGCCAGGAACACATTTACGTGGATATGTCAATTATAAATACTAAAGTTCAATTTTGATTTAAGTTTATATGAGTATAGCTGGTGAAGAATAATGTTTGTATTTGGCAGAAATAAGTTTCTGTCTCAGCTTTCGATGATCCTAAAGCATGGCTTTGGACCATGTTTTCCCATTTTGGTTAATAAGTTATATATTGATGACATTTGTTTGGGTTTTCGTATTATCTAATCATTCATTTTCCACCCAATCTACAAAACAGCTTGTAGCGCTAAGCTTAAAGGGGCATTGAGAGATACGTATGGGAGTGCGCCCTCAATTATCCTGGAAATCAGGGGTTATTTTTGCATCAAAGTAATACTTACGCATATACTAACTACCATCTGAAACAGTTTACCAACATTCGCCGTTTATCATATAAAATTTCATGATTTTCTTAGTTTCGATATGATCATATCGAAACTAGGTGCTGAATTAGGAAGTTATGCTATCGTTTTACAAGTGGACTTTCGCGGCAAATCTCAACCCGGAAGTGCCGTTATTTGCTTATTTTGCATGAAGGCGATGTCGGAATTATATAACATTTTGGATTTGGGCTATGTTGATGATTATCTTTACGTTATTTGCTCATTTAGTATATCGATACATCTCTTAATGCCCCTTTAATTAAAATTCTGGAGAATGTTGGGTAAAGAATATTTGTATTTCCGGGTATGCATCATCAATTACACGGTGGAATAAAGTGTGACATGATAACAATATGATGCAATTTATTTTATCAGACACTTGATACATGCCTTGGTCTTAAAGTTTAATACATTTTGATGCTGAGACAGAAACTTACTTCTTGCCTCAAGTTTTACAATTTCTCACAAGGTTTTGTATGTCCATCATAATTTATGTTATACTTTTTTGTGATGTTGTTTCATTTTTTCACCAACATTTTAGTTCTATCTATGAGTAAGCTATCACAAATTAGTCTAGTGCAAAGACTACTGTGTAGTATGAGTTACAGTATTATTGCCCAATACATATAGTCTCTGGGCTACCCTACGACTTTTATAGGATTAAAATCACTACCTCGGCACCAATTGCCTAGTTGGTTTCGTGGTTGTGACATTCACTTAGGGACAGAGAGGTCCTAGGTTCGAATCCCAGTATCATCAGATTTTATGTTAAACCTCTGCTTTCAGTTCATTTTTTTTTAAATGGGGACTAGTTTCTTACTTGAAATTCTTACGTCTACATGTAAGCTAATTTGTGATAGCTTAATCATAGGTATCGCCCAAATGTTATCAAATGTATAGTTTTGCTATTTACCACAAATTCACAAAATATTGTTGTCCTTTCATTGTGTAATTCATCTAGTGGTATAGTTTATCCTCCTCATCTGAGTTCTCAGCTTCACACTCGAGTCCTTAGCAGTCGCAGCATAGGCATCAGGCGTCACAGACATATTTAATTCATGTGTTCTATGGGAGATTGGGCAATTTTAGGGGGTCATGAAATTTAGGTGGGGTGGGGGTCAGGACCGCCCCCCTTGCTTCCACTGCCTATGGTCCTTAGCCACTGAGTCCAAGTCCTAAATCTGAGTCTCAATTTGATACTAGAACTTGCTATTTAATATCATTGTGACCCCGTCATCTTTATAAATATTGTGAGCAAGTAAGTTGATTAGATAGTACAAATTCTTCTCTGCCAGTTCATATTATAATGATCCATTATTCAATTTAATTATATTGGACTGCAGAGACCATGAAACCAAATCCTTGAGTCCTAACTATTCAAGTCAAAGTTCTTTTCTTTGAAATACTCACTGGAGCCATGACCCAAGTTCAAAGCCTGGACTTTGAGCCCAACAACACCGGTTGAAAAAAAAAATGTCTAAGAACTAATTTGGACCAAAATTTCCTATTTTTCAACAAGCCTCTTTTTGAAAACCAAGACCAAAAGTGATTTCTTGGTTTAGGCCTACATTGATATTAGACTAGTCTTTTACACCAAGTGAACTCTATTCAAAGATATGTTATGGCCTTGAATTTCAGATTCAAAAACAGCGTCCAAAAATCAGACAAATGCCAAAACCAAACCAACCAGACCTGGAACTGCATCAGGTAGTCGACCCAGAACCGCCACTTCTCGGCCAGGCTCCGGCATGGATCAGTCTAAAACAGCAAAATCATCTAAAACCAGTGAGCAGGATAAAGGGCAAAAGAAAGATGGCGACTCAAAAGGTCAAAGTTCGAACAAAACTGATGCAACGAAAAAGAAGCCTGATGTAAGATCAAGTGCCGAGTTGAACGAGTCTGATAAAAGCCGTTTGGAATCTTCAAAAGGGTCGTCTAAGACTGATAATGCCAAGGACGTGAAGTCGTCTAATGCTAACAAGTACGCAAAGAGTACAATGAGCATGATGAGTAACATATCAGAGGTATCCAAAACCGGTACCTCTGCTGGTCTTGTAGTGGCTTCTGATGACACTGAACAAGAGTACCTTAAACAAGCGCAAGAACAGCTGCATGCGCCGGTCAAAGGTCACGGCAAGAAAGTGAACAAGGAGAACGAGAACAATAGCCAGAAAAATAAACCTGATGGATTGAAGAAAATAGAGGTTAGGCCAGCGACGGCAAAGGTGTCTGCATCACGACCGATGACGGCCAAGAATGTGACACCGCCACGTCCTGCTACGGCTAAGGTGGAAGGACCGAGCAGAGCTAAGAGTGCTGTGGGCAGCAGAAAAGGTGTGTTACTTTGGAAACCAGTTTTTAGAACGAGAGAGATCATACTTTACTTTAAATATTTGCATGTAGGCCTATAGCATGTGATGAAATCATTCACTAACCATTTTATGTACAGGGTGACCCAGAAAATGTTGAACCCAAAAATCACAAACTTAAAAAAAAGAATTAAAAATTAAAATTAATTAATATGGCATTCTGTTTTCAACAGTTATGTTAACAATTTATTCAGCTTTCTGGAGAACTTTAGATCATGTAAATTGGCCTTACCAAACTAAAGATACACTTGATTGTGTGACAGGGGGTGTTTTCGCCCTTTTGTAAAAGTGAAAAAATTGTAACTTGGTTCAGATATGAAACTTAATTCTGTTCCAAGTACGGTGAGTTAAGTAATCTTTTCTTTTGATCTGTATTTATCAAATTAACATTTTCAAATGAAGTCAAGGGGACTTCAGTTTTTGTTTTCAAAGTCTCTTATATAATAATAATATTGATTTACATAATAAATGAATATTGATGAGATACTGTGCAGAAATGGTTTCAAACAGGCACTTGTTCTGCTCATGTAGCATGAAACCATTTTTTTGCACTTCACTTACACTACAAAACAACACTTCTTACAAAATTACACGTATTTTAAGTTTCGTGTGGCCTATTTTTATGATCTAAAATGTTTCAGAAAGTTAAATGTATGGTGCACATAGCTGGTGAACGAGTTATGCAATATTTTGTTATTTTAATGGTAAAAAAAAAATTGAATTTTGTGATTTTTGGGTTCAACATTTTCTGGGTCACCCTGTATCACAGGCCTATGTATATATGATAAGACATGTCTAATTTAATAGAAATAATTACATAATACCCTTCACATTGTATCGTGCACACTCTACGTTGTATGTAATTAAGTGCATTATTTTCAGATCGATGTATTCCAGAATTATGTCCAAATGTATGTATTTAGCTATAAATGCCATTGCTATACCTAACTTAGACATCCATATAGCCGTCCGAGGAATTTTAGATCTTCAGAACTATATTTTGTCTTATACATAGAAATAATTGACTTTTTGGTTAGACTGAAAGAGTCCAAGATTGAACAAAATTAGTTTTTTTGAAACGCTCTAAAATCATTAACAATGTTTTGCACTAAGCTCTTTTTAAATTATATGCATGTAAAGTATGCTGTGTCCACAGAAACATAGCACATTTTCCTACTAATCATGACACACACACCCTATTTCATTTGATTGCATGCATGCTTGCACACGTCACACCTTTTAGTTGTGTTGAATCGTGATGTGGATATAGATTTCAATAAGGTGGAATGCATTGGGGTTTCCAAAGAGAAAAAGGAAAGTCTCATCAGTATCTATACTGGCATACCACTGCCTAAAGGTAAGAGAAGCTGTCACAGTCCGGGGGGGGCATTAACATTGGAAAGGGGTATAGGTATGTGCCGCCCTGAAGACCCCCTTTTTCACCCTCTTCTCCTAGCTCTTAAGACCCCCTTTTGAGCCTGCATCAGCTCTTAAGACCCCCATTTTATTGAACATTAAAAAAACCGCGAACATTTTCATTCCAAACCCCCAATTTTTTGAAATTTTTGCGTTCTAAAACCCAAATATTTCGAAAATGTGCATTCTTACATATCAAATTTGAAAAACAAACGAGTTCTTAAGACTACTTTTTTTAGAGAAAATAAGTTCTTAAGACCCTATTTTTTTCATAAAAGTCTCTCAGTTCAGTTCCGAAGCCCCAATTGTTGGGACCCTGTGCGGCACACCCCCTACCAAAAAAAGTTGATTGTCCCCCACCCCCGGGTCATGGTCTCATCAGTTTCTATGATACTGGCATACCACTGCCTAAAGGTAAGTAAGAGAAACTGTCACAGTTCATATTGTTTGCACTTTTTTTTCACCCTGTCAATTTTTGGGAACAAATATTTTCTCAATAAATCACCCCTGTTCTATACAGAAAAGTGTTCTTACGGTTCCAGTGTTCTTAAGGTTCCAGATTCTGAACTGTACTAGTTATGAAGTGTCTAGTTACTAGTATCGCCCAATACTGGAACACCCAGTATCGTTCGATACTGATACAAAGTCAGTGTTCTAGTATTGGCCGATACTGGCACATATAAAATATTCCAATATCAGGCGATACTGGAATATAATTATGTACCAGTATCGTTCAATACTGGGACAAACGGAACACAATTTGATGTTTCAGTAAATGGTACCAGTATTGAACAATACTGGTATACCAGTATCTGGGACCTAAGGCCAAACAAAACAAAAAAGTTTGTCTCGGAAGCTCACGCGCATTGGTATGTGAAATGAGCTTCTACGCGTAGGTCTACGCGATGAGGCGCTTTTTGGGGAGGGGGGAGGGGTTTTAAATTAAATTAAAAAATGTTCTCTGTAAGCTTGGATCAACAACAACAACAACCAAATTGCATACCTCATAGCTTTTTTTCTAAAAAAAATTAAAAAAATGCACAGCACTTCTGGCACAAATCTTTAATTTTGTTTGGCCTAAGTTAACTTTTTCCAACTATTCTTCATTTAATAAATCTAACTCTGTGCAGTGACTTAAGAGCGTATTTTCATTACACTTCAATAATTGTAATGTGCTGACGCATGTCAGTACCCATGCAATGAAAGATGAAACCCACCTATAGCATGTAAATGATGCCTCGATCACTGGATATACTCTCTACAGGGTTCCCAGCCACTCAGGGAAATCAGGGAAATCAGGGAAAATCAAAATAACTTTTTCCAGACAGGGAAAACTCAGGGAATTTGAAAAAAAGACAGAAACTCAGGGAAAACTCAGGGAATTTGATGGCTCAAGTGGGTAACACATTTCCAGGCAATGAATAGGTGCAAAGTCGAAAAATTTCGCGCGTTACGCGCGCATTTCTTGGCTCACACAAGTCTTGTCGGTTCATTTTCATTTCTCGCCTTCCGATAAAGTAAAAATATTTTCTCAGGGAATAATATCAATTTGTCAGGGAAAAATCAGGGAAAACTCAGGGAATTTTGGTCTTGTGAAATGCTGGGAACCCTGTCTTACATCACTGCATAGAGGTAGGAGCATGAAGTATTTATTGGAGAAGATACTATTATGTGTGTTCTGTAAGTCTCAATGTTACAGGTGCTCATTTGGATCATAAGACGTCCCCCTCCCCTCCCTCTCCCCTCCCCTCCCCTCCCTCTCCCCTCCCTCTCTACCTCATCAACATTCCCTTTACCCATTAGAGCTCTTTTTAGAGAAATCAATTCTATTTATAATTCACTATTTCATTAACCTTTGTTAATAAATGTTGAGGTATTTTTCACTTTGCTCTTAACCAATCTCAAAGAGTGGTAGCAATATATTGACTGAACAGTGGCAGCATTAGTTGAGGGATAGGTTCCCTTTCCTGTGTAAAAAAGGGATGGGAAATTCATCCATTTGGTCTCATTTAGCAAGTAAATCGTAATATAAATACAATTTTTACCCTTGAAATGGCTTAGAAATGCCCTCGGTGAGAATCTAAATTTAAAAATGTTCATTATAATCACCTTTCACATTACACTCATCCATTGATATATAGTACATGCTCGTGACCATTTTGTTGTGTGTCAAATGTTTGATGTGACTTTCATCCATCATTTTAGAAGCTATATTCAGATCTATGTACACCATTCAAACATCAGTGTTCAATGCACCCCCACTTCACTGTAATATCCCATCCCATGTATCTACCACTGTGCTGTGATGTAATTGTATTATTACAGTGATGAGTGCAGCATTAACTTGAGTATACCAATAAGGCCAAACAAAGAAGAAGGTCCGTCTCAGAAACATTGTGCAAAAAAGCTAAGTGCTGTGCGCCGTAGCTCATTTCACATACCAATGCGGGCGGGCTTCTGAGACAGACCTTCTTTGTTTGGCCTAATTGGCTTTTAGTAACTATCTATGGTCATTGAAATATGCTCTGAGGTTACTGCACAGAGGTAGATGCCAGTGTGTGATACCCTTTACGGATAATGAATCATAGGAATAATAACTTTCTACCTATAGGATGGCGCGGACATACGGGATCTTTGAGTTATTTTTAGCAAATTTGCTTGGCAACCAGTGTTTCAAAAGCAAAACATTCCATGCAGGCACTCAATGCTGAGCATTACGCACTTGATTCGCAGTAGGCGCAATGTGCGGTTGCCTTAATTGATTGATCTGCGCAAGTTGTTTTTGTTTTCACCGGCATTTGATTGTTTTTACCGGCATGATGTAGGTCCGCCCCAACCAATTACTTTGTTTTTTGTCTGTCTTTGCCCTAGAGAATAAAAGATGGGCATTTTGTTTTGGTTGCCGGACCATTGTGTGACAATGGATGGGTCTGTCCATATTTTCATTGTAGGGGATGCCGGCTGTGCCGACATCCACTAATCTTTTATTCTCTTTCCAATGCACAGTATCATAATTATATCACATTCCAAAATTACTTTGTCATGTAAAGTGACAGCAATCTCCATCTGTAAAATAAACGAATCCAGACTTATTTTCTTCACGGTACGGTGCTTTCGAACACGGGTATTGACTGCGTCAAACAGGCATGCAAGGCGCAGTCTGGGTGCGGCCGTTTGAAGTTAATGCTGAACGCTGAAAACATGTGCCGGAATTGCCATCCATTAGGGCCTGATATAAGGCAGCAACAAATGTGAAGCGTCCAATCAAATGCCGTATTTTTGATGATTTACATATAAAACCACTCCACTGCATAAGAATTTGCTTAATAGTACACCATTCCAATATTCCGATATATTATTTTGTACAATTGCTTTCTTTTAATGTTTATTTTTATTGATGATGTATATATAACTGCAGGTCCTATCAAAAAGAATAGTGTTGCGCCTGAAAATAAGAATTCTTCTGCAAAGTCTACTTCCAAGGGAGGGAAAGGAGGAAAGAGTAAGTGTTAATATTTAACTAAATAGTTAATTGCATTCAATGTAATCATACTGACATTGGAAAGGGGCATAGGTATGTGCCGCCCTGAAGACCCCCTTTTTCACTATCATCTGCTAGCTCTTAAGACCCCCTTTCCCCATTTGAGCCTGCATCAGCTCTAAGACCCCCATTTTATTGACAATTCAAAAATCGCTAAGAAGGTGCGTTCTTTCTAACAAATATTTGAAAAATAAACCAGTTCTTAATCCCTACTTTTTCGAGAAAATCAGTTCTTAAGACCCTATTTTTCGTCATAAAATTATCTCAGTTCAGTTCTGAAGCCCCCCTTTTTGAGACCATGGGCGGCACACCCCTACCAAAAAAAAAGTTGAGTTCCCCCTGGTCCCTTCCATGCTTACGTAAGAATTTTCTGCACGGCTTAATTCCAATGGAGGGAAAGGAGTAAATAAAATAGTAAATGTTACATTCATTTAGGGGTCGTCCAAAATTATCGCCATTTTCACTTACGTACAGAGCGTACGTAACTTTTTACCCCCCTCGAGTTACGTACGCAATAAATGGCGAAATTTTATTTTATTTTGTACTTTAAAAAAAAATCCCGCCTCTCAAGATCGCCATTTAAGTTACGTACGGTTGGGTATATTTCGACCCCCTCCCCCTCTTACGTACGCTTTGTACGTAACTGAAAATGGCAAAAATTATGGACGACCCCTTAACTAAATAGCTGACATGAATGTAATCTTTGGCCTCCTTTTCTTGCACAAACATTCTGTTCCAAAATCTGTAGTTTGATCAATTTTGGCCACAATAGCATTTCAATATAGGCTAAATAGCTATACATTTTCGGGAAGGTCTAAAATAGAAAGGGAGGTGTTGAAACAAAAATGGGTCTGTATTTGTTTCACTTCCAAAGAAAAATGAACCAAAACATGACACTTGTGTATTATCATTGCGAGCAAAATGACAAAACCTGGGAATCGGTTAATTCAATTGACATAAAGCAACAACCAAAATTGTTGTGTTGTCCTCGGCGACCGACCCTAAAATCTCAAAAATCAGGGTCGCATTTTCTTTTCTTTTTAAAATTTTACCCAATTTGTCAAAATATTATTATTTGTTGCTATAGAAATGAATAAGTTTGAATAGATTGCTTTTGAACTAGATCACAAGAAACATTAGTCAAATTGATATTTACCAATTTTGTCTTTTCATGAATCACGGTCTGTCAGTAATATTTGTCAGCAAAAAAAGAAAGAAAAGGAAAATCGACCGATCGAACCCACTTCAAGATATTTGGCACTTGAGGGCAATACAACAACAACAAATTTGCCCAACAACAAGACCAAGATAATGCCAGTCCTTGTGTATTTCTGGTATTTATTTATTTATTTATTCGGACATACACTTTTCGAACAGTGGCAAAAGTCTTCTCGACTAATGCGTCCATAAACATTACACAATGTTTTAAAATACAAAAACAGAAATATTATATACAAATATTTACATGGTAACATAGATTCATGCAAGGTTAATGCTACGTGCGGTCCATGCACGTTTCAAATATGATTTACAAAACACATCAAATATATAAAGTAAGTACCAATTACTTCCTCCAGGTTTCATCAAGTAAAATATATTTTGTTTTGTTTTCTTCTGTTTTTTGTTGTGTTTTATTGTTTCAGCGGTTCCTGGTTCAGATCTACTTGTTTCTTTATTAGACTCATCCCAAGACTCTTCTGTGAAATCCAGTACTGGCAGTAAATCCCCTGATATTAAAGGTAAGGCCAAACAAAGAAGGTCTGTCTGAGAAGCCCGCCCGCATTGGTATGTGAAATGAGCTACGGCGCATCGGTCTATGCGCTGGGGGCTAAAAAACTTTTCTTTTCTTTTTTGGATATTTTTATGAATTTTTTGTTGTTGATTTTTTTGGGGATTTTTTTTGGATATTTAAAAAAAAGTTTAAAAAAGTTCTCCGTAAGCTTGGATAAGCAACAACAAAAAAAAATCAAAAAAAAAAAAAAAATAGCATACCTCATAGCCTATTTTCTAAAAAAAGAAAAAAAATTAAAAAAATCGCACAGGACTTACCTTTTTTGCACAATGTTTCTGAGACAGACTATCTTCTTTGTTTGGCCTAAAGCAATTGATTTGCAGTTACTATAGACTTATGCCAAAACGTCTTAGCAAGTCTGGTACAGGTAGTAAATCTCCCTAAATTAAAGGTAATTTTATATATATAGTCTATTATCCATTACGAGACAGTGACATAACCGCATATTCTACTAATTGCAGCACATAACGCGCATGCCTACTCGAGGCGCTGGGATATACACACGAGCGTTGAAAGACGGAAGATACATATGTGTGCCTAAAAAGCTGCGCCTGTTAAGTTACGTCACTGTCCAGAGGATCGAAGCCAATAGAGTATAGCCATAGACTCATCCAAGGATTCGTCTGTGAAATTCAGAACACAAAATGTACTAAGTCACTGCCACTCAGCGGTGATGAACGCTGAATGGTAGCATTCGTCAACGCTCGGCCAAACGCTTTCTCGCTATGGGCAGAACGATGGGTGTTTCGGAGAGCAGACAACAAACCAAGACAAATACCTCTCAAAACACCTTAAATTTTGATTTCTAGCACATCACAGTATCGATTTTATGACCAACTTGCTTAGTTAGGTCTACTATTAAAATTCACCTTGGCATGCACAATATTATTCCATCAGAGTTATTTGCCTATTTACACCGATAAACGCACTTGTATTTTTATGAATGGGAGCTTGTGAAAAAAATGTATGTGACGTCAAAAGTCAGACAAATGTTCCGCTTGCAGTTTGGTCCATAGACAGCGGTAACACAACTACCAAGTTGACTTGATTTCAACTTTAAAGTTATGCATCTATCAGTTGCAACCTCAACAATAGAACTCTTCGCCATGAGACTTGTATGAAAACAAATATTTCTGTTGTTGTTTTCAGGTATTTTACTTCCTATGTCATCAAGCAATAGTTTACAATCAACAGGATCTAGCTCACAAGCATCTAATGGTGAGAATCATAGTCAGAATTTATGTTGTGATTTGAAAGAAAATGATTTCTATTTCACAACCGGTATGATTTGAGGAGATATATTGAAAACTGCTTTTGTTTGATCAGATCCCAATTGGCGAGAAATATTCATTTTTTATCTCTCTGGCGCGCAAAAGTAATCCAAGCATGCTCGCGCAATTATAGCCGCAAGCACACATTTTTGTCTGACGCACGCATCATGCGTATGATGCATAGTGCGGTTACTGTTTTTATGCGCGCTAGCGTCCTTCTGTATTCAATCGCTGCTGTAAGGAGGCTTCGCCAAGTTAGAACTGATCAAACGATAATCCCTAGGTATTGGATGATTGGGCCTGATGACACGCAGCAGAGGGAAGAAGAGTCGATCATCCAACACCTAAGGATCAGTAATTTTGACTTCTTTCCTGGAATACACAATATTGTTATTTTACTTCTTTAAACCACATCATTATCTACTCTGAATAAATAAGGAAATTTGCTTACTATAAAAAGGTGCATGTGCCCTGCTCAGGCAGAAATGACTTCCTTAATTGTCCTTCCTGGAAGTAGTTAGAAATGAGAACCACAAATAGCATTTTTGGTTTTTTATGTTTTTGTTTGCCTCCAAAATATTTTATAAATCATCTTTAGAAAGAGCAGACAAATTTTCTGCAGACGACACCAAGTGGCGGCACCATGGGGAGGGGCATCCCCTAGACTGGGTCCCTGCGTCCCTCCAAAATGAGGCACTGGGAAAATAGAACATCCAAAAAGTGTGCGGTTTACTCGTGGAATTCCATGAGTATTTAGCATATATGAATATGCAAACAATCCATCGAGCATGTGTATTTGTGCCCAATAACAACAGAAAAAACACCTGATTGGTCCAATTCAAATCGCAGTGCATCGAACGATCATCACGCCGCGCCATGGGAGGCACTAGCGTGTCACACGTGTACAACGCCGCATGAAACTACCAGCGCACTGTGGGGTGATAGTGCGTGAATAAGCTCATGTATATTCATCAGTTTATCAGCGCGCACTTTTGGAACAGTATTTTTCCAGTCTTCACATTTGAGCACCCTCGCAGGGGCCGTGTGTAAAATAGGGAAGACATGAGGATCGAGTCCCCCCCCCCCGACAGCTCAAGCCCCACCCCAACAAACATGTTAACTACCTAAAATTAGTTTAAAATTGGTCTGAAATGTCTAATTTTATACGTAAATTAAGCTAATTGCAGGCAATTGTGTGAATGGGTTCAAGAACGGATAAAACTGGCGAAATGATGTGTAGTCATTCAGGGGAATAAGCAGTCTGGCCCCACCGCCACAGAAATCCTACACGAGCCACTGTGGAGGAAGATCAATGCCCCTTTTGCAGTGATCCCGGCCCAGAAAACTTTCGAAAACAAATTAAAATTAGATTTGATTCCTGTTTTTTATCTTTTCGTTTTATGTTTCTGTTTTTCTTCCAAACTCATCTTTAGATATGGATTTGTGATATGAGTTTAAATAAAATATCTGCAATATTTTTTGATCTATTCCCCACAGCTTCTGACCAGCCATTGCTCACTTCATCCCCCGTGTCCACCGCTAAGGATTCACAAAGTTCTATCAGTGATATAGCACTTAAAGACAAGAAGGGTAAAACTGACAAAGAAGGTGATGGCAAACTGTTTAAGTCTTTCAAAGGTAAGCACATGTAAGACTCAATTCTTGTTGGTTTCTTACAGTATAAAGGAGTAGTCTATATCACAACTTGATACATTTCGTCACCATTAGGCCAAAAAAAAAAAAATGTTATGTTGTCCTCGACCGCCCGCTCGTCATTTTAGGGCCGCTCCGATTTTGTTTGTTTTTTTCAGATTTTTTTCAGATTTTTTTTTTCTTTTCAGATTTTTTTTTTTTTTTTCAGTTTTTTTTTCCAGATTTTTTTCAGATTTTTTTTAAAACAGTTTAAATGGCATTGAATATTAAATTAAGTGTTTATAACATATATGTGCGGCTCTTATAGTGATTTTAACTTCTTGTTGGCTGAACTTTGAGCTTCTGCTGGTAAAAGAACATTTTTAAAAAAAATTTAAAAAAAAAAAAATCCGCCCGCCCGCCCCTCCTCTCTGAAAGCTGTCGAGGACAACATAACAATTTTTTTTTTTGGCCTTATCTGGCAGTTTATTAAAGAATACGATGCTCCAAATTATACGAAGATTTACAATCAAAATAATGAGACGCATACAAGACAGGACTGCAGTCGACAAGGAACAACACAAGAGAGAAAGAATATATGTCGGTGAAGCCCGCAAGTCAATTCAGCGCCCAGCTGTGATTGGCTAATGGTTATTCACAATCTGAGCGCTGATTGGCTCAAATCAATATAAATAATGCTTATTCAAATAACCAATCTGGACAATACCATTATTAATGTAGGGGTGTTTTTACATCCCACACACAGTCATGGACCTACGGCACATATTCTCCTGGCCACTGTCCGACATACGCGGACTTCAATCAGCTTACTGCGCATGCTTATAAAACTCACAAAATGCCGCTAACCAGTCAGAGCCGTGAGGTCGAGCTTGGGTATTGCGCACCACAGATGTCTGTTGCACCGTTTTTGGTGTAAGGTCAACCTCGTGTGACGTTTGCCATTAACCACCTGAGCACTACCTGTGCATCTAACAGTCTTTCTGATTGGTTAATTACAAGATATACTCGCTTGCATGACCAATTAAAATAGCTTTTTCACTCCATTCTTAATCAAGGATACCCATTATTCTAACAATGTCTCTGATTGGCGCAACAAATGATGTATCCATAATTGCCTGGAAAAAACACCCCTTATTTTACTATTTCAAGGACACTTTCTAAATAGTCTCTCTTTTTTGCGCAAAAAGAGGACAATTTGGTTCAAAATACTCCCTTTTACAAGTTATGCGCAGAGGAGCGGACATGGTGTCTTCAAATTTAACAGGCCTACCGTTTTGGTGGGTTTTTTCGCGGACATAGCTTCAAAAATAACCCCTAATTTTGACATGATATGAAAACTCTCCCTTTTCCGCGATTTTGGGAACAATCATGCGTACCCAAAGTCACATGTCGACTGAAACCACCGGGGTTTCAGTACTGTAACCATTTATGTCACTACTGTCTAGTAAAGTGACAAATACTAAAGCTTGCGTTTAAATAACGTATCATTCTATCCCAGGATTTCTTGGGATGGGCAAGAAGAAAGAAGAGCTGGACGATGACAAGAAGAATCTATTGGATGTCGAGAGCGTGAGTACAACGAGTCAAGACGGTATCGAGCTGAGGAGCACCGCACAACTGATGGATGCAGAGATGACAGTCGAGAAAGAGACTAAACAAGGTGCGTTTTAACACTTTCCACACGGCAGGCGTCTGCAGACGACATTACAAAATTTCACAAAATGTTTCAAAAATGACCACATTATTGAATTTCATAACCATATTTGGAATCACCATGAGAAATGCATTGAATTAAGTACAAACATCCCTAGTATTGGTAGATAGACTTTGAAATATGGGAAAGGTTTCGGAAAAATCTGTTTTGTATGGTAAAAGTAATAGCCGTGTGGAAAGTGTTCAGGTTGGGGTGGTATGAAACATGGTACAGGGCATGTAGCCAGATTTTGAGGGCAGTCAATTTTTGTCAAATTATAAATCAATCAATCGATCAATCATTAAATCGATCAATTAATCAATCAATCAATCAATACCTGAAGCAATCTTTTTGCAGAGTGCTCAATGCGATGCAGAGCGAAATATAAGTTAAACCATTTGGAACGGTAGATGCTACTCCGAGTTTCACGCTTGTGCGATCATCAGACAATAAATTTAAATTAAAAATTATTAAAATTATAAATCAATAAATCAATCAATCAAAATAAAAACTTTTTTGGTTTTTTTTTTACCTAGACTAAATATTGGAAATACCACTTGAAACTAATTTTAAATAATTAATTACACCCTAGTTTCACTAAACTCGTACACCAATTGTATGGAACACATGAGGGGTATTTATAGTGATCAGAAAATTTGATCTTTTAACCATGTATTTATGATCGACTCGCTTTAATCGATCATTTTTTCGTGATTATTTCATCAACTCACTGAATTTTTTCGATGATCGTTGTGCGACAAAATTTCATTTATCCGATAGAATTTTTGCGGTTAGGTAAAACTTATTGAACATTTATAAGTGTTCCTATATATTTTATTGCAAACATTTCATCGTAAAAATGTCATGGTAAAAATCAGATCACATAAATTTGATTGGCTAAATTTCATCAAGATATTTGATCGAGTATATTGCATACTGAGCTGCGAGCGTAGCGAGATGTAACCGGATGATCATGATGAAGAGCCGGGTCTTTGCTACCTAGGTTTAAAGGGGCACAGTGTTGGGTTATTGAAGAGGCACGCGTCTAGTGCTAGTTAAAAACAAAACTATAAGGAAGTTGTGCGGTTGGTTTAACGATATTATCTATGTTAACAATACGACTAATGTGTTGTATAATTAAAATTAATGGCTACAGCATTATTCCAAGATCTATTTCAGAATGTTCCTGGTTTCGATTAAAGTTAAAAACAAAACTATAAGGAAGTAGTGCTGTTAAAAACAAAACTATAAGGAAGTAGTGCGGTTGGTTTAATGGCATTATCTATGTTAACAATTTGACTAATGTCCCCATAACTAACCGACAGATTGTGTAACTCTATCACCTTTCAAACTCTGTGCATGTTGGGAGTAATTGATTATTCAAAATTACTTTCAAGTGATATTTTCAATATTTAGTCTAGGTCAATTATAAGAAAGTGGGCATAGGAGCCATATTTCAGGGCATCTGGTCATTTGATCGATTGTTCGAACTGGTCTGGGCTGCTGGTCTAGTAGCCGATGGAAATTGTTTAGCTGTATTTTTAGCTATTTTTCATTCAAAATTACTGAGTCTTGGGATTTTTGTTCCTTTACTATTAAACAAGCATTTTCTTTAAATCCTCAAAAGGTATACTTTCGATCAGAATAAATGAAATTCTTTAGTAGGATCTTAAGTTATGAGTTACCATTGCTACGGTGTAAGCCATGGGGTGGGTTACAATAGGTAGTTCATGCGTCATCCAATGTTATGTTTTATACTTCTGGACTTCAAAGAAAATAGTTCATATGTACAATATTGTACCAGTTATATCCTTAATAGCTTTGCTCCTCTTTCTTCAGTTTATTAGTATTTACTGGCATTTTTTAGAAGGTAAGGTAATTGATTGGAAAGGACACTTTGTTGCCTTTTATGTTGACTTGAGTAATGGTTCAATTTGTGAATTAGTTCTACATAGATGTTTCATTGTTTACCACAACTTATGAAATTACACAGACTAGTACTCATTTTCTACATGAATATGAAGATATTCATTGATAACTCAAAATTTGCATTACCAATATAAAACAGAAAATATCTGTGCTTTTGATTACAGTATTCTAGAAATGTGTCTTTTTAAAGCTTGTTTTGAAGTATAAACCCAAATATTATGAAACTTCAAAGATGTAGCTCTTGCCTTTTGCTGATCATTGTACACATTATCACATTACATGTATCTGGAAAAATATATACACGTATCATATTAAAACTTATGTCAATAGCTAAATGTCAACACCAACAAAAATGATCAGTTATGTAACCAATAGTACGGCTTCTAACACATTGATACCAACAACTATGACATAGGCAATGCACTCAATGACTAGAGAAACAGTAAAAACTATTATGATAGGCAAATTGATATTTCTAAATTATCATTTAAGTTAATGTGTTCATGAAAATGTCAGTTTTGATTATTGAATGTTATGAACTTTGTGTGCCAACATTTGAACTGCGTGCACATTTTGTTGATTTCGACAGCACATTTTCCAATCTAAGCTGCACAGCACACTTATGACTGGTGGTCACATATAAGGCAACAAAAAAAAGAGTTGTGTTGCCCTCAGCGACCGACCCTAAAATCGTAAAAACTAGGGTCGCATTTTTTTTTTTTTTAGATTTTTTTTTTTTTTTTTTTTTTTTTTTAGATTTAAATTTGATTAAAAGTGTCTAAATGTTACTATTTCTTGCTGGAAATGAATAAATAAGCCTAAATAATTGTTTTTTAGACTATTGTCACACTAGAAACATTAGTTAAATTGACATATGGGCATATACCAATTTTGTATTGACATAAACCATATATTTTTCAGCCAAAAAATAAATAATAATAATTGAAAGAAAAAAAATTGAAAAAAAATTATGAAAAAAAATTGAAAAAAATTATGAAAAAAAGAAGAAAAAAATAGATTTCCGACCAACCGACCCGAATTTAAATTTTTGGCACTTGAGGGCAACACAACATTTTTGTTGTTGTTGGTCTAACTGATTGCATTTCTTTTGCTAGATGAACCACCACCTGCAGAGAAACCTCCTTCAGATGATGATCCACCTGCCTCAGATTCAAACAATGTAGACTATGTACTTCATGGCAAGAACGTCTCCTACTTTAGACCTGATGAGTACATGGGCAAGACTCTGTGTGGGGAGGCACCAGCTGCAAGCTTGAAACTTGACTGGGTGTAAGTACTCTTTTTTGTTAATTTCGTTAGGCTAAATTAAAAAAATCATTTGTCTCAAAGCTCCCGCGCGTGTTAGTTTATTGATGCACATTAGAAAAAACTTCTTTCTTTTTTTTCTTTTTTTTTCCCAAAAAAAAATTTAAAAAAAAAAAAAATCCTAACATTTCACAGATTTTTCAGATCACATCATTTTAAATACAATAGGTCACTAGGAGAAATCAGTCTCCGCATGCTCCAGGGATCGAAACCGGGCCTTGTGCGTGCAAGTCAAGTCCGACATTATACCGATTGCGCTAACTGGTCAGCGCAGTACCAACAGCTAGCACCCTAGGGATTTGTAGTGTGTGGGATGACCTGACCAACCCATATTTCTTTGGAAATTGGTGACAAAAGATTTCACATGCAAAAAGCCCAACCAACCGACCCGACCTGAGAGGTCCGTTTGCTGGTACAACAGGGTTTGGGTTTTTTCATTGCCTTAACCCTAACCCTAGAACGTGACAGTGGGGATGGACAACGAAGAACAGGGGGAGGGGGTTAAATAAAAAATGGGAACAATTATGTCCGCCGGCCCCGGGAATTGAACCCGGGTCGGCCGCGTGACAGGCGAGATATACTACCACTCAGCCACTGGGGGAGGGCTTCACAGGCTAAAAAATCGGAGACCATATATACCCGTAGTTTAATGCTACATGAGATAGAACTTGTGCGCGCGCAAGCCAAGTGGTGCTGGCTGTGAGGTGACTGTGAGACGTAGTAGGGTTAGGGTTATGGTTATAATAAATAGGTCACAATACTACCAGCGATCTATAGATGGGTATATTATTATTGGTATTTTATTCAGAAGTATCTCGTGGCCCGCAGGCCAAATTACATGCTAATATACAATATTAAAATTACGATATAAAATATAGCATATATGGTATATAGCATCACTATGTTGAAGAATGATGGACCATAATAATAATCTCTCCCTTTTTCCTTGACAGATACGGGTATAGGGGCAATGATTGTAGGTGCAATATGTATGTGCTAAAGAGTGGCGAGCTTGTGTATTTTATGGCTAGGATAGCAATAATATATGACAGTGCAAAACATGGGCAGAGGCATTATATGGAACACACAGCCGACATCAAAAGGTACATTGATATAACAAATTTGTTTTGTTTTTGTTTTTTGGGATTTTTTTCAAAACCAGACGTCTTGAGTAAAGATATCTCTGGATAAAGGGTCTAAGCAACAAAAGAAGTTGACTTGCTCTTTGCGACCGACCCTAAAATCTGAAAATCTAGGGTCGCCTTTTTTACTTCCATATCATATATTGGTTATAATTAATTGCAAAATGTGCTCTGTTAATGTTTAACTGCAACTTAAACATAAAATTGTCAATTACTCAAGAAGAAAGATGCATGTTCAGCATTCTTTAAAATCTGTGTTCTTATGTAGTATATGTTTTGTTTACCTTTAAAATTGACAGGTTGACCCAGATGTTGGCGGACAAGTCAACTTCTTTTCTTTCTTCTTTGGCCTTATGAATTAGATTTTCAAATTTAATTGATAAGACCTTTTTACAAAATGGTTGATGGAGAATGCACAATTTTTAAAACATTTTATGAGTTTTAGTAACAACAGAGAACATTAGAATTTAAACAAACGGAAAAAGTGTGTGTTTCCACCCGATACAGGAACGTCTCTATAATGATTATATACCACATTTTTATAAAGTTAGAAAGTGTTAGTCTAAACCAATTTAACAAGGAAATAACACATATATGTTAACATTATTGTTTCCTTATATTGGTTTAGTTTGGCGGTTCACCCCAACCAAGTAACCATAGCAACAGGGCAGTCAGCTGGTTCTGACGGATCATATGTACAGGTAGGTGTTAGAAAAAAGAAAATAATTATTTGGCATTTGGTTGGATTTTTAAAATCAAATCAAAAGCTCAAAATCCCAATAACACCCTGTAGTAGCTGCATTGTTCCTGATAGTGTTTAAAATAGTGGAACCAACATTTGCCAGCATCCAAAATTAAATGGTAAACAGTGTCTGCAAAATAACATACCTGAAGGATAAGGTACAATAGGTGGCTTCAGTATACCCCTGAGTTCCCATCCTAAACTATATGTGTGAACGCAATGTGTACATTTTTACTTCACCTTATTGTTTATACCATAACTCCATTTGTGTTTGTTTGTGAATAAAACTATCAGGGGAGGAGAACATCAGATCAATTTGTTTTTTGAGGGGGGGGGGGAGGGATCCTACCTGATCATGTAACAGGTCAGCTCAATACGCCATAAACTAGCAGCACCTAGTAAGTGTAATTTTTAGGAAGACTAGAGTTAACAGGATCATATCTAATTTTGGGAGTTCAAAGTACATGTAGTTTGTGAAAATATTTGCTATACTGTAAAACCACTTAATTTTGCGGGATGCAGATTCAATTTTGCATTAAAAGTAACAGTAACATTTCTAGATTCGCGAAATTAAATGCCCGCTAAAATAGCAGTTATTTTATATTCGCGAAATAAAGTATCCGTTAAATTATAGTGTTTTACAGTACTGTCATGATTTGTATCCACAATTTATCAAAAAGGATGAATTGCTTGCTATAATGTCCTTATCAATTGCAAAACTTGTGACAGGGGACTGGGGACTGCTTGGACCAACATGTAGAGATCACCAATGTGATGGATGATGTCTCTGGCACAATCTTGTGTAACATGCCTTGCAGGGCAGGGAACCATTTTGTGTACCTCCCTACTACTGTCTCTGATAGGCAAAGTGTGGAGTCACTTTTGCCGCATAACCCTACGCGATTAGTCCAATTTTGGGCCATTTTATTTAGTTGTCCGATAAAATTTGAAATAAAAAAGAATTTCCGCATTTAGCATAGCTATTTTTCAAAAAAATAACAAAAACACATATAGCATAGCTATTTTCCCAAATGTATATATATATGAGACGGACCTTTTTTTTATGGAAATTTAAAAACTTCCATCACTTATATTCTTTTTGATATTGTATTATATTTGGTATTACAGGCCTGTATCCGTGTCTGGCAATCAGATTCCTTGGAGACGCTTCACATCATTGGGGAAGGAGACCTGGAGAAAACCATCATCTCTATCAACTTTGCAACAACAGGGGTAACAGACAGAGTGGATCTTTAAAATAATTCTTATAATCAGTGACAGTTAACACTTTCCATGCGGCTATTGTGTTTACCATATACAAAACGGACTTTTCAGAAACCTTTCCTAACTTTCAAGGTCTATCTCAAGGATTACAGACCTAATACTAGGCATGTCTGTACTTATTTCAATGCATTTCTCATGGCGATTTCAAATACGATAATGAAATTCAATAATTTTAACTTTTTTGAAACATTTTGTGAAGTTTTGGAATGTCGTCTGCAGACGCCTGCCGTGTGGTGTGGAAAGTGTTAACTGTCACTGCTATAATTGAGTTAATATGGGATACCCACCATCATGTTCAAAACTGTTGGGACACTTCCTGTGAACATGGCAGTCCCTCTCTCTATAAACTCATTGTTGGTCCATATAAAGAGAATATATCAACAAAGGCAGCAGTATATATACACTCCAAACCGTCTTTGCTCCAACATTGGTTTTACGGGGAGGTGGGGTGGGGGGGGGGGGGGGGGGGGGGGGGTACACAAACTGATTTTGAATCATACTTTCAACCAGCAATCTTTTACTCTCATTGTCAGGTATTTCATATGCACACATGTAGTTTCCCCACAGGTTTTGAATAAGATTGCAGGTTTAAATCAAATTTATTGTCTGTCATGAAGACGACTTTTCAAAGCTTGTAACTTTGCTAATTTGTTCATTGGCTGACATTACTAGATAACCCCTCCCCAACTTGAGATAATGATATAGCCTGTGGGAAGGGTAAATTAACCAAGCACAATAATAAATAGACTCATAAAGATTGGAAAGATTCATGTAGTAATTAAGTATTTTGTAAAAGTACTGTAAAAGTGGAAATGTTTGCGCTTTTTTATTTTCCCGCATTTCACACTAAGATCAGCAAGCGGGAAAATAAAAGCGCGCAAATATATTCCTTTTGTATGTAAGTCTAAGCGTTTGTAAGGAAGCTCAAAATCGCCAAAAATAAAAATAAACAAAATTTGTTCAAAATGTGCGAAAGGCAAAAATTTCCACTTTTACAGTAATACATTTATATTATTATTGTATCTATTTTTTGCCTATATGACATGCAAATTAAAATTGTACTTGAAATCACTCTTTCTTCAGTGAATAACATAATAATACTGATAAAAATAAAAGTTCATTGAGAATTAATTGACAGTTATGTGCACAAATTTCAGGATTTGTTTAATATTTTGTACCCAGAAATCACTAGTGGCAGTTGATGGTAGCGATGGACACACAATGTCAGTATGGGACACAGATGCAGGCAAGAAAACGTCAGACAAAAAGGTATGGTTTGTCTCATTTCATAATTGTGACCAGTCACGTCAAAAAGGAGATGTTGTCGGCAAAAACAGTTTTGAGATAGAGCTCAATATATTTGGTGAAATATAAAGAAACTAATAGACAAAAATATGCTTCTTCAAATCATATCTTATAATCACAAAATCATATTACCTTCAACATGGTTTCATTTCAAAGCTTACCATGTGCTCTACCAATAACTCGGATTTGACTCGGCCCTCCAACATGTCTATTTTGATATGACGGGTCACATTTATATTCATTTTATTTATTTGATGGTACAGGGTGTCCCAAAAGTGTTTATACCTCTTGATAACTTTATATTTTGAGTAAAACAATTTGGAGTATAATATTTATAAAACCATATTTGGCTAGCCCTGCCCAGTCCCGCCCCACCCCCTCGCCACCCCACCCCACTACACCCGCACATAACCCTTTTTAGTATAATTTGGAAAGTTTTACAGTAAATTGGTTTCTACTTAACATGTTTTTGATGTCAGAATGTTTGGCTTTTCTATCCTTTTTAACAGCAAATGTGTTTGTGATTGTGGTCTCAGTTTGTTTATTTCAATTTATTAAACTTTCCTTATACACAACCATGTAAGATTTTAGTATTACAAACAACATCAAAGTGCATCATTAATTAGGGGCAGTCATTTTCTTGGGTAGGGGTCCCAAATATGTTATTTACCATCGTAAAATGTGTATGATCCCAAAACACTATTATTGTTATGGACCCCTACTTGATGTTGATTATTTTTATGACCGGTCGACCCCCCCCCCCCCCCCCTCCCACACACACACCCCAATCTAGGTTATTTATGTTTAACATGTTTTCTGTGTACAAATACACTATGACCCCCCTCCTTAGACATTTGGGAACCCTCTCCCCTTACAAAAAAATGACAGTCCCCTTACATCATGTAATTTGTATCTGCACCACTGATTAACCATTTTTATTACGATAACCATCAGATTGCAACAGAGGTAATCTGCCAGGTGGTTTTTCATCCCAAGCGACCACAAGAACTGATCAGTATCGGCAAAGAGCACATGGCGTTTTGGAGTATCAACCAAGAGACTAACAGTATTCAGGAAATAGCAAAGGCAGATTACCAGGTGTGTATTCAGGCCTGGAAATAGCCCCCGCCCGCCTGCCCATAGTGGGTAACTATTGCATCGGGCTGGTTAAGACACCCGACTATCGGGTAAAATTTCTCAAACTCACATGTAACTGTGTTACACTGTTTGGTGGAAATTCTGTTGGGCAGGTATTTTTTGTGAGTTACCTGCCCGACTGGCTGGTTGAAAAGAATCTGAAATTTCAGCCCTGTGTGTGTTGAATGAGCCACAAGGCCTTATCTACAATTGTTGCCAGTTGTAAGAATGCATTTTCACAAGGAATGCACCATATATAGCATCTCAAGTATATAACATGGCATTTATAGCAGTTAGTGCCTTTTCACATCAAATGCAATTAGTGCGAAAAGACCATATTTTCAATAGCTGCTCCGAGTTTCATTTAGGTTTTTTTCAATTGCTCAGCATATAAATGACCCCATAAATATAACTGGCAACTATTAGAGATAGGGCCTTGTGGCACGAAACCCTCGAAGTATACTCGCATCCTCTGGACTGGGACCCTTTACAGGCGCAGCATTTATGCACACATTTACATCTCCCATCTATCTGTGTGTGTGAATATGTGCTAGCGCCTCAAGTTGGTACGCACATGTTATGTACTTCAATCGGTTAATGCTGTTGTGACGTCACTGTCTCGTGGAAATGAAACGGAATATAGAAAGGTTTTTTTTAAATCCAGGCGAAATGTAGAATCTCTCTAAAATAAAGCACCACCATGATGACCATCTTTTAGAATGACAGTCCAATTCAAGGAAATGAGGAAAGAATGTCTTCGAAAAGTGAATGGATGTGTCATGTAATTCTGCAATGTATCCATGGTCTTCTAGGCTAACTTCACACAAATTAAAATTTAATTCAGTATTTATAATGCGTGACATATCCACATTAAAGTGTTCTTGGCGCTGTTCAGCTGCTATCATAAAGGCGCATGACACATTAGTGAATCAATATTCCAGAACAGATTTCCCTTATGAAAATCGCAATCAATTCTGCAACCTTGCGCAAGGTTAAATTTGGAAAAATACAACCTTGCGCAACCAGTTTGGTTCTTTTGAGAAGGTTGCGCAACCTTGCAGCAATCATCCACACCCTTGCGCAACCTTTGCGACAAACTTGTGCAACCTAGCGACAACCTTGCGCAACCTGGTACCACCTTGCTGCAACCACATTTTGGTGATTGCATTTTCGTAAGGGTTATGACAAGAAGATCAATTGTAGATGCAGGAGGAAACCAAAAAACCTGGAAAAACCAAATTCGGGAATCGAGCGCTGGACCTCATTGGTGAAAGGCGAGTGGAGGATATACTACGCCACCCGTTCCCGCACATTAGTATTTGTTCCCAGCAACATCAGAGCATACGATTAGTCCAATTCAAATTGTTGCTGTATTCCCGGAAGAATCATCATGCCACACCAAGTGATAGTGTTTTGGTAACCATTGGATGGTAAACATTCAGACGGTTTTCGTATTACATCATCTTAAACTTTTTATTTTCAATTATAACTGTGAAAACTCTTTAACATTACATTTCTCGATTATTTACAGACCAATATGAAAGCCAAGTACATCATCTGTCTAGCATTCAAATCTAATGGTGATTTAGTGACCGGTGACTCTAATGGTACTGTATATATATGGCCAGATGGAGGCAATACTATATCACACAGTATCAGACATGCCCATGAGGTGAGATAATCTCAAATATGTACTTTTTCGTATCAGCTACGCATTACTCACACACACACATCTTCTGCATCCCACAGTTTTGTTGAAATATTGTGTGCATCCAGGTAGTGTGCACAATATTCATTATACAATTTCATATATGTAATAATAAATAATATATTTGAAATACACACTATCAAAACTAGCCATCAGAGCATCCAGGCCTCTTAACTTGGCAATTCTAATTCATTTTTTGCTGAAATTGAATTATCTAAAATCACCCAAATTGATCCAAAGAGAATAACCTGCTCTCATGCTCATAGTATTAATTAGTCTTTATTCAATCATTTGATGATGTCAGCGCAAACAAATGCTTTGACAGTATTTCCACATTATCCAATTAGACTATAGTTCAGTCAGTTCTAAATTGGCAAAACCTGTTTGCAGCAGCCAATGAACTTCAGAAGAGCGTCTCGTACAAAACGCTCGCTTGGCGCAATATCGCAGTTTCATTGTATGCGTGACGCTTGCGTATGCCAAAACCTTATATGCTTGGATTACTTTTGCATTACGTACACAGCGTGCACCGTTTTGCTCGCTTTACCGGACCAGAATATGGTGCGCTGATCTCAGGCCATCACACTGGTTGCTACGAGATCAGCTTGAGTGCACACCGATGTATGCACATTAAACACTTCCCTGCACCAACACAATACCGCATTATTGACCCTAGTATACGGTCCAAGCAACAGTGGACATAGTCGCTACAGCCTGTTTTCAGCAAATTAGTGCTTGACACTTTTGTCATGGAGCGCGGATAGATAAAAACCGAATATTTCTCGCCAATTTGGAACTGATTGAACTATAATAAGAATATCACTTCAAAATCAATAGGCACTGTATCTTCTACTTCACTAATTTATTCAGCCGTATGAATCCTATAGTTGCCTTGTATGTTAACACTTTCCATGCGGCTAGTAGTTTTATCATATACAAAACAGATTTTTCAGAAACATTTCCTAACTTTCAAAAAGTCTTATCTCTTGAATTACTGAACCAATACTAGGCATGTTATATTTATTTTAATGTATTTCTCGTGGTGATGAAATTCAAGACTTCTGACATTTTTTAAACATTTTGTGAAATTTTGGAACTGTCGTCTGCAGACGACTGCTGCATGAAAAATGTTAAAGGTCTCTCAGAAATACGCCATTGGGTAAATATTGTGGTTGATATAATTATCCAGATTCTGAATTTAATTTCTCATCAATTTTTTTCTTACATTTTCACTTTCACACTTAAGAGTCGGGTGTTTTAGTTCAACACTTGAGTGACCCAAAAATAAATTTGTATCCCAAAATTGTTGCTTTCATTATTTTGGTGTGTTTTTTTAAAACTAGGGTCCAGTGTTCTCACTCCTGTTTATGAAAAGCGCCCTCATCACTGGCGGTCGAGATGGCCTCGCACAGGCGTGGAAATTCAACAGCACTTCAGCGGACCTTACAGGGAAAATACAGGTGAGACATCTATCGTACACAATTGTAAATCAAGTCGGGTTCAGCAGACCTCTTTGAGGCAATATTCACTTTTAAGTGAAATGTTTACAAGAATAATATGAGCGTGAAAGTTCATCTGTGTTGGTAGACAATAATTTGAAAATTAAGCTTATGATCTCAACACAATGGTTTGACATACCTCAAATTTTTGACCGATCACATAAGGATGGGGGCCGATACAAGCTTCCAAGAGTGTTTGATCCGATTTTGGGATCACGTGTCTGAAAGGTCACTGACCCCAAATCTGGGTTGCCAGTCTCCAGATGAAGATCGATGTGATCGGTCGAAAATTCGAGGTATGTCAAACCATTGTGTTGAGATCATAAGCTTAATTTTCAAAAAAAAGAATAATATGTTTGTTGCAAAACAAAAACAAACAAATACCCAAAACCACCCAATGCCTGTACAACTGGGGTGTTATTTTCATCACTTTACCAACAATTTCCTTTACACATTTCCTTTTCTGTTTCGATCACCGCGCCGTATCTCCTCCAGATTCCCCACAAAGAGGGCGGTGTCCGTTTTTTCACCAATCTCATTACAAAAAAGAAAGAAATAAATAAACACGCTTGTACGTACAACTAACAATTTCCTTTACAATTTCCTTTACTGTGTCAATCACTATATCTCCTTCTCTGATTCCAGGCAAAGAGGGCGGTGTTCGTATGCTACAATCCTTTTGCAAAAACACCCAATACCTGTACAACTGGGTTTTTCGTTACATTACCAACAATTTCCTTTACACTTTCCTTTTCTGTTTCGATCATCATATCTCCTCCTCCAGATTCTAGGTAAAGAGGGCGGTGTTCATATGCTGCAATCAATCCCATTGCAAAAACACCAATGCCTGTTGTACAACTGAGTTTTTTCATTACCTTACCAACAATTTCCTGTAAAACTTCCTTTTCTATTCCGATCACCATAACTCCTCTAGATTCCAAACAAAGAGGGCGGTGTTAGTATGTTACAATCCTATTGCAAAGAAAAATGCCCAATGCCTGTACAACTGAGGTTTTTTCATTACCGGTGTCCGTTTTCTCCAATCTCATTAAAAACAAGAAAGAAATAAACACGCTTGTTCAACTGGGGGGGGGGGGGGGGGGGGGGGTCATCACCTTACCAATAATTTCCTTTACAATTTCTTTTTCCGTTTCGATCACCTTTCTCCAGATTCCAGGCAAACAGGATGGTGTTCATATGCTACAATCCTATTGCGAAAAAGACAAATGCCCTATATGCCTGTACAATCTAAGTGCCATTCTTATACTATCTTGCCAAGTTGACTTTGCAAAAAGTAGATGTCTTCATATCGAGATAGGTAATCTTGCAAAGTCGACTTTTCACAAAAGGTCAATGTCATCGTGGCGAGATATACTATCTTGCCGAGTTGACTTCACAAAAAGTAGATATTGTCATGGCAAGATGGATTATCTGGTCAAGCACTATGGAAGCAACTAAGTACCATCCTACTTGACCAATGTTTATGGAAGCATCTTAGTGCCATCCACTTGGCAAAGTAGCGAGATAATATATCTTGACAGATGCTCCCGTAATTGTTTGACAACATCTTCTTTTGTGAAGTCAACTTGGCAAGATAATATAGCTCGACGACTTACACCTTTTGTGAAGTCGACTTGGCAAGATCTTGCAATGATATCTCTTTTTGTGAAGTCGACTTGACAAGATATATCTCACCATGACGTCTTAATAAAGTTTTTAAGTTGACATGTTGTGAAAAATTATCTGACCATGTCAACATAATACTGATATTATGTCTACTTGTCAAGATGTTTTATCTTGTTATGTCGTCAAGTAGGATGGCACTTAGATCCTTCCCTACCTTACCCACAATTTCCTTTACAATTTTCATTTCTGTTTCGATCATCATATTTCCTTTTCTAGATTCCCGGCAACGAGGGCGGTGTCCGTATGCTACAATCCGATAGCAATACTATGTACATAGGGACAACACTTAATGGTATACTAACAGCTCAACTCAACCAACAGACTGCAGGAGCCCCTCTAACAGGAGCCATACTCAGTGATAAGCTACTTACTAGAGTAAGAAACCTTTTTTTGCTTGTTCGTCAAGGCGAACAAGTATATAGGCTTGGAATTGGTACGCGTTATTTATGGCTCCGTTCCGAGTGTCACTTTGCACAGAAACCTAATTGGTATAATAAGCCAAACGATATTTTCATAGGCTCATATTGAAAGGACGAGAAGTGTGCCATCCGTGTCGATGGCTTTGATTGGACGAGAGATTGATATATCATCGCCAGTGAATGTGTGTGTCATCGTATAGTGAATTTGAGCAGTTGAGTGAGTGATAGTTCGTAGTTGTCTTCAGTACTATGGAAAGGGGCCGTGTACATTTTTATAACACGTCCACGCATGGACTTATCAGACTGATAAGTCCATGGTCCACGTAACAGCTCGGCCGTGGTGCATTTTTGAGTTTTGTAGACGGAAGGTTTATTTTGTAATTGTATGCTTTGGCTTTTCGCCATATATGAAAAATACGTTGATTTTCGTCTTTACTCTTTGTTTGGAAAATTATTATGTAATAAATGTTTTTAGAAATAGTTTTCCAAATTGATCAATCAGGACCACAAATTTGATGGGCTCATATCCTGTCCGGAGTTAACTCTAAAACAGGTCTGCACCTGATTTTTGTCTGTATTATTATTTTTGAGTGATTTTTGGCTAGTTATAGTTTAACCAATGCATGAATTTGTAGTAAGCTTACTTACCATTTTAAGCTTACAACTTCTGACTTTGATATTTCTACTCCGAGATGTAACCACCCAAAATCATGTTTATGGTGCTAGGGCATCTAGTACAACAAATGTCTTTTGATCACAAATCTGTTACTGATTATACGTAGCTCAAATTCGTATCATAAAAAGCAAATAAAGCCCGGTTTAATAAAGGCACATTATATGATATTTGCCTATTTTTTCGGAATTGGTTGAAAAAAAACCCACATTTTTCCTTGAGATTTCTACACGAATGTCATTTATGTTCTCAAATTGGTTGCGGATTGACCGTGCAGTGATACTGATATATGATACGTAGCTCAAACTGTGATATCGTCCTTTAAAAAGTAAATCAGGGCACATTATATGAAGATACTTTAGCATATGGCTAGTTTGTCCACAATTGAATTGGTCGGTAAAAAAACTGTTTTTCCTTGCGATTTCATAGGGAATGTCATTTATGACATCAAATTGGTTGCGGATTGACCGATCAGTGACACAGATATTATACGTAACTCAAAATGTGATATCGTATCCTAAAAAGCAAATCAGGGCACATATGATAGTTTGTCTATTTAGTCCCTAATTGGTAGAAGAAGAAAAAAGTGTTTCCTTGTGTGATGTCAACGGCAACGCTATTTGTCGTCAAATTGGTTGCTGATTGACCGATCAGTGACACCGATATCATACGTAGCTCAAAATGTGATATCATATCCTGAAAAGCAATTCAGGGCACATTATATGATATTTAGCCTATTTTGTCCGGAATTGGTTGGAGAAGAAAAAAACACGATTAGGTTTTGCGATTTCAATGTCGTCAAATTGGTTGCGGATTGACCGATCAGTAACACCGATATCATACGTAACTCAAAATGTGATATCGTATCCTAAAAAGCAAATCAGGGCACATTATATGATAGTTTGTCTATTTAGTCCCTAATTGGTAGAAGAAGAAAAAAAGTTTTTCCTTGTGTGATGTCAACGGCAACGCTATTTGTCGTCAAATTGGTTGCTGATTGACCGATCAGTGACACCGATATTATGTAGCTCAAAATGTGATATCATATCCTGAAAAGCAAATCAGGGCACATTATATGATATTTAGCCTATTTTGTCCGGAATTGGTTGGAGAAAAAAAATCATTGCGATTTCAACGCGAACATCCTTTATGTTGTCAAGTTGGTTGCGGATTGACCGATCAGTATAACACCGATATCATACGTAACTCAAAATGTGATACGTATCCTAAAAAGCAAATCAGGGCACATGATATGATAGTTTGTCTATTTTGTCCGGAATTGGTTGAAGAAAAAAAAATCACGATTTGGATTTGCGATTTCAATGTGAACGTCATTGTCGTCAAATTGGTTGCGGATTGACCGATTTGTGACACCGATATCATATGTGGCTAAAATGTGATATCGTATCCTAAAAAGCAAATCAAGGCACATCATATGAAATTTTGTTTATTTTGTCCGCAATTGCTAGGAAAAAAACCTGTTTTCCCCGGCGATTTCAACGTGAACGTCATTTATGTCGTCAAATTGGTCGCGGATTGACCGATTAGTGACACAGATATCATACACAGCTCAAAATGTGATATCATATCCTGAAAAGCAAATCAGGGCACATAATATGATATTTAGCCTATTTTTCCGGAATTGGTTGAAGAAAAACCACAATTTTTGCGATTTCAATGTGAACATCATTTATGTCGTCAAATTGGTTGCGGATTGACCGATTAGTGACACTGATATCATACGTAGCTACAAATGTGATATCGTATCCTAAAAAGCAAATCAGGGCACATCATATGAAATTTTGATTATTTTGTCCGCAATTGCTAGGAAAAAACCCTGTTTTTCCCGGCGATTTCAACGTGAACGTCATTTATGTCGTCAAATTGGTCGCGGATTGACCGATTAGTGACACAGATATCATACGCAGCTCAAAATGTGATATCATATCCTGAAATGCAAATCAGGGCACATTATATGATAATTAGCCTATTTTTTCCGGAATTGGTTGAAGAAAAACCACAATTTTTGCGATTTCAATGTGAACGTCATTTATGTCGTCAAATTGGTTGCGGATTGATCGATTAGTGACACTGATATTATACGTAGTTACAAATGTGATATCGTATCCTAAAAAGCAAATCTGGGCACATTATATGATATTTTCTGGATGCATGATATGGGAATTGCTCACATAAAACTCTAATATGTTTCACACTTGTTACAAGCATTTCCCTTTTTAAAGGGTTTTTTATTATTAATTAGCATGAGCCCCTTTGACAGGGTCGTTCTCAGTGATAAGAAACAGGCCTGGTAGTAGCACCCGGCCACCTGCCCATAGCGGGTAACTTTTGAGTTGGGCGGGTAAAGATACAAAAGTACCCGGCCAACTGGCGGGTAAAGTTTTTCAAACTCACTGGGTAAGGGAGTTACACTGGTTGGTGGAATTTCTGTCGGGCAGGTATTTTGTGAAGTTCCAGCCCTGATAAGATATCTTTTCTTTAGATTGCATTAAACTAACATTTATATTAAGAGGTAGAACTTATTGAATGACCCTCACATATAAACCAGTAAAAAAGTACATTGTGGATGCATATCTTGAATATAAAGTATGAAAAGTATTCAATTCAAATACTTTTTAACAGCTGGCATGTTGTATTTGACTTGGACCGTAACACCTGGTACCGTCACTCCCGAAACTTTGGAGTGCTGATGCTTGTGCAGACATCTCAAATGAAGGGTGTCCTCCACAATTTATTATACAGCTTTGTAGGTTGCAAAATCGCAAAAAAGGGTATTAATTGTGACGTTGCAAAAAAAGTCCCAAATATTCAGTCCCAATATTTACAGTAAAAGCATGAAAAGACCGGTATTCAATTCCTTTACACAAGTATGTGAACCTGAAAGTTTTAGGAGTGGTGGTACTAGTCATTAGCACTTTCTTATCAGCATGTGACACGATCAAGCGGAATGAGTCGGATGTCTGGAATATTGATTTTGAGTTATAAGTAAAAATAATTGACAAATTCTTATGTTGTACTTAGTTTTCTCAGTTGGTAAAATGTTTGTAACTTGAAAACTAGAAGTTCAATTTTACTATAGGCTTTAGACCATACTGTAGCATTTCCACCTGCTTTTAAATGATGGACAAATATCAAAATTGACAACTGCCAACATGCGACTCATTGCACCTGATCATATCACATATTCTTATGTTCCAGGGTCACTATGACAGTCTTCACAGTGCAATAACTCACCCATCACCAAACAGAACGGGACACTTTATCACAGCAGGGTCGGATGGTACCCTGATTCTTTCTGATGCTAACACACATGCAAGTCTATGGAAACATACCATCAAAGGAGCTGATATACGATGCCTAGATATCAACTTGTCAGGGAGCCTAATAGCGTTGGGCACCAAAGATTCTCAGTGAGTATTTGATGCAACTCTATCGTTATATGAATTTTAGAAGTGTGATTTTTAAGGGTGAGAAATTAATAACGAAATAATTAAGTTTATGCCAAAAGCAAACATATGATACATTTACATCTTTTATGTTGGTCACTTTTGAAGAAGAATTTTTTTTGTGATAATATCTGACAAAATTTTGAAGGAAAAAAAAATCAAAACTTGTTAATAAGTTCCAAATCTCTCCGCGCTCAAAAGTTACCCAGGCGTATAAGCGCGATTATGGCCACACGCACAAAGTTTTGGCCGCACACGCATCACGCGTATGATTCCTTTACGAAAATCACAATCAATTCTGCAACCTTGCGCAAGGTTGAATTTGGAAAAATACAATCTTGTCCAAGGTTAAATTTGGAAAAAACAACCTTGCGCAACCTTACGCAACAAGTTTGGTTCTTCAGAGAAGGTTGCGCAACCTTGCAGCAATTATCCACAACCTTGCGCAACCTTGCGACAAACTTGTGCAACCTTGCGACAACCTTGCGCAACCAGGTACCCACCTTGCTGCAACCACATTTTGGTGATTGCATTTTCGTAAAGGATGCACAGTGCGCTTGTTTCTTTCATGCGCGCCCGCGTCCTTCAGTATTCATTCGCTGCTGAAAGGCAGCTTCCCTAATTTGGAGCTGATTAAACTATAGTGATACCTCATTTTCCAAAATTTAAAAAAAAACTTTTGAAATTATGAGGACAAGAAGTATTTCTTTTATTGCTTTTATATAATTTATTACAAGTTGTCTTTATCACAAAACATGCTTGGTTGATGATGTGATGTATCTTCTTTTTTGTTATGTGATGCGTCACACACATCCTAAAAGTGCCACAAAAAAAAAGCTTAGCTCTTTTTCACTCAAAGGTGTGTGAGTTGTCGTCTTTTTGGTATATATATGCTATAAATTATGACCTACGCATAAAATGTACTCACCGCTAAATTTCAACTATTTCTTCACCAAATCCACTTTGTTTTAGGCTATAAGCATGATAAATGTAAAAAAGTGAAAAACAGCTCAAAAGGAGTGATTTTTTGGAGATGGAATGACCACTTGTTTAGAGTGAAGTTCACTCTCTCAAAAGAGCTAGCAAGTTCATTCTTTTGGAAGAGTGAACTTCACACAAATGATTGGTCACTCAGTTGGCTCTTTGTAAGAGTGAAATTTCACTCTTTTTGAGTGGTTTTTCACTCTATTTTAATAATAGTGTACTCTTATTAACCAAGCTCTTCTCTCTAGTTGTCTGGTTGAGGACCCTGACACATCTGACTTGTCTGGTCGAAGACTCAACTCCCCAAGAATACACTTTGTTATACAAGTACCAGAATGCGAGGGGCGGACAGCGCAGATCACATGATTAAGTCACCCGTATATAACACCACTGACTATAATAAAGGTCTATACTCTATTGAATAGGCATATTGTTATGTGTGATCATGACTGCCCTCTCGAGTCTCTTACAACTGCAGCAAAATGGTGGGATGTTTTTAGTTCCGGGTAAAGGAGTAGCATTGATCTAGATAATCCAAGGTACAACACATAGCATAGAAACGGAAATATTATGTGGTTAACAACTAGAGTACTTCCTATGATTAAATGTGCATTTCTTGCAATCTTTTTCCCCGTTATTTTTCTTTCATTATGCTGCATGGATCAATAGGAATGTATATAGGTAAATATTGAAAAAGGTTGTGTGGGAGAACAACTCTCGCAGTCAGATACTGTAACCCACTTAATTTCACAAGGGATTTAATTTCGCGAATTTCACGAGGGGCGTGGATTCGCGAAACTAAATGCCCGCAAAATTAGCAGTAATTTCAAATTCGTGAAATAAAGTTTCTGTGAAATTAAAGTGTTTTACAGTATAATAAAATATTAATAACCATTTTAAAGGTTGTTCCTATGAGTAAGCTATCATAAATTAGTATAGTGCAAAGACTTCTTTTCTTTTGTCAGTGGCGGCACCAGGGGGGGGAGGGGGAATTTTCCCCCCAGAAAAAATTCTTGCCCCCCCCCCCCCAGTTTGCCCCCAAAAAATTCAATTTAGTTAAATAAGAAAAAAATAAACAATTTTAGCATAAAAAGGCAACTTTTTTTCATCCCAAATTTGTTAGTATTAGACCAAATTTGACCATTTAAGCGTAAAATGGCACACAAAATGTGCGCGCGATTGTATGCATTATTATACAGGTTTATTTTGTAATACATATTAACTATAATGGGCTACTCTATGTCTTTTGTAGGCCTAAAATCGCTACCTCATCACCATAAGCCTAGCTGGTCTAGTGGTTATTGCATTGGCCTTGGGAACAATAGTCCTGGGTTCAAATTCCAGTATCGTCAGATTTTTTGTAAAATCTTTGCTTTCAATTTATTTATCTCAAAACAGGGACAAAGTTTCTAAGTCGGAAAACTTACAACCAGGCTAATTTGTGATAGCTTACTCATAGGTTACACCCATTTACAGTACCTCGTCTCTACAGTTACATAAGCTACCAACCCTGCTGTATATTACTCCATTATCATGCAAAAAAGTTGGGGAAATTTACCCAAACAAATTGCCAACCTCTCTACCCTGTGCAATGTTGTGAATCATTAGTGTTTAAAGCAGATTTCCAAAGTGTCTCAGCATTGAGTGATGGGGTCACATAGAAAAGGAATTATTGTTGTGATAGATATCCTGTTTAGGTCTAAACACATTAAACATCACTTCAATATTATGACAAGACCATGACAAAAGTTAACCAAACTGTGATTTTAGAACTCAAGAACTTTTATTCCAAAATTGTAGTTCATCTTTTAACCTCATGTTGATGTGAGAGCTAAATGTCACTAAATTTGCGGTAAGCTTTTAGCAAATAACAAAACACTAACCTGTCTCATACCTAGAAATCACTACAGTGCTATCAAATGGTAGCACATGCTTGACGGGTCACTCTTGTTCCATGATCTGCTATTAGATGGTCTCTGAAAAGTTAACATTTTCTAGCTGACCCGTTGGCGCAATCAGTTAGGAGTCGAACTGCCATGCCGGCAGCCTGGGATTTTTCCCCAAAACTTTGACCCCTTTTTATCCCCTGTATGTTAGATGTTTGTTGTGTGCATTTGTATTAGAACTAATCACCTGTCCATGCTATCATATTAAACGTTTCAGCGTGTGTTTTATATTATGGACCCACCGAAAAGGGATCAAGTTTGGTATAAAAATAATTCTACAAGTTTCCTCTACCCAAATATGTTTTCAGTTTGGTACTGCTAATTATTTTAAGAGAGATACAAAATGTTAAAAAGGTATCAGGGCACCCTGTATGTAATAAAAACACTCAATTTGTCCGGGGGGCCAGTCAGGTATGATGTTGTAATCATCCGCATGAACGAAAACGCGGAATATGGGTGCTTTTTTCGACCACAACGCGGATCCGTGCTAAGGGTATCAAAATCACCAATTTCATAGAATAAGGGTGTCTTTTTCAACATGATTCCGCGATACGGGTTGCTTGGGGCGATAGTCATGTGTCATCAATAAGATAGCTCCCAAAATGGTTGGCCTGTAGGGATCAATTTACAAACAAAACTGAATCAGGCATTACTTCATACGTTCATGTCAGTCTAAACTCTGTCTTGAAGGCCTATATCCTTTGTATGAGTATGATTCTTCGAGTTGTAATCCTTGTTAAGGGTCACTTTTTCCTTTTTTGAGAATCCGCGTTAAGGGTGGTTTTTGAGAGTGGATTCACACGAATGATTACAACTTTTATACATGAGTGCCCCCCCGGGTCAATTTTAATGTAAAATTTAGTAGAAAACAACACACCTGGTTAGTTCCAATGAGTATGAAATCCTCATCTGTGGTGTTAACTGTTTATAGTGAACTTATCTTAGGCGACAAAAATAACAAACTCTGTTCTACATTCTTCTATTTTGTGAAATTCTTTTAAACATTTCTTGACATTTTTTGTTTGTTGAATATTGTGGAAAATTTATCAAAATGTTCACAACAAATTTGAAGAAAAAACACAAGAACAAAAAACACCCTACCTGAAAGGTCCGATCGCCTGTAGAACAGGTTGGTATTTTTGCCGCAGGTCCAACATCACATCTTATGGTTTACAAATAATATATCTCCTGTTTTTGTATGTATATTTTTTAAGGTAGCCAATCATAAATTGTAAACATCCATAATGCACTCTCAGAGACTACCCTTAGGCCAATTTGTGTTTGTTTGTTTGATTGTCCATAGATCACTTTTAAAAGTTGGGTAGGTCGGTCGGGAAAAGGTTTTTTTCTCCCTTACCATTTTTCCGGTGCCAAAAGTAAAATGAGATGTACTTGTTGTGGTAACCAAAACGGGGAACAAAATCTGTAATATGTTGGTGAGTATTTTTATTTTCTAAACACTTTAAAAAAAATTAAAAATTGATTTTCGACTAAAATTTGTAAAAAAAATGAGGGTCGGGCGGACGAGGACAATCAAACAACAACAAAATTGACCTTATTGTTGATTCTCAAAGAAAGTGACCAAAAAAAATCAAACCATTAACTGCTTTCAACTTTATATCTGAGTACCCCACCCCTCCCCTGGGTTAATATTTTGTGTGATACAAATTGATAAGGACTGATTTACCCCCATTGTCCATTTACAGTATGATATTATTGGGACTGAGCAATGACAAAGATGACATTACAGAAAGATGCTGGATCAAGATGGGCAAAACACCCACTATCACATGCGTTAAATTCTCACCAGGTAAGAAAACCATGGCAACCAAGGGTACTTCGGGGCGCTTTTCCCCTTAATTCGGACAACGTGTGCCAACTTTTTTTCCTTGATTATAGCTTCATTGCCGCCTCCCCCTCCTATTTTGAGGCTTCAGACAGGCATGGGGATTGTGATTATTTCATATATTTCCTCCCAAACTTTATTTTGAATTTCCAAATGAATTTTGTTGTCTAGGATTTTCCCTCCCTCAGACAGATATTGAAAAAGAAACCCCTAAAACAAATAAACCTGAAAACGGGAGGGGGGGGGGGGGATTGTCAAATAATTAGTAATAACTAACCAAAAGCTTTATAATCCATTCCACATGACTATACATGGATAATCTCTATTGTGTTATGTTGTGAAATGATCAAAATAGTGCAATTATGTCCAAATAATTGAAACTAAAACATTGATTATGGAATCTGTTTTTTCTTCAAATCACAGATGGTGACATGGTTGCAATAGGATGCTCTGACAGCACCATCGCTATTATGCGCATATCTAATGAGGGTAAAAACTCTCAGCCAATAGGGAAGTGCAAAGGACACACAGGTGCAATCGTGGCTCTGGATTGGTCGGTTGAGAAGAGGGAGGGGATTGGTTATCTGCTACAAAGTAGTTCCAGTACTATAGAGCACTTTTACTGTAAGTACCGTTGTAATATTATACTCCCTGTCAAATAAAATGACCCCACCATCATAGCATATTTATCCTGCAGTAACAAACAAATCCATATTGAATAATAATGATAATAATAACCATATTTGTATGGTGCCTTACATCAAGATCCCTAAGCGCTTGAACATAAAATATAATTATATGAACAAACAAGGATACAGAAAACAAATATTAAAAAGCTATTGTGAACAAATGAGTCTTTAAGAATTTCTTAAACTGAAAAACAGTCTCTGCGTTCTTTACATGAAGAGGAATATTATTCCAAAGTCCAGTAACACATATTGACCATAATGAGTGGACATTGAAGAGCAGATAAGACATGATTGAGTTGAAGAACGAAGATTGCATGAGGGTGTATAGTACATTGCTTAATAATACTGTAAAAGTTGAAATTTTCGTGCTTTGCACAATTTAAACAAATTTGCTTGTTTTTATTTTCACAATTTTAAGATTCCTTTACATAAACCTAAATACAAAAGGAATATATTTGCGCGTTTTTATTTTTCGGGCTAGCTGCTCTTAGCGCGAAAAGTGTGAAAATATCCACTTTTACAGTAAAATATTGAAGATAGATTGGCGCAGTACCATGAAGACATTTATAGACGTTATTAATAATTGGTGCATTTACGTCAAAAGAGGGCCGTGCTATCCAACTGAGCATGCTCAGAGCAATAAGTGCTCCGAAAACGAGGCTAACGGTGTAGCCGAGACGAGAGTGATGTAGTTTTCAGTGTGGTGAACTTTGCACTATAAAATCATAAAAAATGCTTCATACTTCTAAGCTGTTCAATATTTGAGCTTACTACTAAATACTACATTCGTGAAATAAACTTGAACATATAAATTATCTATTCCACTAGTTTGAAATGAAATGTTTGCTGGTAACCAACACTATCTAGGAAAATGTAGAAGTTCACAGTTCATTACATTGCATTAAAAGTATGAGATTGTATGTATATCGAGTATGTCTCCCTTTTTAGACATGAAATCGCCAATAACGTCTTTAAGTTAGAAGTAAAATACAATATTTAACAGGCAGCCAGTGCAATCACAGAGAATCGTAAATTCGGGTAGTCGTAATTTATGCTCACTATTGTTTTATTAACATCAACAGTACCATTACATTGTGTTTTGATTAAAAATTGCTTTCCTCTTATCATTTTGTTCAGGGAATGCCACAACATGTAAACAATTAGAAGATATCATGGAGCTAAGAAATATGAACTGGACATCCTATAATTGTCCTACTGGCTTCTATTCGGCGGGTAAGTCTTACCGCAATCACAGAAAGGTACAGTAGGCTCCGAAATTTCTGGGAGCGCGACCCTCTTAGTGTGATGAACGATCACCTGGAGTCCGACCGTGGCAGCCGGGTTTGAGTTTTCTGTCATTACCCCCCCCCCCCCCAGCTTCCCCCTGTTAGCTTTACTCCTGCAAACTGTCTGTCAGGGTTAGGTAGGGTTATTGTTGAAATAGCTGAAAATTTACTCTTAATTTAGAAAAGTGTTGCCAATACCAAATGCTCAAAATCCCAACCCTTTTTCAACATTTTTATCAATGCACACATATAGTTGGGTTTTGTAATATATTTGAGTGCCCCCCCCCCCCCCCAACCCTCCCCTGGCTGCAACAGTACTAAAACATTTATATTTGACCCTTTGTTAGGTACATGGGGTGTGACTACAGAGAGCCCTATGATAAGCTGTGTAGATCGATCTAAACAACAGGCTACGATGGTTGCCGGAGACAGTACTGGCGATGTTATGCTATATCAATATCCATGTTGTAAACCACAGGTAATGAAATTAATAGGAAAAATTACATTTTACTTAATCTTTTTTATTTTCCCCTCGCATTAAGGACTTTTTTTAAAAAATAAATAAATGAGAGTGACTGCAGCTCATCTCAAAACAATACCTTAATTCTCTAAATAGCCATTTCTAAATAGATTAATAGTTGTCAAAATATCCTTCTTTTCTCCCTTTTTACATATTTTCTCAACAGGCCAGTAGCAAGACCATTACAGCTCACAGTACAGACACATCATGTGTGCGATTCCTGTCTGAAGACAAGTATGTTTTATCAGCCGGTGGAGTGGACTGTACGGCTATGCAATGGAAAATTATGACGTGAAATAACTTGATAATTTAAGAGTCTAGGCTAAATGGGCTATTCCATTTGATATCAATACACCCCCTATGGAAGACAGTACCATAATCTTCACCACAGGGAGTGTGAATTTCAAATGGGGTTACCTGAATGGGTAACTCCATTTGAAATCTACACTCCCTTTTTAGGAGATTAAAGGTAGATGTTCCGATTGCTGGCCCGATTTTGAAATGTCATCCTTAAAATTGTTGCATTCCAAAGTTTGAGTTGCATAACTCCCATGGTTCTATTTTTAGAAGCACAAGGTCACACGACATATCCTTATTGAGTTGTACACAAACTGGTTGGTGGTTAACCACCTTTGGCAGTAATTCGCCACATTTCAGCCTATAATTTCTAAATGGAACATTTCTGGCCCCTAATATTTTACAGACATAATGAGAGAAATATGGGGATTCTTCTGATATCAAAATATCTTGATATGAAAAAAAAATCATAGCCCCCCCAAAAGTAATCGGAACATACACCTTTAAGGTCACGTTTTCCATAGGGGGTGTATGGATTTTAAATGGAACAGCCCATTGGTCAAACAAGGGCATTATTGCAATCATGGCGTGTGACCAAATTAGATTTCGCAATGAGCTTGATTGATTCATTTTTCTTAATGGAAAGTTGAGAATTAGATATCAGATCAGAAGAATACCCATATATTTTGTTCATTATACCTGCCAAATTTGGGGTTGTGACATTTTTCCTTTAATGGTGGTATAAGCAAAAAGGTAGTGATTTAGGACACAACACGCTGGCCACAACAGGGCTCGAATCCACAACCTTTGTATTGTGGAGCGGGAACGTATCTGTTGGACCGCGCATGCCCGATGCTGCCTTATATTTCTTAAGAGCAATATTTTTTGTACCCTCTGCAACATTGTGTCAACTAGTGGCGTAGCTAGGATTCAGGGGGGCAAGATTTTCAAAATGTTCGTAAAAGGTTGCCCCAAAAAAATTCAGCTCAGAAAATTTGAGAGGGGATTGGGGGGAGGGGCGAGGTTAGGGCATGTTTTACACAAAATGCGCAAAAAATGGTCCATGTAAGTTGTCATAATGCCTATACACACTACATCCGAGAATGGGGCGGGGGCACAATAGTGCTTGGGGGCCGGGGCACAAAGAGTGTTTTAAGGGGTTTTTAAGGATTTTTTTCTGTCAGGGGGGAAACTGTCCTCCCCCCTTTAGCTACGACACTGGTTTCAACTATTGGCCCAAAACCATTAAAAATAAGCAACTATAATCAGCTCTACAAAGAAGTTCAGCACTTGTTTTCTGTTACACCAGCGTAAACACGGAAGTGCGATTCTCATTGGTTGAATAGAACAGCACAACTTTGAGCCCACCATAATGTGTGCGTCCGATTGTCCCAATTGTATCTATATGGTACGAAGAATTTTACCGCCCACACGCTAATTATTTACCGTGTGCGGGTGGGGACAGTGCTGAGCTTCTCTGCTGGCAACTTTAAGAATTGAGAAATTGGTACAAAATATACCATTCCAAAACTTGTTGCCATTTTAAAACATTATGTCCTACACAATGTTGTATGTGTCTTCTGACTAATATGGGCGATTCCATTTTATAAAAGCTGATTATTCTAATAAAATATTGTTGTACTCTGTCAAAAACTTGTATATTTTTCGGCCCTTCAGCATGTATAAAGTGAAACTGCCAAATGGTTATGCATAGGAAGTGTTGCTTTATACATGTTCAGGGGCAAGAGCACTTACATGGTTTTGATAGATGTGTTTTGGTCCTCGAACATGTTAAGAGCAGACTGCCCAAAAATTATACATCGGCAGTATTGCGGCCTCATGTGATATGACATGCCAAACCATAGGTATTTTTCCGTATTGTGTGAACATGCAGGGGATAACAAATTTATCGTTTAGTCCCAATAAAAATTGTATTTAAACACTCGCGGAAAACTAAACGTCAAAATCTAGTTAGAGCAAGGCGCTGAATTCTCTTCCCTTCCTTACCTCCGTAAAATTCAACCCTTTATAACATGCTCTGCGCCATCGCCTCTGTCCATAAAATCATCGCGAAAAATATGTCTGGTTAGGTTATATGCAGATTAATTTTTTTTTGGCGTGGGTTAGACCTTTTTGCGGTATATTTCGGCCTCAGAATGTAACAGAAATCGACTCGGTTGCATTTAAATCATCCGCCATTTTATTTGTTTATTTTACATGTCGTATTTTGAGCAACTCTTCCACAGACGCAAAGCAATCGCTTTACACGTAATATCATTTCGCGCCATCTGGTAACGCGGTTAATCGACGATATGGAATATATCGTTTGACTTGTTGTTTACACGATATGGATCAGATTTCATACGTGTTAACCAATGAGATTGAAGTATGTACACTTACTAAACGATAATACTTTATACATGCTGAAGGAACGGATGTTGACATTTTTTAAACATTTTATGAAATTTTGGAACTGTCGTCTGCAGTCGACTGCAGTGTAGAAAGTGTTAACACTTTCCACGCGGCTATATTTTTACCATACACAAAACAGATTATTTAGAAACCTTTCACAATTTTTATAGTCTATCTCAAGGATTACTGAACCAATACTAGGCATGTTTGTACTTATGTCAATGCATTTCTCATGGTGATTCCAAATATCGTAATGAAATTCAACAATTTTGACATTTTTGAAACATTTTGTGACATTTGGAACTGTCGTCTGCAGACGACTGCTGTGTGGAAAGTGTTAATAGGGTTTTCTGCAAATGATCAATACAATCAAAACTAAAAATGTAATATTTCGTGACTTCAGACACATTTTGCTTGATCGCATCACATATATGTGTGTGACACTTTTTTAAGGGTAGGGGTTTGGTTCAGGTTCAAAATATGTTTTGTGGTTTTTGGATAATGTTAAACTTGGCTTGGTAGAGGGTATGGTAGAAGTGTGCAACGAATAAACTGACTTTTATACCTCTAAAACTAGGCATTATTCATTGATATTAACAAACAAAATATGGTGTTATTTTACAATGTAATGTATACAATTTATTGATAAGACGACCCAAAAAATCTGTTCTATGGGCCAACCGACCCATTTATTTTCAAATTTGCAAGAAATTGATTTGTTTTGAAATTGTTGAAATTATTTTGATTTAAATATTTTTCAAATTGCTGAAAAGTTACCAAATAATGTCCTGACAGTTTGCTGTTGGTAATCGAGCTTGATTGTTTGCGTGCCGGTTTGGGGGACACCGCTTCGTTTCAACAATTTAATTTTTTACATTTTAAAACTATTCTTTGAACATTGAAAAAATTCATCAATATCAATATCAAGTTCAATTTTAGTGGGGGTTGGACCATACTGTAGCATTTTTTCACCTGCTTGTAGTCTATGATGGACAAATATCAAAATTGAAAACTGCTGTCATGTGACTCATTTCACTTGATCACGTCACAAGTTGTGTTGTGTGAAAATAACAAAAAATGTTCAATATTATACTGTCCACCCACTATAATTTCGCGGATACTTTATTTTGCGAATTGAAAAGTACTGCTATTTTAGCGAGCATTTAATTTTGCGAATCAGTAAATGTTACTGTTACTTTCAATGCAAAATTGTCTATTTTGCAGGTATTTAATTTTGCAAATCCACAACCCTCGCGAAATTAAATCCCTCATGAAATTAATTGGTTTTATAGTACCTAAGAAACAGGAACATGACGAAGTATTAACCATAAACTGTGTCCCTACTGCCAAGCAAATATCCTTAAAATCACTAGCAGGACATTCCTGATATTTTAAGAGCTAAACAATTAGATTATTATTACCAAATAATGAACCTTCCGTATCAAATTAGATTATTACTTTAAAACTTTCAGATAAATTGATTTTACAAAACAAATGATGAAAGATTTTGGAAATACGAAAACTGTCTAATTGCAAGCGGGATGGTTGAAATGTGGCACACTCATAATCTGCATAACTATTATTTCATTTAAAAAATACAACAATTTGATTTACGGCGAAAAAAAAAAGAAACCCTGTTCTACAGGCCCGACCATTTTTACAGATTTTTTGGTGGGTTTTTTATTTACTTTTTTAGTTTGCCTAAGACCGCAAAATGTTGACATATTTTTGTGATTTACGGTGTCATTTTAGGGCGACCGACCCAACCATGGTTTCTTTTTTTCTTCGCCTTAGATATGGTAACACCCTTTTACAGAAAGACATTTGGTAGTGGATGATGGGTTCCATCTTAAGATTAATGTCAAATGAGCGACAGTATTCACCATGATAAGGTCAATAAAGGTTTGTCTCAGAGGACCATGCGTGTAGCTTTTAGAATACGCATTTCAGCGCCATAACTTTTTTTTTTTTATTGAACTTTTGAAAATGATGCTTCTTCCAATTTTAATTTCACATTGTGAAATACCATATCACTCAGATGTACATGTCTTGCTCATGTCTTGCTTACAAGAGTAAAATTGCCACATACAAATAGAAATTAAATACAGTTCAACAAAATATGATTTGTTTCTACTATGGAAGTGTTTATATACGAGGGGGTATCAAAAAGTTTTTGACATCACCCAGAAGTGAAGGACCTATATCGATGAAATTTCGTCAGTGTAATCACTGGTCCTTAAAAACATGGTGCAAAAATGGTCTCATAAGTAGGTTTACTTTTTGTACAGGTGGCGCTAGATGCCAAGGCCATGTAAATCAATGACGTCTTCCAACGGTGATGTGTACATGGTAAATTATAATGGTCCAATAACTGATTTTTGTAGGACGCCTTCCAGAAGAATATTATTCTCAATTTTTTTTTTAAATTTTGCCATTTGTCACTCGTAGGTCTCAATTTATCTCTGTAAATGACAAACATTTTAAACCTCATACTCCGCTGGAAGGCTACCCACAAGGATCCGTATTTGGACCATTATCGTTTACCATGTACACAGCACCGTTGGGAGACGTCATTGATTTACATGGCCTTGGCATCTAGCGCCAACTGTATAAAAAGTAAACCTACTTATGCAGTGGCGTAGCTAGGATTTTTTTCAGGGGGGGGCAAGATTTCTGAAATTTTCGTAAAAGGTTGCCCCCAATTTTTGTCCAGTCACAAACTCGTGATTTTCACGTAAGTGGGGGGGGGGGGGGTTGAGGTCAAAAAAAATCGCACAGTACATGTACTACATGTACAATTTGACTATTTGGGCTGAATATACCCACACATAACCAGTACCCAGCACGCAATCTCTGTCTTTTATCATTTTTTTCCACTATTTTTTTTTCTTTTCCCCTTTTTTTTTTTTTAGAGGGGTGGGAGGCGGGGGCACAAATGGGGTTTTTCCGTCAGGGTGGGGGGCATTTGCCCTGCCCCCCCCCCCCCTCCCCTGAGCTACGCCACTGTACTTATGAGACCATTTTTGCACCATAATGTTTTTAAGGACCAGTGATTACTCAGACAAAATTTCATCGATATAGCTCCTTCACTTCTGGGTGATGTCAAGAACTTTTTGATACCCCCTCGTATATATTATATATATTATATAAGGGGGAAACGTATGTCGCATTGCCTTTTTTCAGGTTTCTTCAGAGACAAACCTTTTTCTTCTTTTTTGGCCTCGGAAGTTTAATAGGTTTGTCATTTGAACAAGTTTAAAAATGGCAAGACGGTTGTTTTAGTGCTCAGCCACTTGCTTGAGAATAGAGGGAGCCTCAATCAAAAAGCTTCAAATGTGCCAAATTCACCACTATTTCATGATCAAATGAACAACTCTGTTCAACGTGTTACATTGACAACTATACTGTAGACACGGTGGTAGAGGGATGCTCTATTGACTTTTGATGACAAAAATAGTGGTGATTTTGGCACATTCAGATTGAGACCTTTCCATATTTTCAAGCAAATGGCTTAGCACTGAAACAAGTAAATGTTGAAAATGGGGTATCTTTGAAAAGATGAACACATCAGCTTTTCATTGATGTCTACCACACTTTGAACATATACAAAAATATATGCCCCATCACATCAAAACAGACCAGTTGTCTCCAAAAAGGAAACTTGATATTCTAATTTCAGCTTTGACATTTTCTTATTTTTTCCTCATCGTCTTTTGTTTATTTCTGCCTATAATGTTTGCCAACAATTGGTCATTTTTAATGTGATGGGTCACATTATACAAAATATAGGCGATTGAAAAAAAGACCACAAAATTCCACACTTTTTTAAGAGTGTAATTGAAGTTATTGTGAGCATATCAACTATTTTCTAATTTTTTCAAGAAATGAAACATAGGCCTACGTATGTATTGACATCATTCATACCGACAATATATATCAAAATATACAATTATGTGCATACTTTTAATCTCTTTAATAACAAATAAAACTATGTTAACCATGTTAAGTTTTGCATCACCTGCAGTCAATTGGCAAACCCAGAGGTGTGAGAGTTCCTCTTTTAGCTGATTTCCTCTTTTTTTTAGATTTTTGCTTATGCCAAAATGTCAGCCTTTTCTATTCTTTTCAGCCCATATTTGGACCCCTGCAAACCTGTGCTGCTTGAACGTTGAATCAAAACAAAGCGAATGGTGCACCTATGTATGGCGTGCACATGGAGTGCAATTAGATACTTCCATACACTCCGCGTATTTTAGTTTCCTGCTTTCCGAATAAGGTTTATCGCGAATCGAAAAAGAAGCCATTCATTATCCTTTTCTGTTGCATTGTGGGATCGCAAAAGTGCAAAATCTGCCCCGTTCTGGATCCCACAATGCATCAGAAAAGGATAATCAATGGATTTTTTCCGATTGGCGATAAGGCTTATGGTTCGTAACTGCTAAGAATGTATGAATTACAGTTTTACCACTAGATTATAGGAGATATAACTTGCAATCTAACATTGTTTTAAAATGAAAACAAAACAGATTATGTTGGGTCAAACAGTGTAATCATACCCATGCACTGACACCCGGGGGGGCCAGTCAAACATAATGGTGTACACATGCGTGACCAAATTTTTTCCAGACACCCCCTAAACAAGTTTTACCCTGCAAGCAAAATTACCCCCTAAACAAGTTTTTAGTGCGCTTTCCTTGCAAATTTTGACCCCTAAACAAGTTCTTGCCAGAATATGACCCTAAACAAGTTTTGTCTATTTATTTCGCTACAAAACGACGGTCTGGGGGACGGTCTTTGTTATCTCGGTTTGCTATGGCGATTATGACGCTGTAGGAACGAGTGACACACATGCGTTCTCAAATTGGAAATGAGACGCTCAAAAGAAATCGCAAAAACGGGAATAACATTCTTCTGGGAACGGGGAACAAAACAAGTTACCCTAAATACGTTCGACCTGTATTTTAAGCCACCCTTTTTCTTGAATATCAGCGTGTTTGATACCCTTAACGCGTCACTGAAAAACACCCCTTTTTACGTGTTTTTTTGGTCACGCATGTGTACACTATTATGTTTGACTGGCCCCCCGGGCACTGACAGTACATTATTTCAAACAGATGTAAAAATCATGTATTTATTTATTCAATAATTATGGTTAATACTGTTCACAGTGTAATTTACTAAGACAACTAGAGTTTATTGTATTATAGTGAATATAAAATGAATGAAATAAACGATGTGATATGAAATGATTGTGTAATGAAGCACTTTTTGTTGAACTTATAAATCCACAGACAAGCCTACATACAACCCTGGCCAATTATTGCTGGAACACTTTTTACACTATCATTTAATTCAGGCTCTCTGCCACTGTTTCATTGCTGAAACACACTTTAGGGATCAGGTGATACTGGTTCTGGGAGGACTTGTTGCCCAGTAGGTTGGGGGAGTAATCTAGAGCAAGCACAGCCTTCAAGCTTATTATGAATATCTTCTTTTTTCAATTGTATTGTACCTAATTATGGTGGAAATATAACTAACTATAATCAGTCCCTTAATATGGTCTTGTAGGGGGGGGGCACCCCACACTAGCATTGAAATCAATATTAGGATGTGCAGCACTTGACACTCTCCACGCGGCTATTAGGTTTTACCATATAGGGTTAAGTCGCCAGTTTTCGGTCAGCACCTATTTTTTGGTCACTTTCGCCAAAATTGTGTAATTGCATCGGTTGCCGCCATTCTAAAGCAATACCGGGCATCAATTTTTTTAGCCGTCGGTTTATAACAACGAGGTCATTTTCATTACATGATTTGGGCGAAGTGACCAAAAATAGGTGCTGACCAAAAACTGGCGACTATACCCTACAAAACAATTTTTTTAGAAACCTTAACCAACTTCAAAAGTCTATCTTTAGAATTATTGAACCAATACTACGCATATTAGTACTTATTTTAATGTATTTCTCATGATGATTCGAAATATGAAGATGAAATTCAATAATGTTGACATTTTTGAAACATTGACATTTTGTAGACGACTGCCACATGGAAAGTGTTTTAAGACCCTTTTCTCACCTCTTCATTGTTCATTGGGGTATAATCTCATACATTATCCAATCACGAGGGTATACTTTCTTCTCGGCCACTCACTATGTCCCCCAGTTCAACCTAAAACTGTTCTCACAGTCAAAATATTTGCCTTTTTGTGGTTTTTGGTTACAATTTACTGAATTCAGTGTCTTCTGCCTTTTTTTAAATTTGAGTGAATTCAGTGTCCTTTTCTGCCTTTTTTTATTGGCTCACAAGAGCCCGTTCCGTTGAAGACTAAAATCAAAGGTATCATTTTAGCATCTGGCCACAGACCCCGTTTCACTTTAGATCAGTTCAACTGTTCACGTTATCTGCTGCTGATAGCACATTAGTTCATTAGTTCATCCATGCTATCTACTGCTGATAGCACATTAATTTATCCATGCTATCTACTGCTGATAGCACATTAATTTATCCATGCTATCTACCGCTGATAGCACATTAATTTATCTACTGCTGATAGCACATTCATTTATCCATGTTATCTACTACTACTCTACTGATGATAACACTCTGTTTCATCCATGATAGCACATTATCTTCGTCCATGCTGTTGAAGTCACATCAATTCATCCATACTTCTGGCTAATAGCACATTAATTAATCCATGATATCTACACACTTAAAAATGACCCCTTTTCAGGATCAACTATGCACCGACAGAAAAAGGGTTAAATGTGACACTTTTCCGGCCATTTCTTACCCCTTTTCTGTGTCAAATGACCAAGAAAATGACAGATAAAAAGAGTAAAAATTATTAGAAAAAGAATGTGAACATACGTGTGGGGGTGTGTATACCGGGCGCTTTCAAAAAATGACGGCGCGTCAATCGTGAAATCGTCACGTGCATTCATGTAGAGTTGTTCGGGACAGGTCATGCATCTGGACGCAGCTCTGCGGACAACAACAAACACGCTCGCGTGAAATAGCTTGAATTTCGTCCATAGCATTATGACAGTGACTATAACACTGTTACCAATGGCTGATGGCACATTAATTCATCAAATGTTATATACTGCTGATAGCACATTGATGTATCCATGCTATATACCACTGATAGCACACTAATTCATCGATGCTATCTACTGCTGATAGCACATTGATTTACCCATGCTATCCACCACTGATAGCACACTAATTCATCGATGCTACACTCTTATTCTAGATTAGTCAAATTTGACACGGAAATGGTCAAATCTGACACCGAAAATTAGTCCGCGGGGAAACTACAACTTATTAGTCAAAATAACACGGAAAAATGTGTCACCTTTTTTTGACACTGAAGTGTGTCAAATGTAACAAATATCCGGGTCAAAATGATCATTTTATTTGTTAAATCGGAATCGGAATACTATTCAAATGATCATTTTGACCCGGATATTTGTTCCATTTGACACACTTCAGTGTCAAAAAAAGGTGACACATTTTTCCAACTCATTTCAGACGCATAACGACCAATAAATTGATCAGTGTAACACAAACATGTGTCAAAAAGAAATGACACGGACAATTTGACTAATCAAGAATAAGAGTGTATCTACTGCTGATAGCACATTATAACATCCATGTTTTTTCTGCTTATAAAGCATTAGTTTATATCTGCTGCTGATAGCACAGTTATTAATGCTATCTACTGATACCAGTTCACTAATTCATCCATGCTCAGGCCCGTCAGATGGGGGGGGGGGGGGGGGGGGGGGGGGGGGGGGGCGACGGTTGCGATCGCCCCCCCTTTGAAAATCTTCCCCGGAAAATTTGTACACAGATGAAAAAATTTCGCGCGCTACGCGCGCATTTATCTTCCCAAAATGCAATATTCTTTGCTACAAGCTTGTTTAGAGCCTAAATGTACCTCGATCGTGCAGAAAATAAGTGCAAATTCGAAAATTTTCGCGCGCTACGCGCGCATATTTAAATCACAATTATTTTTGTTTTGAAAACGCCCCCCTTTGAAAAAAGTGTCTTACGGGCCTGATGCTATCTACTTCGTGACAAACTAATTCACCAATATTATAATACTGCTGATAGCACCCATTAGATTAATTCATAACTTCTGCTGAAAGTGCTGTGTGTGCTTTTGTTTGTGTTTGTTTGTCTACTTTATTTTATTTCATTTTTCATTTTTTGATAGGTATTTTTACTGATTTTGGTAAGGATTATATAGTAGGAAATCTTATGTCAACCCAAGAATAAACCAATTCGACGAAACATGCATGAAAACAGAAGCAGTATTTTGTAATATTTTGTAAAATTCTTTACCCCCCTCCCCCCCCCCCCCCCCCCCCCCCCCTGAGCACTACCTGCCTACATAACAATGTTTATGATTGGTTAACACTTTCCACGCGGCAGGCAGCTGCAAACGACATTCCAAAATGTCACAAAATGTTTCAAAAATGTCAAAATTACTGTGTTCATTACCATATTTGGAATCACCATGAGAAATGCATTGAAATAAGTACAAACATGCCTAGTGTTTGGTCAGTAATCTTTGGGATAGACTTTAAAAATTATGAAAGGTTTCTGAAAAATCTGTTTTGTGTATGGTAAAAATAATAGCCGCGTGGAAAGCGTTAAATTCAAGATGTACTCATTTGAATGACCAATTGAAATACTGCTTCTAAAATATTTCACTCCAATCTTTATCAGGGATAGGGTAGGTGTGGGTAATACGGGACCGCATCACTGAAATCTCATCTACAGCCGTCTGGCATTACTAGCACTTTAAATAGCGCCCTCTATAGATAGATCAAACCCTTAGTGAATTTCATGACTATTATCAAAGCTACCGGAAGAATTACCAGCCAGAAAATCACCACAACCTGTCAAGGTAAGGAAAAATGCACCCATATTTTTGGTCTATATATGATGGTAAAGAAAAGTAAAGGGGGCCTGACCTGAATTCTTGCATTACTAAGCATGTTTCAGGTGTTGGTCCAACATGTATTGTGTGTGTGCTTCGCTGGTGTTATAATGCATTGAATGGGACACAATTGGTGAAGGTAATATGGGACAGCCAGCATGACGGTATGCAAATGTCTTAAAGGTCCCGTATTACCTGCACACCTACCCTACTTTTTTTTGTAGCAATGTACCTTTTTTTGTACCAATATACTTCATGCATTATTATCTCTTAAATGGATTACTGGACCATTATTTATGGTTTTTTAACAGTTACTCTTTAAATAAATATGTCAAATAACTTTTCATACCAAAACAATGTCCCATATTACCGTCACGTGTAGGTAAGATGGGACATTTATGATGACGTCAGTATTTGATAATAACAGCCAAAACAAACATAGAATGACTCTGTTTTTTATTACAATAAAGGTTTATAAAATGTAGATTACAAATAACAAACTTTGCTTAAATATGAGTCAGTTATTTTGTATTTTAATTATGCAAATGTCTTAAAGGTCCCGTATTACCCACACCTACCCTACAATTATTTTAACATTGTCTCTGATTGGTGCAGTAAAAGATGTATCCATCTTTCTGACCAATCGGCAGGTAGTTCTCAGGGGGTTTATGCCTTGTCTCTATGCTGGTGCCACATCACATCCTCACATCCCAATTCCCAAAACATTTCAAAACGTAATCAAAAACCATCATAAATTATGTTGTGTTGCCCATTAACCCATTTGGGGTTTGTGGTGGCAATCAAGCGAGGCGAAACACAGGACAAATAAGGAATGGGGTGTAAGGGTTATAGAAACATGAACAAATGGCTCAATATTTGGGGCGCGACCCCCGTAGCGCCCCAAAAAATCAATTGTTGAAGCCCATGCATAAATGTACCTTTGGATGATCGCAATGAGAAAGACCGTGGACGGTATGGTGGCCCACCGGCGCGGTGCTTCTGTTGGATTTGGCAGTGTAAGGGTTATCGCACACGATGTGGAGGATGACCGTTGCAGATCAGAAGTCATCGTACATCCTCGTGAGAACAATTAAGGGGGGACTCAAGGAAGTCACTTTTTGAATTTTGTGAGTGCTGTAAAGTTATTGAACTATGACTAAAATGTATATAAAAACGGTATACATATTTGGAAAGGAAATAGGTCAGTGACCCAAAAAAGTTCAACAAAGCTAACAAAAATAATTTTGAGTAAAAAAAATCCCAAATTGACTTTTTTGGCGCTTTTTGGTCAAAATTTCAAAAAGTATAAGATTAGGATTAGGTTTTAAGTTAGTGTCTTTACATCATAATCTAGCAATTTGGGAATTTTTTACTCAAAATTATTTTTGTTAGCCTTGTCGAACTTTTTGGGGTCAAAACTAAGTGATTTTCTCAAAAAATCAACATTTTTGGTCAAAATTGACGCAAAATTTGGATTTTGTGATCCATTCATTTCCTTTCCAAAAATGTATACTTTTATATGCATTTGATTAATACTTAGTTCAATTACAGCACTCCCAAAATTAAATCATCAAAAACTTCCTTGAGTCCCCCCTTAACTCATGTATTTTGGAGGCATTGGAATACCTGAACTCAAGATCAAAAACTCACTCTGAACTCAAAAACAAACACAATGTGCTCTGAATTTGCCATATGTCCTAAATTTGTTGGTGTCAATTTTGTTTTGCCTGAAAAATTTTGATATAAAAGACAATTTGGAAAAATCCAAATTTATAGTAAACTCGCATAAATGTAATAACATTTTGTGCATCTTCAAACCAACACCTACTTTGTAGTAGTTTTTTATTCTCGCATAAATGGCACCGGTACGTATATCGCCATATGATCATTTGTATCAGTTAATTTCGTTTTAGTCAATAACCCAGTTTCATGTTTGCCGGGATGTTTGACTTACTTACAACATCCTTATTTGTGCATGTTTGGTGTTTTATGACATCCAGGAACTCCAATTCAAGGCTATTATTTTGATTTGACGTAGATCCGGATGAACGCTTCCCTTACGCTTTCTAAAATGTTGTATGGAAAGTGGAAGAAGAAATATGAAAACAACTCACAACTTTAACCCCCCCCCCCCAACAAAAAAAAAAGGAAAAGAAGAAGAAGAAAAAAGGAAAAAAAAGAGGGGGGGTGCTAACTCAACCGATCATATAGCCTAGGAGAGAGCACAGGTATTTGCCCAAGTAAAGGGGTCTATATTTAACCGTCTACATGCACATGGTCATGGGTTGACCAAATACCACGGCTGTTGCCGTGTATCGTGTGTCGTGGCGTAGCCAGAGGAGGGGGCGATCGACCCCCCAATATTGACTGTCGTGTCGGTTTAGATTGGCACTGTCGGTTCATTTTACAAGAGGAATCATGGAATTATGATGGTCAAAAGTACATAGATGGAATTTTTTCGCGCGCATAGCGCATGTGTCCCCAAAATGCAATATGTTTGGGTACAGGCTTGCCAAGTTATAGCCAAATTGTACCTAAATCAGAGCAAAAGTAAATGTAAAGTCAAAACTTTCACACGTTACGCGCGCATTTCTTTTGTCAAAACAATCTTGTCGGTTCACTTTCATTTCTTGCCCCCTCCCCCCAATATGAATAACGTAGCTACGCCACTGGTGTGTCGCATTTTCTAACCGTGTCGCATGCCAACTTAAAAAGTCGCTCAAACTTGAAAGTCGCGTGTCGAAATAACATGAATCAGTTTAGAAAGACCAATTTTCTGCTGTGGTCTTATATTCGCGATACCATTTGTACAGCGATAATATTATGAGATTACTGTGATGATGAGATGAGAAGCGGAATAAATACTAATGATATTATCTACATTTATTAGAAATTCGTAAGTTGTAACATTATCCAAAAGTATACACCAGATCGCACCAAATGGATTCAAAAAATGAGAAAAAAAAAAATCAAAATCCCCCCTTATATATGTGCCCCCCCCCCCCCCCCCCCCCCCCCCCATACACCCCTCCAAACTTTTCAACCATCTATATATACTTAAATCAAGGAAAATATCAGTATATGCTCAACTTCTTTCTTGCATTGATAAAAACCAAAATATTGATTGGAAAAGAAGAGGTGGCTTTTCAATAAGATATTGGTCAAAAGTATAGGCCTACACCAGATCGCACCAAATGGGTTCAACAATTGAAAAATTTCCAATTATGAGGGGGGCACATCCACCCTCATTCTCCCCCTTTCCGCGCTAGCGTGGAGCACGGTGCTGCGCACCGCTTTCGTCACACTTCGGCACGAATATTCAAATATCCCCCCCCCCCCTAAACAAAATCCTGGATCAGCGCCTGATAGTGATATAGGTAGGATTTATCCATTGGGCAGCAAAATGCACCATAAGGCGAACAACCCACCTTTTTTAGAAATCGGCGAAATACATTTTTACAAGGCCTATGTCTGATTCTTTACTATACGGTCGGTCATTTCGAAGGAGGAAAAAAGGGGGATTTGTTTTTAAAGGTCGACCGACCCAACCTGATAGGTGTGTTTGCCCGTATAGTTTCTTCGAGGCTTTACTGATGACAAAAAGTTGACACTAGAGCGTGTTTCCACTGGGGCACTGTAAAGTTAACGCCCATTAAACGCTAAGATTAACCGGTAGGTTTTTAATCCCCCTGTTTCTACTCGCGAAAAGTTATCGCTAAGTATCGATCCTAGTCGATGGGCCACGACATTTGACCTTTTGTAATACCAAACAATGCCGCCCCACCTGAAAAAGATTGCTTCACAAAGAATATATTACAGCGTGACACGGTTCACGGCACAAAACGGTAAGATTAATCGGCTTTCTGTTTCCATTGGGAAACTTGCCGTTTCTTACCGGTTCCAAACCTGTTTTTTGAAGGTTTTCGGGATTACCCAAAATACCGGTATCTGGCTGTTTCCACTGAGCAAACTTACCGGTAATTAACGGTTTTTTCCCCCATAGAAACACGCTCATTATAGAGCGTGTTTCTATACTGGGGAAGATACCGAAGAATCGTTAAAGAAGTTTGCCTAGTGGAAACAGCCAGATATACCGTTAAGAATCGGCATTTTGGGTAATCCCAAAAACCTTCACAAACCAGGTTTGGTACCGGTAAGGACCGGCAAGAAACCATGGACCATCAGCAGTAAAATTGAAGACCGAATCAACGGATGCTATACTCAACTGTTACGTAGAATATTTAACATCAGTTGGAGGGATCACATCCCAAACAGTGTGGTATATGGCGATATCCCCCTATAACATCAATAATCAGGCAGCGCCGCGTTTATGTTTTGCTGGCCATTGCATATATACGAACAACCAACCAGCCTATCTCCCGTCTAATTTTCTGGACTCCTCCTGGTGGGAAAGCTAACAGAGGCAGAAGACCCCTTCAGTATCCTGATACGCGTCAAGAACGATATGGGTTTAGATCCACCAGAGATCCGCCAACTCATGAATGACAGGAAAGTCTGGGCCCAGTATATTGCGAATGCTTCCTCCATTTCGTCCACGAACGACCAATGATGACAGATCATGGTCGTATGTGGCCAAGATATCAATCTTTCACATGATATCAATAGGTCCATTTAATCTTTTAAAATTGGCGTAGACCCCTTCAAATGAAAATGGGCAAACACTCCCGCTCTCCCCTACTGGTTTTCAACACATGTTGCGGGACATGTTGTTAATTATTCGTGTTACATATTTCATGGACAGGAACTATTACAACAACAACAACAACAACAACAAACGGGTATTTAGGACGCTATTTACATACATGTACGAGGGGCATTCAGTAAATAATGAAAGTGATCATGGTATGGGATGCATGAGTGATTCTATTGAGGGATAATGTGATCAATACAAAGTATGAACCTTTGTCTTTCAAACAATACACTTTTGGAATGTTAGATACCTTTGGTTATGTAATGTCATTAACATAAACACAATAGGTTTCAGACACTGACTGAAATCTGTCAATTATTTGGCTGGATATGTAATATGTTGAAAATGGGTTGATCGATACATTTGCGTATATCTCGGCAATGCAAGCATAAAAACAGATAACACTTGGCACATAGTTAGAACACACACTTATCTCCGCTTGACATTATTTTTTAGACCTGAATTCCTTAACGCAAATAAGAAGGGACCATCTCAAATGCGCTTTTATTTAGCAAAATCCGCAATAATATACCTTTGAAAACAACAAAGGATAAAGAACAATGGAGGGATTATAATTTAGTAAATTTGTGTGGGATGTAAAGCAATAATAGTGGGGATTTCAGAAGGAGCTGTTCATAAAATTTCCTCAAACCATTGAAATTATGTGACGATTACTTTAACAATACATATATAGTAGCTCTAAAGATAACAGTAATAAGAGAGGTTGTGGCAGCCATCTTTGATTGATACATTCATGTATATCTTTATTTTGACTATCACAATATTTAAACACATTGATTTAAGCATTTTTAATTATTTCTGATTAGAATTTGAAGGCACAGTAAGCTTTTATCTGGTAAATTTCTTGATTTTAGCCATTTGTGGCCCTGTTCAAAATGATCTGCCGTCTGCGCATGCGCACATTTTCTGCAGGTTTCATGCGAATAAGTTCAGAAAATTAGTTAACTATCATATGGAATCTCCCAAACTGGTTAATTGCTTGGATTTTTCATAAATTGTTTGATTTTCCGCAATTCGCTGACTGGGCATTTTTCAATGAAAATTGGCTATTTGAAATACTGATATTTGTATACTTTTTATTCGATTGCCTCTCCTTACTTTTTACTCATATACTACATACATCAAATTACACAGGGATTTAAGTTATTGTCTTTTTATCATACTTACGTGAAAAAAAATGGGATTTACCTGTTTCTGGTGTCATGTTATGCAATCTTCTTATCACATGTTTCATACAAATAATTCAAATTTCCCGCCAAATAACTGATTAAGTAGTGTCCCAAGTGTACTTACTTTGAGACAATGCTATGACGTCATAGTTCACACTTATAAATCCAAAACTGTACTGTTTGAAAATTAAAGGTTCATACTTTGTATTGATCACATTATCCCCTCAATAGAATCACTCATGCATCCCATACCATGATCACTTTCATTATTTACTGAATGCCCCTCGTATGTACCAGCGTTTACAAGAAAAGAGAAGTTAAAATATGAATAAGTCTTAAGATTACTTTTAAAAGTCTCCCGGGTTGACTGAGCAGTTCTGAGGTGTATTGGCAGGGAGTTCCAGGCCTTTGCAGCAGTAACCTTAAAACTCATCACCGATAGTAAGGTTGGATCTGGGAACAACCAGCCGGTTGGTGTCCAGATCGTAGGGAGCGAGCAGGGACATACACAGAGAACTGCCCAGCCAAATAGGGAGGAGCCAAGTTGATTAAAGCCTTAAATATGTACAAAACTACTTACGATATAATTTTTAAACATCATATTTTCTACGCGTCCCAATCTGATGTCGGACGCATATTTACCAACAACCCGCCCGACTAAAAAGTTACCCGCCGCGGGCGTGCGGACGGGTACTATGTACAGCCCTGCCCAAGACCCAAAGTACACTTTAACCAAAACAGATGTCTGTCTTAGCGCGCTTATTAACCTCGCTATATATATAGGAGGTTGCCAGAGCAGTAGAGGAAGAGACGTCCTGCGATGCATGTCAGTGGATTCGTAAATATTAGTGTCATCTTCTCTAGAGTAAGCTAGGCATCAGCGTTGGCGGGAGCAAAGGAAATATACAAGATACCGTATTATTGACGAATCCGGAACACTGACTTTCATCTTTGTCATCAGACTTTTTAGCTTCATCAGTCTTAACACCCTTGTTGACCTGGCTGTTGACAGGTGGATCGTTGTTTACTTGGCTGTTGACAGGTGAAACCTTGTTGACTTGACTGTAGACATGGAATTAGAGGCCGCTGGTGACGATTTGTCAAACTCTGTGGTTTCATAAACAGGTATGTCGTCATCCTTTTATTCAGAATCACCTTGATTGGTTGACTCCATGCTCAGTTGTGGAACGTGTGGGGAGAGGTTCAGATCTGTGTTTTCGTAAATAATTGTGTCGCCTTTGGAACTGGACGCATACTCGCTGGAATTGTTGGGCCCGGTTATTTACAACCGCATACTCGGAGTCACTCTTGATTGAGAGTTGGTTGAGTTAACTGATGGGATCCCGGTGAAAGCGAAGCCTGTGAGTTGTTGACTGTGTCAGCTGACCTGTCGGACAAGTAAATGTTGTTTGCGGCATGTCCTGGCGCATTAGATTGAGTGTCAGATTTGGACATTTTGAATCGTAGTACAAGTATTGCTATCAAAATGAGGATAACGACACCCCCTATGGTGCCACCTACAATGGCTTTAGTAGAGACATTCTGCATGGAGCTTTTTGAATCAGGTAGATTAGTAGATGGTACAGATGTTGTTGTTTGTGGTAACACTGTTATAGGTCCAGCAGCGCATGAACGATTAACAGTCAGAAAAGTATCGCTTGTCATAAAACAGAAACATGTAGCATTATTGTCATTAATAATAATTGTTTTTGTAGTAGTTGCTTTACCAAGCTCTTCTGTAGTGCCATCTGGTCTTTGAAGTATTAGTCGCAGGTTAACATTTGGTACAGATTCTCCAACTGTACAGTTAAATGTGGCTTCAGTTCCTTGCATCAAGGTATTAGATGGTGCAACACTGCATTCTGGATAATTTATGGATGGGAGGTAGATAGCTATTGGAACCATTACCTCTGAATAATATGTGAAACCATAGCCGTAACTGCCATACACCAGTTGGCATTGGTAAATTCCTGCATCCTCTTGTACTGCATTTCTTATGTAAAGTCTGTATCCTCCATTAGAAACCCCAACTGCATACTTTGAGTTATCTAGTACTACTACATTGTTAACAGTCAGTGTTCTGTTAGAAAATATCCACCTGGTTTCCTTATTATAGCTTCCACTTGGAAATGTACCTTTACACCATACACGTACAACTGGTCCATAATTGGTATAAACATATGTTCCTGGCTGTGAAAAATCAATTGATTGTGCATTAGTGAGAGTTACAAGACCAAGAATACTCATAACCAGCAATGGAGATGCAGTACTAGTAGTCTGCAACATGATGTTGGTCTGCTCAGGAGAAGTAAAGATGAATGTCTATCCCATTTACAAGAATATTGGTAGTTGATTAATGATATGATTCAATGGCGAGCAATATTTAAGTGAAATTTTGTTTTAATACTTTGAACCTATAATGCAATACACACTTGTAGGTGTTTTGTTTTTCAGTATTGCTTCCTTTTCACTTGTCATGCTTATAGGTAGGCCTATACCTGTCAGGAAATAGTTGGTAACCTGTGAGGGCAGTACATATAACATGTATGATTAAATACAGAGCAATGAGGCCACATTGTTTTAATCTGGCAACGTGATGTAAAAACACAGGCTGGCAATGATAACTAGCCTAGTTTTTGTATTTGGAAATAATTTACACATACAGATTGTTGCTCATGGAATACATTAATATTCATCATTTGTGCTGAAGTTAATTTCAAGTGTCATGCAACTATGTAAAATAGACTTGGTTGATTCAGTTTTCCACTTAACTTGATTTGGGTTCATAATTGATTGCTGTCTATCTTACTGAAGACAGGAATGTTATCCATTTGTTTGCTATCTACTGAAGATAACAATATTAGCCATTGGCCATTTGATGAAGTGATTGGATTTGTAGTTCCTGGTTTCACCGGTTGCTGTGAGAAACAAGCGTTTCTTGTGAAAGTTCAAGGTTAAATGCCACTAGAATAATATAATTAAATATGAGTTTAATCATTCCTACATATCAAACTATAGTTTGGTAATCCCATGGTTAACACAGTTTAGTTCATCATGGGTTGGTACCCAGTGTTTCATTGGACCGCGATCATCAGCCAACTGACTGATTCATTCTTTTTTGCACGGCTCTTAATTTTTTCTGTGGCAACATGTGGATACCAGCTCAGTTTTATATTGATCACGATGTTCAGGCTTTCAAGCGCTCCTACTTTTCCTACTTTCTCCTACTTTTTGACCCTTGCTCCTACTTATTCTACTTTTTTGCCTGAATCTCCTACTTTCTCCTACTTTTTTGTACCATAACTCCGGAAGAAAAATCAATTATGCAATTATAAAATGTTAAAAAATAAATGGCAAATAGGTTGGAACCTTCTTTCAATATTTTGGAGTGTCATGCCATTTCTTTCTGCCTATCAAACACATTTTTAGGCTATGAGACATGAGATTTCTAATAATATTTTCAAATAATGGGGTAAAAAGGGTCACAAATCACACAAAAATGTCTAAATATGCCAAATTTTCCGACTCGCCTCAGCTCGCCATTACATAATTTGACATGATGAAAGGAGAGGCCATGCAATCAGATAGGAGGTCCGCACATAACAGTCGCCCATGTCTATCTATAATTTGTTGGGACAGCCCTTAGTATATCAAGTGGAACAAGGAGTTAGTGGGGGTTGGGGTCTATGAAAAAGGCTTCTGCATGGTTAGCAGGGGGTGTATTTTGATTGTAGCTGTAGGGGGATATGTAGTCTTGATATACAAGTCTTAACATTTTTAAATTTCATCTTTTGTAGCTTACCAATTCTATTCAAACTAGCAGACATTGTGACTGTCAAGGTTTGAGATTTTACCATGATTATCTTCGGTGTGTTTGAGGGTGGCCTCGGTTTGATAAAGTTAGAAGAAAAAGTGATCCATAACCAGACTTATGAAAGTGTATATGTTTCTAGTATTTATGGTTTTAGTATTCCAAGGATAGCATCTCATTTTTTTGCAAATTAGTCTTGACAGGGAGTTAAAATCCAAATTTGCTGGTATTGTGTCAACCCCAAACAAGGGAGTAATCACATTGGCATTATTGATATTTGTTTAATTCAAAGATTATTTATTCATTACCAAAGTATTGTTCTATCAGTCACTGGGCAGATGTATAGAAAGACAAGAGGATACAAATGCTATGTCTATTAAGTTATATCACTGTCCAGAGGAAGTATATATGCTATAGCCTTTCCACTCGTCTATTCAAATGTCGTAGGCTTATGTAGTCCTGATTACAGGCGTCGATCATGTCTACAACTTTGATACTCTACACTGACCATCACTGAAAACCTAAACTGGTGAGCCTGACTAGATAAAAGCTAGTCCAGATGATGCCCATCTGGACTAGCTTTTATCTAGTCAAGCCAATTTAGGCTAGTCGCTCGACTAGCTTTTGCCTAGTTGGTCAAGCCTGCTTGACTAGTTAAACTAGTCGCTCGACTAGTTTTTGACTGGCTAAAAGCTAGTCCAGATGGTGCCCATTTGGACTAGCTTTTGCCTAGTCAGTCATGCTCGACTAGCTAGCTTTTGCCTAGTCATCGGTTGCTATGGGAAAATAGCGTGACCTCTATCTATATCAAATTCAGACCCATGAAGTATCATGCGTTGAAATTGATCTTGCTGGTTGCTGCGTTAAGACAGATCACTCTAATCGGCCCATTCTTTCCATCCATTTTAGAATTCTGCGAACTATCTGGTGGTTTTACATGGTCGGCACTCGCCAGTGTCGTAGAGACGCACATGTGCCGAATTTTGCACCTGTGTTACCACATGCTTTTCATTCAGGTTTTTTCTCTGAATTCCTTTGAATCTTTGGTGGCCAAACTTATAGTTTGGCCCTTGTAGTTTGGTGTTGCACCTTTATCATTCTTTTCATGTTTGTGTTACATATTTCCGCTAAAGAGAAATTTCTTCAGCGCTCAGAACAGTTGCTGTTGTTCTCTCGATGAGGCTATGATCAACGCATGTGCAGTTGGGATCTCAGCTTTAAACTAGTCAGTCTTCAGGTTCCCGCTTGACTAGTTCGTCGAGGCTGGTGCAAAAACTAGTCCAGCACTGATTTTAACCTAGTCAAGCATTCTCAACTAGTTTTTTTCCGATATCTGAAGCTAGTCCAGCTCGCCCGACTAGTTTGAAGTACCGCTCAACTAGAATAAACTAGTCAAGCATGCTGGACTAGCCAGACTGACTAGTTTTAAGCTAGTCAAGCGTGTGCCCGACTAGTTTTGGTTGTGAGTGATGTACAGCTCAACTCCACTGACCAATACTAGTATATCCACTGACCATACACCCGCTACGGCTCAATTCCACTGACCGATATATATCTCCACTGACCATGGAGTTGTTTGACCAGCCGGCCCAGTATGATCCGGTACAAGACAGATGATAGTGCACGTGTGCAGACTACATATTTCTTGTCATCTCTGGCTGCACACGAAGAGGGCTCCCTCTACATTAGATCAACACCGTTGAAGTAAGGCTCTGAAGATAGAGCTAAGGCCTATGTCATGGTTTGACCATGATTATTGTGTCGCCTAAAGTATTATTCTTTTTTTTTTGGGGGGGGGGGGGGGCACTTACCAGTCCTATATTCTGTCAGGATGTCGGGGGATGTCTGTATGTTAAAGTTTAGGTTAAGTTTTTGGTCTCATTTGAAAAGTCCAATTTGAACCAATTTTGGGATATAGATGTATAATATGGAAACCTTCATATTTTATTTTGTTAGTTTTACCGGCACAGTTGGACTTTCCTACTAATTTGACCCATTTTTTCTCCCTTGTTAGTTTAATTCCAAAGAACACGTCTTGTCTTGGTAGTTGGGTTAATCATAATTTTGCTCAGTACAGTAAATCATACCCTTCGAGAGCCCTTCTTCAAAAAGCAAATGGTTGTAGTCCTGTAATTTCACATGTTTACAAAACTACAGTATACAATCCAATTAGGCCTATATGGTTTGGGGAGTTCAAGTCATCTGTACATGCACAACAGGGGCATAACTAGAGGGGCAGGAAATATTCCGATGCCTCCCTTCCAACGAAATACTAACTCTATATATATTACGAAAAATAGTCTGTTATGCCCCCTGCCCCCCCCCCCCCCCCCCCCTCCCCAACCCCTCTGATCACAGACCTGTCCCCCAAATTGAAGACCCTAGTTATGCCACTGTGTACAAGCATGGATACTTCCCACATTGATAAAATAATAAAAGGCACACGATTGTCACAAGATTAGTGCCATAGACCTGACTGGGAAGTCCTCTTTTGGTCTATACATTGGCGCGCTCGACATTTAATCGGAAGGTTCCGGGTTCAATTCCCGGCAGGTGCCCCAAAATGTTGTTGGTATATCTCAGTGAGTTATTATATGTTAGGGCGGTACGTGACACTATGTTACTTAGTGGTGTGGATAAAAAGCACACTGATTTTTCTGATGGGGCTTTAATCTTTTTGTTATATTTTCTTGCATAGGCCTATAATGTGGAGTTGTTTCCAAAGAAAATAGGGCCTCTCAAGTTGGAGCAGCCATCCTAATTTGTTCTAGCCCATCCAGCAGATATACCATTTGGTAACTGTCTCAATTGATCAAAATATACATGTACTACATGCATCATTGCTTACAGATATCAGGATTTAATTTCAAAGTCAAATTTAGGGATTTTTTTGTACTTTTCCTTTTTTCTTTTTCTTTTTAGCTGTCAAATTTAGGGATTTTTTTGTACTTTTCCTTTTTTCTTTTTCTTTTTAGCTGTGAAAATAACAGTAAATGATTTCTTAGGGTATTTTGTTGTGCTGAAACATAACAAAATATTGTTACTTCAACATCTGAATTTCCCTTTAAACTATTGGTTTTCCTGTATGAGAAACCTATACATTGTAGTCATAGAAGTAGGCCTACATAATATATATTCAAAATAGAAACCCACATTTGTGGAATATTAGCCTCTTTCATCCGGGCGGGTTCAAATAGTTCAAACCAGATTCCTGTTTGTACATGATTCTGATCGTCATGACCATTATGCACTAATCAATGGCAAACCCCAGCTCCATGAGACACAGGACATGCGACCCTGCTGGAACATGGTAGGGACCATGCTGTGACCGTGGCCAGGATATACAAAAATCACTTCCCGGCTATGCTAAGGCGTGTGCTAGGGACAGACAATGTATATCCTCAATAGCCAGGTGCTTGTTGACAGGACATACAGTGATAATTAAAAAGATGAATGCAGAAATTGCCTGACACCCTGGATGGGGTGTAGGCAGGGGCGGATCTAGGATTTCTCAATAGGGGGAGCACCAAAGCAGGGGTCAAGCCTGCAATTTTTTTTCACGTTTTTGCACGTTTTGACACACTTTTTTTATACGTTTTTACATGTTTTTAACGTTTTCGCCCTTTTAAAAATAGGGTGTGGGCGCAGGCGCCCTTTTAAAAATAAAACGGACGCAGGCGCCCTGTCAAAAATAAGTGGGGCTGGCACTTTTGAACATTGACAGAGAATTAAAAAAAAAATAGAAAAATTGGGGCCATTGGGTGAGAGGTCCCCCAAAATGCACCCAAAAGGAAGTTTTTGGCTGACAAATGTACACATTTTTTGTAAAAATGTCTTTGGGAGGGAAATTTGCAAACATTTCTAGAATGAAAAATGGGGTTCTTGGGTGGGTGAGAGTGGTAACATTTACATTAACGTAATGGTGAGTGCCCGGCCAGCCGGTAATTTAAGCAAGGCAATCATATCAGCCACGTTGCATCCCTTACGAAAATGCAATCACCAAAATTTGGTTGCAGCAAGGTGGTACCAGGTTGCGCAAGGTTGTCGCAAGGTTGCAGACGTTTGTCGCAAGGTTGCGCAAGGTTGTGGATGATTGCTGCAAGGTTGCGCAACCTTCTCAGAAAAACCAAACTGGTTGTGCAAGGTTGCTGCAACCAGTTCAGAAGAACCAAACTGGTTGCGCAAGGTTGCGGATGGTTGCTGCAAGGTTGCGCAACCTTCTCAGAATTACCAAACTGGTTGCGCAAGCTCCTGCAACCAGTTCAGAAGAACCAAACTGGTTGCGGATGGTTGCGCAACCTTCTCAGAATTCCCAAACTGGTTGCGCAAGCTCCTGCAACCAGTTCAGAAGAACCAAGCTGGTTGCGGATGGTTGCGCAACCTTCTCAGAATTACCAAACTGGTTGCGCAACCTCCTGCAACCAGCTCAGAAGAACCAAACTGGTTGCGGATGGTTGCGCAACCTTCTCAGAAGTACCAAACTGGTTGCGCAAGCTCCCGCAACCTCTTCTCACCAAACTGGTTGCGTAAGGTTTCTTCTTATGTTCAAAGGTCAGGTCAAAAGGTCAAACATGTGAAATAAACATTACTGTCATTGTAACCTTTACTAAAATTGTAGTGACTTTGATGATTAATTGTACCCATACTTTGTAATCAATTTCATAATGAAAATGAGGTATGCTAGAAAAACAAGTTGTGAATCATATTCTAATCTTTGAAGGAAACTGATGTTGCAGATAAAAATGCTGAAGAATAGTAAGTTTAAAACATATAAGCTTATTTTGGTATTGGTTCCGAATTTTGATGCATGTTTTTGGTGGTTGCTAGCTGGTTGCAAACAGGTTGCACAAGGTTGCGCAAGGTTATATTTTTCCAAATTTAACCAGTTGCTTGCGCAACCTTGCGCAACCTTGCACCACTAGCTGGTTGCGGCAGGTTGCGCAAGCTTTAGATGTTTCTGCAAGGTTGAGCAAGGTTGTAATGTTCCAAATTTAACCAGTTGCTTGCGCAACCATGCGCAACCTTGCACCACTAGCTGGTTGCGGCAGGTTGCGCAAGCTTTAGATGTTTCTGCAAGGTTGCGCAAGGTTGTAATGTTCCAAATTTAACCAGTTGCTTGCGCAACCTTGTGCAACCTTGCACCACTAGCTGGTTCTGCAAGGTTGCGCAAGGTTGTAATGTTCCAAATTTAACCAGTTGCTTGCGCAACCATGCGCAACCTTGCACCACTAGCTGGTTGCGGCAGGTTGCGCAAGCTTTAGATGTTTCTGCAAGGTTGCGCAAGGTTGTAATGTTCCAAATTTAACCAGTTGCTTGCGCAACCTTGCACCACTAGCTGGTTGCGGCAGGTTGCGCAAGCTTTAGATGTTTCTGCAAGGTTGCGCAAGGTTGTAATGTTCCAAATTTAACCAGTTGCTTGCGCAACCTTGTGCAACCTTGCACCACTAGCTGGTTCTGCAAGGTTGCGCAAGGTTGTAATGTTCCAAATTTAACCAGTTGCTTGCGCAACCATGCGCAACCTTGCACCACTAGCTGGTTGCGGCAGGTTGCGCAAGCTTTAGATGTTTCTGCAAGGTTGCGCAAGGTTGTAATGTTCCAAATTTAACCAGTTGCTTGCGCAACCTTGCACCACTAGCTGGTTGCGGCAGGTTGCGCAAGCTTTAGATGTTTCTGCAAGGTTGCGCAAGGTTGTAATGTTCCAAATTTAACCAGTTGCTTGCGCAACCTTGTGCAACCTTGCACCACTAGCTGGTTCTGCAAGGTTGCGCAAGGTTGTAATGTTCCAAATTTAACCAGTTGCTTGCGCAACCATGCGCAACCTTGCACCACTAGCTGGTTGCGGCAGGTTGCGCAAGCTTTAGATGTTTCTGCAAGGTTGCGCAAGGTTGTAATGTTCCAAATTTAACCAGTTGCTTGCGCAACCTTGTGCAACCTTGCACCACTAGCTGGTTGCGGCAGGTTGCGCAAGCTTTAGATGTTTCTGCAAGGTTGCGCAAGGTTGTAATGTTCCAAATTTAACCAGTTGCTTGCGCAACCTTGTGCTTGGTTGAGATACAAACTTAAGGTTATACCGCCAACTGACATTGCAAGGTTGCGCAAGGTTGTAATGTTCCAAATTTAACCTTGCGCAAGGTTGCGCAAGGTTGTAATGTTCCAAATTTAACCTTGCGCAAGGTTGCGCAAGGTTGTAATGTTCCAAATTTAACCTTGCGCAAGGTTGCGCAAGGTTGTATTTTTCCACATTTAAGGTTGCGCAAGGTTGCAGAATTGGTTGCGATTTTCATAAGGGATTTACCGGCCCAAGTCGCCTCTAGTCCCATGTACATGGTGTGTACCGGGGTTGTGATTGATAAGTGCATTACAGTCAAACAGTTGCAAACACATGGTTGGGGATGCTTATACACCCACTTCATTGATGACGGTGGTGTCACGGTGCATATTAAAACAACTTGGTCATCCTAGAGCATGTTTCTGCTGGGGCACTGCAAAAAGTAAACGCTAATAAACGCTAAGTTTCAATCGGTCAGTTTTTAATCCCCCCTGTTTCTACTCGCGAAAAGTTACAGCTAAGTTTATCGATCCTAGTCAATGGCCACGACATTTGACCTTTTGTAATACCAAACAATGCCACCGCACCTGAAAAGGATTGCTTTACAATAATGTGTATAATTAACCCACCGGCGCAAACCGCTAAGAATCGCCTTTCTGTTTCTATTGGGTTTATTTGCCGATTATTGCCGGTTCTTGCAGGTTTTTGGGATTACCAAAAATACCGATTATTGCCGGGTTCTGCCTGTTTCTACTGGGCAAACTTAGCGTTTATTAGCGGTTTCTTCCCCCGCAAAAACACGCTCCTAGTGAGAAATTCGTCAACAGGAAAAGTGTTGTTTCAACATCAAATGTGTCATGTTCACAACAATTGTATAATATACCCTGTGGTTTTATAGTCTTATATTATTTATTTGATTTAGAAGTTTTTGGAAGTGATTGTTATAGGGAGTCCTATTGTGACACATCACAGCAAAAGACTTTTTGGGGAAAAAGTGAGATTTTTACAATATCTGATTGAATATTCAACAAGCTATTCAATGATATCAGTGAAACCAGAGAAGACTATAGTTTGATCAGTTCCAAATTGGCAAAGCCTCATTACAGCAGCGAATGAATACAGAAGGACGTAGGCGTACATGAGCGGCAACGAGCGCACTGTGCATCATGTATGGCGCGTGCGTGTAGCCATAATCATGCATGCTTGGATTACTTTTGCGTGCGGTGAGATAAAAAACAAATATTTCTCGCCAATTTGGAAATGATTAAACTATAGTGAAACTCGGACATTTAAAGGTATATCATGTGATCTTTTCCGGGAACGCCCTCAATCCTCAAAAAAAAATTGGAAGCAGATTTTATTGCAGATTTACATTTCTAATCATAAATCAATCATGAATATATTCCAAGTTACAGAGCGATACGATACCTAATTACCTCAAAATTATGGTTTTAGAGTGAATATAGAACTTTTAAAAATAAGGTATCGGCACAGACTCCGACAGTTTATTTTCACTCTAAAACCATGATTTTGAAGTAATTAAGAATCGTATCGCCCTGTAACTTGGAATGTATGTACGATTTATGATCAGAAATGTAAATCTGCAAGAAAATCTGCTTTCAATTTTTTTTCGAGGATTGAGGGTGTTCCCCTGGAAAAGATCACATAATATACCTTTAAAGGAATACTCAGTCATTTGGCATGGAGAAGCACCCTCATTTTTCTACTAAACTGAAATGTTGTACTTTTTTTGTATGCTTTCCTATGTTATAACTTATCATAGCCATAAGAAAAGAATCCAGTGTAGAGTCATTCTACAAATAAAATGAATGACTCTGTTAGTAAAATCTAGCCACAATTTTTTAATATTGCGTGATACCCCCCCCCCCCCCCCCCCCCAATAACTTCAAAAGTATTTTAGCATATTTTGTGACCACCCATTTTGAAGAAGATGACGGCTCATTTATAAATCAAATGTTTTCAAAGAACTGCATTTTTTTAGATATTGGGGGGAGGGGGACAAATGTTCACATGCAAATGAATACCCACCCAAACAATTTCAGTTCTAGCACATTTTTTACAGATTTATGTGATTATTTTTTTTATTTGAAAGAAAAAAAACTGTCCGACCTAACATGAGAGGTCCGCGATCGCGCGTAGACAGGTGAGGGGGTTTTTCACCCTTTACAACAACAACAACATAAACATATTGTACTTTATTCTATTCAAATTGTGTATCATTAAAGGCATATTATGTGATCTTTTTAAAATAGCGCCCTCTATCATTGATTTTTACTATGTAAGCAGATTTTCTTGCAGATTTTCATTTTTGATCATAAATCGTAAAGATCTTCTAAGTTACAGATCGATACGATTCCTAATTACTTCAAAATCTTGGTTTGAAAATAGATTGTAAAACCGAGCGGTACAATCTATTTGTTTAAATTTTACTCTAAATTCACTCTAAAACTATGTTTTGAGGTTATTAGGAATCGTATCACTCTGTAACTTGGAATATATTTATGATTTATGATCAGAAAAGTTAATCTGCAAGAAAATCTGCCTCCAATTTTTTTTCGACGATTGAGGGCGTCCCCTGGAAAAGATCACATAATATACCTTTAATCAGCCCTCTCTATACATAACATGCAAACTTAACAATTGTGTATCACTCATCAGTCCATCTCAATACATATCTTCTAATCTTTACAATTTTGTATCATTTGTCACTATGGTCACGCGTTATGAACTCGCCTCCCAATAGGGTGGTGCCGTTACATTTTTTAGTTTTATGCTGTCATTTTCCTCAAATATTTTCAAAACCACAAAAGCTATCTCAACAAATTTGGTATCATTTTAAAGCCCTAATAACAAGCTATCTGCCTGCAACATGGCATTGGTATAGCTAATACAGAAGGGGAGATACAGCTGTTTGATGTTTGGAGACCAGGGGAGGTGCTGGAAGGGGTGCCGCCTGTACAAACTCAACGGGGATAATCCAATAATGGCGATAATCTTTGTTCTTTTTACAATAACTAGTCATCTCCTAATGTTACAAACATCATTCTGGTCCCATTTTAAAGGATATTTAGTAGTCTTTAAGTATGTGGTTCAACAGACTTGTCAACTATTTGTAACAACTAATTATTTATGGATAAGACCATGATCATCAGCTTTCTTCCTATTACAGTCAACATAAATAATCAGCCTCAATTTACCGGATTTATAAAAATGACTAAAAAAGAAAAGGTTTTCAATCTATGATAGCAAAAGTATACATTTTTGGAAAGCTTATAACTAGAGGAATGCAGAAATGCAGTTTATATCAGGGAAGGGTTCATCCTTAAACAAATATTTCTGAAAATTCTAAAAATATATAAAATAAAAATGTGCAGATATTCACTAGCCGGTATAGTTACCATACCGACGTAGTAACTTTGACAATTATATATCATCTAATGGGTAATTTCATGAGGAATTCAAATATGTAAAGTAATTAATGATAGGGGAAGGTATAAAAAATATATGGATCTCAAATTAAAAATTAAAAAACTCTGATATTTTTCCGAACATATCCGATCATACCATTTTAGTTCTTGGTCGTACTATAATTTTAATGGCATATTTGGTTTCCTCATGCAATTTTCCTTCAGGAAATGTATACTTTTACTACCTCAGGGGGGTATACAAGCAAATATAAATGTGTAAAGTTAAAATCATGTCGCGAAAGCCAAAATCCGTGTGTAACGTGAAAGGAGGCGAGCTTAAAACACATGACCATATACATAATGTGGAAACTTTATAATTTTATATCATTCTTCAGCACGTTCAGTCCTTATCTATACATAACCCGGGGGGGGGGGGTACTCGCCTAAGACGGTATATGGGGGTGTGCCGCTCTAAAGGGTAGCTTTTTGGGCACAAAATCCCTAAACATGGGGTATGATTTTGTGCTGGAAATCCCTAATAATGGGGTCACTTTTTACAAATGGGTCTATTTTCGCGAAAATTTGCAAAAATGAGTTCTATTTTCCCGATAATTTGCAAAAATTTGGTCTAAAATGAAGTAAAACCCCTAAAAATGGGTACCGATTTTTCCAAAATCACCCCTAAAAATGGGTATGGGTTTTGAATCTCCAGCGGCACACCCCCGACCAAACCAAATCCGAGTACCCCCCGGGTACATAACATGCTAACTGTACAATTTTTTATCATTATTCAACTGTCTATATACCTTACATGGCAAGTTTACAATGTTGTATCATACATCAGTCCCTCTCAATAGATAACCTGTGAACTTAAAGGGGCATATGAGAGATTGAGAGATGTATCGATATACTAAATGAGCAAATAACGTAAAGATAATCATCAACATAGCCCAAATCCAAAATTTCATACAATTCCGACATCGCCTTCATGCCAAACTAAGCAAATAACGGCACTTCCGGGTTGAGATTTGCAGCGAAAGTCTGTGAGTAAAACTTAGCATAACTTCCGAATTCAGCACCTTAGTTTCGATTTGATCATATCGAAACTAAGAAAATCATGAAATTTTATATGATCAACGGCGAATGTTGGTAAACTGTTTCAGATGGTAGTTAGTATATAGTATGCCTAAGTATTACTTTGATGCAAAAAACTGATTTCCAGGATAATTGAGGGCGCACTCCCATACGTATCTCTCAATGCCCCTTTATTAAAGGGCATTAAGAGATGTGGTGGAGGCAGCGCCCTCAATTACAAAAATATATGATAAAAACTGGGATTTGTATATTTTTACCATTGTATTACATGTATGAACTTACACCTAGTATAAGGATTAAGAAAAATCAGCCCTCTTTGGTATTCCAACATATTTAAAACAAAGTTTTGCTGGGTTTTTTTAGTAGAAACAACATTGTGTCCCTTTAATAACTTTGTATTATTTGTCAGTCCTTTATACATGGTATACATATGTATAACATGCAAACTTTAATATATTATTCACTCTTTGCACGATCCGTCAGCCATTTGCGAGCCTCTATCTGGAATCTGAGGAGGCGGTTGGTGAGACTGTATATAACGTTTTGAGGCTTCAGGCTTACATTACTATCTATGGCCTACATGTTTTTAAGATTTAAATAAATGTATTAATTAAAGGATAATGACTGCGTATCAGTTGTTTAGAGGTAACTATGAAGAATCAAACATTTTCACTTTGGAAGGGAGGAACTGCACGAGGGGCGAAATTCTGAGGTCCCAAAGTAAAATATTTGATTCTTCACAGTTACGGATCAAAGTCATTATCCTGATTCAATACTGTCAATTAAAATAGTCATTTAAGGGGGCTGTGCACCTTCGCATAGCCTCCGTAAAACTGCCGTAACTTCTTCATTATTCATTTAATCTTAATAAAAGTATACATTTTTTTTGCAGGAAAGGGTTCAATGAATCCAACTATGATCATGAAATTGACCATTTTGGAGAAAATTATAAAAAACATGTTTTTTGACCCATTTTAGGTTTGGAAAAGATAACTCAAAATATATTTTGTTAAATTTTATCATACTAGTTTAATTATATTCCTCATGCAATTCCCTAGGAATCGTTTTTTTTTATTAATTTTTAATTTATTATTTTTTGAATTACAGACCAAAAAGTGCCAAAAAACCTGTTTTTAACCTCCAAAATCGTGAAAATCACGTTTTTTGGTAAAAAATCATATTTTTTGGCACTTTTTGTTCGATAATTCAAAAAATAATAAAGTAAAAATTTAATAAAAAAAAAGGATTCCTAGGGAATTGCATGAGGAATATAATTAAACTAGTATGATAAAATTTAACAAAATATATTTTGAGTTATCTTTTCCAAACCTAAAATGGGTCAAAAAACGTGTTTTTTATAATTTTCTCCCAAAATGGTCAATTTCATGATCATGGTTGGATTCATTGAACCCTTTTCTGCAAGAAAATGTATACTTTTATATAGATTTAATAAATAATAAAGAAGTTACGGCAGTTTTACGGAGGCTGTACCTGAAGGTGCACAGCCCCCTTAATGATACGGACATTACTTAGTTTTACTGCAATTTAACCATGCTTCACCCATTACAAATCGATCAATCTGATCGAAAATCGTGCAAGCAAACTACTGCGTTGTAGTTATGCGCTATGCGTTCGTGGCATTACGTGAATTGTTTTGGTGCAGATCGAACTTAATACGCATTATACGCGGGGTTACTAATGTTTACACGGAGGTACTGGTTCTCCGTTAGTGACCTGCGCTTATTTGTGCATAACCAGTAAATGACGGCATTTGATTGGGTCGCATGTATTGCGTATATTCATGCGGTTTTAAATAGATCATCATTTTACTTTTAAAAATACGTATTATATAGTGAAACAAATTGTGCATAACATAATCAATAGAAACTTATAAGAAAATGTATAGAATTGAATGAGTTATTGATTCCATAACAGGCTTTTTGAAATATTACAATTTACATCGAAACTATGTAAAAATATGATGATCATGATTCGAAGCGTATATAATTTCTAGTTGGAACACATTAACTGCATGGTAAGGATGGGGCCATAGCAATGACAATGCAGAAGATGTGAACCAATCAGGATTTGAACCAGCACCATTAAAGTCAATCTGTCATGTCTATAACATACTTTCGTAAGTATGTGTATCTTGATAGGTTGGGTCGCATGATGCCTGTAGGTTTTCAGTATCTATGTTTTCATATAGAACAGATGCTCTTGCTTGATCTTAAACTACAGAGCTAACAGCTTCTTGGTCCTGGCCCGTCTGAGGATCGCTCCGTCTTAGTGCTCGAGACTTTCTATACTTCACAATAACAAGTACAGTGATAAATGTGAGTATAACAGCGCTTATACTGCCAGCTGTTATTCCTTGAACAAGTTTTTCTAACCTACTGTATGGCCAGTAGTTAATGCTTCCTTCAGTTGGTGGCAGAACTATAGGTCCAGCAGCACATGAACGATTAACCGTCAGAAAAGTATCGCTTGTCATAAAACAGTAAAATATTGCGTTATTGTCACCCATTGTGATTGTTTTTGTCACAGTTGCATTACCAAGCTCTTTTGTGGTGCCGTCAGGTCTTTGAAGTATTAGTTCCAGGTTAACATTTGGTACAGATTCTCCAACCGTGCAGTTAAACGTGGCTTCGGTTCCATTGTAGAAGATGGTTTCATTTATCACATTGATAGATGGAGTTTCAATACTGCATTCTGGGTAATTTAGAGCTGGCAGGTAGGACTCTATGGGTACTGTTATTTGGATCATCTCTTGCTGTTTCACTCCACTTTGGACATATTCAGCTTGACATTGGTAATCACCTTCATCCTCTTTGACAGCATTTTGAATATATAGAAAACTGCTTGTAAACTCACTGAATCCAGTGTAAGAGTCAACACTATACCTTGATGGATCAGCATCTATCAGGTTGTCATTCTCAGCCATTATCCACTGTAGTTTGGCCCAAGTGCTATTTGTAGAAAACATATATCTACACTGCAAACTTATACGTGGACCAAGACGAGATACAGTGCTTGTCTGATACTTAAGCCCAAATGGAACTATTATAGGTCCAGCAGAACATGTTCCACGTACAGTTGGAAATGTGTTGTTTGTCATCACACAAACAAACTTTGCATCATGATCATCAACGGTAACATTTTTTGTCGATGTCTCATTACCAAGCCATTCGTAGGTTCTACCTGGTCTGTTAGTTAGTGTTAGTTCCAAGTTAACACCAGATACAGATTCACCAACCGTACAGATGAACGTAGCTTCAGTTCCTTGTGTTAAGGTAGTAGATGGTGCAATACTGCATTCTGGGAGATATGAATCTACGTTGACAATGGTGACATTGCTTTCATATGTTAATCTATTGGGTCCATACACGCCATATGAGTTATTACCATAAACATCATATACAAGCTGACATTGATAAATTCCTTCATCCTCTTTCACTGCATTTCTTATGTAAAGTGTGTATTCTCCTTTAGAATACCTACTAACAAAATACTTTGGTGATTCTCCTTCTTCCACTGCCCCATTAATAGTTAATATTCTTTTGGAAAATATCCACCTGATTTCTCGAGAATTGCTTCCACTTGGAAATGTACCTTTACAACTAACATACACACCTAGTCCATAATTGTCAACAGCACGTACTTGTGGCCCTATAAATTCAATAGATTGTGCATTAGTAAGACTTACAAGACCAAGAATACTCATGACCAGCAATAGAGATGCAGTAGTAGTAGTCAGCATGCTGTGTGTCTGCTTTGGAGAAGTCATGATGAATGTCTATTCCATTCACAACAATATTGGTAGTCGATTAATGATACGATTCAATAGCGAGCAAATTGCTGAGTGAAATTTTCTTTTGATACTTGGCCCTATGTGCAACACACACTAGTAGGTGTGTGTTTTTTCAGTTTCACTTTCTTTGCCCTATATAGGTCTGTCAGGAAATTGTTGGTAACCTATAAGGGCAGTACATGTAGGATAATATACAGAGCAATGCAACCATTCAACCTGGCAATACGATGTAATACAAATTCCATTGAAATGAAATGGGGGTGATCCAAGAGAAAAAAGCATGTTTTGTAACCAAACATCTGTTTCATACCAAAATACCAGGGAAATGGTGTATGAAACCAAAAAAACAAATAAAAACACAGCAGTCTAAAACTAATAGTACAGGAAACCAATAAAGTTGATTGTGTGCATGGGGGGGGGGGGGGGGGGGGGGGGGGGGGGGGGGGGGGGGGGGATACCGTCTGAAGAACAATCTACAATCAAGGAAAATAATAGGTGGCACACTTGACGCAACTTATTACAAATATCCCTGTGCTCGCAATTGAGATCAGACTTGGGACATAGCACTGTTTAATAGAAAGCAAAAGTCTCCCCCTTTCTTATATCCTTCCCCATCCCCCATCAATCAATGTTGGGGGACCTACCATGGCTTCTGATAATATGACTCGGATCAACATTGCCTCCGGGGAGAGGGGCGGGTTTTTTTTCTTCTGTAATTAAGACAAAGTGTGCCAACCTTTTTTTCCTTGATTGTAGGTATATATGACACATCCACAACTCACCACTTATTAGACAACAAGAGAGATTTCTCCTTAGTCAAACAAGATAAGCTAGTCAAACAAGATAAGCTATTATGTCTCTGTTGGGATATAATAACATCTCTCTGATTGAATCATCTACTATAAACAAATATAGCTTTGACTCCAACACATACAGCGGGTACTGTTAAAATAAACTGCATAGGTACATGTAATTTACAAAGACTACAAACATGGCAGCCTCCACTTATGTCTAGAAAGACCTAAATGTGTAAATGTTTGCAATCACATGCTAATAGGGTGGCTTCGACCCCCCCCCCCCCCCAAAAAAAAAAACACAAAAAAAACACCTCAGGCTGGCAATGATAACTAGCCTAGTTTTTTGTATTTGGAAATAATTACACATACAGATTGTTACCCATTAAAAACATTTACATTCATCATTTGCGCTGAAGTTGATTTCAAGTGCTAACTATGAAAAATAGACTTGGTTGATTCAGTTTTGATCTGGGTTCATATTGATTGCTGTCTATCTTACTGAAGACAGGAATGTATCCATTTGTTTGCTATCTACTGAAGATAACAGTACTAATCATGTTAACATTTTGGCCATTTGATGGAGTGATTGGTTTTGTGGTTCCTGGTTTCACCTTTTACTGTGAAAAACAAGTGTTTCCTTGAAAGTTCACTAGTAATAGGGCTTAAATATGAGTTTGATCATTCCTACATATTATATCAAACACTCCATAAATAATCCAATAAGTAATCCCATGGTTAGTATAACACATTTAAGTTCATCATGGGTTGGTACCCAGGGTTTTATTGGACCGCGATCATCAGCCAACTGACTGATTCTTTCTGTTTTGCACAGCTCTAGTTTTTTTCTGTGGCAACATGTGGATATCTGCTCAGTTTTTGTATTGATCACGATGTTATTATTTATTATCTTGAACTTTTCTTTGAGGCACAGGTTGCATGACCCCTATTTACGCATCCAGTTTAACCAGTTTTAAATTGGCGAGAAATATTCAGTTTTTATCTCTCTGTGCGTGCAGTAATCCAAGCGTACGCGTGAGATTATGGCCGCATGCACACGGTTTTAGACGCACGAGTGTGTCACATATGATGCACAGTTCGAGTGTTGCACATACAGGGTGAGTCAGAAAGAACGGGCATTTTTTCACAAAGGCGTCACAAGAAATGTGTGCATGTTCAAAACCAATGGTAGCACTATTAAAGACCAATAATTTGGCTTTAATTCAAAAGAAGAATTTTAAAAATAGACCATTGCATTATCCTGTTACACTAATTTTAGTAAAGGACCAACTTTTGAAGTCAATCCACGAGTTGGTCGAATTATCAAACCATTCCTCAATGAGGTACGCTTTCTGAATAAGCTGAAATGTCTCTTTTCACTTTTTCCCCTTGAATCTGTCCTTATTACTCATACATCCACAGTTCTATTAATTTCTGGTCATTTTAAGATTTTGTATCCAAAATTCATTTGCCTTTTCATGTTTTTCTCTAGTTTCATTGGTTGGCATATCTGATCAGCCACCCAACAATACTGTGTGTTATTGCCATACCGTGGATTGGCTTAAAAATACCGGGTTCACTAAAAGTATTGTAACACTATGATGCAATGTTCGAATTCAAAAATTCTTTTTTTGAATGAAAGCCAAATATGTGGTCTTTGTAGTGCTATCATTGGATTTGAATATACAGGCCTGCAACTTCTGTGGTGCTTTCTCTAAAAAAGTGCCAATTCTTTCTGACTCACCCTGTATGTGTGCCCGCGTTCTTCTGTATTCATTCACTACTGTTATGAGGCTTTGCCAATTTGGAACTGATCAAACTATAGATGTGTTTGATTTCTTTCTTGAATAATAGTGTAACATTTCCACGGGTGTAATTTTTCGCGCTTTGCCCATTTTGAACAATTTTGCTTGTTTTTATTTTTGCGATTTTGAGCTTCCTTACATAGACCTTATACATACAAAATGAATATATTTGCGCGTTTTTATTTTCGCGCTTGCTGATTTTAGCGCGAAAAGCGCAAAAATAAATGTAGCGCAAATATTTCCACTTCAACAGTACAACCAGGTTTCACTAGACCTAAAATATGTGGGTGTACATATCGAACCTCACGGTTTCCTGATATTATGTTTAGTGAGCTATAGAGGGGGTAATCACTCATTTGAACAATTTCCTCTTTTGTAGCTTACCAAGTCTATTCAAACTAGCAGAAATTGTGACTGTCATGGTTTGAGATTTTACCATGATTATCTTTGGTGTGTTTGAGGGTGACCTCGGTTTGATAAAGTTAGAAGAAAAAGTGGTCCATAATAACCAGACTTATGAAAGGGTGTATGTTTTAGTATTCCAGGGATGGCCTTGTAAGGGGTCGCTCATATTTTTCTTTTTTGAGTGTGCACATTTAGTCTAGATAAAATTCAAAATATTGTGTCAACCCCAAAGAAGGGGGTAATCACTTTATTAATTTTTGTTTAATTCAAAGATTATTTATTCATTACCAAAGTTTTGTTGTTCTATCAGTCACTGCGCCGAGTCTTTGCAAATGAGTTGCTCCAATGGTTTTCTTTTTCAAATATTTATTTATGCACACTTATGCACACACACAGGACTTATGCACCCCGGTGGTTTCAGTCAACATTGATTTAGGTATGCATGATCGTTCCAAGAAACCTGGGAAAGGGGAGTTTTCCGTATGTCCGCGATTTCCTAAATTATGTGTGTTTTTGAAGCCAAGTCCGCGATTTCCAGAATTAAGAGGTCATTTTGGAAGCTATGTCCGCGATTTCAAAAAAAATAGGGTATTTTTTGGATAGGCTATGTCCACGAAGAAGAAAAATAAATTAGAATGAGAATTATTGTGTCATATAAAATTGTCCTGAACAAAATGTGTCCTCGTTTTGGGGACCATTTAGAAAGTGTCCTTGAAATGGTGAAAAAAGGGGTTATATTCAGACAAAATGTCTGAGCTTTTGTGCAGAAAAGAGGGTCAAATTAGCAAAATTGTCTGCGAAACGCCGTCAAATAGGGGGTATTTCAAAATCCTGGAATAAAAATCACTGACACTTTTTAACCCTAGGCTATATTCGTTTTTAATCGAACCTTGAGAATGAAAGAAGAAGATTCTTTAAAAAAAATCTTTTTTTTGGAGAGAGAGCAACAAAAAACAAACAGAATTTAACACTGATAAAAGTGGCGTAGCTAGGATTTTTTTCAGGGGGCAAGATCAGAAATGTTCATAAAAGGGTGCTCAAATATTTTTTCCAGTCAGCTCAGAAAACTTGAGGGGGTAAGGGCATGTTGTAGGGGCAGGGGCACAGAGGGGGGGTTCGGTCAGGGCCCCCTTCCTCTATTTCACTCTAAAAAACATGATTTTGAAGAAATTAGGAATCGTATCGCTCTGTAACTCAAAATATATTCATGATTTATGATCAGAAATGTAAATCTGCAAGAAAATCTGCTTCCAATTTTTTTTCAAGGCTTGAGGGTGTCCCCTTGAAAAGATCACATAATATACCTTTAAAGGTATATTATGTGATCTTTTCCAGGGAACGCCCTCAACATCGAAAACAAAATTGAAAGCAGATTTTCTTGCAGATTTACATTTCTGATCATAAATCGTACATACATTCCAGGTTACAGGGCGATACGATTCTTAATTACTTCAAAATCATGGTTTTAGAGTGAAAATAAACTGTCGGATATAACTGTCGGATATCCGACAACTTATTTTATTCTAGTCTTAATTCACTCTAAAACCATGATTTTGAGGTAATTAGGAATCGTATTGCTCTGTAACTTGGAATGTATGTACGATTTATGATCAGAAATGTAAATCTGCAAGAAAATCTACTTTCTAAAAATAAAAAAAATCATGAATAGAGGGCGCTCCCTGGAAAAGATCACATAATATACCTTTAAGGCTTCATATGTATCCATGCTAGCCAGAGATTTTAAATCCCTGGGCAATACTTTCTCAAATCCATTTTAGATAAATGCCTGATTTAGATGGCACAACGTGATTTTCAAAGTGATTACTAGTAAACTGTCTTTACTGGTCTATGAATTTATAGTTATTGTGAAAAACATAATTAACAATTATTTACAACAGATAACAAACACAGGAAACAAAAAATGGAGGTAAGGCGACCTGTCTCTATGAAGAAATATGATTAGTATAATAGAAAGGTAAATGCACGGAACCTCTCCCAGAACCAAAACAAAGGGCGAAAATCGCGGGCATGAAAGCAAGGCTGCTGATTGGCCCAATGAGTGGTAACCAAGACACACAGACGCCCATTGCAAAAGGGAAAGCCCAGACGGTGTCTGCCCCGGTAAATAAACTGGTTTATGAAAGTAGGCGTGTTATAAACCTTATTATTTTCACTTATCAGATACATATTGTGTGCCTAAATCAGAACTCTAAAATAAATTCAGACCATTTACAAGAAACAAAGTTGTATTTTTATTTGCCTAAAAGCTTATAACATGCATATTTTACAATTTTGTATCATAAGTCAGTTTCTCAATATACATAGTATTCATGCAAACTTCACAATTTTGTGTCACTAGTCAATTCCCCTCTATACATAACATGCTAACTTTAAATTTTGTTTTATTCATCAGTCCCTCTCTATACTCTATTTGTCTTCCTTTGGACAGTGAAGTAATTTTACAGGCGCAGCATTTACGCACGCGCGCGTATTTATCTTCCATCTTTCTATACGCATGTGTGTATACCAGGCCTCAACTTATGAATTAAGTGAAACAACCAGAAATTAAGGGTATCAAAGCAACTACAATCCTGGAAAAAAAATTATATTAACTATTTCTACATGTAACCAACAGGGCACTTGTTTGCTATCATCAACAACAGGCCTGGAAATTGGGAAGCTCCTTACTGGGAAATGTTGGCATTTGGAGGGAAGTTTTGCTCTTCCATACAAAGAAATACATAAGAAATAGTGGGATATTTTCCATTTTGGAGGGAAATTTGGGTTAGCTTGCCGGGAAATCAACATTTTTCCAGGCCTGATCAGCAAATCTGACGGCATTTCATGCTATATATTTCAATCCGCATTTGATGCACAGTGCCCGTGTTGCGTTCATGTGCGCCTACAGCCTTTTGTATTTATTCGCTGCTTTTTAAAAGGAGGTTCCCCCATTTGGAGCTGATTCAAACCATTACAATAAGTTGAGGACATCCTGCACGTATACGAGCATACACGCACATCATCACACTAACATGGTATAGGGGCTTTGTACGTATGCCAGCGTTTGTGAACTCACAACTCATTCACGTTATACCTTTGCTGTAATCAACCTATATATTTACAAAGCTTAACATCTCTTCTTTCCAATCATACATACTTTTATCATAAATACTAACTTTGCACTACCGTTAATTTACACATCTTTGGCAGTTCTTTTCATACCACGGACTCAAAAATCGGTTGATTTCCCATTCATAACACCCGCTTCGATCAACTTCCGACAACCGAGAATTCCCCGTGCTAAATCATAGTGTATCTCCGCGGCAGTCCCCCATTCATAAAAATCAACCTAATTTTATTTGTTACATCGATCATAAGGCACAATATCATCTAAAGGTCATCGACCAAATGTTTCCTTGACCCTTAGTCATTTCTAATATTCATGATGTTTCCTACATGATCGAAAGCAGTTTGGTCGAAAACCATGAACGCCTGGCTTGAATGCCGATGTCCTATGCAAGTTAATTGAGGTCATGCACGAGTGTACAGGTCAGCGCGTGATTTCTGTGTGGCCCTTTCACGGTACGCTTACTTTGAATGGTCGGTCTGTATTGATATGCTAATGACGCATGGTAGTGGCAATACGTCACACCTAATTAATAAATGTCCGAGCTGTGCACAAAGTTGTTGTAATGCTACATCTATACCACTAATTTTTGTACCATCACTGTATTTGTAAAACCGAACAATGTTGTGGTTTTTACACTCATTTGTGTACCAAAAGCCCCCCCCCCCCCCCCCCGTATTAATCTAAGCCCTTACACCTAGTCTTAGTAACACAGTGCTTAGTGCAAAATAGCAAAATATTGAAACAAAATGATTATTTTAAAATCCTACAGTTATAATATTTATTATTAGCTCGCGCCTATCTAATTGGTAGCTACCAACTTAAGTGTGCTAAGCTAATTGCCACGTAATATCCTTAAACCAATTTGCCCGATCGGGAAAGGTGGCTAAAGCTCCTGAAGAATCTCTTGCAGCTTGTCACAGGGAAGTGCTAGGGTTTGGTTCTCTGCATTAATCTCGATGCCTAGAAAAGTGATAACTGTGGTGGGACCCTCGAGCTTGTTAGCAGACAAGGGAATGCCAACTTGTTGACAGGTGTCTTGAAAGACATTGTAAGTGTGCAGGCATCGTTCTCTTATATCACCACACCAAAAATCATCGAGTTAGTGAATAATGGAGGAGGAACCTGAGATGTGACCTACCATCCATGCGAGAAGAGCTGCGACTCGGTCGAAATAGAAAGGACTAGACCTTAGACCAAAAGGAAGCCGTGTGTGAAAAAAGAGGTCACCTCCCCACTGGTAACCAAGTAAGGGCCAGTCTTCCCTGCGCACTGGAATGAGGCGGAAGGCATCCTTTATGTCTAGTTTACACATGTACCCTTACGAAAATGCAATCACCAAAATTTGGTTGCAGCAAGGTGGTACCAGGTTGCGCAAGGTTGTCGCAAGGTTGCAGACGTTTGTCGCAAGGTTGCGCAAGGTTGTGGATGATTGCTGCAAGGTTGCGCAACCTTCTCAGAAAAACCAAACTGGTTGTGCAAGGTTGCTGCAACCAGTTCAGAAGAACCAAACTGGTTGCGCAAGCTCCTGCAACCAGTTCAGAAGAACCAAACTGGTTGCGGATGGTTGCGCAACCTTCTCAGAATTACCAAACTGGTTGCGCAACCTCCTGCAACCAGTTCAGAAGAACCAAACTGGTTGCGGATGGTTGCGCAACCTTCTCAGAAGTACCAAACTGGTTGCGCAAGCTCCCGCAACCAACTGGTTGCGCAAGCTCCCGCAACCTCTTCAGAAACACCAAACTGGTTGCGCAAGGTTTCTTCTTATGTTCAAAGGTCAGGTCAAAAGGTCAAACATGTGACATAAACATTGCTGTCATTGTAACCTTTACTAAAATTGTAGTGACTTTGATGATTAATTGTACCCATACTTTGTAATCAATTTCATAATGAAAATGAGGTATGCTAGAAAAACAAGTTGTGAATCATATTCTAATCTTTGAAGGAAACTGATGTTGCAGATAAAAATGCTGAAGAATAGTAAGTTTAAAACATATAAGCTTATTTTGGTATTGGTTCCGAATTTTGACACACGTTTTTGGTGGTTGCTAGCTGGTTGCAAACAGGTTGCGCAAGGTTATATTTTTCCAAATTTAACCAGTTGCTTGCGCAACCTTGCGCAACCTTGCACCACTAGCTGGTTGCGGCAGGTTGCGCAAGCTTTAGATGTTTCTGCAAGGTTGCGCAAGGTTATAATGTTCCAAATTTAACCAGTTGCTTGCGCAACCTTGCACCACTAGCTGGTTGCGGCAGGTTGCGCAAGCTTTAGATGTTTCTGCAAGGTTGCGCAAGGTTGCGCAAGGTTGTAATGTTCCAAATTTAACCAGTTGCTTGCGCAACCTTGCACCACTAGCTGGTTGCGGCAGGTTGCGCAAGCTTTAGATGTTTCTGCAAGGTTGCGCAAGGTTGCGCAAGGTTGTAATGTTCCAAATTTAACCAGTTGCTTGCGCAACCTTGCACCACTAGCTTGTTGCGGGAGGTTGCGGCAGGTTGCGCAAGCTTTAGATGTTTCTGCAAGGTTGCGCAAGGTTGTAATGTTCCAAATTTAACCAGTTGCTTGCGCAACCTTGCACCACTAGCTGGTTGCAGCAGGTTGCGCAAGCTTTAGATGTTTCTGCAAGGTTGCGCAAGGTTGTAATGTTCCAAATTTAACCAGTTGCTTGCGCAACCTTGTGCTTGGTTGAGATACAAACTTAAGGTTACACCGCTAACTGACATTGCAAGGTTGCGCAAGGTTGTATTTTTCCAGATTTAACCTTGCGCAAGGTTGCGCAAGGTTGTAATGTTCCAAATTTAACCTTGCGCAAGGTTGCGCAAGGTTGTAATGTTCCAAATTTAACAAGCTTTAGATGTTTCTGCAAGGTTGCGCAAGGTTATAATGTTCCAAATTTAACCAGTTGCTTGCGCAACCTTGCACCACTAGCTGGATGCGGCAGGTTGCGCAAGCTTTAGATGTTTCTGCAAGGTTGCGCAAGGTTGTAATGTTCCAAATTTAACCAGTTGCTTGCGCAACCTTGCGCAACCTTGCACCACTAGCTGGTTGCGGCAGGTTGCGCAAGCTTTAGATGTTTCTGCAAGGTTGCGCAAGGTTGCGCAAGGTTGTAATGTTCCAAATTTAACCAGTTGCTTGCGCAACCTTGCACCACTAGCTTGTTGCGGGAGGTTGCGGCAGGTTGCGCAAGCTTTAGATGTTTCTGCAAGGTTGCGCAAGGTTATAATGTTCCAAATTTAACCAGTTGCTTGCGCAACCTTGCACCACTAGCTGGTTGCGGCAGGTTGCGCAAGCTTTAGATGTTTCTGCAAGGTTGCGCAAGGTTGCGCAAGGTTGTAATGTTCCAAATTTAACCAGTTGCTTGCGCAACCTTGCACCACTAGCTTGTTGCGGGAGGTTGCGGCAGGTTGCGCAAGCTTTAGATGTTTCTGCAAGGTTGCGCAAGGTTGTAATGTTCCAAATTTAACCAGTTGCTTGCGCAACCTTGCACCACTAGCTGGTTGCAGCAGGTTGCGCAAGCTTTAGATGTTTCTGCAAGGTTGCGCAAGGTTGTAATGTTCCAAATTTAACCAGTTGCTTGCGCAACCTTGTGCTTGGTTGAGATACAAACTTAAGGTTACACCGCTAACTGACATTGCAAGGTTGCGCAAGGTTGTATTTTTCCAGATTTAACCTTGCGCAAGGTTGCGCAAGGTTGTAATGTTCCAAATTTAACCTTGCGCAAGGTTGCGCAAGGTTGTAATGTTCCAAATTTAACCTTGCGCAAGGTTGCGCAAGGTTGTATTTTTGCAAATTTAACCTTGCGCAAGGTTGTAATGTTCCAAATTTAACCTTGCGCAAGGTTGTATTTTTCCACATTTAAGGTTGCGCAAGGTTGCAGAATTGATTGCGATAAAGGTTGCGATTTTCATAAGGGTAAGCCTGTGGTCCAATGCGCTTGAGAACAGCAATGGCTTGGTCTACCCCTGCATACTGGAGGCTAAAATCTTCCTTATTAATGGCATGGTTAACACCTTCTGCTGGTCGGGACAGGTCTGTAATCATGCGGAAACCGCCAGTCTTCTTCGGGACAACTCCAATTGAGTTGATGACAAAGTATGGAAAAGGGACTTCTGGAAAGGGACCTGCTGACCACCCTGAGGTGATCTCCTTCTGGATGGTGTCACGAATGACCTCTGGATTATGTAGTGCAGACTGCATGTTGCTTGTGTGCAGTGAAATTCTGGGGCCCTTGTAGCCTATATTGACCCCATGTCGCAGTGAATTGCACACTTCTTGGACCAAGGGCTGGTCGGGATGGTGATGAAGCAGTGACTGGAACTCATCGATGTGAATGGGGGTTTGGGGATTAATAGACAGTGCAAGAGCCGGATCTAGTAGCGGGAAATAACTTGAAATATTAGTGGGCATGAGAGGGGGTGAGACTGACCTGAGTTGGGAGGACTGTAGAGGGACTACATCCTCCGCGGCTGGAAGTTTTTTGCCTGTGAGAAGGAATTCTGATTAGGATTCTGCGCTTTGTCTTGGCCGACTAGACTGTAGTGATCCATGCTAGTGTGAGGCTTGTTGCATATCCAACATATGTGCTTTCTATTGTTTGGACAAGGGGAGTTGCAAACTTTCATGTTGTAGCGCTTGCAGATCTCTGTGGTGGGATCAACGCGCTGAGCGCCTGGGCGCTGAAGGCCTGAGCGCTGTGCAACTTGGTGAACATCTTGCCGAGGGCCTGCGTGCGCTTGGCTTGAACGTGCTTCGCTACCAAGGGGCGCAATCGGGTGTTGCAGGAAGGTGAAATCTAAAATGTCCCTATCAGGACATTCCCAGCTCATGGTCTCTGGGTATCTGCTCATACGCTTCCTAAACTCAATGTCATACGCGAGACATACCTGGAGTGGAAATGATGACATTTTTCCAGATACAAAAGATAAATATGAAAAAAGACCCATAGACAAATGTGGAAAGTAAAAGGTATGGTATGCAGCAAAGGTGCTGAAGGCATGGCACCACTGTGCTGATGTGGTGATGGCAATGACTGGCTTAGATGATGAGATGGTGGTGGCCCCTTCATCGTCTACTATCACCCTTGTTACTGTTGTATCCACTTTCCCTCGTTGTTGGGGGAGGAGTCGTGAAAGTTCTACGAACTTGTTACGAGCCTGCATAGAGCTCAGGAGTTTGTCATCTATGTAGGGGAGGCGTAAGTGCATAGGCGGCACCGCTGCTGTGGCCACAGACGGAGCAGGGAGAGGATCCATAGCGTAGGTGCCAGGTGCAGGGTTGAAGTTGGGTGGTTGTTGGATGGCTGTCCAGGGCATGGGTGGGGGTGGTGCTATGCCTTGGGTGGCTGGTTGTTGGACGGCTGTCCAGGGCATGGAGGGGGGTGGTGCTATGCCTTGGGTGGCTGGTTGTTGCATGTATGGCAGTGGTATTGTGTTAGCCAGCATAGGAGGAAGTGGTGGTAGGCCATGGTTGGCAGCTGGTTGTGGGTTTTGCTCGGGCAGCAAAGGGGCCAATGCAAAGCCTGCGCTGCTCAGTGTTGTTGTAGGATGGTTGTCCAGCGGGATCTGTGGCGGGACCTGTTGGGCCTCCTGAGGAGTGGTGTTTGCCGTAGGGCGTCTGGTCGATCTCCTGGGTGTTGGAGCAGCTTTAGCTGCAAAGAAAAAGGGGTAAATGCTGTTAGATGGAGGATGTCCTTGGTACTAAAAGTGTGGGTCATGAAGTGTGGTGCACGCATGATAGGTGTGTATATGATCGTAATCCTTGATGTGAAGGACGTTAAGTGGACGACCGTACGGGGATGCCCCTAATGCTCGAGAGGGAGCACTGATGTGCAAAATGCCATGCAGATAGTTTAAGCATGAAGATCAAAAGCTATAACGGGTGTATAAACGTAGAGTCTGTTACTTAGTGGATTCAAGTGTGAACTTGATAGGATATATAGTGCCTAGTGAGCAACCTATAATGTAACATATAAAATAATTTTGACCAAAGAAGAATATTTAAAAAAAAAAAAATTTAAAAAATAACAAACTACGACAACGGGTGTGTATTATGTCTTAGCCTTGCTTACTTGGCCCTGCTGCGCTAAGGGCGGGAGCAAGATTTTTGATCCGTATCAGACCTACTGTAGTCCCTCTGGACGCTTATGAATGTTGTTTTATCAGGAAGATATAAATGAAGCGCATGTATGATGGGTGTGCATAAGATCGTAACCTTGATGTGAAGGACGATAAGGGAGTACCGTACGGGGGATGCCCTTGGTACAAAATGAAGCACTGATAGTGCAAATTATGATGCAGATAGGTGCATTTGTTTTTGAGACCTCGCTGTGAAGGTCGAGGGACAATAAAAGACAATAGCGGGTGTGTATTAGGTCTTGGCCATGCTGCGTAAATGGGTGTGAGCCGAAATACTGTCCCGGTTCAGGCCTGCCATTAGGGCGGGTACCGTCCTGTCAGGAAGGCCTATAGGCTTGAATACCAGGAGGATGAAATCCTGCTGATACGAGTATGTATGCTTAGATACCGTGGAGGGATGCGCAATCTAAGATACTCCCCTATGTAATGGAAAGACAGATATGTATTTTGTCTTGGCCCTGCTGTGTTAAAGGCGGGAGCAAAATACTGATCTGGATCAGACCTGGTCCATCGGGACGTTTATGAATACCGTCCTATCAGGAAGATCTGGGCTAGTTAGTTATACCAGGAGGAGGATGTCCTGCTGATACGGGTATGTATTCTCTAGGCCATTCCCATGTGAAAGGATGCGCACTGTATAATACTGTCCCTCGGTGCCAGGTCTGGATTGTCAGTCGTGCCCTTGTGGAAAGTGCGAGCTCGTTAGGGCATGTACCTTAATGTTACCCGGGTAGACCATAACTAGTCTATCGAGGCGTTGTGATTGTCGCCTTTCAAGAAGGTCTCAGAATGTTAGATAATAATAGTAGTATTATTTTTATATCATCTATTTTTACTTGTAATAATAGTAGTATATAACTGAGAGTACCAGAGGTAGGTCAAGCCAGGAGACCAGAGGAAGAATGGTCAGAGAAAATAATGACAAGAAGAGAAGAAGAAATAAAAACAAATTTTAGCTGACTTGACATGCAAAGGCTAGAGCAAAGGAGCAGAATTCTGCGGCCCACAGGCATGTAGCATTAAGACAGTGTAAAAACAACAGTGAAATACAGCCTGCCTGGTACCCTCAGCTAAAAAACTTACTATGCCCTATGTAAGAAGAATTAAACAAACTCAAACCTTTAGTAGCTCTGGGTCTTTTTCTAGGTGGCATAATGACTGATGTCAAAGCAAAAAGCAATACAAAGCAGGTCTGAATCAAAAAACAACCTTGATAGCAGAATATGGAAGCAAGATATGCCAGATCCTAACAAGAGAGGGCAGCGCAGAGTGATGGTACTGATGGATGCCAGGAGGTGTAGGCTAATCCAATAACCATATTTAACATTACATGTTAAAACCCAATAACCTTCTTTCAAATGACCTCTTTATACATGGCCGTGTGTTTTGAACTCGCCACCCTTACCGTTGCATGTTCAGATTTTTACATTTTACACCATCTGAGATTCGAATTAGCATATCGCAATAACTATTGGTTCTACCCCATAAAAAGTATATATTTTCTGAACGGTAATCTCACAAGGAATCTAAATATGCTATTGGAATTTAGATAAGACTTAATAGTAACATGTTGTGATTAAGAATGTTCAAAACATATCGATTTTTTTAATATTTTGATTTAAGCTCAATAATAATTTTATACCTATCCCAATCATAATTTTACTGTGCATATTTAAGTTCCTCATGCAATTACCCATCAGAACATAATAGTTGTTAATGGTAAACATGTTGAAATATACTATATCGAGAAGTAAATGAGCACAAACGTTTAAATTTCATATTTATTAGAGTTTACAAGTATATTTTTTTTGGTATGCACCCTATCCTGATTTAAACGGCATTTTTGAATTCCCATATTTGAGAGCTTTCCAAAAATGTATAATTTTGCTATCATCGGTTAAATATTTCTTTTGTTATAGTCATGTATGTAAAACCGATGAATTAGGGCAAGTTCACTGTGTAGCGAATAGGGAAAAAGCCAAGGACAACGCAATCGATTCATGATTACAATTGTTGAACAATAGTTGTCACATTTGTTGAAACAGAATTTTATAGAATATAAAAAAATCTATAAAATGAGAGCAAAATCATGTTTGTACCGTACAGGAATGAGGAGTTATAGTAAATTGAACGTAGAATTGGGAACATTTTCTATATTTCCCATAGAGATTGCACACAGCGCCGCCGCCACCACCCCTGACTTTCACAACATAATCAATCATATCTCAGCCAAACATTTATAGAAATACCTGATTTATTAACACAATGTAGCTAGATAAATAGGCTTTCACATGACACCTCAACCATAGCTCTACCACATTTAGTTGTTGAGTTAATAGAGAGAGATGGATGATTCGTCACCAAAAATGCAACGCCACCACCCTTTTTGGGTGGTGAGTTCAAAACACATGGCCACATACAACATAGAATAAATGAACAAAAATAATGTTACCATTGTGGGTAAATCATTCATTGTGTGGTGTTAAATACATACATACATACATACAATAGGCTTTTATATAGCGCCATTTCAAATGATCACAGCACATTAAATACAACAATGCATGAAAAAATACAACAACCAAAAATAGATACAAGATGGCGTATACAGGATAATGCAACATGATACAAGCACATTATATATTTGAAAACAAATATGTTTTCAGCCCTTTTTTGAACACTGGCAAGGAGATGGAAGTGTGTAAAGAGACTGGAAGTTTGTTCCACAACTTAGGGGCTACAAAGGAGAAAGCATTGTCAGCAGCTGACTTGAAAGAGCGGTACTGTGTTTGGGCTCATGTAAGCGTGTGGCATCGATAGCAGATCGAAGACCTTCCCTGCCTGGGATGTATAATGTGAGGCAGGACGCGAGATATTCTGGACCCAAACCGGCAGCAAGACACTTGTTAACATACACCATCACTATGTAGTGTACTCTCTTTTTGACAGGCAGCCAGTGTAGTTGTTGAAGCAATGGAGATGCATGATCTTGCTTAGCTGCACAGAAAAATATCTTGGCTGCCCAGTTCTGTAGTTAAAGCAATGGTATGTGATCTTTTTCAAATTTGTACACATATTTTCTCTCTCTCTCTCTCTCTCTCTCTTATAATTTTATTTTTTATTTATGCTTTATTTATTGAGGGTAAGATACTTCAGTGTACAAACACTGCTTTCCAAGTAGGCCCTCATTTTATGCATACATAACAGATTATTTACAAAGAAGAAAGAAAAGGTATACACATAAATATATAATACTATACTAAATAATTATAATTTAGTTTGAAGTAGTGAAACATGACTTAAATTGACTTAGTGACATATTCCTTAACTCAATACGTATTTTGGGTGAAACATTGTTCCAAAGAGAAGAAGCTCTGGCATGAAATGTACGTTTACCAGAATTGCTATTAGATTTGGGAATCAATAGAGTATTTGATGTATGATTTCTTGTTGTATAAGTATGACTATTATGTACAAAATCAAATTGGCATGATAAATAATCTGGACTGATATTTCTTAAACATTTGAATACAATGGCAAGCATTTGTTTTGTCCACCTTTCATTTAGTTTTACCCACTTGAGTAAAGTCATCATATCATTAATAGGTGTTCTAATATCAGCAGATAAAATTGTTCTAGCTAAACGATTATGGAGAGTCTGTAGTTTAGTTTGGTACGTCTGAGAACAGTTAGACCATACTTGGCTAGCATAATCAAAGTGAGGCATTACAAGAGCATTTGATAACATCAAAAGAGTATTATGTGGGAGAAAATGCTTAACACGTCTAATAATACCAATTCTTTTTGAGATATTATTAGATAAATAATCTACATGTGATGACCATGACATATTCTTATCAAATTTTACACCAAGATATTTGAATTCATTTACCATTTCAATAATTGAATTCTTGTAGGAGAGAGTAACATGACTAAATCTATTTAAAATGTAGGTGGTACCAAAAAGCATTACTTTAGTTTTGTTAACATTTAGTGTTAGCTTGTTAGCCTCCAACCAGTTTGCTATAAGATTCAAATTTGTAGTTAAGTCATTTGAAAGATTATCAGGGTTTTTGGCTCTACATAATAATGAGGTGTCATCTGCATACATAATAGTTTTACAATTTACAGCATTTGGCAGACAATTTACAAATATAATAAAAAGTAATGGACCTAATATAGAGCCTTGCGGTACACCAATATTTATGTGCTCGAAATCTGAAAGGCTACTGTTAACATTTACAGCTTGTAATCTATGACTTAGGTATGATTTGAACCACGAAAGTTCTTTACATTGAACTCCATAATGTTTTAGTTTGTCAATCAATATTTCATGATTGACAGTATCAAATGCTTTCTTTAAATCAAGAAAAATAACCCCTGTAGCATAACCATTATCCATATTATTTAAAATAACATCTTGGAATTCAAGAAGAGTTGTGGTTGTTGAATGTTTAGCTCGAAAACCAGACTGAGCATTAGAGAGAATATTTGTACTAGTAACATATTCATATAATTGATCATGAACAGCTCTTTCAATAATCTTAGATACAATTGGTAATACTGAAATAGGTCTATAGTTTCCAACATCTGATTTGCTACCTGGTTTATAAATAGGCGTTACCTTAGCTTTTTTCCAATCATCTGGAAAAACGGAACTTAATAATGATAGATTGCAAATATAAGAAAGCGATTCAGAAATATATGGTCCAGCTAATTTAAGAAACCTGACACTAAATTGATCTAGTCCAGCTGATTTATCATTACTCATTTTGCTAATCTGATTGATTACAAATTCTGGTGAAATTTCATAAAATGTGAATCTATGCTTACAATTAAATACATCATCACTATCTGAACATGAATTATTACAAGGACAATTCTGCTTTATATTAGTGTTGAATTTCTCACCAAGTTTGACACCAATTGAAGTGAAATAGTTGTTGAAAGCATTAGCTGTGTCCTTTGAGCTAGGTGTTCCATCATGTGAATTAACAATATTAGGGACTGGTGAAGATTTATTTGGAATTATTTTCTTAATAACGTTCCACAAGTTTTTACTGTTATTCATATTGTTAGTAACTGCCTGATTACAGTAGTTCTTTTTAAGATGAAACTTCATCTGAATAATGAATAATGAAGTCTGACTTATCAGGGAACACTTTCCTGGACTCATTAAACTACATCTTGACTGTATTTTGTGTAATAAAACCATCACAGAGCTTAACTAAATCATAATCAAAAAGAATTCCATACTATTCTGTTGGGTTAAAGAGACACAAAGTCATGTTGATTTTTTTTATATTAATTAATTTACTTCAGAATTCAAGATGAACATTAAAAATTGCCATTATAGTTGTTTCTACTCACAAAAATACAGCAAAACTTGATTAAAACAATGTTTAAATATATTGTAATACCACCCCTAACCATTTGTAAAATGCTGGTTACGGCTCTACCAGCATTTTTGAATCAACAAAGATTTTTCTTAATTCTTATAGGTGTAAGTTCATACATGTAATACAAAAATATGGTCGTGTGCCACGAATTGGAACCCCGTATTTTGAGGAGGTGTGACATTTTTACACTGTTAATGATGTTTATATTATCACCGTTTCTATATTTCTCGTCATAAAATAACACATTTGGTGTCATTACAAAGCACAATAAATATTCTTTCCATACCATCCACAAAATAATGTTTTAATTATTTCAGTTTTAATTGGGAGCAAATAATTGATCAACGGGTGCTTGGGGAGGAGGGAGAGGAACCGGAGGAACAGGATTGAGGAGCCATTTCCATACACACACACAGCGCCAATCTCTAGACAAGCTATGAAATACTTCATTCACTTCACTTATTGATTATCAATATACATGCTAGGTGGAATGTCAGAGAGATCGGGGAGGAGTGTTGGGGAGGAGGAATCGCAGTGAGGAGCTAATCTCACAGACACGCAATGAAATACCTCATTCACGATACATGCTAGATAGAATTTCAGAGAGATTGGCTGTTGTACCGATTAGAAGTATACCGATTGATTTATCTATACTGATAACAATTCATACACTTGTGCATTATATCTTAAAATAAATTAACCACTTCAAGGAATAAAACAGTATAAATATTGCGATACGAGCCCCTTTACATTCTGTACGTGTGGTATGTTTACTTTGCTATAACCAGACAAATGACAGCTTACAAATTACAAGGTATGCACGCTCTACTGCATGCATGCCGAGTGAGTTCAAAAAGCCCGCGTGTACATCTCGTGGTTAAATGTCCCAAGCGATACTATACGGTGTGCATATTGCATGCGCGCAATCTTGAAATTTGTCCAGAATTTGTGACATCTTTATCAATTTTGAAAGATTTACGGCGCTTAGCGAAATATGGGAAGAGGTGGGGGCTTTGACTCCATGGTGTCATTGTTAATAGTCTATTGATCATTGTCCGACAAAAGTACTTACATTGCATCTTGCACAATTTCCGAATACTAATTTATTTTACCCATGCTCAAAATCTGTTATGGCAGTTCAAAAATAAGCGCTCAGTTAGATCGCATGTGCGTTGTTTTTGACACCCTGTATAGGCCTATGATGTTATTGGCCATATTAAATTTAGTATGTATATCTAGGCAACATTTCTAATTGTAACATGATCATTTCATGTGTGTTTTATTTCATTTCATTATCATTGCTTTCATCAAAATAAAATCAAAAAGTGAAGAAACGTGTGGATTGAGGACTCGATCATACATGTGCCTTTCACTTGTTACACCCTGTATAACATGGTAATTATTGGTCATATGTTTGTGTTTGGTGCAATATTATTACAAACGTCAATTTAAAATTTATAATGACACTAAATTATGATAACGGTTAACTTTATTTCAGAAATACGTTTTCACATACTTAAATTGTTACAAATTTTGACCACCCTGTATAAGGTATCCTTTATAACTAAAGACAAAGGTGGCAACATTTTTCTTTGTAATACTAGTGTATACTTCTGATTTATGCAGCTTAATAAATTATAATTTTATCTTCAAGGTATGTAAATGACCAGTGAAAATTTTGTATTTTTAGTGCATTTCTTGATGTTTGCACCCTATATATTATCTCCCCACCCTGTATAATGACCTTGACATTGTCATTGTGAGATTTAGAAACGTGTATGCTTTCAGGAAATGTTTCAATATAATGTCACACAACATGCAAACTATTTGATTTCATATCATTTTTAGTGATGTTGTACATCCATAACATACAACTTCACTATTGTGTATCATTTTAACCTTATGTACAAACTTAACAAATGGATATCATTGACCGATCCCTCTATGACCCCGTACACACTATAAAATCGCTTCATTCAATGAACATTAGTTGATCTTCATTAGTTAATGAAGGGAGCGTACACATTAATACCAAATCGCTTCATAGCTTCATTCAATGAACATTAGTTGATCTTCATTAGTTAATGAAGGGAGCGTACACATTACCAAATCGCTTCATTGAATTAACATGTATCATCATCGAAAGAACCTCTTTAGCATCATTGAATGAAGATCAGTTTTGCTTCATTCAATGAAGGTAAGAGCGTACACACTACACATTTCATTAGTTGATCTTCATTAACGCTTCATCCAATGAAGGGATTTTTGGTGTGTGTACGGGGTCTAACATGCAAACTTCAAATATTCAAATCATACATTCATAAGTTAGCAATTCAACATGCAGAATTTAAAATTAATACAGTCCCTGTCTATATACAAATGCAGCAAACTTTACAATTTGGTATTATAGGTCAATGCCTCAATTTAACATGCAACTTCACAATTTTGTATCATTCTGCACTTCCTCACTAATTAACATAATTAACATGCAATTAAACAATTTTATATCACTAGTTAGCCCCTATCTATACATAATGTTATAATTTATTAGTTAGTTGGTCCCGCTAAATACATAACATGCAAATTTTGTACCATTGACTGATCTCTCTAACATGCAAACTTCATAATTTTAAATCAGAAGTCAGTACTTCCACATGCATTCTAATTTGTCAGTTACATTGTAGATCCATAAAATGCATGTAGGCAATAGGCATGTACAATTTGGTATTATAAGTCAATTCCTCAATACATACATAATATGCAACTTCACAATTTTGTATCATTTGTCAGTTACATGTACATTGTAGATCCATAAAATGCAAACTTTACAATTTGGTATAATAAGTCAGCTTCTTAATCATTGTGTCAATATTATCTAAAACATGAACATTTTGATGTCAAAATTGCCTGAAATTAACTTAATTTGGTCAGAATTGAGACTTTCCAGACCAATTTTTAAGCTCACTTTAGGTAATTAATACATTAAAAGTCAACATTTCTGATTGGTTGGGGACAAAATGGGGTGACGCTTGAGCTGATTGGGAGGGGGGTTGCAAAGATTGTAACTAGAGGGTGCATTTGCTCTCCATGCCTCCCCCTATTGCAGACCAGTTCTGGTGCATATATGCCACAATTGTCTGTGTATGCAGCTCTGGTACCGAGCTGCGAGTGTAGCGAGGTTTAGAGGGTCACAGTGTTGGGCTATTGAGGAGGCATGAGTCTAGTGCTATGTGGATGTTGTGATTACTTTTCAGTGAGATAAAACACCAATTACAAAATGACAATTATAATAGTACATCCATGATAATCTAATATATCATAATATGATCAATTAGACTAATTATTATGGTTTTTAGATTTAAATAAATGTATTAATAGATCATCATTTTACTTTTAAAAAAAAGTATTATAGAGTGAGTTTCAGTTTCAGTTTCAGTTTGTTCACCACGAATAAAATGACAATACAATTAATATACTATGGTGAGTGAAACAAATTGTGCATAACATAATCAATAGAAACTTCTAAGAAAATGTATAGAATTTAATGGGTTATTGATTCCATACGCGCTTTGAATTTAAACATTATTTCATCCAGGAATGACATTGTGGATCCAATCTGGTCTTCAAAATATAACAATTTACATCAAAACTATGTACAATATGTGTACAGCCATGGCAAAAGGATGCAGTTGTCGCTTAAAGAAAAAGGTTAGATACAATACCAACAAAGGGAGCTTTTTGAATGCTTCAAAATGATACAGTTGTGGTCAAGAGTGGATACTGCTTTCTGATTTTATGAAGACAAATTACTGACAAAGTGTCTTCATTTTCTTTGTTTTTCCATGAGTAATTCCATCAATATCTCAAAATGCATTTTACCGACAACTGCACCCTGTTGCCAACAACAGTACACATATGATGATCATTATTCGGAGCATATATCATTTTCTAGGTTGCAGAAGATGCAATCCAATCAGGATTTGAACCAGCGCCATTTAAATCAATCTTTTATGTCTATAACATACTGGTTTCATAAGTATGTGTATTTTGGTAGGTTGGGTCGCATGATGCCTGCTGGTTGTCAGTATCTATTTCATCATATACATGTAGGGCAGATGCTCTTGCTTCATCTTGATCTACAGAGCTTACAGCCTCTTGGTCCTGGCCCGTCTGAGGATTGCTCTGTCTTGGTGCTCGAGACTTCCTATACTTCAGAATAATGAGTACAGTGATAAATGTGAGTACACCAGCGCTTATACTGCCACCTGTTACTCCTTGAGCAAGTTTTTCTAACCAACTGTATGACCCATAGTTACTGCTCCCTTCTGAATCAGTTGGTGGCAGCGTTGGTGTAGATTCAGGCCACATTGGAGATGTTGTGGTTGCTATTTGTGATGTTAGAACTGTTATATGTCCAGCAGCACATGAACGATTAACAGTCAGAAAAGTATCGCTTGTCATAAAACAGAAGAATGTAGCATTATTATCATCAATAGTTATTGTTTTTGTAGTAGTTGCATTACCAAGCTCTTTTGTGGTGCCATCTGATCTTTGAAGTATTAGTTCCAGGTTAACATTTGGTACAGATTCTCCAACCGTGCAGTTAAACGTGGCTTCCGTTCCATTGTAGAAGATGGTTTCATTTATCACATTGATAGATGGAGTTCCAATACTGCATACTGGGTAATTTAGAGCTGGTAGGTAGGATTCTATAGGCACTGTTATTTGGATCATCTCTCGCTGTGTCTCTTCACTTTGGACATATTCAGCTTGACATTGGTAATCACCTTCATCCTCTTTGACAGCATTGCGAATAATAAGTCTACTGAGTGTAAACCCATCATTCCTCGATATGTTTACACTGTACCTTGATATATCAGCTTCTATTAGGTCGTTATTCTCAGCCATTACTGCATCATTAAGTATCCACCGTAGTTTGGCCCTAGTGCTTCCTGCAGAAAAGAAATATGTACACTGCACAACTATCAGTAGACCAAGCCTAGTTGGGCTGTCGGTAGTCCAATATCTAAGCCCAAATATAATTACTATTGGTCCAGCAGAACATGTGCGACGTGCATTTGGAAAGGTGTCGCTTGTCATCACACAAACAAACCTTGCGTTATGGTCATCAAAGGTAACATTAACCTTTGTTACTGTCTCAGTACCAAGTAGAATTGATGTTCCATCTGGTCGTTGAAGATATAGATTCAAATTGACTCCTGGTACAGATTCACCAACCACACAGTTGAATGTAGCTTCAGTTCCTTGGATCAAGGTTGTAGATGGTGCAATACTGCATTCTGGATAATTTATGGATGGGAGGTAGGAAGCTATCAGGATAATTACATCTACTTTATGTGATTTATATGTCAAACCGGACCAGTCATATTGCAGTTGGCATTGGTAAATTCCTGCATCCTCTTTCACTGCATTTATAATGTAAAGTTTGTATCCTCCACTATTAGAATCATAGACTGTATACCTTTGTGTGCGATCTACTACTGCACTGTTAACAGTCAGTTTTCTGTTAGAAAATATCCACCAGGTTTCCCTACTATAGCTTCCAAATGGAAATGTACCTATACACTCAACATATACAACCAGTCCATATACAGTGTCATTGTATACTGTTGGCTCTGACACTTCCACTGATTGTGCTATAGCAAGACTAACAAGACCAAGAGTTATCATAACCAGCAATAGAGATGCAGTGCTCAGCATTCTGTTTGTCCGTTTTGGATGTCTAGAAGTCATGATAAGTTTCTCCTATTTACAACAATATTGGTGGTTTAGTCGATTAATGATAGGATTCAATGGCGTGCAATTGCCAGTGAAATTTTGTTTTGATACTTGACTCAATGTAATACATACTTGTTGGTGGGGTTTTTCAGTTTTACTTCCTTTTTCATTTTCCCTTACTTCCTTTTCCCAAATAGTTGGTAACCTGTGAGGGCAGTACATAACATATAAGATTAAATACAGAGCAATGCGACTACATTGTTTAAATCTGGCAACGCGGTGTAAAAACACTGGCTGGCAATGATTACTAACCTATTTTTTTTTGTATTTGGAAATAATTACAAATACAGATTGTTGCTCATGGAAAACATTGATTAACAATCATCATTTGCGCTGAAGTTGATTTCAAGTGCCAACTATGAAAAATAGACTTCGTTGATTCAGTTTTCCACTTAACTTGATTTAGGTTCATATTGATTGTTGTCTATCTTACTGAAGACAGGAATGTTATCCATTTGTTTGCTATCTACTGAAGATAACAGTATTATCCATGTTTAACATTTTGGCCATTTGATGAAGCGATTGGATTTGTGGTTCCTGGTTTCACCTGTTACTGTGAGAAACAAGTGTTTCTTTGAAAGTTCAAGGTTAAATACCACTAGTAATTGGGCTCAAATATGAACTTGACCATTCCTACATACATATATCAAAGACTCCATAAATAATAGTTCAGTAATCCCATGGTTAGTATAACACAATTTAGTTCATCATGGGTTGGTACCCAGGGTTTCATTGGACCTCACGGTTTCCTGATATTAGTGTGCTATATATAGAGGGGGTAATCACTCATTTGAACAAGTTCCTCTTTTGTAGCTTACCAAGTCTATTCAAACTAGCAGAAATTGTGACTGTCATGGTTTGAGATTTGACCATGATTATCTTCGGTGTGTTTGAGGGTGGCCTCGGTTTGATAAAGTTAGAGAAAAAGTGATCCATAACCAGACTTATGAGAGTGTGTATGTTCCAGTATTCCAGGGATGGCCTTGTAAGGAGTCTCTCATATTTCTTCTTTTTTGTGTGTGCAAATTAGCCGAGTTAAAATCCAAATGTGCTGGTATTGTGTCAACCCAAACAAGGGGCAGCCAGTAGGGAGGTCACGCTGCATGTCATATTTTGTTATACGCAAGAAAACGATGGAGTCTTAGTGACTGAATATTTGCTAGAAATAGCTTCGGAAAATGGTCTATTTGGGCATCTCAAAAACTGAGAAACGTCTTAAAAATCATGTAGAATTTTAGAGGAGGGTCAATAACATCTGCTGAACGGTAAAATGTATAGTTTTAAACACGTTTGATGACCAAATTTATGTCGTAAAATGTTGGAAAATTCACGTTTTGAAAATCAGTGGTCTTCAAAATTACAGGAATCCTAACTCATTCTAAACCTCACCAAATCATGAAATAAACCCTCGTCTACAAAAAAGTCCATGCACGTATTGCTCTATCTGCTTGAAGATAGCGAAGACCACGGAAACCTCATAGCTTTATACCACGGAATGAAATCTGCCATAGACATTACATGGCGAAAATCGTACTGCAGACCTCTGTGTAGGGAATGTTGACAATAGCATGACAATAGCAAGGTCGTTTGACTATTGTGTCTGTGCATGTTTGTGACGACTGACCCCGTTTAACAATCTTCATAGCTTTCATATAGGGCTTGGGTGACCTAACTATTGACTGAGGGGGTAATCACATTTGCATTATTAAGGGGGTGTGGACCCGCAGCATAGCCTCCGTAAAACTGCTGTAACTCCTTCATTATTCATTTAATCTATATAAAAGTCTACAATTTCTTGCAGAAAAGGGTTCAATAAATCCAACCATAATCATGAAATTGACCATTTTGGAGAAAATTATAAAAAACACGTTTTTTGACCCATTTTAGGTTGGAAGAGATAACTAAAAATATCAACTAATTTTATCATAATCCTAATGAAATGCCCTAGGAAGTTTTTTTTTAATATCTTATTTATTTTTTGAATTATAGACCAAAAAGTGCCCAAAAATGTGATTATTTTTTTTGGCACTTTTTGGTCTATAATTCAAAAAAAAATAAGGTATTAAAAAAAATTAAAAATCTTCCATGGGAATTTTTATTAGGATTATAATAAAACTAGTATGACAAACAATGGTAAGAGGGGAGTCCCAACAGATCACACACACAAAACCGCAAAGGGATACAAGAGGGAAGTGATAAAATGTAAAAGTAGCATATGTAAAAAAATATGACAAAGTATGACAAAATTTGACAAAATATATTTTCAGTTATCTTTTCCAAACCTAAAAATGGGTCAAAAAACATGTTTTTTATAATTTTCTCCAAAATGGTCAATTTCATGGTTGGATTCATTGAACCCTTTTCTGCAAGAAAATGTATACTTTTATATAGATTAAATGAATAATGAAGGAGTTACAGCAGTTTTTACGGAGGCTGAGGGTCCACACCCCCCCCCCCCCCCCTTAATATATGTTTGATTCAAAGATTATATATTCATTACAAAAGTATTGTTCTATCAGTCGCTGCACTGAGTCTATGCAAATGACAGTAGTGATTACATAAAAAATATGTTCAGCCATATAATTTGCATTTGCATAGTCCGAATATAACATACAATATAGGCGTACGGCATATAGTCAACTAATCAGTCCATATACTATAACATTTCAATGGATAGCATGTAGCAATCCATGCTGTACTTGCTATCTTTAGTAGATAGCAATCTGTAAAAACAGTCATGTGCCATGTTATATGCACTCGGCATGTAAACCATATTTCATAGAAATGTTTAAAATGCGCTGACAATGTTTTAATAACTCTATGTAAATCATTCTGCATTTTGCTAGCACATTTGCAAGCACCGACATCGACCATAAAGACAAAATTATAAATTATAAGCGATATATCAGGGTTTTTTTTGGGTTTTTTTAAAGTTGTGTTGGTTGGTTCCAGCATAGAGCTTTACGTTCTCAGTCTCCAACGTGTGCATGAATACTCTCTCAGAATCCACTGTTATCACAGATTGTCGAAGAAGAAAAAGGTGACGCTTATAATTATTTCTAACCTTCCTGATCACTAATACAAATTACTTCTACCAGGTCAGACAGGCTATCATATGCGTAGGGAAATGAAAGATTTTCCAAGCTGACTCCATTGCTCAATAAGGTAGGGGCTAGACAGACTGCCACGCAGGCGACCTATGTTTAATGTTTGATTTTTGGCGCCGGCACAGCCAGATTACCCCCCCCCCCCCCCCCCCCCTTGACATGTTTTTCTCCCCTGATGGTTTTATTCTCAAAACACACATTGGGAATTAGGGTTAAGAGACACCTGTTTGTGTTCTCTTACTCATAACCATCCTCTTCACTACAAAACATTACACCAACTATGTGCTGGTAGCGTCCCCAGTATCGTGAGGCAAGCAAGCAAGCGAGCCATCTTGCGTAGGGTTTACCAAGCTGACTCTGTGGCTCTATTACAAGCGTGTGCAACCTGCGGCCCGCGAAGCAATCCCAAAATTCGCATTGATGCGGCCCGTTTTAACCGGAACTCCCTAGGTTACACAAATGGCGGATTGATTTGGTGATGTGCTCCCTTATAATTAGTAGGGTCATGCGCTGCATTTAGTAAATATAACTCGAGGCGGGATTGCGTCTTAAAATCCCTGGTAAAAATTGTGCTTGCAGCAGCAACCGCGAGTAAAAAGAGGAAATTACACGAAGAGAAGCGGGTATTCCATGAGCAATTGGCTGAGGATCATTATTTTTTCATTGATTCCTCATTTGCATAGTGTATATTTCCTGCTTCAAGAGTACAATCTGATGGGCATTATGATTTTTAAGTTTTCCCTCCCCCTATTACCCCTCCTCTGGAAGGTGTTTTGGAATGTTTGACATCACTGCGGCCGTGAATGGATCTCAAAATCACTATGAGGCCCGGGAGGTAGAAAAGGTTGCACATGCTTGCTCTATTAGATAAGGGCCAAATTGCCACACAGGTGACCTATAGATTTGATTCCCTGTGCCGGCACAGTCAGACTTTCCCACTAATTTGACTTGTTTTTTCTCCCCTGATAGTTTTATTCCAAAGAACACGTCTTGGTAGTTAATCATAGCAATTAACATTGTTTTACGTGTATTGTGGCAATTGCAATCGGAATACATTAGCTTGTTTTAGGAGAACTCCTGGTTGTTTCGTAAGTTACCTGAAAACTGCGATGTAAAATGATTGTTTTTAAATTGTTTATTTAGCAGTTGTGATTTTAGCACTAGGGATCTGTCACAAATCAATTGTATTGACGGTGAATTTCTTGCAACCACTTGTTTTGAAATAAAGGAAATGAAAGATAATTAAATATTTGTCACTCCGTCCCTTTTTCAAACTTGAAACAGTATGCACAATGTACTCAGAATTTGAATTGGCCTTATCGCCAAGAAATAGCCTTGATCAGGCTTCTAAAATTATTCAGTAAAATAAGACAGTCCGCCGATCTCATCCGTAACTAGCTGGCATTCCAAATCAGGGAGTCCAATCCCTCCTTGCCACACTTGGGCACACATAGTTGAATACAGTATGCTAAGACGAATGACTTTGAATTTACGAGCGAATAGCTGCATAACCGGAGAACAATGTGAGTAAATATTCCCAAAACGAACCCACGTCTGTTTCCTCCAAAAATATTCATGATCAATGGGAATCGAACTCGGCTCCATTCAATAACAACACAAAGACACACATTAATGGTTTCGCCATAAATTCAATAGAGTAGTGTTGCTAGAATAGAACATACTGCACTCAATTTAGGTATTGGCACTTTATTTTTGCTTAATTAAAGCTAATTAGCACACAATTTTAATTTGCCAAGCAATATTCTTATCGAGGAGACAATACCCTCATCCCCGTAAGACACTTTTGCCCAAGGGGGGGGGGGGGGGGGGGGGGGGGGGGGGTGGGGGGGGGGGGGCGTTTTCACCTAAAATTCTCGTAAAAGGTTGCCCCAAATTTTTTCCAAGTCAGTCACCTCGTGAATTTCACGTAAGTGGGGCGGAGGGGTAGAAGTCAAAAAAATTCGCACGTCAAAATTTTCGCACGGGCACAAAATTTCGCAGTCCAAAAAGCACTGTAGTCAATGTTTTATGAGTAGTTTATAGTTTTACTATCATTCATATTTGAAACTAAGAAAAACGCAATTTTTACCTTAAAAAAAAGAAGGAAAAAAAAGTTTTTTAAAGGGGGGGGGGGGGGGGGGGCGGCGATCGCAACCGTCGCCCCCCCCCCCCCCCCCCCCCCCATCTGACGGGCCTGACCCTACATGACTATACCAATCACACGCTCCAACACGATGGGACCACAAAATGTCTTACGGGAAGCACTTTTCTCGGGTTTTACACTGAACCACTTCCCACATTGATAAACTCATAAAAGGCACACTATATCATTTAGTTGTGTAGATAAAATCACACTGATTTTTCTGATGGGGCTTTATTCTCTTTGTTATATATTCTTGTGTAAGCCTATAATGTGGAGTTGTTTCCCAAAGAATATAGGGCCTATCAAGCTGGGGAAGCCATCCTAATTTGGTCTAGCCCATCCAGCAGATATACCATTTGGTAACTGTCTCAATTAATCAAAATATACTTCATGCTCGTAGATATCAAGATTTAATTTCAAAGTCAAATTTAGGGATTTATTTTATTTGTTTTTTTTTCTTTTCTTTTTAGCTATGAAAATAACAGCAAATGATTTCTTAGGGTATTTTGTTGTGACTGAAACATAAAATAAATATTGTTACTTCAACATCTGAATTTCCCTTTAAACTATTGGTTTTCCTGTATGAACTGGTATATGAGAAACCTTTACATTGTAGACATAGAAGAAGGCCTACATATTCCAAATAGAAACCCACATTTGTGGAATATTAGCCTCTTTCATCCGGGCGGGTTCAAATAGTTCAAACCAGATTCCTGTTTGTACATGATTCTGATCGTCATGACCATTATGCACTAATCAATGGTAAACCCCAGCTCCATGAGACACAGGACATGCGACCCTGCTGGAACATGGTAGGGACCATGCTTTGACCGTGGCCGTGATATACAAAAATCACTTTCTGGCTATGCTAAGGGGTGTCCTAGGGACAGTGTGAGACAATGTATATCCTCACTAGCCAGGTGCTTGTTGACAGGACATACATTGATCATTTTAAAAATTGACTGCAGAGATTGCCGGACAACCCGAATGGGGTGTAAGGCTGGCACTCTTGAACCCTAGGGCATTGACAGAGAATTAAAATAATTAAAAAAATTGGGGCCATTGGCCATCCCAAAATGCACCCAAAATGAAGTCTTTGGCTGACAAATGTACAACATTTTTGTAAAAATGTCTTTGGGAGGAAAATTTGCAAACATTTCTAGAATGAAAAATGGGGTCCTTGGGTGGGTGAGAGTGGTAACATAATGTAATGTAATTAACGTAATGGTGAGTGCCCGGCCAGCCGGTAATATAACAAGACTATCATATCAGGCACGTTGCATGTACCGACCCAAGTCGCCTCTAGTCCCATGTACATGGGGTCGTGTACCGGGGTTGCGATTGATAAGTGCATTACAGTCAAACAGTTGCAAACACATGATTGGGGATGCTTATACACCCACTTCATTGATGAGGGTGGTGTCACGGTGCATATTAAAACAACTTGGTCATCCTAGAGCGTGTTTCTGCTGGACTGCAAAAAGTAAACGCTAATAAACGCTAAGTTTCAATCGGTCAGTTTTTAATCCCCCCTGTTTCTACTCGCGCAAAGTTACCGCTAAGTTTATCGATCCTAGTCGATGGGCCACGACATTTGACCTTTTGTAATACCAAACAATGCCACCGCACCTGAAAAAGATTGCTTCACAATAATGTGTATAACCCAGCGTGACACGGTTCACGGCGCAACCCGCTAAGAATCGCCTTTCTGTTTCTATTGGGTTTATTGCCGGTTCCAAACCTGGTTTGTGAAGGTTTTTGGGATTACCAAAAATACCGATTATTGCCGGGTTCTGCCTGTTTCTACTGGACAAACTTAGCGTTTATTAGCGGTTTCTTCCCCCGCAGAAACACGCTCCTGGTAAGAAATTCGTCAACAGGAAAAGTGTTGTTTCAACATCAAATGTGTCATGTTCACAACAACCAAAATTGTATAATATAATATTTGACTCCAATATTTGATTGTCCTCGTCCGCCCGACCCTCTCAATCATTCCGACCCAAAACCTTTTTTTTTTTTTTTTGTTGAAATTTTTTGAAACAAAATTTAACAAAATCTTTTTTGTTGTTGAAAATTTCATTTTTTTACAAATATTTGTCGAAAATCAAAATTTTCCTTTTTTCCTTTTTTTTTTAAGTGTTGAGAAAATAAAAATACTCATCAAAATGTTAAAGATTTTGTTCCCCGTTTTGGTTACCACAACAAGTACATCTCATTTTACTTTTGGTACCTGAAAAAAGGGCAAGTGAGAAAAAAAGAAGAAAAACTTTTCCCGACCGACCTACCCAACTTTTAAAAGTGATTTATGGACAATTGTTGGCCTTATAGGGAGTCCTATTGTGACACATCACAGCAAAAGACTTTTGGGGGAAAAGTGAGATTTTTACAATATCTGATTGAATATTCAACAAGCTATTCAATGATATCAGTGAAACCCAACTTTGAGTGAAACCAGAGAAGACTATAGTTTGATCAGCTCCAAATTGGCAAAGCCTCATTACAGCAGCGAATGAATACAGAAGGACGTAGGCGTACATGAGCGGCAACGAGCGCACTGTGCATCATGCATGGCGCGTGCGTGTGGCCATAATCATGCACGCTTGGATTACTTTTGCGCGCGGTGAAAAAAAACACCAAATATTTCTCGCCAATATGGAAGTGATTAAACTATAGTGAAACTTGGACATTTAAAGGTATATCATGTGATCTTTTCCGGGGAACGCCCTCAATCCTCGAAAAAAAATTGGAAGCAGATTTTATTGCAGATTTACATTTCTAATCATAAATCATGAATATATTCCAAGTTACAGAGCGATACGATACCTAATTACCTCAAAATTATGGTTTTAGAGTGAATAATAGAATTTTTAAAAATAAGGTATCGGCACAGACTCCGACAGTTTATTTTCACTCTAAAACCATGATTTTGAAGTAATTATGAATCGTACTGCCCTGTAACTTGGAATGTATGTACGATTTATGATCAGAAATGTAAATCTGCAAGAAAATCTGCTTTCAATTTTTTTTCGAGGATTGAGGGTGTTCCCCGGAAAAGATCACATAATATACCTTTAAAGGTATGCTCAGTCATTTGGCATGGAGAAGCACCCTCATTTTTCTACTAAACTGAAATGTTGTGCTTTTTTTGTATGCTTTCCTATGTTATAACTCATAGCCATAAGAAAAGAATCCAGTGTAGAGTCATTCTACAAATAAAATGAATGGCTCTGTTAGTAAAATCTAGCCACAATTTTTTAATATTGCGTGATACCCCCCACCCCCCAATAACTTCAAAAGTATTTTAGCATATTTTGTGACCACCCATTTTGAAGAAGATGACGGCTCATTTATAAATCAAATGTTTTCAAAGAACTGCATTTTTTTAGATATTGGGGAGGGGGGGGGGGACAAATGTTCACACGCAAATGAATACCCACCCCAAAAAATTCAGTTCTAGCATATTTTTTACAGATTTATGTGTTTATTTTTTTTATTTGAAAGGAAAAAAACTGTCCGACCCAACATGAGAGGTCCGCGATCGCGCGTAGACAGGTGAGGGGGTTTTTCACCCTTTACAACAACAACAACATAAACATATTGTACTTTATTCTATTCAAATTGTGTATCATTAAAGGCATATTATGTGATCTTTTTAAAATAGCGCCCTCTATCATTGATTTTTACTATGTAAGCAGATTTTCTTGCAGATTTTCATTTTTGATCATAAATCGTAAAGATCTTCTAAGTTACAGATCGATACGATTCCTAATTACTTCAAAATCTTGGTTTGAAAATAGATTGTAAAACCGAGCGGTACAATCTATTTGTTTAAATTTTACTCTAAATTCACTCTAAAACTATGTTTTGAGGTTATTAGGAATCGTATCACTCTGTAACTTGGAATATATTTATGATTTATGATCAGAAAAGTTAATCTGCAAGAAAATCTGCCTCCAATTTTTTTTCGACGATTGAGGGCGTCCCCTGGAAAAGATCACATAATATACCTTTAATCAGCCCTCTCTATACATAACATGCAAACTTAACACTTGTGTATCACTCATCAGTCCATCTCAATACATATCTTCTAATCTTTACAATTTTGTATCATTTGTCACTATGGTCACGCGTTATGAACTCGCCTCCCAATAGGGTGGTGCCGTTACATTTTTTAGTTTTATGCTGTCATTTTCCTCAAATATTTTCAAAACCACAAAAGCTATCTCAACAAATTTGGTATCATTTTAAAGCCCTAATAACAAGCTATCTGCCTGCAACATGGCATTGGTATAGCTAATACAGAAGGGGAGATACAGCTGTTTGATGTTTGGAGACCAGGGGAGGTGCTGGAAGGGGTGCCGCCTGTACAAACTCAACGGGGATAATCCAATAATGGCGATAATCTTTGTTCTTTTTACAATAACTAGTCATCTCCTAATGTTACAAACATCATTCTGGTCCCATTTTAAAGGATATTTAGTAGTCTTTAAGTATGTGGTTCAACAGACTTGTCAACTATTTGTAACAACTAATTATTTATGGATAAGACCATGATCATCAGCTTTCTTCCTATTACAGTCAACATAAATAATCAGCCTCAATTTACCGGATTTATAAAAATGACTAAAAAAGAAAAGGTTTTCAATCTATGATAGCAAAAGTATACATTTTTGGAAAGCTTATAACTAGAGGAATGCAGAAATGCAGTTTATATCAGGGAAGGGTTCATCCTTAAACAAATATTTCTGAAAATTCTAAAAATATATAAAATAAAAATGTGCAGATATTCACTAGCCGGTATAGTTACCATACCGACGTAGTAACTTTGACAATTATATATCATCTAATGGGTAATTTCATGAGGAATTCAAATATGTAAAGTAATTAATGATAGGGGAAGGTATAAAAAATATATGGATCTCAAATTAAAAATTAAAAAACTCTGATATTTTTCCGAACATATCCGATCATACCATTTTAGTTCTTGGTCGTACTATAATTTTAATGGCATATTTGGTTTCCTCATGCAATTTTCCTTCAGGAAATGTATACTTTTACTACCTCAGGGGGGTATACAAGCAAATATAAATGTGTAAAGTTAAAATCATGTCGCGAAAGCCAAAATCCGTGTGTAACGTGAAAGGAGGCGAGCTTAAAACACATGACCATATACATAATGTGGAAACTTTATAATTTTATATCATTCTTCAGCACGTTCAGTCCTTATCTATACATAACCCGGGGGGGGGGGGGTACTCGCCTAAGACGGTATATGGGGGTGTGCCGCTCTAAAGGGTAGCTTTTTGGGCACAAAATCCCTAAACATGGGGTATGATTTTGTGCTGGAAATCCCTAATAATGGGGTCACTTTTTACAAATGGGTCTATTTTCGCGAAAATTTGCAAAAATGAGTTCTATTTTCCCGATAATTTGCAAAAATTTGGTCTAAAATGAAGTAAAACCCCTAAAAATGGGTACCGATTTTTCCAAAATCACCCCTAAAAATGGGTATGGGTTTTGAATCTCCAGCGGCACACCCCCGACCAAACCAAATCCGAGTACCCCCCGGGTACATAACATGCTAACTGTACAATTTTTTATCATTATTCAACTGTCTATATACCTTACATGGCAAGTTTACAATGTTGTATCATACATCAGTCCCTCTCAATAGATAACCTGTGAACTTAAAGGGGCATATGAGAGATTGAGAGATGTATCGATATACTAAATGAGCAAATAACGTAAAGATAATCATCAACATAGCCCAAATCCAAAATTTCATACAATTCCGACATCGCCTTCATGCCAAACTAAGCAAATAACGGCACTTCCGGGTTGAGATTTGCAGCGAAAGTCTGTGAGTAAAACTTAGCATAACTTCCGAATTCAGCACCTTAGTTTCGATTTGATCATATCGAAACTAAGAAAATCATGAAATTTTATATGATCAACGGCGAATGTTGGTAAACTGTTTCAGATGGTAGTTAGTATATAGTATGCCTAAGTATTACTTTGATGCAAAAAACTGATTTCCAGGATAATTGAGGGCGCACTCCCATACGTATCTCTCAATGCCCCTTTATTAAAGGGCATTAAGAGATGTGGTGGAGGCAGCGCCCTCAATTACAAAAATATATGATAAAAACTGGGATTTGTATATTTTTACCATTGTATTACATGTATGAACTTACACCTAGTATAAGGATTAAGAAAAATCAGCCCTCTTTGGTATTCCAACATATTTAAAACAAAGTTTTGCTGGTTTTTTTTAGTAGAAACAACATTGTGTCCCTTTAATAATGTTGTATTATTTGTCAGTCCTGTATACATGGTATATATATGTATAACATGCAAACTTTGATATATTATTCACTCTTTGCACGATTCGTCACCCATTTGCGAGGAGAGCCTCTATCTGGAATCTGAGGAGGGCGGGTGGTGAGACTGTATATAACGTTTTGAGGCTTCAGGCTTACATTACTATCTATGGCCTACATGTTTTTAAGATTTAAATAAATGTATTAATTAAAGGATAATGACTGCATATCAGTTGTTTAGAGGTAACTATGAAGAATCAAACATTTTCACTTTGGAACTGAGGAACTGCACGAGGGGCAAAATTCTGAGGTCCCAAAGTAAAATATTTTGATTCTTCACAGTTTTAGGCACAAAAAAAAAAGTTATGTAGTCCTCGACCGCCCGCTCGTCATTTTAGGGCCGCTCCGATTTTTTTTGATTTTTTAAATCATTAAATCATTGTTGTTGTTTTTTAAAAGCGGAGGGGGGGGGGGGGGGTTCAGATTTTTTTCCCAGATTTTTTCAGATTTTTCTTTTAACAGTTTAAATGGCATTAATATTAAATTAAGTGTTTATAACATATATGTGCGGCTCTTAGAGTGATTTTAACTTCTTGTTGGCTGAACTTTGAGCTTTTTTTTTTTTTTAAATCCGCCCGCCCGCCCCTCCTCTCTGAAAGCTGTCGAGGACAACATAACAACAACAAAATTGGCCTTACGGATCAAAGTCATTATCCTGATTCAATACTGTCAATTAAAATAGTCATTTAATGATACGGACATTACTTAGTTTTACTGCAATTTAACCCGATGCTTCACCCATTACAAATCGATCAATCTGGTCGAAAATCGAGCAAGCAAACTACTGCGTTGTAGTTATGCGCTATGCGTTCGTGGCATTACGTGAATTGTTTTGGTGCAGATCGAACTTAATACGCATTATATGCGGGGTTACTAATGTTTACGCGGCGGTACTGGTTTTCCGTTAGTGACCTGCGCTTATTTGTGCATAACCAGTAAATGACGGCATTTGATTGGGTCGCATGTATTGCGTATATTCATGCGGTTTTAAATAGATCATCATTTTACTTTTAAAAATACGTATTATATAGTGAAACAAATTGTGCATAACATAATCAATAGAAACTTATAAGAAAATGTATAGAATTGAATGAGTTATTGATTCCATAACAGGCTTTTTGAAATATTACAATTTACATCGAAACTATGTAAAAATATGATGATCATGATTCGAAGCGTATATAATTTCTAGTTGGAACACATTAACTGCATGGTAAGGATGGGGCCATAGCAATGACAATGCAGAAGATGTGAACCAATCAGGATTTGAACCAGCACCATTAAAGTCAATCTGTCATGTCTATAACATACTTTCGTAAGTATGTGTATCTTGATAGGTTGGGTCGCATGATGCCTGTAGGTTTTCAGTATCTATGTTTTCATATAGAACAGATGCTCTTGCTTGATCTTAAACTACAGAGCTAACAGCTTCTTGGTCCTGGCCCGTCTGAGGATCGCTCCGTCTTAGTGCTCGAGACTTTCTATACTTCACAATAACAAGTACAGTGATAAATGTGAGTATAACAGCGCTTATACTGCCAGCTGTTATTCCTTGAACAAGTTTTTCTAACCTACTGTATGGCCAGTAGTTAATGCTTCCTTCAGTTGGTGGCAGAACTATAGGTCCAGCAGCACATGAACGATTAACCGTCAGAAAAGTATCGCTTGTCATAAAACAGTAAAATATTGCGTTATTGTCACCCATTGTGATTGTTTTTGTCACAGTTGCATTACCAAGCTCTTTTGTGGTGCCGTCAGGTCTTTGAAGTATTAGTTCCAGGTTAACATTTGGTACAGATTCTCCAACCGTGCAGTTAAACGTGGCTTCGGTTCCATTGTAGAAGATGGTTTCATTTATCACATTGATAGATGGAGTTTCAATACTGCATTCTGGGTAATTTAGAGCTGGCAGGTAGGACTCTATGGGTACTGTTATTTGGATCATCTCTTGCTGTGTCACTCCACTTTGGACATATTCAGCTTCACATTGGTAATCACCTTCATCCTCTTTGACAGCGTTTTGAATATATAGAAAACTGCTTGTAAACTCACTGAATCTGTAAAAGTCAACACTGTACCTTGATGGATCACCATCTACCAGGTTGTCATTATCAGCCATTACCACATCATTAAATATCCACCGTAGTTTGGCCCCAGTGCTTCCTGTAGAAAACATATATCTACAGTACAATTGTATTTGTGGACCAAGACGGGATATTACAGTGCTCGTCCGATATTTAAGCCCAAATGGAACTATTATAGGTCCAGCAGAACATGTTCCACGTACAGTTGGAAATGTGTTGTTTGTCATCACACAACAAACTTTGCGTCATGATCATCAAAGGTAACATTTTTTTTCGATGTCTCATTACCAAGCCATTCATAGGTTCTATCTTGTCTTTGAAGTTTAAGTTCCAAGTTAACACCAGATACAGATTCACCAACCGTACAGTTGAATGTAGCTTCAGTTCTTGGATCAAGGTAGTAGCTGGTGCAATACTGCATTCTGGGAGATATGAATCTACGTTGACAATGGTGACATTGCTTTCATATGTTAATCTATTGGGTCCATACACGCCATATGAGTTATTACCATAAACATCATATGCAAGCTGACATTGATAAATTCCTTCATCCTCTTTCACTGCATTTCTAATGTGAAGTGTGTATTCTCCACTAGAATACCTACTAACAAAATACTTTGGTGATTCTCCTTCTTCCACTGCCCCATTAATAGTTAATACCGTGTTGGAAAATATCCACCTGATTTCCCGAGAATTGCTTCCACTTGGAAATGTACCTTTACAACTAACATACACACCTAGTCCATAATTGTCAACAGCACGTGCTTGTGGCCCTATAAATTCAATTGATTGTGCATTAGTAAGACTTACAAGACCAAGAATACTCATAACCAGCAATGGAGATGCAGTAGTAGTAGTCAGCATGCTGTGTGTCTGCTTTGGAGAAGTCATGATTAGTGTCTATCTCATTTACAACAATATTGGTAGTTGATTAATGATATGATTCAATAGCGAGCAAATTGCTGAGTGAAATTTTCTTTGATACTTGGCCCTATGTGCAACACACACTAGTAGGTGTGTGTTTTTCAGTTTCACTTTCTTTGCCCTATATAGGTCTGTCAGGAAATTGTTGGTAACCTGTAAGGGCAGTACATGTAGGATAATATACAGAGCAATGCAACCATTCAACCTGGCAATACGATGTAATACAAATTCCATTGAAATGAAATGGGGGTGATCCAAGAGAAAAAAGCATGTTTTGTAACCAAACATCTGTTTCATACCAAAATACCAGGGAAATGGTGTATGAAACCAAAAAACAAATAAAAACACAGCAGTCTAAAACTAATAGTACAGGAAACCAATAAAGTTGATTTGTGTGCATGGAGGGGGGGGGGGGGGGGGGGGGGGGATACCGTCTGAAGAACAATCTACAATCAAGGAAAATAATAGTTGGCACACTTGACGCAACTTATTACAAATATCCCTGTGCTCGCAATTGAGATCAGACTTGGGACATAGCACTGTTTAATAGAAAGCAAAAGTCTCCCCTTTCTTATATCCTTCCCCATCCCCCATCAATCAATGTTGGGGGACCTACCATGGCTTCTGATAATATGACTCGGATCAACATTGCCTCCGGGGAGAGGGGCGGGTTTTTTCCGTAATTAAGACAAAGTGTGCCAACCTTTTTTTCCTTGATTGTAGGTATATATGACACATCCACAACTCACCACTTATTAGACAACAAGAGAGAGATTTCTCCTTAGTCAAACAAGATAAGCTAGTCAAACAAGATAAGCTATTATGTCTCTGTTGGGATATAATAACATCTCTCTGATTGAATCATCTACTATAAACAAATATAGCTTTGACTCCAACACATACAGCGGGTACTGTTAAAATAAACTGCATAGGTACATGTAATTTACAAAGACTACAAACATGGCAGCCTCCACTTATGTCTAGAAAGACCTAAATGTGTAAATGTTTGCAATCACATGCTAATAGGGTGCTTCGATCCCCCCCCCCCCCCCCCCCAAAAAAACACCTCAGGCTGGCAATGATAACTAGCCTAGTTTTTTGTATTTGGAAATAATTACACATACAGATTGTTACCCATTAAAAAACATTTACATTCATCATTTGCGCTGAAGTTGATTTCAAGTGCTAACTATGAAAATAGACTTGGTTGATTCAGTTTGATCTGGGTTCATATTGATTGCTGTCTATCTTAACTGAAGACAGGAATGTATCCATTTGTTTGCTATCTACTGAAGATAACAGTACTAATCATGTTAACATTTTGGCCATTTGATGGAGTGATTGGTTTTGTGGTTCCTGGTTTCACCTTTTACTGTGAAAAACAAGTGTTTCCTGAAAGTTCACTAGTAATAGGGCTTTAAATGTGAGTTTGATCATTCCTACATATTATATCAAACACTCCATAAATAATCCAATAAGTAATCCCATGGTTAGTATAACACATTTAAGTTCATCATGGGTTGGTACCCAGGGTTTTATTGGACCGCGATCATCAGCCAACTGACTGATTCTTTCTTTTTGGCGCGGCTCTAGGTTTTTTTCTGTGGCAACATGGGTATATTAGCTCAGTTATATATTGATCACGTTGTTATTATTGATGATCTTGACATTTTCTTTGAGGCACAGGTTGCATGACCCCTATTTACGCATACAGTTTAATCAGTTTTAAATTGGCGAGAAATATTCAGTTTTTATCTCTCTGTGCGCGCAGTAATCCAAGCGTACACGTGAGATTATGGCCACATGCACACGGTTTTAGACGCACGCGTGTGTCACACATGATGCACAGTTCGAGTGTTGCACACACAGGGTGAGTCAGAAAGAACGGGCACTTTTTTCACAAAGGTGTCACAAGAAATGTGTGCATGTTCAAAACCAATGGTAGCACTATAAAGACCAATAATTTGGCTTTAATTCAAAAGAAGAATTTGTCAAATCGACCATTGCATTATCATGTTACACTAATTTTAGTAAAGGCCCAACTTTTGAGGCCAATCCACGAGTTGGTCGAATTATCAAACCATTCCTCAATGAGGTACGCTTTCTGAATAAGCTGAAATGTCTGTTTTCACTTTTCCCCCTTGAATCTGTCCTTATTACTCATACATCCACAGTTCTATTAATTTCTGGTCATTTTAAGATTTTGTATCCAAAATTCATTTGCCTTTTCATGTTTTTCTCTAGTTTCATTGGTTGGCATATCTGATCAGCCACCCAACAATACTGTGTGTTATTGCCATTCCGTGGATTGGCTTAAAAATACCGGGTTCACTAAAAGTATTGTAACAATATGATGCAATGTTCGAATTCAAAAATTTATTTTTGAATGAAAGCCAAATATGTGGGCTTTGTAGCGCTATCATTGGATTTGAATATGCAGACCTGCAATTTCTCCCAGGGGGGCCAGTCAAACATAATGGTGTACACACGCGTGACCAAATTTTTTCCAGACACCCCCTAAACAAGTTTTACCCTGCAAGCAAAATTACCCCCTAAACAAGTTTTTAGCGCGCTTTCCTTGCAAATTTTGACCCCTAAACAAGTTCTTGCCAGAATATGACCCCTAAACAAGTTTTGTCTATTTGCGATTATGACGCTGTAGAGACGAGTGACACACATGCATTCTCAAATTGGAAATGAGACGCTCAAAAGAAATCGCAAAAACGGGGATAACATTCTTCTTGGAACGGAGAACAAAACAAGTTACCCTAAACACGTTCGACAGGTATTTTAAGCCACCCTTTTTCTTGAAAATCAGCGTTTTTGATACCCTTAACGCGTCACTCGAGTGACGCGTCCAACACTAAAAAAACACCCCTTTTTACGCATTTTTTTGGTCACGCCTGTGTACACTATTATGTTTGACTGGGCCCCCCGGGCAATTTCTGTGGCGCTTTCTCTAAAAAAGTGGCCATTCTTTCTGACTCGCCCTGTATGCCCACGTTCTTCTTTCTGTATTGATTCACTGCTGTTTTGAGGCTTTGCCAATTTGGAACTGATCAAACCATACATGTGTTTGATATCTTGACTACTGTAATATAAATAGTGTAACATTTCCTGGGTGGCAATTTTTCACGCTTTGCCCATTTTGAACTATTTTGCTTGTTTTTATTTTCGCGATTTTGAGCTTCCTTACATAGACCTTATACATACAAAATGAATATATTTGCGCGTTTTTATTTTCGCGCTTGCTGATTTTAGCGCGAAAATAAATGTAGCGCAAACATTTCCACTTTAACAGTATTTCAACCAGGTTTCACCAGACCTAAAATATGTGGGTGTACATATCGAACCTTATGGTTTCCTGATATTATGTTTAGTGGGCTATAGAGGGGGTAATCACTCATTTGAATTCCCTCTTTTGTAGCTTACCAATTCTATTCAAACTGGCATAAATTGTGACTGTCATGGTTTGAGATTTTACCATGATTATTTTCGGCATGTTTGAGGGTGGCCTCCGTTTGATAAAGTTAGAAGAAAAAGTGGTCCATAATGACCAGACTTATGAAAGGGTGTATGATTTAGTATTCCAGGGATGGCCTTGTAAGTGGTCGCTCATATTTTTTTCTTTTTGGAGTGTGCACATTTAGTCTAGATAAAATTCAAATTTGCTGGTATTGTGTCAACCCCAAACAAGGAAGGGGCAATCACTTTAATAATATTTGTTTAATTCAAAGATTATTTATTTATTACCAAATCATGCCGAGTCTTTGCAAATGAGTTGCTCCAATGGATTTGTTTCAAATATTTATTTATGCACACTTGTGCACACACACAGGACTTATGCACCCCGGTGGTTTCAGTCAACATTGATTTAGGTATGCATGATCGTTCCAAGAAACCTGGGAAAGGGGAGTTTTCCGTATGTCCGCGATTTCCTAAATTATGTGTGTTTTTGAAGCCAAGTCCGCGATTTCAAGAATTAAGAGGTCATTTTGGAAGCTATGTCCGCGATTTAAAAAAAATAAGGTATTTTTGAAGAGGCTATGTCCACGAAGAAGAATAATAAATAAGAATGAGTATTATTGTGTCATATCAAATTGTCCTGGGAATAGGAAAAAGGGGTATTTTGAACAAAATGTGTCCTCGTTTTGGGGGACCATTCAGTAAGTGTCTTTGAAATGGTAAAAAAAAGGGGGGTTATTTTCAGATAAAATGTCTGAGCTTTTGTGCAGGAAGGGGGGGGGGGGCAAATTAGCAAAATTGTCCGTGAAACGCCGTCAAATAGGGGGTATTTTAAAATCCTGGAACGATCATGTGTTACCCCTCTGAATACGACGAGAGAACACCGGGCTTACACACACACACGTTTAAAATGACCACTGTCACAAAATGCATAAGTGTGTATAAAAATCGCTGACACTTTTTAACCCTAGGCTATATTCGTTTTTAATCAAACCTTCAGAATTTTTTTTTCGAGGACTGAGGGCGTCCCCTGGAAAAGATCACATAATATACGTTAAGGCTTCATATGTATTCATGCTAGCCAGAGATTTTAAATCCATGGGCAATACTTTCTCAAATCCATTTTAGATAAATGCCTGATTTTGATGGCACAACATTGTTTGCGAAGTGATTAAATTGTTCTTTACTGGTCTACGAATTGATAGTTATTGTGAAAAACATAATTTACAATTATTTTCACTTATCAAATACATATTGTGTGCCTAAATCACAACTCTAAACTAAATTCAAGCCATTTACAAGAAAAAAAGTTGTATTTTTATTTGCCTAAAAGCTTATAACATGCATACTTTGCAATTTTGTATCATAAGTCAGTTTTACACTTTGTTTAGGATATTTAAAGTACCTTTCGATTATTTTTTTACCAAACAGGCTATGTAGACATTTGGATGAATCTTTTAGGCACATTTGATACCAAACATAACACCTAACAACAAAGATAAACCATAATTAGCACCATTTATAGGAAATTAGTCACTTTTCAAAAGTTTTCAATACACTACGCGGAATAAAACACCAATTGTTAACAAGCACATAAGGCCCTTTATGTTCGGAATCAAATATCCCGCTCACTAGGAGCGTGTTCCTGCTGGGGAAGAAACCGCTAATAAACGCTAAGTTTTCCCAGTAGAAATAGGCAGAACCCGGCAATAATCGGTATTTTTGACCTTCACAAACCAGGTTTGGAACCGGCAATAATCGGCAATAAACCCAATAGAAACAGAAAGGCGATTCTTAGCGGTATGTGCCGTGAACCGTGGCACGCTGGGTTATACACATTATTGTGAAGCAATCTTTTTCAGGTGCGGTGGCATTGTTTGCAGTGGCGTAGCTCAGGGGGGACAGAATTTGTTGTGCCCCGCCGAACTTTGTGCCCCCGGCCCACTCTCCGGATGTAGTGCTTATATGCGTAATAGCCATTTAAAAATTACCATTTTTCGCCGGGTTTTTATAAATGAAGGACAATTTTATAGAAAAACCTGATTAAAACCCGGAGAATTGACCATTATATGTTGACTGTGCTGCTTTTTGGACTGACTGGGGAAAAAATTGAGGCAACCTTTGACGAAAATTTTAGAAATCTTGCCCCTCCCTGAAAGAATACCTAGCTACGTCACTGATTGTTTGGTATTACAAAAGGTCAAATGTCATGGCCCATCGACTAGGATCGATAAACTTAGCGGTAACTTTTCGCAAGTAGAAACAGGGGGGATTAAAAACTAACCGATTGGAACTTAGCGTTTATTAGCGTTTACTTTTTGCAGTGCCCCAGCAGAAACACGCTCTAAGTGTACGCCCAGCGCAGGTTAGTGTACACGGCTGCTCTGTGTGATCGTTTGCCCGCCTGTCAATCCTGGTTAATAACAATGACACACACGGGGTGAACCTCGCACACACCCATTTTCCTCTCGTGTAGTAATTGAAAATGTGACTTTTGAAAAGTGACTAATTTTCTTTAAATGGTGCTAATCATGGTTTATCTTTGTTGCTATGTTATGTTTGATATCAAAATGTGCCTAAAAGATTCATCCAAATGTCTATATAGCCTGTTTGGTAACAAAACAACAAAAGTAACTTTAATCGACCTAAACAAAGTGTACAACTTTCTTTTGTTGAGCACTTTACATAGTATTTATGCAAACTTCACAATTATGTGTCACTAGTCAATTCCACTCTATACATCACATGCTAACTTTAAATTTTGTTTTATTCACCAGTCCCTCTCTATACTCTATTTGTCTTCCTCTGGACAGTGAAGTAATTTTACAGGTGCAGCATTTACGCACGCGTATGTATCTTCCATCTTTCTATACGCATGTGTGTATACCAGGCCTCAAATTAAGAAATGGAGTGGGCACTGTAATTTAAGGCAAAATATGAAAGAGGCACCAACTATCTACAAGGCAATTATACGAGGGGGTATCAAAAAGTTCTTGACTTCACCAAGAAATAAAGGAGCCAGAAACTTTTTTTTGATATGTGACCCTTCCGACATCTTTAAAAAGTCACTGTGCAAAGTCACACATTTCTCCCACTTTTTATTATCTGTCTACAGACCGCCATTGTAGAGATCCTCGGATTGACCGCCATTGATAGATCCTCAGATTACCTTAGATTGCGTTATTCACCAAAACAGCAATAAATAGTTTAAAGTTTTGACAGTAAGGGGTTAGCTGGTCATTACAAACCAGCTTGGTGACAATAATCTTATGGGTAACATGGGGTGTACACAGATTGACCACTAATGACCCTACATGACCTTTGACCCCTTTTTGTCAAGTCTTTAAACCATTTATTGCTGTTTTGGGAATAACGCAATCTGATGATCTATCAATGGCGGTCAATATGAGGATCTCTACAATGGCAGTCTGTGGACAGGTAATAAAAAGTGGGAGAAATGTGTGACTTTGCACAGTGACTTATTAAAAATGTCTGAAGGGTCACATATCAAAAAAAGTTTCTGGCTCCTTTATTTCTTGGTGAAGTCAAGAACTTTTTGATACCCCCTCGTATACTTATGAATTAGGTGAAACAGCCAGAAATTAAGGGTATCAAAGCAACTACAATCCTGGAAAAAAGTCTTGGAACGCTTACTCGTTAATAACGGTAAACTATCACTTTCCCCAGTCATCCCGTGCAATGTTGTGGAAAGTTTTCAGCAGTTGTTCAAGGTGTCCCAACATTGATCGATGGGTGTGGGGATGGGAACATTGTTGTCCTATTCAGAGTTTACCAAAATAAACATCATTTAAAGATTAGCAAAATAATTCGAGACATAATGCCCAAAACGTGTAAAGCGTTCCAAGGACTTTTTTCCAAGATTGTAGGTGGTATCAGAGGCAATTGCCTTCGATGCCTTCGATTAATTTGAGTCCTGGTGTATACACCAGCACCTTGAGTAGATGTGCACGTTTATGTGTTGCAATTAGGCCTAAAAAAAAAGGGTTTGATTGGCGTAACATAGAGAGAAAAAAATAGGGTAGGTAGGTCGGATTTTTTTTGATTTTTTTTGATTTTTTTTAAAATCTGTAAAACGTCTATGAAATTTTATATACCAGCACACATATACCATACAGACATAAACAAATGGCACAAATATACATTTTCACTGTGTTTTTTTCTTTTTCACACACACAAAAAAAATTAAAATTAAAATTAAAAAAAATTAAAAAAAAAAAAAAAATGTTTAGGGTCGGGGGTTAAAATAGGGTCAGTCGGGTGCCAATCAAACCTTTTTTTTAGGCCTTAGTGGAATGTCACTGTAATGGATAAATAGACTTTAATATATACAGGGTGACCCCAAAAAATGTTAACACTCCGGGCACATAAGATACATTAAAAGGACAGGAACACACAGGTCTAATCTTGATGTATTATGAAAGCTGAGTAAATAAGCTTTCATTTGCATTTTATTGCGTTCCAATTGGTTATTTAGAACGGGAGATATGCTTCAGCAAACATGAGGAAGCAAAATCGGCTTGGTCCAATCCTCTCAGTATGAAAGTAAAGCTTTTAAGGGGAGACTGAACATGTAAATAAAACCATCACATAGCTTAACTAAATCATAATCGAAATCTGCATCCATATAAGGAATTTCAACATATTTGTGTCAACTTTCATCATAAAGAATTCCATACTATTCTGTTTACTTGTGTACCCTTGCGATCGTAGCCAGAAGCGCTGTAAACAACATTAAAGGCATATTATGTGATCTTTTCCAGAGAGCGCCCTCAATTCATGATTTATTTTTAGAAAGTAGATTTTCTTGCAGATTTACATTTCTGATCATAAATCGTACATACATTCCAAGTTACAGAGCGATACAATTCCTAATTACCTCAAAATCATGGTTTTAGAGTGAAATTAGAGAGAAAATATAAACTGTCGTGTTATCCCGACAGTTTATTTTCACTCTAAAACCATGATTTTGAAGTAATTAAGAATCGTATCGCCCTGTAACTTGTATGTACGATTTATGATCAGAAATGTAAATCTGCAAGAAAATCTGCTTTCAATTTTTTTTTGATGTTGAGGGCGTTCCCTGGAAAGATCACATAATATACCTTTAAAGGCATATTATGTGATCTTTTCCAAGTAGCGCCCTCGATTTTTACTATGAAAGCAGATTTTCTTGCAGATTTGCATTTTTGATCATAATTCATAAAGATCCTCTAAGTAACGATCCTCTAAATAACGATTCCTAATTACTTCAAAATCATGGTTTGAAAATAGAACTGAGCGGTATATACAATCTATTTTTTCAAATTTTACTATATTCACTCTAAAACCATGATTTTGAGGTTATTAGGAATCGTATCGCTCTGTACAGTCCGGGCCGATTTCCCGTTCAGGAAGCATTCCTGAACTGGAAGTATTACCCATAATCCCTTGCGAATGTATATATTGCAAAGTATTTGTTGGTAATACCAAAAATACCAATTTATTAATTTCAACCAAATATGATGGATCTTTGAATCAATAACGATCAGTAAATGAGTCAAATATAAAATAACATGTTTAGTCATAATTAATAGATATTATTGTGGTGATTTTCCTAATTTATTGTAATTATGAAATTGGGCTAATTACAATTACATATTCAAACTCTTTTTAAAAAAAAAGTATGCCTAACACTTTTTTTTCCTTCGACAGAAATTTGCATAATTGTATGATCTTCCACATTACCAAGTTTGAGCATGTCGCAAATTAAAATAACGAATCGATATCCATTTTAGCTTGTAGTCCACTTCATAGACCCTCAAATAAAAATAACCAGATTAAAATGAGCCACCGAATGCTGAGAATGGCAATAAAATCTATCATTATATTATACAACATGTTTCACCCATATTGAAATAGGTCCAGGTTTAATTTGTATGCTACAGTTCTCTTAGCCTTATGAAAAGCGGGTTCCTGTAGAGGACTACCCAAAATATCGCAATGCATTATGGGTAATACATCCATTTCAGGAATGCTTCCTGAATGGGAAATCGGCCCAGACTGCTGTAACTTAGAATAGTTTCATGATTTATGATCAGAAATGTATCTGCAAGAAAATCTGCTTCCAATTTGTTTTCGAAGATTGAGGGCCTCCCCTGGAAAAGATCACATAATATACCTTTAACACAGTGTCAAACCATTGGAACTCTATTTACGAACAAACAAAAACACACAGCAAATACACTGTTGGGTTAATGGTTCTATAACTTATTTCAAAATGTGATTTTGAAGTAAAAATGTGATTTTGAAGTAATTAGGAAACATATTGCTCTATTACTTTAGAAGATATGTAATTTGACCAAAAATTGCATTCTGAAGAAGAAATCAAAGGTGAAAAAGATTGCATAATATGCCGCTTTTAAGAAGAATTAATTTCCTCGTAATATTTATCCTATATTGTTTATTTATACTTCTTTTTCTATTCTTGGTCTGTTCATAATTCATTTGCCTGTTAATGTGTCATAAACTTGTTTGAAAAGAGGAAGGAAACTGAACATAAAAACAAGGAAGGGGAAGTGTTTGTGAATATCATCACTCTCATTAAAACCTTTGTGTAATAGCCTTAGAGAATTCATTAGGGTAATGTTACCTTAGCATGCTTAGAGAGTTCATTAGGGTAATGTTGAAAAAGTTACTTGCAATAGACCATTTCAAATTGAGATCGGAAATCTTCGGAAAAACAGGTCACGTGGAGAAGGTGCGTTGCGCGTTCTTCGCAACAGTTGATCGCATTCACAGCATTGTCCTAGTTGGCTGTCCGCCTAGTGATTTACATACACGCGTGCACACATGAGAAGTAAAATGTGGAACGAGACTATTTTGTTTTTTTATCAACAAAGGCGTTGATCGGCAAATTCCAAATGTATCGAGCAGACGGTAAAAAGTGAAAATATTACCCCAAATCTCTTTCATCTCACCGTCTGTTGTTACTGAAATGCCGCAACATCAACTTTGTGAGGGATACAATCTATCACCAACACCAGCGCAATCAACACACGGGCAGACGGGTGAAAAACACGTTTGTTTTTCTCCGGCACATGGCCATGACCTGTCAGGAGCTGACAGGTCATGTAACCGAGCGTCAAATCACTCGGCTAATCGGAAGCATTCGGGTGGTCGTATATTTTTGGATTTGAAATGGTCTATACTTAACATAAACTTACACATTTTTGTATCATAACATGACAACTTGTCAAATTTGTATCAATAGTCAGTCCCTATCTATACATGAGATACAAACTTTTCAATTTGGTCTTTTAAGTCAGTTCCTCACTATACATGTCACAAAACGTGTTAACTATACAATTTTGCATCATTTGTCAGTTTCTTTGTACATCCATAACAAGCAACTTCACAATTTTGTGTCAGTCTTCACTTCCTCACTTTTTAACATGCAAATATACAATTTTATATCACTAGTTAGTCCCTATCTATACATAATGTTACAATTGCATGATTAGTTAGTTGGTCCCACTTAATACATAACATGCAAACAAACAATTTTATATCACTAGTTAGTCCCTATCTATACATAACGTTACAATTTATTAGTTAGTTGGTCACGCTAAATACACAGTTCAACAAAAGTAAGTTCCGGCCCTTTAGATTATGCCTGATATTTTTAAAATGAGTTACTCCATCGAAACGATTTTTGGCACACATAATGTATGTGTGCACAGCAATGTTGTGACGCTGATTTACAGTTTTCTCAGTATTTCAATATCTATCATTTAGGCCGTAAAATAACGTTCTCAAATAGTTAAAAATAAACAACCTGATAATAGATGCAGTCAAGTTGGCAGACGGAAGCATGTATAAAAAGACATGCTAAATTTTGAGATGAAATGCATAATTCATTTCTATAAATTATAAAAATAAAAGTTTCTTTTATAAATATTTCACCCAGCATTCTTTTAGACAAATTGCCAGGTGTCAATTTTATTAAGAAGGGCGTATGTTGTGACGCAGATTTACAGTTTTCTCAGTATTTCAATATCTATCATTTAGGCCGTGATTTACTTGAACTGGCAACACCGTACCGCCGTCTTCAAAATTCAATTCCGAATACGTGGACACCAACATTGTTCAATGCAAGTCAACGCAACACGCTGAGTGGAAGTCATAATAATTTAGGCCATGTAATCATTTATACAACAGGTGAGTTTCTGATTTACAGAAACTCAGTTTGGTTCGCTTCATGTTACTTTTATAAAGGATTAGTCTGAGTGTGCAGTTTACTATATATTTGAGTGAGTTGAACTTTCCGTTATGAATAAATATTAATGCATTTACGTTAAACTTAAAAGCTTGTCCGTTATAATTATTCTGTGTGTTTGGTCCCCCTCTCCGCCATGCGAGTATTTCCCTAAAAGCATGTCATCAAAGCAACACTAGAACGGGGCTATAACTATGCAGTTGTTGTGCTGCTTGAATGAGCACACATTGAATGGAGGAGTACCTCAATTCAAAAGTTGCTAAATGATGTATTGAAGGAGGATGGTTAAGCAGCTTGAACCAGGGTCTTTGCTTGAATACCGCATTTTTCACCTTTTGAAATGAGGTATTCCTCCAGTCAATGTGTGCTCTTTCAAGCAGCACAACAACTGTGCGGTGTTCAAGCAAAGATCCTGGTTCAAGACCCTGGTTCAAGTTGCTTAATCCTCCTCCTTCAATTCATCATTTAGCAACTTTTGAATTGAGGTACTCCTCCATTCAATGTGTGCTCATTCAAGCATTACAACACCTGCGTAGTTATAGCCATGTTCTAGTGTTGCGATGGAGTAACTCATTTTAAAAATATCAGGCATAATCTACTAAAGGGGAACTTGTTTTTGTTGAATTGTGTATATACATGCAAATTTTCCAATTTTGTATCATTGACCGATCTCTCTAACATGCAAACTTCATAGTTTTAAATCAGAAGTCAGTACTTCCACATGCATACTAATTGCATCATTCGTCAGTCTCAATACATAATATGCAAAGTTGACAATTTTGTGTCATTAGTTGATCTCTATCTATATGTGAAGTATGGACTTTTCAATTTGGTATCATAAGTCACATTCATAACATACAACTTCACAATTGTGTATCATTTTAACCTAATGTGCAAACTTAACAAATTTATATCATTGACCGATTCCTCTAACATGCAAACTTCAAATATTCAATCATAAGTCAGCAATTTTAAACATTGCATAACATGCAGAATTTAAAATATACACAGTCCCTTTCTATACATACAATGCAAACTGTACAATTTGGTATTATAAGTAAATTCCTCAATATATGCATGCAATTTCACAATTTTGTATTGTTTGTCAGTTACATTTTTAGATCCATAAAATGCAAACTTTACAATTTGGTATTATATGTCAATTCCTCAATATATACATAACATGCAACTTCACAATTTTGTATCATTTGTCAGTTACATTGTAGATCCATTACAGGCAAATTTGACCATTTGGTATTGTAAGTCAGCTTCTCAATATATCAAACATGCACATTTTTGCCAAAATGTCAAAATTGCCTGAAATGAACTTAATTTAGTCTGAATTTGAACTTTTCAGACCAATTTTAAGCTCATTTTAGGTAATTTATACATTAAAGTCAACATTTCTGATTGGTTGGGGACAAAATGGGGTGACGCTCAAGCTGATTGGGAGGGGGGTTGCAAAGATTGTAACTAGGGGTGCATTTGCTCTCCATGCCTCCCCCTATTGCAGACAAGTTTTGGTGCATATATGCCACAATTGTCTGTGTATGCTGCTCTAGTACCGAGCTGTGTACATAGCGAGGTTTAGAGGGGCACAGTTACGGGATTATTGAGGAGGCATAAGTCTAGTGCTGTTTGTATGTTGTGATTACTTTTCAGTGAGATAAAACACCAATTACGAAATGACAATCATATTAAAAAGTACATCCATTATAAAGCATCATATCATAATAGGCCTATACAGTATCCTGTTCAATTAGACTAAATATTATGTTTTTAAGATTTTAATACTGTAAAAGCCAATATTTTCGCGTACAGATATTTTTGAGCATTTTGATACCATAGACATTTCGCGAAAATAAAACCACCGCAAAAATTTCAGCTTTTACAGTATATCATTTTACTTTAAAAAAAAGTATTATACAGTGAAACAAATTGTGCATAACATGATCAATAGAAACTTGAAATATAGAATTTTAAAATGGGTTATTGGTTCCATACAGGCTTATTAAATTATTTTATCCAAGATTGACATCCGTGGATCCAATCTGGTCTTCAAAATATAACAATTTACATCAAAACTATGTACAATATGTGTACAGCCACGGCAAAAGGGTGCAATTGTCCCTCATTGAAAAAGTTGAGATACCAATACCAACAAAGGGAGCTTATTGAATGCTTCAAAATGATATAGTTGTGGTCAAGAGTGGATACTGCTTTCTGATTTTATGAAGACAAATTACTGACAAAGTGTCTTTATTTTCTTTGTTTTTCCATGCGTAATTCCATCAATATTTTAAAATGTATTTTACCGACAACTGCACCCTGTTGCAACAACAGTACACATATGATGATCATTATTCGGAGCGTATATCATTTTCTAGGTTGCAGAAGATGCAATCCAATCAGGATTTGAACCAGCGCCATTTAAATCAATCTTTCATGTCTATAACATACTGGTTTCATAAGTATGTGTATTTTGGTAGGTTGGGTCGCGTGATGCCTGCAGGTTTTCATTATCTATTTCTTCATATAGGGCAGATGCTCTTACTTCATCTTGATCTACAGAGCTAGCAGCTTCTTGGTCCTGGTCCGTCTGAGGATCGCTCCGTCCCAGTGCTCGAGACTTTCTATACCTCAGAATAACAAGTACAGTAATAGCTGTGAGTATAACAGCGCTTATAATGCCAGCTGTTACGCCTTGAGCCAGTTTTTCTAACCAACTGTATGACCCATAGTTAATGCTCCCTTCTGAATCAGTTGGTGACAGTAGTGGTGTAGATTCAGGCCACGATGGAGATGTTGTTGTTGCTGTTTGTGATGTTAGAACTGTTATAGGTCCAGCAGCACATGAACGATAAGCAGTCAGAAAAGTATCGCTTGTCATAAAACAGAAGAATGTAGCGTTATTGTCACCCATAGTGATTGTTCTTGTCACAGTTGCATTACCAAGCTCCTTTGTGGTGCCATCTGGTCTTTGGAGTATTAGTTGCAGGTTAACATTTGGTACAGATTCTCCAACCTTGCAGTTAAACGTGGCTTCTGTTCCATTATAGAAGATGGTTTCATTTATCACATTGATAGATGGAGTTCCGATACTGCATTCTGGGTAATTTAGAGCTGGTAGGTATGAATCTATGTTGACAATGTTGACATTGCTAACATATGTAAATGTATAGTATCCATACACGCCATCCCTATGACCATAAATTACAAGCTGACATTGATAAATTCCTCATCCTCTTGCACTGCATTCCTTATGTGAAGTATGTATCGTCCATTAGAATATCCAACCGCATACTTTGGTGATTCTCCTTCTTCCACTGCCCCATTAATAGTTAATGTTCTGTTGGAAAATATCCACCTGATTTGTGGATTATAAATGCTCACCTCTGGCAATGTAACTGTACATGATACCCATACAACTGGCCCATAAGTCTTTGATCTACCAACCTGTGGGGATGATACTTGAACTGATTGTGCTATAGCGAGACTAACAAGTCCAAGAGTTATCATCATAACCAACAGAGATGCAGTAGTGGTATTCAGCATATTTGTCTGATTTGGTGAATTCATGATGGGTGCATCTATATTCCATTTACCAATATTGGTAGTCGGTTAATGATAGCATCCAATGGCGAGCAAATATATTAATATATTAAGTGAAATTTGGTTATGATAATTGAGCGCATGCAATACACTTTCATACTATATTGTAGTATTGTAGTTTAACTTCCTTTGACCTTGGTAGGCTTATGTCTGTCAGGAAATAGTTGGTAACCTGTGAGGGCAGTACATATAACATGTATGATTAAATACAGACGACGATGGTCACGCGGAACCTAAATTTTGAATTCATATTGGAATAACACGTAATCGCGAATGTTAATCTTATCATTTTTACAAATTCATCAGAGGGTAGAAGATTTTTTTTTCCTATCCAAATCGTAAATGCTATTTTCTAAATTATTTTCATCGTTAACCGGGCGATGACTGTTAAAAATATTTCAAAATGGCATACTCCCGTTGCCATGAACGATGAAATCGCGTGGCCATCGTCGTCTAATTAAATACAGAGCAATGCTGCCACATTGTTTCAATCTGGCAACATGATGTAAAAACACAGGCTGGCAATGATAACTAGCCTAGTTCTTTGTATTTGGATATAATTACACATACAGATTGTTGCTCATGGAAAACATTAATATTCATAGTTTGTGCTGGAGTTTATTTCAAGCGCCAATTATGACAAATTGATTTGATTGATTCATTTTTCCACTCAACTTAATTTGGGTTCATATTGATTGCTATCTACCTTACTGAAGATAAGAATGTTATCCATTTGTTTGCTATCTACTGAAGATATGAATGCTATCCATTTGTTTGCTATCTACTGAAGATATGAATGATACCCATTTGTTTGCTATCTACTGACGATATGAATGATACCCATTTGTTTGCTATCTACTGAAGATAGGAATGCTATCCATTTGTTTGCTATCTACTGAAGATAAGAATGTTATCTATTTGTTTGCTATCTACTGAAGATAGGAATGCTACCCATTTGTTTGCTATCTACTGAAGATATGAATGCTATCCATTTGTTTGCTATCTACTGAAGATATGAATACTATCCATTTGTTTGCTTCCTACTGAAGATATGAATGATATCCATTTGTTTGCTATCTACTGAAGATAGGAATGATATCCATTTGTTTGGTATCTACTGAAGATATGAATGATATCCATTTGTTTGGTATCTACTGAAAATATGAATGATATCCATTTGTTTGCTATCTACTGAAAATGTGAATGATATCCATTTGTTTGCTATCTACTGAAGATATGAATGCTATCCATTTGTTTGCTATCTACTGAAGATAGGAATGATATCCATTTGTTTGCTATCTACTGAAGATATGAATGCTATCCATTTGTTTGCTATCTACTGAAAATATGAATGCTATCCATTTGTTTGCTATCTACTGAAGATAGGAATGATATCCATTTGTTTGCTATCTACTAAAGATATGAATGATATCCATTTGTTTGCTATCTACTGAAAATATGAATGCTATCCATTTGTTTGCTATCTACTGAAGATAGGAATGATATCCATTTGTTTGCTATCTACTGAAGATATGAATGATATCCATTGTTTGCTATCTACTGAAGATATGAATGATACCCATTTGTTTGCTATCTACTGAAGATATGAATGATATCCATTGTTTGCTATCTACTGAAGATATGAATGCTATTGATTTATTTGCTACATACTTAAAATGGGATAGTTATCCATTTGTTTGCTATCTACTGATGATAGGAATGTTATCCATTTGTATCCAAACACTGCAAGCTGAGGAGAGGTATAAAAAATACAAAAACAAACTAACTCACATTATTCGTCTTGCAAGGAAAACATATAATACTGACCAACTTCACAAACTCAAGCACGATCTTACAAAAACATGGAAGTTCCTGAACACAATCACTGGCCGGAAACGCAAAGTCAACACATTACCGAATCACTTCACTCACAGCAACACAACCTTCACTGATCCCGATGACATTACTAACAAATTTAATGACTATTTCACCAACCTTGGAAAAAATCTTGCTAATAAAATCCCTCCACCGGACAAACCCTTTACCGCTCACCTTTCCAATAGCCCACTCAACTCATTCTTCTTCAACCCAATAACTCTTCAAGAACTGCACGACCTGCGTCACCTTCTTAAATCCGGTAAGAGCACGGGCACAGACAACATCGATCCCGGTATTGCTAACAAATCATTTGATCATATCACAACACCTCTTCTGCACATTTTAAATCAATCACTTCTCACGGGTATTGTACCACATAAGCTCAAATCTGCAAAAGTCATCCCTGTCTTCAAAAGCAAAGACCAGCACAGCATCACTAACTATAGACCTATTTCCGTATTGCCACCCTTCTCTAAGATACTTGAGAAAATAGTCCACACCAGATTATATAATTTCCTGGACAAAAACAACACTCTTGTCAATGAACAATACGGATTCCGATCAAAACGCTCAACCTACATGGCACTTCTTGAACTTACTACTAACCTCACACATGCACTCAAAAAGAAAGATCACACCATGGGTATATTCCTAGACCTGTCGAAGGCATTCGACACAATAGACCACAATATTCTCCTTGCCAAACTGCACCACTATGGTATTAGGGGCATCGCATTAGAATGGTTTAAAAACTATCTCACCCACCGCACCCAATCTGTACACGCACTTAATCACCAATCAACCACACGGAAAGTCACTGTTGGAGTTCCGCAGGGATCCATCTTAGGACCCCTCCTTTTCATTATCTACATGAATGACATAACTAACACAACTAATGTGCTAAAACTCATCCTCTATGCAGACGACACAAACATCTTTCTTTCTCACTCAAACCTTGATTCACTTTACTATAACATGAACACTGAACTAACCCACATCACTGACTGGTTCAGGGCAAATAAACTTTCATTAAATGTCTCTAAAACTAACTACATGCTTTTTTCACCTAAAACTCCCCATCACTCTAACAAAATCACAATTGACAATCAAGACATCTCACAAGTCCACACCACTAAATTTCTTGGTATCACCATAGATGATAAACTCACTTGGAATCACCACATTAATTCGATTATCACAAGGGCATCTCACGCCATAGGTACCATCTACAGAGTTAAGCATCATCTTCCTCACCACATTCTGAAATCACTTTACAACACGTTAGTTCTTCCACACATCAGCTACTGCAACATCATTTGGGCTTCGAATTACCAGTCTAGACTCACCAGCATAAATATCACTCAGAAATGGGCCATTCGCACAATAACAAACTCACGTCGCTGGGCACACACCTTACCTCTCTTTCACAATCTCAAAACATTAAAAATCACCGATATCAACCAGCTTCAAACGGCACTGTTTATGCACGACTACTTCTACAACAACCTTCCTCCTAACTTCGCAAACTATTTCACCACAAACCGACAGATTCACACACATTACACTAGACAAGCACACAAATTTCATCTTCCTCTCCCAAAGACCACCGCTGAAAAACATCAGATCCTATACCACGGTGCTAAGCTTTGGAACGATCTTCCCAACACACTCACAAATATCACAAATAAACAATCATTCAAAAGACAGCTCAAGCATCATTATATTTCCACTTATGTTACACCTTCAACACACACACTTTCTCATGACAACACATAATTTTGTTCTCTAGCCTCCCTTTCTTTCTTTCTTTCTCCATCCTTCATTTTCATTCTCTCTTCTTTCCCGCTTTAGTCTCTTCTACCTCTTGAAGTTCGCATAGTCAATGACCTGCTTTTCTTTGGCAACCATTTGTATTTTGACTCGTTCAATGTTCCTGTCTCTTTGTTATGTATTGGTTTAGTTCTGTTTTGTTATGTTTTTTTGTTATTTTCTGTGTAGTCTCTGTTTTTGTCTTGTCCTGTTTTGCTCGTATGTTGTTGTTTTGTTTTTGTTTTCATATGGTCTACATTCATTTCTTGTTTTAAGGGTCCCCATATTATAAGCCCGCTATCAGGGTTTCTTTTGGGGCTCCTAGCCTCTTTATCACATTGTGTTATTATTATATCTTCTGTATTCATATTGCTGAATAAATTGAATTGAATTGAAAAAAAAAAAATTGTTTGCTATCTACTGAAGATAACAATATTAGCCATGTTAACATTTTGGCCATTTGATGTAGTGATTGGTTCTGTGATTCCTGGTATCTTTGAAAGTTCATAGTTAAATGCCACTATAGTCAGATTTATAATTGAATGAACTGATTGAAGCGGCGTGTTGCATACATTGTTTGAAGCCTGCACAAACATAAGCGTGATAATTTGAGGCGCGATCATCTTTGTTATGCGTATGTGTTGTTTGTTCAATTATTAATTAGACTATACAGGGTGAGTCAATAGTGGAAAGAAGTCATCTTGTTTTCAGAACCAAGTTGATGTGTGAACATTTTCAAACGTTATATGAATGACATATTTGTTACTTATTTCATGAGAAAAATTGAAGTCAATCGCATTTTTCGTTTGCCTTTGGAGAACCTTTTTACCCATGCACCCATTTCACATGCTTGTCCACGAAACGTCCAAAACATGGATAAGATTTTTTGAAATGTGTCTCTCATTAGAATTTAAAAATTCGAGTAAATTTGTGATGTAATTTAAACATAATGCATTCTTTCTTGTTTACATGGGAGATAAAATAATAAAGTTTGTGCTCAATAAAGCCCAAACTCTTTTAACCATCGAAGCGGTAATTGTCAATGGTCATTGTCACGGTCGTTTTTAAGGATAATAATAATTCTCAGGAGGATGATCCCGAATCTTGCAGAATAGACTCTTCCGAGTCTGGTCAGAAAGACAAAAATCTCATTGAACTCCCAATTCTTGAATCTAAAGAGAACAGCAATGATGTACAAGTCAATCTAGATCTGAGTAAAGAACAAAATTGTCAAATAAGAAGGCTAGTCAATAGTTATCAAGATATCTTGACTGACTTGCCAGGAAAAACCAATCTAGGGGAACATGATATAAAATTGAATGACAGCAATCCTGTTAGGCGAAAACCATACCCCGTTCCACATGCTGTGAGAAGTAAGGTTCAAGACGAAATTGAATCCATGATCAAACAAGGCATTGTTGAACCTAGCGATAGTCCATATGCTAGTCCTCTGGTAATTGTAAAGAAACCAGATGGGAATGATCGATAATGCGTAGATTATCGATTTGTCAATGCAAAAACAGTGTTCGACGCCGAACCAGTACCTGATCAGTCCGAAATCTTTGCTAAACTAGCAAATGACCGATATTTCACAAAAATCGATCTAAGCAAGGGTTATTGGCAGATTCCGATGAAAAATGAAGTCAAGCATATAACCGCGTTTATCACCCATCATGGGTTATTCCAATTCAACACTATGCCCTTTGGATTGGTAAATTCAGGCGCTAGTTTCAGTCGTATTATGAGAACACTTCTGAAAGGTCTTGATCACGTTGATAATTATATCGATGATATTTTGATTCACACTTCCACATATGAAGAACATATCCAGCTTCTCAAAGAAGTTTTCAAACGCCTCAGAGCTGCTGGACTAACAGCTAGACCGTCAAAATGTTTTATCGCATTTTTTGAGGTCGAGTTCTTAGGTCATGTTGTTGGGAGAGGTCAAGTAAAACCTAGGCCAGCAAAGATCGAAGCTGTACAAAAGGCAAATAGACCTGAAACCAAATCTCAACTAAGATCATATTTGGGGTTGACCGGTTATTATAGGGCATACATTCCTAACTATGCTATCATAGCCGCCCCACTCACTGATAAGACCAAAAAGGGTGAACCAAACAAGATTCGATGGGGAGAAAGTCAAGAAATTGCTTTTGAATCCTTAAAGAGTAAACTTGTAAATTCACCGATTTTACATTTACCAGACTTAACCAAACCGTTTATCTTGAGAACTGATGCAAGTGATATTGGCATGGCAGCAGTACTAATGCAATATGTAGATAACGACAAATTCCCGGTCGCATACGCGAGCAAAAAGTTGTCATCTTGCCAACGCAACTACTCAGTTATAGAACGAGAGTGCTTAGCCATAGTGTGGGCCGTACAGAAATACGAACCATACCTCTACGGTACACAATTTACCATAGAAACAGATCATCAACCTCTGAAGTGTGTACAAAAGTCAAAGGTGGCAAATGGGCGCATTATGTGTTGGGCTCTTGCTTTACAGCCCTATAGATTTCGCATTGAGGCAATCAAAGGTAGTGACAACATAGGCGCCGATTTTCTAAGTAGGGCTGTTGCGTCATTAAATTAATTTGATATTTAATAGACATAAGTCTATAATCACCCTTAGTGTTGAATATCAGGTGTTTGATAGAAAATCCATTTGCATATTCAGATATAATATTGTTCAAGTTGGAAGTAACATTAATTAGTATTATCCCTTTTAGGACAAATGTTTATAACATTTATCTTAAATGGGGGGTCATTGTCACGGTCGTCTTTAAGGATAATAATAATTCTCATTACTATGTACTATTTGTTTGGCGCACGCGACATTATAACGTATTACTGTCACTCACCCCGCGTATCGATACGACGGGCTATGCTTATCTTAGTAACGGTTGCTATAAACGCGATCGGGCACTAGTGATACCGCGCAAAATTCAAAAGCATGTACACGCTTTGTAACATCAGACAAGACACACATCAGATGTGTTTTTCTCATCTCTTGACTCTTCTTTATTTGCATCGGATGTAAATAAAATATCTAAGCAAAAGGTAGCTTAGACAAAACGTGTACAGTCCCATGATATATGCAGACGATTAAAGGGTTAATCGGAAAGCAAGAGGAGATAATGTGAAGATGCACAACACCCATTAGCAATAACATTGTAATTACCTGATTTGGTCATTCATCTATGATATATGAATGGTAAGCTAAACTGTTGTATATTTAATTAAGTTTTTCTGTATTAATTGTTATAAAATGTGAATATTATTCAAGTGAATTCTACCAGGCATTTTAGTCCATGTTCAATAAATAGTATTAAAATATTGTATATAAAAGATGTATCAACTTTCCGGCTTCGATCACCATAGAAATGTATAAGCCGTACACACGACTAATCGCAAAACTGTAAACATTGACATACAAGTGGAGATTTGCACTGATCCGTATCAGATCATTTGAGGATAAAGTCGTGTTCCATAAATCAATGCTGGATCTCGTTGAACGGAAGCTTGATTATAATTTGATTGTATTACACATGTTGTGTGAAAATAAAATGGATAACATTGATTGAATTGAATGATCCATTGAGCCAGATAATATTGTGATATTTTATGATAAATTATATGTTGTACAAATTATATAAATGTATGCAGGGTATGTCATTTTATGCATTGTTATTATTAGACATTTTGGGTTGTGTTACTTTATTTTGTAGGCCTTCAATCTGGGTCCGGAGTGGACATCACATAGCCTGCATTCCAATACAAGAGTACCACCACGCATACTTCTATTAGACTATTAGATGTTAAACGCGAAAAGACATTACCCGGATAAACGCAAATCACAGAATCTATAATCGCGGGAAAGCGTATGAAGAAACAACGTTACCATGGTTACACGTCATCGTTTGTCTTCGAGGTATTTCCATAACGATAAACTTTGATTGTCCATATTGATTTGCATATTACAAAAATATGAAATGTTGATTTGATGAATTGTATGTGTAATATATGACATGATCCCTTATCAATCGAAGGATTGATTAATTGCTGTGAAACAGACATTTTACCTCGATCATCAAAACCCCAATGAGTAATGAATCGATGATCTAATTAGATACTATTGGATTGCACATAATATACAGTCCTTACATGAATGAGAATTTATTTTTAAATGATAATCTGCTCATGACAACAGAATGTACTATAATGATTTATGTCGATATATATACAACTGTATATGAATTATGAGAATATGTATTTATAGATTAAAGATTGATATTTGAATATTATATATATATATCGTGTACCATTATTTTGTATAATCCCTCGTGTTACATCAAGGTTCCAGTGTTATGATTAGGACAATTTATAATTCAAATAATGAACCTGACAGTCATTGTCATTTAATTGTGGGCGTCCTTGGTTACCGATTGACCATTCACGGCCACTTCCGGGTGCCCGCGAGCAGCTCTTTGTTTGATTGTTTTGCTATGCCCATTTGGTACAATTTGTACCTCATTCGCTTTGTGGTTTCCATACTATGAGGATCTGATTTTAAATAAAACCACTCCCACCCTCCCATATTCATTTTGCTTTACCCCATCTGCATGGTTGCTTAATCTATTGTCCAGTTGCTATCGATCATTTAATTCTGTTTCATTAGCCGATTTGCGTTGCTTTTTTTTTTCCTTCTCTACTAATCCGGGTGTATTTGATTTATTCCTTCCAAATTTTTATTGATTTTTTGCCATTTTCTTAAATTAGGTTTTGTTCCTCTTTCAATTGGGCCCGTTTTTTGTTTCGTTGGTTGTTTCAGATTGGTTGTTTTGTTTTTGTTTTTGTTTTTGTTTTTTAACAAAAATAAAAAAATAAAAATTAACTAAAATACCCGAAATATATATATTTTAATTAGGCATAATTAGCCTTAGCTTAGGCCTTTGTTCCTCAGTGTATCCTGTCATGTATATTGCCCTTGCGGCTTACCTAGGGGGACCAATTGCCACAATGGCCTCGGGTCTTAATTTCCCTTATCCCAGGCTATCGTTTCTTGTTGTACCATAGGCCTGTATCTTGCCTTTCGGCTTACCCTGGGGGGACAATTGCCATAATGGCCCAGTCCTTAATTATCCCTTATTTCAGGCCTTTGTTCTTTGATTATCCCAGGCCTGTATCTTGCCCATGCGGCTCAACCATGGGGGACCAATTGCCATATCGGCTCCGGCCTTAATTATTAATTATTCCTTATTTTTAGGCCTCTGTTCCTTGATATTCCTAGGCCTTTATCTTGCCTTAGCGGCTTACCATGGGGACCAATTGCCATAATGGCTTCGGTCTTAATTATTCCTTATCCTAGGCCTACTATTCTGTGATTATCCTAGGCCTGTATCCCAGTGATTCAATTGACATAATGAGTTTGGTTTCACTGTTTTGGGCCTTGGGTTTTTGCTGTCCCTTGGCCTTCCAAGTGTAATAATTGTAGTTACCACTTGTTCTACTGCATGATGTAGTGGATGGCAAATATTGTAATTTTAAGGAAAAAATTTTCAGGGATTTAAATCCCAATTATTCTCTTTAATATAAGAAATATTTATAAATGGTAAAAGAAAGTTATTCAATTTATTATGAAGTCAAAAGAAATGTATTACTGCTTCATCCTATAATTGGTATTATATTAATTAGGCCAACTCATTTAGAGTTCAACTAGTTAATTACCGTTCAAAAATCAATTTTCTGAAACTATCACTTGATAAGATTTCATCGGTGGTAGGGCTGTTGGTCACTTACCCATTCCCCCCAGATTTGATTATTTTATATTTCAAATTGATGATTTACAAATTGAATAACATTGAAAGAAAGCATTGATAAATTAGGCCAAGTTTATTTAAAAGTTATAACCATCTTTAAAAATAGTTGGAATTCTGTTGAGCTGTTCTCTAAGTTTATGTCCCTTAGGTATATCACTAGGACCCCCAATTATGGTTTGATAATTTTGTATTATTATCCTTTTTTGTACTCGTATCTTTTGTACGGCCAAACACCAGTTGGCATTTTGGCTAACGGTTTGTTCAATTTAAAAATATTTATCAATGTAGTATAAGGGCTGATGCCCCTGCTAAATTATGTATCAACTATTCAACTTATGTAAATGTAGTTGTGTAATAAAATCTAATTGGTATAGAGCCTCAGGGCTATATAATCTATGGGCTCTATAATGTCTTTGGCTGTGTTTTCCCGCTGTCTAAGGGTAATCAATTTACATAATCCATGCTATGAATTGCTTATAATGTTCTAAATTTGAATTAAAATGAAATTATTCCAAATTTTTGTTAGCAGGATATTTAAAAGTGAACATGAAATGTGTGCAATTACAATTGAAAATTGCTATGCTCGTGGACAAACAAGTAAACTGGGTTATGCAGCAAACGGGTTCACCAAAGACAAACGAAAAATGCGACTGACATCATTTGTTCACATAAGGGGTGACTCAAGGAAGTCACTTTTTGAATTTTGTGAGAGCTGTAATTATTAAAACTAGCGGGCATCCGCGCTTTGCGCGGACCCACTAGAAGATTTCACGGGGAGGTTAGTAAACAAAGCGTAAGCAAATTTGATACAATATCAAGAACATGTCCTACATGTATACATAATCGTGAAATTTCCGAAATGCAATTAAGCAAATTTCGACTTTAACCCCTGCACTAGATATATACTGTGGTGGCCCAGTGGCTTTCCTTGCGGACGTTAGTCCCGTGGCAGGCGCATGCACGATAGGCCTTTCCCGTCAGGCGGCTTGGTGGCACGGCCCCATTCGCCATTACGTTTCATGCAACGCACGCAAGAGGTCGGGTTTTGACAGGCTGGTGTTGGTTAAAAAATTCCCCACCCTCCCACCCTTTTGAGGGGCGAGAGAGAAAAACAGTTGGCTATTCGTATCGATTGTTTTTAGATGGGATGTCTCACAAACGGGACATAGAATCCCGGGTAGCAGTGGTATTTTTTCGACGCAAGAAATTGGAATATTAAATTGCTAATTATGAACGATGGATCTAAATTAAATAAACTAAAGGTATCACAAATTGAACATCTTAAAAGATTTAAGGTGGTAAATGAAAGATGTGTTGAAAATGTGGGATACTGTCAAGTATTACAAATAATATGATTGATTAGTTTCATTACATGAGTTAATTATATGCACATTTCGATCCTTGGGAATTGCTCGGAGCAGGATTTGGTTTGAGCATTAGGAAATTTACTGACAGAGTCAGCGAAAATTGGCACAACCAATTTCTATATAATGATGAGTTGTATTTTGAGACTCGGATTTGGCTATATTCAATTCTGACGGTTTGATTAAATTAATAACAAATGGACGCCTAAGTCATGGGCTAGGTTTTGCTTCGGCACCTCGCGTTGTCATATGATGCTGGTGCGTAAGGGTAGGTAATTCGTGACCACCCTGACGATCGGATAAACTTGAAATTTGATTTGACTTAGGCAGAGGTTTCACTTCGGCGTTACACGTGTTTTTGCACGTTATCGCTTAGGGGCGAGGAATTCGCACCTGCCCCGTCGATTGTGGTAAAATGTTATTATTCTGGGGGGCCTTGTGCCGTGTTTGTATGTTATGAATTGAATATCGTGTGATAGCCATTATCAATAAAAGCGATCTCTTGCATTGCATGGTGATGTCTGCTAAAGATAAATCTTCTGCGTCCTGCCTGTGGTTTCTAGAGTCAGGGGGAAATCCAAACGGGCCCTAAATAATCCGAATATCGCAGGTGCTTTTGATAATCCAGGTATACATGTGCCTTAAAGTAGGTAGGCCTACCTTTGTCTTTCCAGATATCTATGGAGGCCTCCCATGTGACCTGAAATGCAGGTACCCGTTGTCCCATTATATCCAAGGACCCCATAGGCCTAAGCCCTACCCCTAATCCAGTTACCACAGGTGCCCTTAATGGCACCGGATACCACATAATCCAGGTACTGCAGTGTGCCGTTATATCGAGATACCCAGGTGCAGCGGCCTTACTGTATCATTCAAGTAACTTGAATTAATCGTGGGTGCCGAAGATAGCGGGCAGTAATAGCTAGTCATACCACAAAAGGCAGAGGTGAGTAATATCAAAGCGTTGTTTATATAAATATCAAGAGTATGTCCTTATTCAGGTACCCAGGGCAGGTACCTAAAGTGCCCTTGATATAATGTAAGTGACATGGTACTCTTAATACACCATGCGCCTAGGCCCAATGTGCTCTTAAATAATACAGATACCCATGTTCCTAATCCAAGTACTCCACATGTTCTTAATACACCGGTTGCCCATAGGCCTAGGCCCTACCCCTCACAGATGGCCTTAATAACCCAGGTACCACCTTTGCCGGCATTATATCCATACCAATTTACCCGTATTATATCCAGTTTATAATGGAAAGCGCAGGTATAGGTGCCGAAGCTATAATAGCGGGTGGCTAGTCACATCAAAACGTATAAAGATGAGGGTATTGTAAAACAGCAATGTACAGTTTGCGCCACAAACACGTACACACTTTGTCTGCGTCATTACGTGTGCGCCGAATTGCGTGCGCCATGTTAAACGCGGTCGCGCAGCAACAACAACGGTTGGTAGGATACCACCAGTTTATTTATCGTTAGCAAACTCCGCGTTCATCTATGTTATTAATATGAAAGTGTCACTTTAAGATCTGCGTAAGAGTTTTTGTTTACATTTTAGAAAATGTCGTAAAATATTTTAATTTGTTGGACGTATAGTCCCGTATAAATGCTTGTTACTATGCGTTCTTTAAGAATAACAAACAGCCGCATGAAGAGGTTTTTTGCAAAAGGGCCTTTATCCACTTTGGCTCTTATTGAGAAAAAGTCAAAAAACTGTTTCTCAATATTCAAGTTGAGCAATTGAAAAACTGAATGGATTATGAAAGAGGTACACTACATACTAATTGAAATTGAAATAAATTTAAAATGTGCTAGTTTTCGATTTTTTTAAAATCATGTTTACATTTTGTGAACATTTGGATGTAGGCCCTTTTGCAACAAAACTCCATCTGTTTGTACATAGAGAAAAAATACCACACAAAAAAAATCATTTATTTTAATCATTTAAAAAAAATAAGATTGATATAGAAATCTATAGGTCACAATCATATGTTTCAAGGAAATAAAGTCATTTTTTACAAAAAGACCTACATCTCATTGTAAACAGCCATTGAAGTTGTTGTTTTGTTGCAAAAGGGCCTGTATCCCGATTTAATTCTGGATACAGGCCTTTTTGCAACAAAACAACAATTTCAATGGCTGTTTACAGTGAGATGTAGGTCTTTTTGAAAAAAATGACTTTGTTTCCTTGAAACATATGATTTTTCCCTATACATTTCTATATCTAACTCATTTTTGAAAAAAATGCACCATAGCCCTTTTGCAACAAAGCTCTTCATAATATACAGATATGTAGCTATATCCCTGTCTGAAAACGGGAAAAAACAGGCATTGAACTATCTAATTAGCTTGTGTATTAGAGGCGCAATTACCACGCTTTTTCAGTTGAAGAGGGACGCGAGTGTAAAATGATATTGAACTATCTAATAAAGCCATGTTCCAAAAATTATTAGTATATAGATATGACTCAAATGTGTATAAAAGTATACATTTTTGGAAAGGAAATAGGTCAGAGAATCCAAATTTTGCGTCAATTTTGACCTAAAATGTGTTATTTTTTCGACAAAAATCACACAAAAATCACTTTTTTGACCCCAAAAAGTTCAACAAAGCTAACAAAAAATATTTTGAGTAAAAAGTTCCCAAATTGCTAGGTTATGATGTAAAGACACTAACTTAGGGAAGATTTTTTGTTTAAACCTAATCTAATATTTTTTGAAATTTTGACCAAAAAGATGGAATTTTTTTTTTTTTACAGCACTTACAAAATTCAAAAAAATCAAGTCAAAAACTTCCTTGAGTCCCCCCTTAACCCTTTGAACCCGAAAGGCACTAAAATAGACCTTCAACAACGGGCGTAATAACCCGAAAGGCACTAAAATAGACCTTCTGAACAGGTGACTAAACATGTGACTTGTATGCTTGGTCATATCACCTGATGTAAATCACATGACTTCTACTGTGAAATACATTGTCTACGCAGGTTTACGTTGTGTTTTGATGTCATTTTGCCGTAGAAAACTGTCACAAATACCACAAAATGGCAACAAAATCTTGCGCAATATGATTCTCAGGTAGACAGGCATGCGTTATATTACGGTCATTATTAGTAATTTTAGAGAAAAAACTAAGGAAAAATCACTGAAAAATTAATGTTTTACGATTGGAGATTCAAGAGGGCAGTATAACGTTCAGTCGGAGAATGGTCAGAGGGTGTAAGATAGGGGAAAACAAAAAAATGATTTATGCAAAATGCGTGCTAATAAGTCAGGGTGGGGCGTCAGCTTGCTATATATAGGTCAGGGTTCAAAGGGTTAAGTTAGGAACAAGTAGGGTAAAGTCGCTAGTTTTCGGTCAGCACCTATTTCGGTTAATTGCATCAGTCGTCACCATTTCAAAAGCAATACCGGGCATCAACTATGCGGCAGTTTTTTAGCCGTCAGTTTATAACGACGAGGTCATTTTCATTACACGATTTGGGCGAAGTGACCGAAAAATAGGCGCTGACCGAAAATAGGCGATGGTTTCTTTCCACTATTACAGGTTTTTTTTACTCACCCTGTATAGTAAATGGGCTTAAATATGAGATTGATCATCCCTACATATATCAAACACTCCGTAAAAACAACAGACAAGAGACAATAGTTGTCTGATGATCGCGCAAGCGTGAAACTCGGAGTAGCAACTACCGTTCCAAATGGTTTAACTTATATTTCGCTCTGCATCGCATTGAGCACTCTGCAAGAAGATTGCTTCTTTACCAGTATTTATTATTTTATTTTTTTATTTATTTATCTAGTTACTGATTAGTATTTTAGTTCATCATGGGTTGGTACACAGGGTTTCATGCTGGTCCGTATCAGACTGTGATCATCAGCCATCTGACTGATTCATTCTTTTGTGCACAGCTCCAGTTTTTTCTGTGGCAACATGTGGATATCAGCTCAGTTTTTTAATTTATTATTTATGCTTTTTTTTATTGAGGGTAATATGCTTCATATTATATGCCCTCATTTCGATACATACATAAATACATACAAATAACAAATGATACAGTGTTTAAATATAATACAAATTATAATACAAATGATGATATTGTTCAATTATGATACAGTGGAGATAGAGGATTTGAATTGACCGAGTGACATATTTTCTAAATCAATACGAATAGATGGTGATAAATTGTTCCACAGATGGCCAGATCTGAAAAGAAAAGTGCGCATACCAGAATTTTAGTTGATTTTAAGAATTATTAAAGTATTACTTGAATGATTCCTGGTAGTATGATTGTGATAGTTATGTACAAATTCAAAATTGGATGATAAATAGGTTGATTTATGATGATAAATAGGTTGATTTATATCTTTTAAACATTTGAATAAAATAATAAGCATTTGAATTTTCCACCTATCACTTTGTTTTGTCCAATGAAGTAAGTTCATCACATCATTTATTGGTATTCTGATATCAGCAGATAATATTGTTCTGGCTAAACGGTTGTGTAAGACTTGAAGTCTTGATTGATATGAATTTGAACAGTTGGACCATACTGGGCTGCATAGTCAAGAAGGTGAAAGTTCATCAGTACATTTTGATCTAAATAGTAAAGTGGTGTCATAAGCATACATTTTTTATAGTTTTACAATTAACAGCATTTGGTAAACAATTTACAAATAAAATAATACACAGAGGTCCTAATATTGAGCCTTGTGGAACACCAATATTTATATGCTCAAACTCTGAAAGATTAGAATTAACATTTACAGCCTGTGTTTTTTTACTGAGATAAGATTTAAACCATAAAAAAACCCATCAACACCATACTATTTCATTTATCAATTAGCGCTTATTAACCTCACTGTGAGGAGCAGCAGAGGAAGAGACGTCCTGTGATGCATCTATTAGTGTGTTTCTATTGAGACCCATTATCCGGGTTAACCCGAAGGAGAGATTAATTTTGCTTAATAGAAACAGACATTATGCTGTATCCTCCGGATAATAGCGGAAGTATTACCCTCCGGTATTTATCCTACTTCTGCAAGGATAATACCGTAGGCATTATCCGGATTGCGCTAGTAGAAACTCACTTCGTTCCGATACAGTGCGCAAGCGGTAGCGAACCCGGAAGTAAGCATACAACATCAATCGCAAATGCCATAATTATTTGCCGTCTCCGACTTGCTTTCTTGTACAATTGTGCGCCTCTCTGAAGAAGCTGGGTATATTTGGGTATTCTTTTAAATCTATTTTGATCATTAGAACCGCTCATATGTATGATTTGAGGACTGATTCTGTTCAAATGTAAACATTGTCATCACGATCACGTTTTCGACATCCGCCGTGCACAGCGCCATATTGTCAAACGAGGTCAACCCACAATGCGTTGCGGATGACCCAAGCATACGACCTTTAGCCTGCAAGACACGCATGACACGATACGTCACACAATTTTGTATCCTACTCGGGAAAACAGTCGCCAATAGAAACACACCGGCAGCCACTAGGCTCCGCTATTATCCAGTGGGATATTCCACCGGATAAAATGCGGATTCTCAATAGAAACACGCTATATGTCAGTGGATTCGTAAATATTAGTGTCGTCTTCCCTCAAGTAAGCTATTTCATCAGCGTTGGCAGGACCAGAGGAAATATACAAGATATTATCGACGAATCCGGAACTCTCTCTATGAATTTTATCTTTGTTATCAGACTTTTTAGCATCATCAGTCTTAACACCCTTATTGACCTGGCTGTAGACAGGTGGATCTTTGTTTACTTGACTGTTGACAGGTGGCACCTTGTTGACTTGGCTGTAGACAGGTGGATCAGAAGCCGCTGGTGACGATTTGTCAAACTCTGTGGTTTCATAAAGAGGCATGTTGTCATCTCTTGATTCAGAATCATCTTGATTGGTTGACGCCGAGCTTGGTTGTGGAGGGTGTGACAAGAGGTTCAGATCTGTGTTTTCGCAAATGTTGTCATCTCTTGGACTGGAGGTATCCTCGCTGGAATTGTTAGGGTTATTTACAACCGCATACTCTGAGTCAACTTGATCAAGAGTAGGTTGAGTTAACTGGTGGGATCCAGGTGAAAGCGAAGCCTGTGAGTTGTTGACTGTGCCATCTGGCCTGTCGGACAAGTTAATGTTGTTTGCGGCATGTCCTGGCGCACTAGATCGAGTTTCAGATTTGAACATTTTGAATCGTAGTACAAGTATTACTATTACTATCAAAATGAGGATAACGATACCCCCTATGGTCCCACCTACAATGGCTATAGTAGTTGGTGCAGATGTTGTTGGTTGCGGTAACACTGTTATAGGTCCAGCAGTACATGAACGATTAACAGTCAGAAAAATATTGCTTGTCATATAACAGACAAATGTAGCATTATTGTCATCAATAGTGATTGATCTAGACACGGTTGCATTAGCAAGTTCTTTTGTGGTGCCATCTGGTCTTTGAAGTATTAGTTGCAGGTTAACTTTTGGTACTGATTCGCCAACCGTGCAGTTGAATGTGGCCTCTGATCCATTGTAGACGATGGTTTCATTTATAGTTCCTTGCGTCAAGGTAGTAGATGGTTCAATGCTGCATTCTGGATAATTTACGGATGGGAGATATGAATCTATGGTGATGGAGACACTTCTTTCACCTGTAGATGTAGCTGTATGTGTCAAATATCCATTCCAGTTATAATAATCTACATCATATTCAACCTGACATTGATAAATTCCTGCATCCGCTTGCACTGCATTTCTTATATAAAGATGGTATCCTCCATTAAAAATCCCAACTGCATACTTTGGTGATTCTCCTTCTTCCAGTTCACTATTGATAGTTATTGTTCTGTTGGAATATATCCACCTGACTTGACTATATCGAAATGTAAATCTACATGATACCCTTACAACTGGTCCATATTCTGTTGATGTTCTAACCTGTGATGATACTTCAATTTGTGCTATAGCGAGACTAACAAGACCAAGAGTTATCATCATAACCAGAGATGCAGTAGTGGTAGTCAGCATATTTGTCTGATTTGGAGAAGTCATGATGGGTGCATCTATATTCCATTTACCAATATTGGTAGTCGATTAATGATAGCATCCGATGGTGAGCAAATATAGTACTATATTAAGTGAAATTTGGTTTTGATACTTGAATGCTTGCAATACACTATCATAGTTTTTTTTAGTTTTACTTCCTTTTCCCTTGATAGGCAGGTATGTCTGTCAGGAAATAGTTGGTAACCTGTGAGGGCAGTAAGTACATATAACATGTATGATTAAATACAGAGCAATGCGACCACATTGTTTCAATCTGGCAATATGACATAAAGCCGCTCAAACTGATAATAGCGACAATAGCACAAAAGAGCACTGGTGTGCGCGATAGTGCGAGCAGTAAGTCAATCGTATTAGGAGCATAATAATCGCGCTATTTTACGCGATAGCGTCAATCGATAGCGTTAGTAGCACAGAAGAGCACGGGCGTATGTGATAGTGCGAGCAGTAAGGCGGTAGCGACAATAGCAAAGTAGAGCACAGGCGTGTGCGATAGTGCGAGCATTAAAGCAATCGCAGTAGATCATTTGCGCTATTTTACGCGATAGCGACAATCGATAGCGTCAGTAGCACAGAAGAGCACGGGCGTATGTGATAGCGCGAGCAGTAAGGCGATAGCGACAATAGCAAAGTAGAACACAGGCGTGTGCGATAGTGCGAGCATTAAAGCAATCGCATTATGATCATATGATTGCGCTATTTTACGCGATAGCGACAATCAATAGCGTCAGTAGCACAGAAGAGCACGAGTTTGTGCGATAGTGCGAGCAGTATAATATATATAGCGATTATAGCACAAGAGCACGGGCGTATGTGATAGTGCGAAGCAATTAGGAGCATATAATCGCGCTATTTTACGCGAGCACATTGTCACTTGCTATACAATAGCACAAAAGAGCACAGGTGTGTGCGATCGCGCGATTGTGTGCATCTTTCTGCTGCAATTGCACAATAGCACCTTCACATGTGCTATTCGCGCTATTGTGCGATGTTCCTTTCAACAATGTTAGTAGTGCGCTATTCGCGCTATTGTGCGAATGATACTTCATGAGACATGCCAAGGATGTGCTATTCGCGCTATTGTGCGATGTTCCGTTTAACAATAGTAGTGAGCATTTAGTGTGTTACTCGCGCTATTTTGCGTTATTCGCGCTATTGTGCGATGTTCCTTTCAACACTAAGTTAGTATTGCGCTAATCGCGCTATTGTGCGAATGATTATTATACTTCATTCATCTATGAGACATGCCAAGGATGCGCTATTCGCGCTATTGTGCGATGTTCCTTTCAACAATGTTAGTAGTGTGCTATTCGCGCTATTGTGCGAATGATCATTATACTTCATTCATCTATGAGACCTGCCAAGGATGTGCTATTCGCGCTATTGTGCGATGTTCCTTTCAACAATGTTAGTCTCAGGAAATAAACTAATTTTGTCCGAACCTGATAAGCATTTTAAGTGACAATGACATTCTGTGGACATACTATTCATCAAATCTTGAAAATGTCCGACTTCCCCATCCGTTCACGCTTTTTGGAGTTAATCAGACGGTGGTGGACATGTCAGACATTTACTTGGTGAATTTCAAGATGTTACTAACACACCGTTTGATAGTATCAAGTGAAAGGTTTGGCATCATAGATTATGGGTCGTTCTTTAAACGCCCCAATCAAACTATGAGCCCTCTAAAATGCATGGTGGTAACCACCGATATTTGTGTACTACTCAATGGGTACAGTTCACAGCATCTTGTGCGTCTAAAATAAGAACCATTAGAGCTATGCAACTCAAACTTTGGAACACGACTTTTTTAAGGATGACCGTTCATGTAGAATAGAAAATTTCAACAAAATTATGATAAAAGAGCGGTCGAAGATGCCCGTGGCCCAAAGATGCCCAATGGTGGGGCGTTCTTTAAAAGCGGTCCTAGGTGCAGTGGACCCTGTTATGCGTAACCGCCCAGAGCGGAGCAAGTTATATAGAGCCACGCAGGGTTCCGGAAGATACACTAATCGAAGTCACAATGAATGCTATCTTCATCAGTAAATGACACGCCGGTGCATTTGCAAGTTTTGTGATTTTATAATGGTTTAAATGTGTTGTTGTGTCAAAAATAAGCGTCCAACAAAATTATGATAAAAGAGCGGTCGAAGATGCCCGTGGCCCAATGACGCCCAATTCCAATTTCGATTCAATGAGAGTTAAGATGGAGACATTGATAATGGTTTAAATATGTTGTGTCAAAAATAAGCGCCCAACAAAAGTATGATAAAAGAGCGGTCGAAGATGCCCGTGGCCCAAATATGCCCGTGGCCCAAAGATGCCCAATGGTGGGGCGTTCTTTAAAAGCGGTCCTAGGTGCAGTGGACCCTGTTGTGCGTAACCGCCCAGAGCGGAGCATGTTTATATAGAGCCCCGCAGGGTTCCGGAAGATACACTAATCGAAGTCACAATGAATGCCATCTTCATCAGTAGATGACATTCTGTGGACATACTATTCATCAAATCTTGAAAATGTCCGACTTCCCCATCCGTTCACGCTTTTTGGAGTTAATCAGACGGTGGTGGACATGTCAGACATTTACTTGGTGATTTTCAAGATGTTACTAACACACCGTTTGATAGTATCAAGTGACAGGTTTGGCATAATGGATTATGGGTCGTTCTTTAAACGCCCCAATCAAACTATGAGCCCTCTAAAATGCATGGTGGTAACCACCGATATAGTTTGTGTACTACTCAATGGGTACAGTTCACAGCATCTTGTGCGTCTAAAATAAGAACCATTAGAGCTATGCAACTCAAACTTTGGAACACGACTTTTTTAAGGATGACCTTTCATGTAGAATAGAAAATTTCAACAAAATTATGATAAAAGAGCGGTCGAAGATGCCCGTGGCCCAAAGATGCCCAATGGTGGGGCGTTCTTTAAAAGCGGTCCTAGGTGCAGTGGACCCTGTTGTGCGAAACCGCCCAGAGTGGAGCAAGTTATATAGAGCCCCGCAGGGTTCCGGAAGATACACTAATCGAAGTCACAATGAATGCTATCTTCATCAGTAAATGACACGCCGGTGCATTTGCAAGTTTTGTGATTTTATAATGGTTTAAATGTGTTGTTGTGTCAAAAATAAGCGTCCAACAAAATTATGATAAAAGAGCGGTCGAAGATGCCCGTGGCCCAAAGATGCCCAATTCCAATTTCGATTCAATGAGAGTTAAGATGGAGACATTGATAATGGTTTAAATATGTTGTGTCTAAAATAAGCGCCCAACAAAATTATGATAAAAGAGCGGTCGAAGATGCCCGTGGCCCAAATATGCCCGTGGCCCAAAGATGCCCAATGGTGGGGCGTTCTTTAAAAGCGGTCCTAGGTGCAGTGGACCCTGTTGTGCGTAACCGCCCAGAGCGGAGCATGTTTATATAGAGCCCCGCAGGGTTCCGGAAGATACACTAATCGAAGTCACAATGAATGCCATCTTCATCAGTAGATGACATTCTGTGGACATACTATTCATCAAATCTTGAAAATGTCCGACTTCCCCACCCACCCGTTCACGCTTTTTGGAGTTAATCAGACGGTGGTGGACATGTCAGACATTTACTTGGTGAATTTCAAGATGTTACTAACACACCGTTTGATAGTATCAAGTGAAAGGTTTGGCATCATAGATTATGGGTCGTTCTTTAAACGCCCCAATCAAACTATGAGCCCTCTAAAATGCATGGTGGTAACCACCGATATAGTTTGTGTACTACTCAATGGGTACAGTTCACAGCATCTTGTGCGTCTAAAATAAGAACCATTAGAGCTATGCAACTCAAACTTTGGAACACGACTTTTTTAAGGATGACCTTTCATGTAGAATAGAAAATTTCAACAAAATTATGATAAAAGAGCGGTCGAAGATGCCCGTGGCCCAAAGATGCCCAATGGTGGGGCGTTCTTTAAAAGCGGTCCTAGGTGCAGTGGACCCTGTTGTGCGTAACCGCCCAGAGCGGAGCAAGTTATATAGAGCCCCGCAGGGTTCCGGAAGATACACTAATCGAAGTCATAATGAATGCTATCTTCATCAGTAAAAGACACGCCGGTGCATTTGCAAGTTTTGTGATTTTATAATCGTTTAAATGTGTTGTTGTGTCAAAAATAAGCGTCCAACAAAATTATGATAAAAGAGCGGTCGAAGATGCCCGTGGCCCAATGACGCCCAATTCCAATTTCGATTCAATGAGAGTTAAGATGGAGACATTGATAATGGTTTAAATATGTTGTGTCAAAAATAAGCGCCCAACAAAAGTATGATAAAAGAGCGGTCGAAGATGCCCGTGGCCCAAATATGCCCGTACGCGTGGCCCAAAGATGCCCAATGGTGGGGCGTTCTTTAAAAGCGGTCCTAGGTGCAGTGGACCCTGTTGTGCGTAACCGCCCAGAGCGGAGCATGTTTATATAGAGCCCCGCAGGGTTCCGGAAGATACACTAATCGAAGTCACAATGAATGCCATCTTCATCAGTAGATGACATTCTGTGGACATACTATTCATCAAATCTTGAAAATGTCCGACTTCCCCACCCGTTCACGCTTTTTGGAGTTAATCAGACGGTGGTGGACATGTCAGACATTTACTTGGTGAATTTCAAGATGTTACTGACACACCGTTTGATAGTATCAAGTGAAAGGTTTGGCATCATAGATTATGGGTCGTTCTTTAAACGCCCCAATCAAACTATGAGCCCTCTAAAATGCATGGTGGTAACCACCGATATAGTTTGTGTACTACTCAATGGGTACAGTTCACAGCATCTTGTGCGTCTAAAATAAGAACCATTAGAGCTATGCAACTCAAACTTTGGAACACGACTTTTTTAAGGATGACCTTTCATGTAGAATAGAAAATTTCAACAAAATTATGATAAAAGAGCGGTCGAAGATGTCCGTGGCCCAAAGATGCCCAATGGTGGGGCGTTCTTTAAAAGCGGTCCTAGGTGCAGTGGACCCTGTTGTGCGTAACCGCCCAGAGCGGAGCAAGTTATATAGAGCCCCGCAGGGTTCCGGAAGATACACTAATCGAAGTCACAATGAATGCTATCTTCATCAGTAAATGACACGCCGGTGCATTTGCAAGTTTTGTGATTTCATAATGGTTTAAATGTGTTGTTGTGTCAAAAATAAGCGTCCAACAAAATTATGATAAAAGAGCGGTCGAAGATGCCCGTGGCCCAAAGATGCCCAATTCCAATTTCGATTCAATGAGAGTTAAGATGGAGACATTGATAATGGTTTAAATATATGTTGTGTCAAAAATAAGCGCCCAACAACGAGCCCGAAAACTTGAATTTCCGTGGTACAAATATCTATAGGTGTAAAGGAACATAGTTTAAAGGGACATTAAGTGGTGTTGAACATTTTAAATGTTTAAAAATTTACTTCAGAATTCAAGATGAACATTACAAATTGCCGTTATCATGGTTATTGTTGTTTCTACTAACAAAAACACAGCACAACTTGATTAAAACAATTATTATCGCTATTTATTGTAAAACGCCCTCTATGCAAATATGGTTCGCGTTATGTATCACGCGTACTGCAGTGGGATACTGTCGGACGTAAAATGCTCGTCCCGTGGGACGAGCATTTTTGAATCGACGTTTTCTTGTACAAAGAGAGCCGATTTTTCTTAATCCTTATAGGTGTAAGTTCATACATGTAATACAATTATAAAAATAAACTAATCTCAGTTTTTATCATAATTGAGGGCGCTGCCTCCAACACATCTCTTAGTGTCCCTTTAACAATGACAACTCTTCATGTTGAATCAAGCATTTTACTTTTCATGTTATAATGCGTCGTGTTATACATCAAGATATCCTGTACATTTCAGCTCGAAATTGAAGGATATTTAGGTATGCTATCTTCAGTAGATAGCAGCTGGAGACGTAACGCATCAAATACGCGACTTACAACGCGTCCGTTGGCGCTTTTTAGAGTACGCTGTATACACACATAAACGACGCATGCCGACATACGGGCTGCTATCTTCTCAAAATAGCATTTACAAGTTGCTATCTTCTTTAGATAGCAATTAACGGGTTACTATCTTCTGTAGATAGCATCTAACATTTGCTATCTTCAGAAGATAATTTAGTATACGCCTAGCAACGGCGTCCATGCCTAAGATATGATTGAAAAACGGGCTATACACCGATGGTTTGAACGAAAAGCTCAGGGTTAAGCTTAGGACTAGTCCCTAGCGTTAGGGTAAGGTTAGGTTAGACTTAGAGTTATGGTTAGGACTAAGAATAACTTTGGCTTTGGACTAGGATGAGGCTGAGGACCAGGAGAACGGGGTAAAGGGTGGGACGTGTGTCGGGGCAAGGGTTTCTCATAACGAACTGGGAGGGGAGGCCAGGGAAAGGAGTCGGGGTGTGTGGGGTGTGTGTGGGGGGAGCCGGGGTGGGGGCAACAACGGGGTTAAATTGAGCAGGGATGGATTTCAGGGCATGTTATAGAAACGATCACACATGTTGTTTGAATAAAAGTAAGGAATGAGAATGACCAAAGTTAGCATTGTTTGGTCATTAATCATGTTAATGCACTATAGGCCTACAGATATATAGGCTTCGGCTGATTTGTGAACTTTTGGACTCATTTTTAAGTTTTCTACTCTTTCGTGAAATTGGTATAAATCGAAAAGTCTTTGACCAATATCCTTCAAAATAGGTTTAATATTATGTGTGCCTTATGATTAATCAAAAATAACAAAACCAGGTTTGCAAATAAACAAATCTATTTATGTTCTAAGGTAGCACACCACTAAATACTCTTCACCAAGCCCGGGAAACCCGTTTCCAACTTTTACTATGATACGATATACATTTCCCCCACTATATCTCTGGTAATCTTTCGAATTTGCATTGTGGGGGTTTGCATTGTGGGACTGAATTAATTTTCAGTATCAAGTGACAGGTTTGGCATAATAGATTATGGGTCGTTCTTTAAAAGCCCCATCCAAACTATTGAGCCCTCTAAAATGCATTCAAATTGTTGATATCCCATCCCACAATGCAACAAATGATAGGTCGTTCTTTAGAATCCCCTTGTAAAGTGACACCGCCCATTCAAATTATTTAATATTGCATTGTGGGACTGAATTTCAGTATCAAGTGACAGGTTTGGCATAATAGATTATGGGTCGTTTTTTAAAAGCCCCATCCAAACTATTGAGCCCTCTAAAATGCATGATAGGTCGTTCTTTAAAAGCCCCGTCAAAAAACCCATCCAAACTAAACTGTTAATATCCTATCCCGCAATGCAAGAAATGATAGGTCGTTCTTTAAAATCCCCCTGTAAAATGACACCGCCCATTGTTCAAATTGTTTAATATTGCATTGTGGGACTGAATTTCAGTATCAAGTGACAGGTTTGGCATAATATATTATGGGTCGTTCTTTAAAAGCCCCATCCAAACTATTGAGCCCTCTAAAATGCATTCAAACTGTTGATATCCAATCCCACAATGCAACAAATGATAGGTCGTTCTTTAGAATCCCCTTGTAAAGTGACACCGCCCATTCAAATTATTTAATATTGCATTGTGGGACTGAATTTCAATATCAAGTGACAGGTTTGGCATAATAGAGTATGGGTCGTTTTTTAAAAGCCCCATCCAAACTATTGAGCCCTCTAAAAGATGAATGAAGTTTAATAATCATTCGCACAATAGCGCGAATAGCGCACTACTAACATTGTTCAAAGGGACATCGCACAATAGCGCGAATAGCACATCCTTGTCAAGTCTCAAAAATGAAGTTTAATAATCATTCGCACAATAGCGCGAATAGCGCACTACTAAAATTGTTGAAAGGAACACGCACAATAGCGCGAATAGCACATCAGATGGATGAAATATAATAATCATTCGCACAATAGCGCGAACAGCGCACTACTAAAATTGTTGGAAGGAACAGCGCACAATAGCGCGAATAGCACATAAGATGAATGAAATTGAATAATCATTCGCACAATAGCGCGAATAGCGCACTACTAACATTGTTGAAAGAAACACGCACAATAGCGCGAAGAGCACATCAGATGGATGAAATATAATAATCATTCGCACAATAGCGCGAATAGCGCACTACTAAAATTGTTGGAAGGAACAGCGCACAATAGCGCGAATAGCACATCAGATGGATGAAATATAATAATCATTCGCACAATAGCGCGAATAGCGCACTACTAAAATTGTTGGAAGGAACAGCGCACAATAGCGCGAATAGCACATAAGATGAATGAAATTTAATAATCATTCGCACAATAGCGCGAATAGCGCATTACTAACATTGTTGAAAGGAACACGCACAATAGCGCGAATAGCACATAAGATGGATGAAATATAATAATCATTCGCACTATAGCGCGAACAGCGCACTACTAAAATTGTGGGAAGGAACAGCGCACAATAGCGCGAATAGCACATCAGATGGATGAAATATAATAATCATTCGCACAATAGCGCGAATAGCACATAAGATGAATGAAATCATAATCATTCGCACAATAGCGCGAACAGCGCACAACTAAAAAATTGTTGGAAGGAACAGCGCACAATAGCGCGAATAGCACATAAGATGAATGAAATATAATAATCATTCGCACAATAGCGCGAACAGCGCACTACTAAAATTGTTGGAAGGAGCAGCGCACAATAGCGCGAATAGCACATAAGAAGTATATTTGCCCTTGATGCGCAATATAGCGCCATGGCCGCTATATCCATTTCTCCAGACTTGAAATTACTCTAAGTTAGAAAAGACGAGTGGTAATAGCACAATTGCAACATTTAAAGAATAGCAGTGCGATTATTGCGTTCTTACATACTTAGTCTATGGGAGAGGCACGCTATTGCAGCCCTTGCTATTATAGGTGCTATTGTGCTATTATCAGTTAGAGCGGCTTTCTCCAATATGATGTAAAAACACAGGCTGGCAATGAATACTAGTCTAGTTTGTTGTATTTGGATACAATTACACATACAGATTGTTGCTCATGGAAAACATTAATTTTCATCATTTGCGCTGAAGTTGATTTCAAGTGCCAACTATGAAAAATAGACTTGGTTGATTATTTTTTCCACTTAACTTGATTTGGGTTTATAATTGATTGCTGTCTATCTTACTGAAGACAGCAATGCCATTTGTTTGCTATCTACTGAAGATAACAATATTAGCTGTGTTAACTTTTTGGTCATTTGATAGATTGATTGGTTTTGTGGTTACTGGTTTCACCTGTTACTGTGAAAAACAAGTGTTTCTTTGAAAGTTCATGGTTAAATGCTAATATAGTAAGATTTGAATGAACACATTGAAGCGGCACATTGCATACATGTGTGAAGCGCGCACAACCATAAGCATGATCATTTCGGGCGTGGTCATCTTTGTGCTGCGTGCATATTCATGCAATTATTTATTAGCTATAGTAATGCCAAACAAAGAAGATAGTCTGTCTCAGAAACATTTTGCAAAAGCTAAGTGCTGTGCGATTTTTTTTTTTTAGAAAATAGGCTATGAGGTTTGCGATTTTTTTTAAATTTTATTTTTAAAAGTTTTTTTAGGCCTCAGCGCATAGACCTACGCGGCGCCGTAGCTCATTTCACATACCAATGCGGGCAGGCTTCTGAGACAGACTATCTTCTTTGTTTGGCCTAATTGGGCTTAAATATGAGTTTGATCATTCCTACATATCAAACACTCCATAAATAATAGTTTGGTAATCCCCATATTTCAATAAATGTAGGCATACACACCACTATGAACAAGATGCAAACCAGTTAGTTTTGCTAAAAATGCATTTTATATTTTCATTGGCTAAGTTTGATTTTGTTTGCTGTTTTCATTTTATTTATTTTCTTCTTTTTATTTATAACAATATTCGGTTTTTATTTTTGTGCGCGTGCAAAAGTAATCCAAGCGTATGTGCGAGATTATGGCCACACGCACGCAGTTTTGAATGCACGCACCTGTCACACATATGATGGACAGTTCGAGTGTGGCCTGTATGTGCACCCACATTCATTTGTATTAGTTCGCTGCTGTTATGAGGCTTTGCCAATTTGGAACTGATCAAACTATGTGTTTGATTTGATTTCCTGACTATTTCATCCAGGTTTCACCAGACCTAAAATGTATATATGTGGGTGTACATACCTCAACTCTCATACCTCACGGTTTCCTAATGTTATGTTTAGTGGGCTATAGAGGGGGGAATCACTCATTTGCAGTGGCGGCGCCAGCCTCATAATTTTTGGGGGCAAGATTTTTTTTAGGGGGGCATGAAAAAAATGCGCACACATTTGTTGTGCCATTTTACGCTAAAATTGTCAAATTTGGTCTAATATTAGTTAGTAACTAATTTTGTATGAAAATGCACGTATGAAAATTGCCTTTTTATGCTAAAATTGTCAAATTTTAACTAAATTGAAAAAAATGTGGGGGGAAAAGTGGGAGGAAATATTCTTTTTGGGCAAATATATTTTTTGCCCCCCTGTAGTGTCGCCACTGCTCATTTGAACAATTTCAGACGATGGTGGCCACGATTTGCCTAAATTTGCAATTTGTATTGGTTTAACACATAGTTGCAAATACCCATCAAAAAATTATAAATATATCACATTCCTAGGTACAAGTAAATTAAATAATCCCAAAACCAATTGAGTAAGTGTCCTTTCTTTTCATTTTTGCAAGTTAAATAACAGTTCTTGAACATATATATATTGCTTTAAATTATTATCACACTAGAAACATTAGTCAAATTGACATTTACCAATTTGGTCTTGAATGAACCACGGTCTGTCAGTAATATTTGTCAGCAAAATCAAATCAGGACTGACCGACCTGACTTCAAGATATTTGATACTTGAGGGTAACACAACAACTGGGTTTTTTTTGCCTAATCAAACTTATTGTTAGGTTCTTGCAGAACTGGAAAAAGTAATGCGTACTAAATACACTGAGCCAAAAAAGAAACTTATAAAAAAAAAAAGCTTATAAAATTTTAACAGATCACCAAATAAAATTCTGTGCATGAAAATGTACCAAATTTGGATACAATATTACTGCAATGTATTGCTTCAAATGGCAGTCAATAACCAATTGTTTGCTTCAATGACACAAGAGAAATGTGTACTGACCCTATGGTGATCTGTTAAAATTTTATAAGTTTCTTTTTTGGCTCAGTGTAGAATCACTTTTACAGAAATAAATGCTGGCTTTTGATCGTTATGCACTTATCAATTGCATCCCCTGCCCCGGAGGACCCAGGGATTAGGGCCGGGACGTACAAATTGCCGATGTACGTCCTGGGTACAGTCGTGTACGGTCCCGAAGGGGCAGGGCACCATTTTGTGTACGTCCCCGCTATAATAGTCCCGGCCCCCCATGGCCGGGACAAAGTGTACAGTCCCGGCTACCCTCCCAGGACAAAGTGTAGGCCCCGACTACAGTCCGTGTGTCGCCTAATTTCTTTCTGCAACACTCACGGGATGCATTTAATGTGTTTATTAGGCTTATTCAGTCAAGCGCGTCGCATCTCCAGCTTATTTATAGCGACACCCAGGGTGTACATTTGTGTACCCTTAGCGTACGTCCCTGCTACACGCCCCGGCTAGGGGGGGGGGCACAGTTTGTATTCCGTACACTCCCCCGCACAGCCGGGCACCATTTTTTGTACACTCGTGTACAGTCCCCGCCTGGTCCCCACCATGTCCCGGGTCCCCAGGGGCCGGGCTTGCAATTGATAAGTGCATTATATGGTAAGCATTTCTTAATTTCCATGCAACAATGTATACCAAGTAAAGTGCAAATAGAATGGTTTTGTTTTCTTTGTTAAGCTGTACAACAGATGTGTTTCATAGGTCATTTAATGTCAAGCCCTTACAGGTAAAATCCCCAATTCAATTTGTGATATTAACACTTTCCACATGGCTATTGGTTTTGCCATACAACACATATTTTTCAGAAACAATTACACATTTTCAAGGTCTATCTCAAGGATTACTGAACCATACAATGCATACATGTTTGTACTTATTTCAATGCATATTTCATGGTGATTCCAAATATGGAATCTGCGTGGAAAGTGTTAACATTACTTCCTTGTTTAGGGCTACATGCATTTCTCAATGATACTATAACTGAGTACATATTTTGCCACTATGTAATTAATAATAATAATAATAATAATAAAAGGGCATTTATAATGCGCCTCACATTGTGAACACAACCCCGAGGCGCATAACATACATAAATGAAAAAATATATAAGAACATAATAAAGAAGCTATACATCATAGATTACATAAAGTACAAATACAACAACAACAACTTATGATACAAATATAAATGAGTAATCATTAAAACCACAGTACATTAATAGAATGAAAATCACATTCTTAGGCTTGATCTGCAAACATGACCAGCAAGGATATTAAATATAATGTACAATGCAGTCTACTATGCACAATTTATCAATTAAAAAGATATGTCTTTAATGACGTTTTGAAGGATTGCACAGATGCAGCACGTCGGACATGTTCGGGAAGAGCATTCCATTCCTTCGGTGCAGCGATGAAAAAGGCTCTACTGCCATAAGTCCGTTTAGCAGATCTGGCCGCACGTGGTACTTGAAGGAGCCCTTTTAATTATGTGTTCTAATGACTGCCCTAGTCACCCTTGTTTACAATAATCACTGTATTTCCGTCTCCCGTCCTTACATGATTATATAAAACATTTCTTAGTAGAGGTAAAATTGTTTAAAAAATGGATGTTGTGAAAATTAATGGGGATTTACATGAAAAAGGTGAATATAATAAGAGAAATGTGATGTTTTTTGGGGAAAACTGTATTTTATTTGTAAAAACAGTAAATTTTAAATTGTGAAAATGATGTGTTGAAAACTCTAAATTTGTTGTGAATATTTTTTGTGATAAGATTAAACATGAGAGGGGTAGACTGTCATTATACTTTGTGTCAGTGTCAGCGAGGTGACGTCAGCCCGTATTCTTCTGATCGTATCCTGACATCGCATGCACAGTTATTTCACACAGGACAGTGTTTGCATCCTAACGATCTAATAAGAATGTCGATTGATGGTGCAAAAAATGCTGCCCCTATCGCTAGATTATTCCCTGACTTCATTTTCCAACTTGTGTCAGCTTGTGTCAACTTGTGTAAGCTTTTCCAACTTGGGGGGGGGGGGGGGGGGGGGGACTGATGCAAACACAAAATTAAGGAATTTGAAGCAGTGGAGTGTTCAAAGGAGGGGTTGGTAATTACAGAATTAATACAGAACAGTTCAAAGGAGGGGTTGGTAATTACAGAATTAATACAGAACAGTTCAAAGGAGGGGTTGGTAATTACAGAATTAATACAGAAGAGCTCTATGAGTGATTAACCCTCACTCTACCCCCACTTTTTTCAGATCTTAATGATCGAATTCAATAATTTTGACATTCTTAAAAAAAAGGTGACATTTTGGAATGTCATCTGCAGCTGCCTGCCGCATGGAAAGTGTTAAGTGAACTTTAGGAAGATTTATTCTTAACTCTTCTTAAGCCTGGTAAAGAAGAATATTTAAGAATTCTTAAATAATCTTCTTAAGAAGAGTTGAAAACTTAAAGAAGACTAACTCTACTTAAGATGAATCTTATCTTTTATGCAATAGGGTCCTAAAAATAGTGTTCTTCATGATCATCATTAGTCATCATTGGAATTAGAAGGTCCAGATGAAACATATATCTTGTTATCAACAAAACCGGAGCTTTCCTGATGACTATCCTGGCCGACATCATCAGTACCCGTCTTAGCGCGCTTATTAACCTGGCTATATATGGGAGGGTGAGGCGCAGCAGGGGAAGAGACGTCTTGCGATGCATCTATGTCAGTGGATTCGTAAATATTAGTGTCATCTTCTCTAGAGTAAACTATATCATCAGCGTTGGCGGGACCAGAGGAAATATATAATATATTATCAACGAATCCCGAACTCTCTCTATGACTTTTATCTTTGTTATCAGACTTTGTAGCTTCATCAGTCTTAACACCCTTGTTGACCTGGCTGTAGACAGGTGGATCTTTGTTGACTTGGCTGTTGACAGGTGGAACCTTGTTGACTTGGCTGTTGACAGGTGGAACCTTGTTGACTTGGCTGTAGACGGGCGAATTAGAGGCCATTGGTGATGATTTGTCAAACTCTGTGGTTTCATAAACAGGCATGTTGTCGTCTCTTGATTCAGAATCATCTTGATTGGTTGACGCCAAGCTTGGTTGTGGAGCGTGTGGGGAGAGGTTAAGATCTGTATTTTCATAAATGTTATCATCTCTTGGAATGGATGCATCCTCGCTGGAATTGTTGGGGTTATTTACAACCGCATACTCGGAGTCATCTTGATTGAGAGTTGGTTGAGTTAACTGATGAGATCCAGGTGAAAGCAAAACCTGTGAGTTGTTGACCGTGTCAGCTGGCCTGTCGGACAAGTAAATGTTGTTTGCGGCATGTCCTGGCGCACTAGATTGAGGTTCGGATTTGGATCTTTTGAAGCGTAGTACAAGTATTACTATCAAAATGAGGATAAAGATACCCCCTATGGTGCCACCTACAATGGCTATAGTAGTAGAGGCATGCTGCATGGCGCTATTTGAATCAAAAGCAAGTGTCCATTCCCTGGTCATAAGTGGTTCAGTAGTCACAGATGTTGTTGGTTGCGGTAACACTGTTATAGGTCCAGCAGCACATGAACGATTAGCAGTCAGAAAAATATCACTTGTCATAAAACAGAAGAATATAGCATTATTATCATCAATAGTAATTGTTTTTGTAGTAGTCGCATTACCAAGCTCTTTTATGGTGCCATCTGGTCTTTGAAGTATTAGTTGCAGGTTAATATTTGGTACTGATTCTCCAACCGTGCAGTTAAATGTGGCTTCTTTTCCATTGTAGAAGATGGTTTCATTTATCCCATTCATAGATGGTGCAATACTGCATTCTGGGTAATTAAGAGCTGGCAGGTATGAATCTATAGGGACTGTTGTGTGTATCATCTCTCGCTGTGTCTCTCCACTTTGGACATATTCAGCTTGACATTGATAATCACCTTCATCCTCTATGACAGCATTGTGAATAGTTAGTCTGCTGAGTATAAACACATCACTCATGAATATGTTTACACTGTACCTTGATGGATCAGCTTCTATTAGGTCGTTATTCTCAGCCATTACTGCATCATTAAGTATCCACCGTAGTTTGGCCCAAGTGCTTCCTGCAGAAAATATATATGTACACTCCACAACTATCAGTAGACCAAGCCCAGTTGGGCTGTCGGTAGTCCAATATCTAAGCCCAAATATAATTACTATTGGTCCAGCATAACGTGTGCGACGTGCATTTGGAAAGGCGTCACTTGTCATCACACAAACAAACCTTGCGTCATGGTCATCAGAGGTAACAACCTTTGTTACTGTCTCAGTGCCAAGGTGAATTGGTGTTCCACCTGGTCGTTGAAGAAATAGATTCAAATTAACACCAGGTACAGATTCACCAACCGTACAGTTGAATGTAGCTTCTGTTCCTTGGATCAAGGTGGTTGACGGTGCAATACTGCATTCTGGATAATTTATGGATGGGAGGTAGGAAGCTACCGGGACCATAACATCTACTTTTTCTGAATTATATGTTGAACCGTACCAGACATATTGCAGTTGACATTGGTAAATTCCTGCATCCTCTTTCACTGCATTTATAATGTAAAGTTTGTATCCTCCACTATTAGAATAATGGACTGTATACCTTTGTGTGCGATCTACTACTGCACTGTTAACTGTCAGTTTTCTGTTAGAAAATATCCACCAGGTTTCCCTACTATAGCTTCCAAATGGAAATGTACCTTTACACTCAACATATACAACCGGTCCATATACAGTGTCATTGTGAGCTGTTGGCTCTGACACTTCAACTGAGTGTGCTATAGTAAGACTTACAAGACCAAGAGTTATCATAACCAGCAATAGAGATGCAGTAGTAGCAGTCAGCATGCTGTTTGTCTGTTTTGGATATCTAGAAGTCATGATGAGTTTCTCTCATTAACAACAATATTGGTGGTTTAGTCGATTAATGATAGGATTCAATGGCGTGCAATTGCCAGTGAAATTTTGTTTTGATACTTGACTCAATGTAATACACACTTGTTGGTGGGGTTTTTCAGTTTTACTTCCTTTTTCATTTTCCCTTACTTCCGTTTCCCAAATAGTTGGTAACCTGTGAGGGCAGTACATAACATATAAGATTAAATACAGAGCAATGCGACTCCGTTGCTTCAATCTGGCAACGCGGTGTAAAAACACTGGCTGGCAATGATTACTAACCTTGTTTTTTTGTATTTGGAAATAATTACAAATACAGATTGTTGCTCATGGAAAACATTGATTAACAATCATCATTTGCGCTGAAGTTGATTTCAAGTGCCAACTATGAAAAATAGACTTGGTTGATTCAGTTTTCCACTAACTTGATTTAGGTTCATATTGATTGCTGTCTATCTTACTGAAGACAGGAATGTTATCCATTTGTTTGCTATCTACTGAAGATAACAGTATTATCCATGTTTAACATTTTGGCCATTTGATGAAGTGATTGGATTTGTGGTTCCTGGTTTCACCTATTACTGTGAGAAACAAGTGTTTCTTTGAAAGTTCAAGGTTAAATACCACTAGTAATTGGGCTCAAATATGAACTTGACCATTGCTACATACATATATCAAAGACCCCATAAATAATAGTTCAGTAATCCCATGGTTAGTATAACACAATTTAGTTCATCATGGGTTGGTACCCAGGGTTTCATTGGACCTCACGGTTTCCTGATATTAGTGTGCTATATATAGAGGGGGTAATCACTCATTTGAACAAGTTCCTCTTTTGTAGCTTACCAAGTCTATTCAGACTAGCAGAAATTGTGACTGTCATGGTTTGAGATTTGACCATGATTATCTTTGGTGTGTTTGAGGGTGGCCTCGGTTTGATAAAGTTAGAGAAAAATTGATCCATTACCAGACTTATGAGAATGTGTATGTTTCCAGTATTCCAGGGATGGCCTTGTAAGGAGTCTCTCATATTTCTTCTTTTTTGTGTGTGCAAATTAGCCGAGTTAAAATCCAAATGTGCTGGTATTGTGTCAACCCAAACAAGGGGGTAATCACATTTGTATTATTAAGGGGGTGTGGACCCTCAGCACAGCCTCCGTAAAACTGCTGTAACTCCTTCATTATTCATTTAATCTATATTAAAGTATACAATTTCTTGCAGAAAAGGGTTCAATAAATCCAACCATAATCATGAAATTGACCATTTTGGAGAAAATTATAAAAAACACGTTTTTTGACCCATTTTAGGTTGGAAAAGATAACTAAAAATATATACTAGTTTTATCATAATCCTAATGAAATGCCCTAGGAAGGTTTTTTTTTTTAATATCTTATTTATTTTTTGAATTATAGACCAAAAAGTGCCCAAGGGAATTTTTAGGATTATAATACAACTAGTATGACAAACAATGGTAAGAGGGGAGTCCCAACAGATCACACGCACAAAACCGCAACAGGATCCCAAAGGGATACAAGAGGGAAGTGATAAAATGTAAAAGAAGCATATGTAAAAAAAATATGACATAAGTATGACAAAATTTGACAAAATATATTTTCGGTTATCTTTTCCAAACCTAAAATGGGTCAAAAAACATATTTTTTATAATTTTCTCCAAAATGGTCAATTTCATGACCATGGTTGGATTTATTGAACCCTTTTCTGCAAGAAAATATATACTTTTATATAGACTAGCGGCGTACCCTCGCTAGATGGTTATGCCACATTACCTACCTCTGAAACCACATAACCCCCTACAACCCCCCTACAACCCCCCCCCCCCCCCCCCAAACCAGGTTGATTCATAACCATATACCTCATAAAGGCATTATAAACCCCCTACACCCCCACCCCCAATTAGGTTGATTTATAACCATATCCCTCCTAACCATTTACTGTGGCTACTTTATTAACCCCTACCTCTCAAACCGCCTCAAGTTAACCTACAATGTTAGAAAAAAGTGTTCGAACACTTAGTAGGCCTAATGTAAAGTCATCCCCCTTTCCCCCCTGATTAATGTTGAGTCGCCCAACTTGCCAAACATCAGCCAGTGGCCTAGCAACATTGATTGGTGGGGGAGGGGAGGGGTATATTGAAGGGGGTCTTTCAGGCTAGCAGATGCAAATTGGTATTTTCACATGACTCTAAAAATGCGTACTATAGGGTAATTAAACGGTGCAAACAATGGTCAGTGTTCGAACACCTTTTTTCCATGATTGTGTATAAAATCGCTTAAGGAAATCATCTAAATTTGGTTTGTGGCGTGTATCTCCATAAGTATATAAGCTATTCTTCTGAGATTTGGCATGATTATCAGGATGGTTTAGGCCCGTCATCATGTGTAATATGAATGGGAACGGTGAATGTTAAGGAATTGTTCGTACGATTGAATTGTTGAATATATATAAATGTGTGTAAATGTAAAGGTCATTATGATTATGTATCTTGTCATATACTTGAAATGTATAGCATTACCGACACCAAATACATAGAGAATAAATTATTGTGACTGTTAAATTCTGAGGTGTTTGTATTTAATTTAATTAATGTGACGACTTAATCCAAACACATTTCAACTCTGAAGAGGGACGATTTAACGCTTTCCACGCGGTATACTCAAAGCAGATTTTTCAAAAACATTTCAACTGTCAAAGTCTATCTCAAGGATTACTGGACCAATACTAGGCACGTTTGTACTTATTTCAATGCATTTCAGTTAAGGAGGGCATGATCTAACTAATAAAGGTCAAGAACATTGTTCATGTCAAGTGCTAACTATAACAAATTGATGGATTTCTAAACATTCAATTGATGTTTTGCTATGTGTTAATTATTATATGGTTTTATCATGAGTTGGGCCTAATCGAACTTTTATTAATATGCGTAATAATTGAGCGTGTCACTACGTCTTTTCTGCAATACTATTTTTCCGACAACAAATTATGGTCAGTAATCATCTCTTACATTATTAAAATAATGTTCTCTCAGACTGATGACGCAAAACTATAGCCTACATTGATCAAACGGGTTCTATTGATGATTTTGGTAAATGGTCAACCGTTAACGTTTTACCATCATCATGCTCATAGACAAACACGCACTTTGAACGATTCACCAACAAGTAAAATTATATACCATAGTTGTTGTTTTTTAAAGACGGAGAATCGTTGCAGTGTGTGTTATGCCAATGAGAAATCGCCAACGTTTTACCTTTACCATCACCTTTCAGCTTCTCCATGCATTGTATTTGTAGATATGTTGTTGCTCTCACTAAACTTTGTTCAGTCTTTTAAGACTCAAAGTGTTCCTATTGGACTTGTATCTGATAGCCTAATCCAAACAAGTCATTGATGTCATGTATCAATTCAATGGAATGTAGAATAGGTGAGTGCCAATCATGTTACAAACACCTTAGTAGTCCGTTCCGCTCTGTTTTACGGATACACTTCATATATTCCATCGAATGCAATAGTATCTTTTCTGAAAACCTTTCACTATCAACACCTCGTTTAGCTCAGTCGATAGATCGCTCGCTTGTTACCAAACCTATATTTAATGGTAGTGGGTTCGAATCTGTCATTGGCCTATCTTACTTTTATTACTTATTCTTTTCTTTTTTAAATTCTCTTCTAGATCTTATTTTCATTCATGTATTTTTACTTATTCTTTTTATTCATTTCTTTTTCTTTTTTCTTTTTATCCCCCTGGTTTGTAAAACCAGAAGGGGATTTTGTCATCATGTAATGTGCGTATGTGTGTGCGTATGTAGGTGTGTATGTATGTGTGTAGGGGGGGATGTGTGCGTGTGTGCCTTTTGGTTAGCCTTTTTTTCCAAATGCTGTATCTGTTGAAAGGATGGACGGATTGACTTCAAACCTTCAGTGATAGGTAGGCCATGGTCAAATACTGTAGCTGCTTGTTTGGGGGTCTAATTTGCAAAGGTCATCTGAGGTCAAAGGTCATCTAGAGGTCAAATCGTAAAAGTTGCCCGAATGCTGTATCTGTTGAAAGGATGGACGGATTGACTTCAAACCTTCAGTGATAGGTAGGCCATGGTCAAACACTGTAGCTGCTTGTTTGGGGGTCTAATTTGCAAAGGTCATCTGAGGTCAAAGGTCATCTAGAGGTCAAATTGTAAAAGTTGCCCGATTGACGTCAAACTTAGAGAAAAGAAACATGAACACCGGGTGAACATGTCTAAAATAAATTAGAGGTCATCCAAGGTCATCTGAGGTCAAAGGTCATCCAGAGGTCAAATCGTAAAAGTTGCCCGATTGACATCAAACTTGGAGACAAGAAACATGAACACCAGGTGAACATGTCTAAAATAAATTAGAGGTCATCTGAGGTCAAAGGTCATCCAGAGGTCAAATCGTAAAAGTTGCCCGATTGACGTCAAACTTGGAGACAAGAAACATGAACACCAGGTGAACATGTCTAAAATAAATTAGAGGTCATCTGAGGTCAAAGGTCATCCAGAGGTCAAATCGTAAAAGTTGCCGGATTGACGTCAAACTTGGAGACAAGAAACATGAACACCGGGTGAACATGTCTAAAATAAATTAGAGGTCATCTGAGGTCAGGTCATCCAGAGGTCAAATCGTAAAAGTTGCCCGATCGACGTCAAACTTGGAGACAAGAAACATGAACACTGGGTGAACATGTCTAAAATAAATTAGAGGTCATCCAAGGTCATCTGAGGTCAAAGGTCATCCAGATGTCAAATCGTAAAAGTTGCCTGATTGACGTCAAACTTGGAGACAAGAAACATGAACACCGGGTGAACATGTCTAAAATAAATTAGAGGTCCTCTGAGGTCAAAGGTCATCCAGAGGTCAAATCGTAAAAGTTGCCCGATTGACGTCAAACTTGGAGACAAGAAACATGAACACCGGGTGAACATGTCTAAAATAAATTAGAGGTCATCTGAGGTCAAAGGTCATCCAGAGGTCAAATCGTTAAAGTTGCCCGATCGACGTCAAACTTGGAGACAAGAAACATGAACACCGGGGGAACATGTCTAAAATAAATTAGAGGTCAACCAAGGTCAAAGGTCAACAAGGGGTTAATTTGAGCAATGAACACCGTGGGAACATGTAAAAAAATAATTAGAGGTCATCTGAGGTCAAAGGTCATCCAGAGGTCAAATCGTTAAAGTTGACCGATTGACCTCAAACTTGGAGAAAAGAAACATGAACACCGGGGGAACATGACCCATATATGACCGTTGACCTCATTTAGTTGATCTCCCAGCCAGGGGGATTCACAAGTCGTGACTTGCAGTATTTTTATGCTATGACGTGATGCTAATTAATGTTCATAACAATATATTCTATCATTGTGGCGTGGGCATTTGGTGCTATAGTGGTTATTACTATCTACCGTAGATAGCAGTTAGGGCCTATATGCTATACAGTATGTACATGACTTAAATATTACCCATGAGCTCGCATTCGAGTTTGTATCAACGTTTAGATGAAATTGGTTGTCATTAATACCAAAATATTACATGTGTGTTCCATTTATTTAACCGTTACCTGTACATATACGAATTGCGCCATTCTAAATATGTTGAAATTTAAAGGAAATATTGGTTGAAAATCATCATTGTGTAAAAAGTACTTAACCCTTTGAACACTGGCGGCCGGTATAAAGCCTAATATGCGTATCGTATACACACTGGCGGCCGGTATAAAGTCGCTAACATGTGTGCACTGTTTACAATCTTTGAGGGAATCCCCATCGAATATAAACATGCCCTTTGACCCGGAGACTAGCCTGTGGGCTATGGGATGCACATAGTATGTTTGACAATGCGATGAAGACGATATCTATGCTGATACTGGGGGGCTATTTCATCAATTTGGTCGGAATTTCAGGATTTTTCAATGGCGCCGTCGGCAGCAGATGTTTAAGCAAGGGTCATGGACTCTGATACGGAGGATATATATGAATCTGACTATAGTAATAAGGACGGTTAGCATGAATATTGCAACTAAAAAAGTGCTAGTAACTGTTATGGGAACGATACAGACAGTAACATTATGCCCTATTGAGGGGTATTTCAGCAGGGGTATCAGGGTGGGGTTACCGTTTACTCAGGGGTGTCAGTGTTCAAAGGGTTAATATTTATTGATAATATTAAGTGGTCTTATTGCGCATTGTATACGCTACAATGTGTGAAAATCACATTGATATCGATTGAGTGGTTCTCAAGTTATGATGTAAAACGTGAGGCATGACAGCGCGTGTTTTCAATAGCTCAGACAATGTTAGAAAAAAGTGTTCGAACACTTAGTAGGCCTAATGTAAAGTCATCCCCCTTTCCCCCCTGATCAATGTTGAGTCGCCCAACTTGCCAAACATCAGCCCGTGGCCTAGCAACATTGATTGGTGGGGGAGGGGAGGGGTATATTGAAGGGGGGCTTTCAGGCTAGCAGATGCAAATTGGTATTTTCACATGACTCTAAAAATGCGTACTATAGGGTAATTAAACGGTGCAAACAATGGTCAGTGTTCGAACACCTTTTTTCTATGATTGTAGCTCCGTACTTTTAAAACCACATAAACCCCCTACATACATACATTTACATACATACATTATTGGTATTTATATAGCGCTGCTACATCGAGATCGTAGCAGTAGAAGGAGCCTTCTACTCGTAGCGCTTTATGACAAAACAAAAATAAGCATACTCAACAAAACAAAACTAATTACTGTACAAATGGGTTTTAAGAGCTTTTTTAAAAATGGCTACAAATGGAGACTCTCTGATGTGAATTGGGAGGTCATTCCAGATGGAGGGGGCAGTGTAATAAAATGTCCTACGTTCAGCAGACTGTAGGAGCTTGGTGGTTTTATGAACAGTTAGACGGGTGGTGTCTGATGCTGAACGCAGGTTAGGACGAGCAGGGTGATAGATGGTGAGCGTTGAAGCGATGTAACTGGGTGCCATATGGTTGAGGCATTTATATACAAATAACATAATTTTAAAAACAATCCTCTTTTCAACAGGAAGCCAATGTAATGCATGTAGACATGGTGTGGCATGGTCCTGTTTACGAACTTGACATATCATCTTCGCGGCCCAATTCTGAATACGTTGCAGCCTGCTTATGTCTGTCTTGTTGGCACCAAGAAGCAGGCCACTTCCGTAATCAATCTTGGACAAGATTAGTGCGCGGATAACAAGATGGCAAGTATCGCGATCAAGAAATCTCCTTATTCGAGAAATATTGCGAAGATGATATGTCAGGTTTGAGCAAAGACATTTTACATGTTTGGACATTGACAACCCCCCCCCCCTGCAACTATAACCCTTGAACCATTTCCCGTGGCTATACTTCATTAACTCTTAACCCTATCCTAAAACATTTCCTGTGGTTTACCCCCCCCCCCCCCCCCCCCCCCCCCACCTCCATACACACACACCCAAACCAGGTTGAGTATTATAATCACAACCCTCCCTAAACCATTTCCTGTGGCTTCTTCATTAACCCTCGGTCCCTTAGATTGTTTGGCACCAACTTAAAGTAAATTAAACCATTTCCCGTGGCTTCTTCATTAACCCTCGGTCCCTTATATTGTTTGGCACCAACTTCAAGTAAATAAATCAGGTTGCTTCAATAACCCCCGCAAAACGCTACTTGTACCACTATAACCCTAGGCCTATCCTAAACCATTTCCCGTGTTTTACACCCCCCCCCCCAACATGACACCTAATACCCTACCAACAGGCCTAATAACCGTGGCTTCTGCACCATGTGTAGGAGTGCGTGTACCCCGGCAGTGAGCCCTTGCGCAAACATGCACGTGACGCGTTACCACGGTATGATTACGCGGTAGTACGCGCAATGCACAATGTTAATTCTAGTGGCATTTATGAGCCAAATCTGAGAGGTTTTTTGCTGTTTTTGGAGCCAATTGTTAACCAATTTCACTGAAATAAACTTTAACACCCTTCCCGTTATTTCCTCTATCTTTCATGCAAATTAGGCGCCACTTTGATTAAAAGCAACGGAGAAATAAGGATAACAAACACACACACAAACAAACACACACCGTTTCCAGATTTATAGTAAGATTAAATGAATAATGAAGGAGTTACAGCAGTTTTACGGAGGCTATGCTGAGGGTCCACACCCCCTTAATATATGTTTGATTCAAAGATTATTTATTCATTACCAAAGTATTGTTCTATCAGTCAAATAACAGTGATTCTACATAAAAAAGATGTTCAGCCATATAATGTGTATTTGCAAAGTCCGAATATAACATACAATATAGGTGTACGGTATACAGCCAACTACTCAGTCCATATACTATAACATTTCAATGGATAGCATGTAGCAATCCATACTGTACTTGCTATCTTCAGTAGATAGCAATCGGTATCAACAGTCATGTGCCATGTTATATGCACTCGGCATGTAAACCATATTTCATAGAAATGTTTAAAATGCGCTGACAATGGTTTAATAACTCTATGTAAATCATTCTGTATTTTGCTAGCACATTTACATGCACCGACATCGACCATAAAGACAAAATTATAAATTATAAGCGAAATATCAGGGTTTTTTTAATTTTATTTTAGAATTGTGTTGGTTGGTTCCAGCATAGAGCTTTACGCTCTCAGTCTCCAACATCTGCATGAATACTCTCTCAGAATCCACTGTTATCACAGATTGGTGAAGAAGAAAAAGGTGATGCTTATAATTATTTCTAACCTTCCTGATCACTACAAATTACTACTACCAGGTCAGACAGGCTATCATATGCGTAGGGAAATGAAAGATTTTCCAAGCTGACTCCATTGCTCAATAAGGTAGGGGCTACTAGACAGACTGCCACGCAGGCGACCTATGTTTAATGGTTGATTTTTGGCGCCGGCACAGCCAGATTATAAGAGGGTTATAAGAGACACCTGTTTGTGTTCCTTATTCATAACAGTCCTCATCACTATAAAACATTACACCAACTCTAAGCATGTTCAGACGGGCATAAGGGGCCATATCCAAACTCTCAAGTGATTTTATAGCGTTTTTATACCGATTTTACCCCGATATTAAAACGGTATTTTTTTCTATTGTTAAAAGCATCGGAAAAAGATCGGTGATTAACTAGAGCCTCTCTACTTATCTGGCGTTAACAATAGAACTATTGTAGTACTCTCGATGGCTCAATTAGTAAAGCAGACAGATGAAAGCGCGAGGAAGGTTGTGTTATTAAGCTGACCAGTGTTCACCCGACCCCCGTTGTGACGTAAAGAGCGACCCATCTTTTTCCGATGCTTTTAACAATAGAAAAAAATACCGTTTTAATATCGGGGTAAAATCGGTATAAAAACGCTATAAAATCACTTCAGAGTTTGGATATGGCCCCTAAGTGATCGGCGTAAATTAAGACCCTGCAGCAATCAAAATTCCACAAATATTTCTTCTACTCCGGACAATTGTTCACACGGTACTAAATACAATGTTACTCCAAAGTTTTCCGACAAAGTTAACACGACCATCACAGGGGGCTTAGGAGTAAATATCGGAAGTACACACACCGCACCCTTTGACCGATGACAACCACGCGAGTTCTGATTATTTCGAATCCCATTTTCGGCAGCCTGGTGCTAAGCATTGGTTTCCAGTTTACAATACAATTTATTCCGTTATTTCCAAATTGTCGGTTCCTTTATTCGATTATTTCAGCTAGGTTTATTTATCACTCGCTTGTAAACATGAATTCGAGATCGAAATTTCTCTTTTTGTTACTAATTTTTCACCTCTTTTCGGGTGGTGGTATACAAGATTTAATGCCTATGCTGAAAGCAACAGCGGTATTTTTTCAAGGCAGGCGATCTGATAGGATGAGCAGCATCGGATGCGTTTGTGGCATCGTCACATCATTGGCGAAGGTTTACGCCAGAGATCGTGTTAAAGGTAGATGTTCCGATTTTCAACTTGAAGTTTTCTATTCTACATGAAAGGTCATCCTTAAAAAAGTCGTGTTCCAAAGTTTGAGTTGCATAGCTCTAATGGTTCTTATTTTAGACGCACAAGATGCTGTGAACTGTACCCATTGAGTAGTACACAAACTATATCGGTGGTTACCACCATTCGCGGTAATTTGACGTTATTTCATCGATTTCTCCGTAATTATACCGATTTAGGCCGTCAAATTTCAGTATGATGATGAGAAAAATACGAGCTTTCATTTGATATGAAAATCTCTGTATGTTTGAAATAATTCTGTGTTACGAAAATGTGATCGGGTCATCTACCTTTAAGTGCATCCACACGGGTGTGCTACTCCGAACTGCAACTCGTGTTAAGCGCGTTACTCCTGAGAAATCTCAGGATTAAATCGGGTCGGTCGAGTAAGGTCGGATTAGTTAACACGGGTGCTGTCCACACGGTCACTACTCCGACATTTAACACGACAAATCGTTAATCCGACCTTACTCCGACCTTACTCCGACCTTACTCCGAACAAATGTACGCCTGTCTAAAAGCAGCTTATGTGCTGGTAGCGTCCTGAGGCAAGCAAGCGGGCCATCTTGTGTAGGGTTTTCCAAGCCGAGGCCAAAAAAAAAAAATTGTTTGCTTGCCTCTTGGTTAATTTCCCAATTCTATGGTCTTCTATTCCATCATCAATTAGAGACTCTCTCACCACATCTAGCAAACCAGTTTTTAAAACCAATCTTAAACGTCACTATAAGGAAAATGATGTATAGTGTGTTGCCTTTATTGTAATTTTTATTTTTTGTCTATTTATATATACCTGTGTATGTTTTATTTTCTGGTGTTGGTAGAGCTCTGCTGAGTTGGGAACACTGCACCTTGTGGTGATAGTACTCTTTTGTGCTTTCAGTGCTCCCTGGCTGCTCAGCAGACCTCCTTTATTGTGTTGTTTATATTTTGATGTTATTAGCCAGTTGAATAAATTTAAAAAAATAAAAAAAATAGATGGGTCAAAAAAAGTTGGGTCGGTCGGGGTTTTTTGGTTTTTTTTTAAACATTGGTTGTTCTGGCCCTATCCTACAAACACAAAAACTAGCATGCACCATTTTGAGCCTTATCAATGGCAGGCTAATGGCAATGGTTAATTTGAGCATGGTTTAGCCCACATTTGATTTGAAATAACCAACATATTTATACCCCATGACCTACAGCATAGCGTTAGAAACTTTTATCTTTAGATCCTTATTACTACCGTATTAAGTTTTATTCTGTTCAAAAGTATAACTTTTATCATGTACCATTTCTGAATTATTTGGTCCTTAAGGGAAGTGTCAACCCTATTATTTTGATGATCAACTTTTGCTTCTAAGTTTGAGAATATTGAATAAAAGTACATAAAAGTATACATTTATAGAAAGGAATTTTGATAAGGAATCCGATGGTGATATCAATGTGATACCAAATAAACTTAAATTTTGAGAAATGAACCAAAAAGCGATTTATTTATTTTTTACCCCAAATTTTTCCCAAAAATGGTAATTTGTTCTAATATACATTTTTTTAAACAAGACAATTTTGTCTAGGAAACAAATTTTTCTTTTTCCAAAATAAGGCTTAGTTTTGGAAATATTGCTAAAAACATCGGAAAAGTGTAAAAGTCGTGTTTTTGCATACATTTCGCTAGAAATGGATGCATATCTCGAGTTTAAAATCCATAATCGAAAGAATAAAAAATTGCCTCCTAGCGCTGAAAGTCCTCTACACAATGGTAGTAAAAGCTTACCTGATAGTTTAATATTTTTTGTTTTAGTTATGTTGTCTGAAAATTCATGAAATTCCTTCAAATTTGAACTTCTAGAAAACATCGATTTAGTAAAAATATTGACATTTTCCACCATTTAAAGCTAAATGTTCACGGAATACACGGGCGTGCAAGGGCGTCATCCCGTTTTCAAAAGTGGGGGGGACACCAGGCGCGGATCCAGAAAAGGTTATGGGGCGGCCCAAAAAAAGGAAATTGATCAGGTATGATCCAAGCGGTGCACAGCACCGCCCTCCGAGCTATGCTCGGACAGGGGGGAGTCTGAGGGGGGATGTGCCCCCCTGAGAAGTAGAAAAAAAATTCAATTTTGGAACTCATTTGGTGCGATCTGGTGTATACTTTTGACCAAAGTTTATCGAAAAACCACCTCTTCATTTCCAATAAATATTTTGGTTTTTTTTGTCAATGCAAGAAAGAAGTTGAGCATATTTTCCTGATTTAAGTATAGATTGTTTAAAAGCTAGAACAGGGGAAACTACTTTGCTAGCGTGCAAAAAATGCTAAATAATAAAAAGGTACAGAAAACGTTTCTGAAGCCATCTTGTTCCAATTTAATAACAAAGTAGTAAAAATAATTCACGCTGAGCGTGAAAAAATAGATATTGTAAAAAGAAATGTTTAGAAAAACGTTCCTGAATCCATCTTGTTAAGCTTGAATAATAAATAAACAATGAAACTAAAATGCGCGTAGCGCGCAAAAATTGGTTATTTAAACACTAAAATGGTCCAGAAACCCGTTCATGAAGCCATCTTGTTGAGCTTTAATAAAAAATATTCAAACTAATTCGCGCGTAGCGCGCAAAAAAAATTGTTTTTTTTACACTGAAATGATCTTGAAAATGTCCTGAAGCAATCTTGAAGCAATGTGAATAATAAAACATTGAAAACAATTTGTGCGTAGCGCGCCAAAAAAAAATGGTTATTTAACACTAAAATGGTCCGGAAAAACGTTCATGAAGCCATTTTGTTTAAGCTTGAAATAAACAATGAAACTAATTCGCTCGAAACGTGCAAAAATGATCCAGAAAACGTTCCTGAAACATGTTTTATAAAGCCTGAATAAACATTGTAACCATTTCGCGCAAAGCGCGAAAAAATGGCTATTTTTAACACTAAAAAGCTCCAGAAAAATGTTCCTGAGCCATCATGTTTAAACTGTCAGTTTTTAATCTAAAATGGTTCAGAAAACGTTCCTTAAGCCATCTTTTTATAACTTGAATAAAGAAACATTGCCAACTCGCACGGAGCGGGCAAAAATGGGTTTTTTTCTCACTAAAATGGTCCAGAAAACGTTCTGAAACCATGTTGTTAAGCTTGAATAATTAAACATTGAAAAATCCGCGCAAAAAATGGCTTCTTTTGAGGGGGCATCATCATCACTCATCATCATCATCATAATTAGACACTTTCAGCCTCAGGGTTATTAAAAAAAGTGGGGGGGGGGGGGGGGAGATCTGCTATTATGTCCCCCTGTCCCCCACCCATATGACGCCCCTGCGGGCGTGTGATCTAAAAAGCGAGTATACTATTATGATCAATCAAAATAAACTATCAGATTCAATTTATATTGTCACAATGTGAAGAAATTGGAAGAAAACTGAAATTTAAATGATCGTAAGATTGGCCTTTGTTTACATTTTTAGACATTGTTTTGCGCTCTTTTGTTTTTCGCGTCTACGTCGCGGATATT